>OY728163.1:1091281139-1091906139 GCA_963277665.1 Viscum album | reverse complement strand
ATGTGATCAAATCACATCGCTTTTAGGAGGCGGCAAACCACTCTTCCACAAACGATGTTTTCGTATTTACACAAAATGGAAAGAATAAATTTATGTTCTATATAAAAATTATATAAGAATAAAGAAATTATAAATATCATATATATCATATATAATCATCTTTTCCATCATAATTTCAACCATTATAGGTGGTAAAGGAAGAACGAGTAACCGTCGTTTCGTGATGTGGTATTTCATCAAACACATAAACAGTAAGTTCGTTACCCATTACATAGAAGTGTGTGTAAGTGTAGGTCTAAAACTTAACATTAAAAGAAATAAGTATAATTAGGATACTTTTCTTGTTATATAATCATGTAATAATGATATTTTAGGGGGTTTAGAATGGAAATAAAATGAAATATCTTGAGGAAAGATGTTACCTTTTCTTTGGGTAACTCATTTTGTTTTCAATAAATGGATTTCTTGGATGGATTTCTGACCAAAGGGAGGATTATAGAGAGAGGGTAATGATTTTGGGGAGCTATTTTGGTAGATCTTGGTTGAGCCAAAGTGGCTTGAGAGGTGTGAGGAAGTGGGAGGCTTGAGTGCCTTTTTATAGTGGATGAGGAGTGGCACTCTTGTAAATTTTGGAAAATTAATTACATCCTTGTTTTTTAATTATAAGTGGATCCAATAAAGGTACAAAGAAGATAAAAGATATTATAGGTTCTAAATATTTCTATACAATGGATTTTGGACAAGTTTCTAGGTCATTTTGACTCTTAAGTTTAAAGTTTAGTATCTTGTTACGCAATTTTTTCTCTTAATTGTTGTAATTAATTTTAATTACATTTTTTAAAATATGATGATTCAAACTATGGAATACAATTATCAAAATTCAAATCATATAATTGTAATAAATTAATTTAAATTTATTCCCGCGGACAGAAATAAAATGTGGGTTTTTAAAGTAAAAACGTTCAAAAGTTTGCTAAGTTTTTATATCCAATTTCAAAGAGAAATTGATTCCAAAAAACTACATTGGATTAATTAATAAAAATTTATATAATTAAAATTTAAAACCAAGTTAAAATATAATTTAACCTTATAAATAAATTATATTAAAAAGTAGTTTTGAATTAAAATTCGGTATTTTTCATTGTTCATCAAAAAATGAAACTTCACAGGAAAAAAACAAAAATTCAACTTAACCTAATTTTTATGTTTCTATTTAAAAAATAAAGTTTTTTTTGAAAAATAATATTTATGAAAGTTCCAAAAATTATATTTAAAATAGGTTCTCCATTAAAATGCAGTAAAAGTGCCTTTATAAAAATATAGCTTTTTATGTGTCATACTTGGTTTATTCTCATATTATGCCTATAAAATTAATTGGATGAATGTCAAAAAAAATTATTGAATATATAACATATATATTTAATTAATATCATTCACTAATTTTAATTAATTTAATTTATTATAATAAAATATCTTTGTGTGTATAAAATTATTTTTCTATAAAAACATTTCCTTTATATTCAATTGGTTATTATATTCATTTATTATTAATTTTTAAACTATGAATTCATATTATATTTGTGAAAACAATATATTTTCATAATTTAGTTAATCTTATTTATAGATCTTAATTTAACAGCTAGGTTATATCCCATTATATTAAATAATAATATCCTAATAATATATTATTATTCAGTAAAACTCGATCTTGTGTGTAACGCAAGCCAACGAAGAAAGTATTTGTTTAATATAATGAATGATAACTCAGTTTTGTGTGCATTGAAAGATATAAACATATTGAATTTATTTAAAATAGTAAATATATTATAAATTATTGGAATATTATATTCCCTTACGTGCTTAGTGTTTCATGTCATACACGCTATCGAATACAATGTTCCTACATTAGATTTTTTGGGACATTACATTATCCCCACCATAATTAAATTACATCCTCATAATTTAAACTTGATCTTAGTGATATATTGTTTGATATTTTCTATGTTCAAAATCCCACATCATGAGAAGGGTTCATAATAAATCCTCTAGAAAAGAGAGAATGGGAAGTACAAAGGTCGCATGGAATAACATATAACTAGATCTCTAATTAGGTAATCATTAGTGGAAAGTGGAGACATATATATAGAGGAAAAGCATAAATATTTATAGGGAGTGATTGGGGTCATCAAACACAAAGAATTTAAGGATCAATGGAAGGTTGTGGGACTCAAATCCATAAATCTATTATGATTTAGAATACCATCGTTTCAACAAAAAATAACGTATTGTGAGAACATTTTTTAAGATCATTTTCCTCATGTTGAGAAATTTCTTTACTACCTCAGAATATAAGGAAATTTACTTACATGATATGTTTTGATTTTATATAAAAAATTCCATCTTTTGGTTATGCTTCGATCAAATTCTAATTTATCCCTTACTTAATGAAATGTGTATCCAAAAATTTACTTTGATCCCTAAAGTAATAAAATAAACATTTATTGGATCATAAATACCATAAAAGATTGAAAAGTTTTTACATTTGTCTCTAACTATTCTACAAGATAGTATGGATAAGACATTAATCTCTAAACCAAAACAACTACACTACTGGTTCATCATTAATATTTATTCATCAAATTATTCAACTAAAAACAATGAAATATTAACTCGGACATTTTGTAGGTCACAGGTTGGTGTGAAACCCTTATCATCCTTTGGTCATGGGTTTAAGACCCACTTCCTTGTTAGAATTGATTGGTTGTAACTTGGCATAAAGTATGTCAGTTTCTAAAACCAAATTACTATAATTTAAAAAATAAATATGATATACATCCTTGAAATAAGGTTAATCACTAAATATACTTTTAAAAAAGGTTTTCAATACAACACCAATACATAAATACTTCATCCATTTATTTTCACATAGGTCCTTCCATGGTCTAGATTTTATCCTTTAGAATATGGTATTGACTCGGGTAATGCGCAAGTTCCCCACACCAAAGAAAAAAACTATAAAGGATTCATTAGGTTGAGTTTCATTTCCTTCCATCACACTCTTCATTTTTCCTCAAAAATTATTTTTATTATGTTTTTATTTCCCACACATAAAGAATATCCATATTACATTAAGACACTTTAATAGGTGTCTCCTTCCACATTTCTTGCGTGAGGGAAATCAATCCTTATTCTCTACAAGGTATCCACCACTTGAGCTCTTAGCAAACTCCATCATTCTATTCTTTTGTGAGTTTGGGATTTGGTTTAGGTATATGTGGTTAATCATATTTTAGGAAAACTGATTATGCATAAACATGATATCTTTCACTCCTATCAACACCTCATTTGGTTTCTCATTTGGTTTCTCACTGTCACCACCTTATCCATCATGTCCAATGTTAATTTGACTCCTTCAGGTACCATCCATTGATTAAATCTAGAAAGAATAGTGTGAGTAAAAATATTCAAAGAAAAATGTATAATCATTTATAGTATATATAAATCATGACACCTTATATTCAATCTAAAACACCTTAGGTTTAACCTATGTTATTCATTGTCAAAATCATTCATAAAATTTTTTCAATAAAATTTGAATTATCTTTATAATATCCCTCAGGAGTGTCAAAACAAGTGTGCAGTAAGTCCCATTGTCATGTATCGGGTTACGTAGGGTTAGGCCTGACACACCTTATTGTTATTTCTAGGTATATTTGTTTTAGAACCATATCCACTTGTAGTATCTAGACAGGGATGTATTTCTAGGAAGACCCACACAATATCTACTTTACCAAAATACTAGGGTGTTATTATATACTTGTCCTCAAATTCTAGCTTAATGTTATGTTCTCTAATCTATGTTTTCTTAAATTTAATTCCCAATATAGCTAATAAACTTCATTTCATACCAAATGTAGTGAACCAGCCACATAAATCTTAGATTTGGTGTCAAATATCATTACATTATCATGATTTCAACAAATAAAATCCCAAAAGACCGAATATTTTTAGTATTCTTGGTAAACCAGATACATACATGAGTCTTCTATAACAAATGAATACACTAATTACAACAACAACAAAATTCTTTTGTGGATATATTTATTCTATTTATTATATCTCTACATATCTTTCATATTACACATATTGGATTCCTAGGGAAAGGAAACAAAATAAGGGTGATCTCAAATGATCAGTAAGGGTAAAGTGTAGAAAATTAAATAATGAATCAATGAGAATAATAATTATGGAATCGTAAATAACTAAACACACATACCATGAAATAAACAAACAAATAAGAGAGTGCATAAATAAATATGGAAATATAATAACTAGAAACACATTCCATTCAATTAAATAGATAAGAAAAAATCAATATGGACAGGTAAGGAATTGAAACACATGCAATTTAATTAATAAGCTTATAATTAATGCATCTATAGACTTTGTCATAGTGAAAATCTCATGGATAATAAATACTGAATCAAAATGAAGGCAATGTTTAATTATTGGAAATCATGTGTCAAGCACAAGAAAACCTCTATTGTCACGATCCATCCTCTAGATGGTTTAAAACAATAGGTAAAAACCGATTTAATTTTCATAACTTATTTTTCTCATGAGAACCTTTTGAGGCATCAAGGGGCTATATAAAGTCCACGACAAAACTGTCATTACACGTCTAAAGCATTTCTCATATCAAGTAATTGATTTAATTAATAAAAAATAATCCTTATCAAATATTTGTATTGATTAAAGTATATGGATTTATAAATATTTTCCAAAATAATAAAATAAATTTCAAAGTAAACACTGTAAAAAAAATGGTATATGGTTCAGGCAATAATCATATCCATGAAAAATGATATGGACATTTAGGGGAAATTCGATGTCAAATGATCATAGGAAATTAAATATTTTAAGGGGACTAAAAGGAATCGAGGAAGTTAATTTCAATATTATCATTTGTAAAATAAAACATAAAACATCCAAAGAAGGAATAATAAAGACATCAATACAATATATCCCAAGTGGAGTAAAAGTAAAACCCTGGGATTTTCTGACTTATTTCTTTTCAAATTAATTTTGTATTTTTAACAATTTTCACTTCACATATCACTGAATATAGATCTTTATTATTATATAAAATCCCTATGTTTGTATTACATTATACGTAGCACCAAATCAACCATGCACTACAGGCAACAATGATTTGGCTTGCATTACATGCAACATTGAGTTTATGCGAAACAACACTTTACTATTATAATTATTTAAATGAGATAGTTATAACTTAGCCATTAAACATTTTAATATTAATAGTAATAACTAATTTTAAAAAATCACATAAAAACATATTTATAATGAAATGTATGATTTTTGGTAAAATCTTTTTATGTTCAGAAATGTTATTTTCTTAAATGAACTGCCTTTTATGTTATTTTGTGAACAATAATAAAATAAATTTTAGACACTCTTTAAAATTTAATTTAATAAAAAAAACATTTTTAAATTTTTAATGTCAAAATTAACTTAGTGTGAATTATTATTATTTTTTTGAGAAGTTTCATTTTTTATGAATAGTGAAAAATACTGCATTGTAGTTAAAAAGTGGGTTTTCATTTAAATAATTATTATATTTTAAATTGATTTTAAAGTCCAAATAGATCAATTATATATATATTAATACAATTTAGGTCATTGGAATAATTTTTATATTAAAATTATATATAAAAACTTATTTAACTTTTTAACGTTCTTTGTACTGCCTTCTCGTTACGTCTGTGGAATTAGCGTTAAAGTTAATTTTTTCACTTATTTGAATTTAATTTCAAAAAACAGACATACGCGGTGGTAATAATTATGATATTTATAGTCTAATAGGATAAAATTAATTTTTTTTTAATAATAAATTTAGTATTTTTTTTACCATGATTAAGGGTAAATCGAGTAATTAAAGGTAAAAATAATACTATAATATTATAAAATTAACATAAAACTTGTTATTATTTCATTGGATGAGTGGGTCTCGACCAAAATAAACCAATAGAAAAAAATTATAACCTTTTTAATCCACTTGGGTAAGAATATAAAATTTATTATATTTTATTTAAAGACAAGTTAAAAATGTCATACTCATAATTTTAATAAGTAAATCATTTTTAATAAAAAGTTATACAGAAGATAAATTTAACTATAAATAATAAATTTACATTCATCATGATAATTTATTATTAATTTTTATATAAGAAATAATTTAATTTAAGGCTTCCACAATGATGATGCAGTAATTTTTTAATTAAAGGAAATATAAAATAAATGATATTAAAAACATTAAAATAAATAAAATTTGGAATAATTAATGACGTCCACATTTTTTTTAGAAACCTATAACATATTAGTGATATTTTTTTTGAAGTTATCATGTTAATATGATATTTTTAAAAATACAAATAATGAATAGTATCAAAATTGACATAAATGATACTTTAAAATAAATAATATTTTATTAAATGATATAAAATTAATAAAAATATATAATTCAGCCAAATAAATATAATAAGGTTAAAATTTTCATTAATTATCCATTTGGTGTTCTTTTTAAATTTTATAGTAACTATATTAACGCTAATTAGTAAAAATCTAAGTTGTCATGGTAAAAGTTAAAGGGTTTAACTAAGGGTTAAATCCCAATGATAAGGTTAATATTGTGATTTAAACATCTCTAAAAATAATTGGTTGATATTATTTCTATCAATAATAACCTTACATTATAAATAACTCACTTTTGAGCTATTTAAAATTGAAAATAAATTAATATTAATTTAATATTTTAAGAGTTTCCTAAAGTTCCCCTCAACTCAATTATAAAAAGGGTACATCCTCCCTCACTTCCTCACACCACTTTGAGCCATAAATCTCAACCAAAACCTGACCATTTCCATTATAAACTTCCTTAGTAACATTTTAAAAGTTCTATTTTTATAAAACTACTAACTCTAGTATCCCTAAGAGGAGATCTTGAGGGATATCATCAAAGAAGAGGTAATCTCCTTACTGACTCTTTCAAAATTGTTTCTTCTTATACTTCCTTTTCATGTATTGATTCCATTTAAATTAATAACTCCAGTATCACCTATATGATTATATTTTATTATGATTATTTAATAATCATATTCCACCTTTTATTTATCCTACAAAAAATAAAAGTACCACGCGTGCATACATACGGCTTACCGTCTCCATGTTGTGGTGTAATATGTTTTACATCACTACATTATTTGGATGGGTATGATGATGGATATAGTGGATACAAATAATAAATATGACATTATATGGATTTTTTATCATTAATATACCATCTAATTCCTCCCCCTTTTAACATTAAAAGAATAATATCATCGCTCGGGTGTACGTACGGCCTACTGTCTCCATGACACGATGAGATTCAACTTCCACATTAAACATTAAAGAATAATTATAAAAATGCATATAATTAATAAATATAAAATATATGATATAATAATTCTAATGGAATAATATATATATATATACATATAATTCATTTACCTTCTTCCATTCAATATGATAAGAAAACGAAAACAGCGTTCATGCGTACATACGACTTACTATCTCCATGAACAGTGTATTCTATTTCATATATCTATTATATATATTTATATACTAAATATATATGATATATAAATCATTATTTACATTATGGATTTAATAAAATCATGATCTAAGTAATAGGATCAAATAATCAAGTTAAATTTTTTATTAACAAAACATTTTTAAGGAAAAGTGAGAAACCCAAGTTCACCCTGGTACAACACTAAAGTAAACCACATAATTGTTGAAAACTGGCTTAAAACTATGAGAGGCATTCTCCCTACATAATTTCCTGAAAATAAATGGTACTTATAATCCTAGGACCTCTGTTATTAGATCTTCAAAGTGTGTTTGTAGATGATACCAATATTGTACGTACTCATCAATATTTATCTTACCTCTATTGAAGCCTCTGATCAGTATAATGTCACGACCCATCCCCTGGGGCCTGTGTCGTGACTACCCCAAGCCCGCCTTTTATAGGCCAGGGGCTGGTGACTAGCACCAAAGGTGTAAATCCCTAAACTAGGAAACCATTGCCTTTATAAATGAAAACGCACACAACAGAGTACACAGCTGGATACAAAACACTAAGTAAAACTGTATAACAAGAAAGTGATGAAAAGTAAAGGGGCCAGAAATACAAACCCAACTGAAAGTACAAGTACAAATGAAAAGGACAAAAACAGTTGAAAGGTGAAAAGTAGCTCCTGGATCTTCCACCACGAATCCTACCTGAAGGGTAGGTACAGATAGCCTCCTCAGAACTCCATGTCCTTCAGTCTCCTCCGGGTACCGAATCTTCGTGATATTCGCCTTCGGGTACCATCCAATCCTCGTACACTCAGCCTCGATCAGCGATGTCCGTCGTCTGCATCCAACACAACGAGGTGCAGGCATAGCCTGTGCAGGTTTAAGTATAAATATACTCATTAGGGACCCCGAGACCCTCAAGGTATCACTAAATCCAACAAGGATAAACCATAAATTATGAAATCAACAGATAACCCCACTTAGGTATATGCCCATACATATGCTTAAGTTATCTAGTATCTCAATCATGAGAAAAACATAAGAGATACTGACTCAGATCACACAGATATTGATTAGTAACTGAAATTGGATAATATTCATTGTCAATATCTTAATAATAATGTGTTCCAATGTCCATAAACATTAATTTTAGTGCATTATAAAAATTTAACTTCATTTCTCATCTCAAATGCAATTCATGTTTAAAATGAAAATTGGGCCCAATCATTCATCTATCTATGGACAAAATTTTATTCATTTTTTGAATTTGATATTTTGGGATATGATTTATCACTTTTTTTGAAACATTTTTTATTTTAGGATCGATGGATGAATTCAAATGGAAGATGGATATTTTTGGGGATGAATGCAGAACTTTTCTGGAGAAAGCATAATGGACCTAAGGCTCATCAAACAAATGTGTGGCCCACAAACCAAGCCCAATGAAGCTATAATTATTATAGTAGAAAGATAACAATATGGGGATCATTTTATTCAACTTTGTTTAGAGCTAATTACGAAGTTTTCATGGATATATATGGATCCTAAGTTAACATTTAAATGGTGGGCCCGACCGGAATGCCCATAATGTCTTCCCACCATTTCGATCATAACATCCAAACAGAAGAACCACATCGCCTGAAATTTTTACAGCTAATAGAGGACAGATGGATGAGAATATTTTGATTCTACTTCCCCTCTGGATTCTACATCCTTCAATTAAAAATTAACACGTCAAAATGGTGGATGAATCTGGATGAATTTTCGGGTCAACTTTGAAACGTCAAATTCCTTTGATTTTCTCACCCTCCTTTTAAATCTCCCAATTAATGGAGATGAAATTTATTGTTGGAGGTGTATATAAGGCTCTGAATATTCCTATATAAGGATCTGGTGGTGAATTTAATTAGCATCTAATATTTTTTTGGAATGGAAATTTTTATTTTCTTTCAATTGTATTGTCATGCTTTCATTTTATAATTGCTTTGTCAATTTCTCCCATGTAAGTTTTTCGTTCACCTTTATTTAATTAATAAAATATCATCATCTTATTCTTCTTCTTCATTTCTTATTTCTTTTTCCATATCATGTTGATACAATTGCCTTAGGGAGTGAGGTTATTCACATTATCTTTTGTGAAACTCTTCACACAATATTGGAGTGATTGTTATTTATTTTTTTCTTCTTCTCCAATTCTACCATTATAAGTCTACTAACCACTTTCATTGATATAATAGCATCAATGGAGGGATAATCCTATAATGTGTTGATCCAGGGGAGTATCAAGGTTTTAATTGGATGTTATTTCTTAATTTAATAATTCTTAATCAATTCTATTTTTGAGATTTTAATTCAATGATATAGGTTATCCTTTAAACTCGCCAATTTTAAGGATTCACATCCCGAGTGCTGAAACAATCCTCTACCTTGGATTGATCATCAATATGATCCTCCAAGTGTATAGATGATTAGCCTTAGGATAATGAAAACTCAAAATTGGTGATTGATTTGGGATGGTTGCATTTCGTTAAAGGAAACACTCGAATTTAAGACATTGAAATAATTTAAAAAGAAATTTATCCAATTCACCCCATGCAATAACCAAGGATCAACTCATGCTTTTAAATTAAATTCACTTAAGTATTTAAAATATTAAATAATCTAATCAATTAAAACCCAAGTTATCCAAATCAACACCATCAAATCACCTTCTTAGATTGCATGTTTCTTAGGTTTCTTCTTAGGTCTCTGAGGATCGATAACCCAAGCCATACTACAATGACCGCTTACACCAAACAAATTGGGTAAATTTGGGCGCAACCAAATTTTGGCGCTGTTGTCGAGGACCATGTAAGTTACCTTATAACATCTTTCTATTCTCCCCCATTTCTCTTTTCTTATCCCATATCTATTCTCTTTCCCCCTTTCTATTTTTTTGGCTCCCAAAAATCACGATTCAAAATTTTCGAATACATATAATGCAGTATAATCAACAATATCCCTTCACAAACTCAGGATGGAATCAATTAGTAAATCCACATTTGGAATCACCAATAATTTGTAATTACTTTGATCAACCTTTGATTGAATACCCCACACCCAATAACATGAACAATATTTGTAATGATGAATGTTTAAAAGGTCAATTTCCATACCTATCAAGAATGATTGAAAAGATAAATAATGAAGAATTCCATGATGTACAAACATCTATCAACCCTAATCCTGAATAAATTTTTGAACAATTGTGTGAAAAAATGGTTAAAATGAATTCAGAAGTTTCATCACAGAGATTAGAAATACAAAGCAATGAGACTTATGAGGAACCCATTCCCATTCAGGATGTCCTTTACTCATCATCGATATAAGAATATTTTATCCCAAAAAACACTCATGAATTTAGAAAAGAACTAACCTTTGGATATGGGATAACTTAAGTAGATCAAGGAAATGTTGAAGGGAATTTAAATCAAGAGGAAATTAATTTTTTGGATTCACAAGGGGAAAATTTTTCTTCATGGATTGAGTGTCCAAAATATTACTCCAATAATGATTTTTTAGAATCACCTTTCATTGAAACATTGGGAGATATAACAAATATTGAGTCTATACCCACTCCCAACATTTAAATGGACAATTTTGGGGATGAATCATATTTTCAAAAGGAACCAATTCTTTCAAAATGTTTTGTAGAAGAAACAAATTTGGATTCAAATTTGCATTCTTCTTTGGGAAAATTAAATCAAACTAAACTCAAAGTTGTGATCCTTAATTCCCCACTCAAGAATACCTCCATTTATGATAACCTAGACCATTAAATTATCAACTATTTTTATCAATAATCCCACAAAGGAGGAATGACCCTTGAAATCATAGGAAAGACTCCAGATGAAACTCAATCAACCATTACTGAAATTCCTTGGACTTTCACACTCATTGATAAACATGGGATTTCACATGACATAAATTTTAAACAAAGAATCAATTTCAATCTTGTTTAATTGGAGAAATATGGTTTCATTAAAATGTTGAAATTTGGAATTGGATAATTTGGGGGGTACAAGTCGAGCTTACGACTTTAAACAAAAGCATTGCATGGGAGGCAACCCGTGGTTTTCATGTTTTAAATCATTATGAATCATCTTTATTTATTTTTTATTTTTTTTCATTTATTTTTTTCATATAATAAATTACCATAGACTATTGACATGTTCTTCTTTTATGAGTAAGGATGGGTATGAAAGGGGAGCGTTATATTCATCTGTGTCACGTAGTGTGATCTCTGAGTAATACCTTACCTAGAAAATTAAAAGGAAGACAATGTATCATTAGTTTATTTTATTTTTATGTTTTTTAGGTAAAAAAATAATATATATATATATATACAATAATAATAATAAATTAAAGGGAGTATCATAGGTCATGGGGAAAAGCTCATATCAACCATCCAAGCCACTAAGACTCGAACCCAGGATTAAAGGGAGACTGTGGCACACGCTTTCATTATCAACCACCAGGTGACTTCATTACATGATTATAATTTTAAATTTCCTCTTTGAACACCACTCTCACACCCCCTTCTAAGTTTTCTTTAAACACTGGAGACAGTGTTATTCTATGTTGGGGGGAGATGAAATAAAAAGTGATTTTTTTAATAATAACATGCATAGAAAGAAAAATGTCATTAACCTTGAACATGATAACACACATTACAAACTCTAAAATTGGATATCAAATAATTTTCCATTCCTTTATTATGATTTTAATTCAAGTTTAAGTTCATGAGCATAGTTTTTGGAAAGTGCGGTTGTCCGATGTGATTTTTCAAAGTTTACATTTTCATCCTCTTAATAAAAATGTCACAATGCATGTCTACTGGATCTTTGGTGTAAATTAGAGTTATTGGGTCCCTTTCATTATATCATAGGGTTTTGGGGTCACTTTTAGTTTAATTTTAGTATCCAAAAAAACAAAAAAAACAAAAAAAATATAAAAAATAATAATGACCACATATAGAAATGTTTTTTCCAAATGTGTGGCGTCCGGCACTTAGAGATCGTGACTCCATAGTTGTCTTGATCATAGTTAAGCATTATATATCTATTTTAGAGTATGGAAATTACAATATGTGTGGTATCCGGCACTTGGGGATCGTGAATCCATAGTTGTCTTGCCTAGATTTAGTCTCTTCATATCTATTGTGGTTTAATAAAAAAACAAACAAAAAAATAAAAAAAATGGATACTCATCTTAAGGTTTAATGTGATTCCCACCTAGCACTTCCATTTTTTCCCCTTGAAAAATAAAATGGGTCCCATGTCTTTTGTGATGAACAACACTTTATCATGCTTAATTGAAATTGGATAAAATGTGGCGATGAATTTGAACAAAGGAATGGGCTTGGGCTTGGGATATGCTTATGGACCTAGCTTGTTTTAAATTATTTTGATGGGTTTCATAATTTTTTTGGTATGAGGTCTTTGGGTGGGCAATGTATATGAAAATGTTTTTGGAAAAGGGAATTCTAATTTCATATTTGTAAAATATTTTGCTCAGGACTAGGAAAACTCCATTTAGGGGGTGTGATTATCCACTGAAAGTGGCTAATATTCATTGTCAATATCTTAATAATAATGTGTTCCAAAGTCCATAAAAATTAATTTTAGTGCATTATATAAATTGAACTTCATTTCTCATCTCAAATGCAATTCATGTTTAAAATGATAATTTGGGCCCAATCATTCATCTATTTGTGGAAAAAATTGTATTCATTTTTAATTTGATATTTTGGGATATGATTGATCACTTTGTTTGAAAAAAAATTCTTTTAATATCCATGGATGAATTCTAATGGAAGATGGAGATTTTTGGGGATGAATGCAGAACTTTTCTCGAGAAATCATAATGGGCCTAAGGCCCATCAAACAAATGTGGGGCCCACAAACCAAGCCCAATGAAGCTCAAATTTTTACAGTAGAAAGAGAAAAATATGGGGATCATTTTATTCAACTGTGGATAGAGCTAATTACGAAGTTTTCATGGAGATATATGGATCTGAAGTTAACATTTTAATGGTGGACCCGACCTGAACGCCCATAATGTATTCCCACAATTTCGATCATAACTTCCAAACGGCCCCACCAAATTGCCTGAAATTTTTACAACTAATAGAGAATAGATGGAAAAGAATATTTTTCTTCTACAACACCTTTGGATTATATATCCTTAAATTAAAAATTAACACGTCAAAACGGTGGACGAATCTGGATGAATTTTCCGGTCAACTTCGAAACCTCAAATTCCTTTGATTTTCTCACCCTCCTTTTAACTCTCTCAATTAATAGAGATGTAATTTATTGTTGGGGAATGTATCTAAGTCTCTGAATATGACTATATAAGGATCTGGTGGTAAAGGGAATTATCATCGAATATTTTTTTTTGGAATGGAAGTTTTTATTTTCTTTCAATTGTATTGTCATTCTTTCATTTTGTAATCGCTTCTTCAATTTCTCCCATATAAGTTTTTTGTTCACCTTCATTTAATTAATAAAATATCATCATCTTCTTATTCTTCTTAATTTCTTATTTTTTTTCCATATCATGTTGATACAATTACCTTAGGGAGTGAGGTTATTCACATTATATTTTGTGAAACTCTTCACACAACAGTGGAGTGATTGTTATTTATTTTTTTCTTCTTCTCTAATTATACCATTATAAGTCTACTACCTGCTTTCATTGATAGAATGGAATCAATGGAGGGCTAATCCTACAATGGGTTGATCCAAGGGAGTAGAAAGGGGGGGATTGGATGTTATTTATTAATTTAATAATTCTTAATCAATTATATTTTTGAGATTTTAATTCAATGATATACGTTATCCTTTAAACTCACCAATTTTAAGGATTCGCATACTGAGTGATAAAATGATCCTCTACCTTGGATTTCTCGTCAATATTATCCTTTAAGTGTATAGGTGATTAGCCTTAGGATAGTGAAAACTCAAAATTGGTGAGTGATTTGGGATGGTTGTATTTCGTTAAAGGAAACACTCGAATTTAAGACATTGAAATAATTTAAAAAGAAATTCATCCAATTCACCCCATGTAATAACCAAGGATCAACTCATGCTTTTAAATTAAATTCACCTATGAATTTAAAATATCAAATAATCCAATCAATTCCAACCCAAGTTAGCCAAATCAAAACCATCAAATCACTTTCTTAGAATGCATGTTTCTTAGGTTTCTTCTTAGGTCTATGAGGATCGATAACCCAAGCTGTACTACAATTACCACTTACACCATACAACTTGGGTAAATTTGGATGCAACCAGGTATACAACTTACGTAGAGAGGTAGAGATGATCAGATATAGCCACTAAATCAACTAAGCTGTTAGACCCACACAAGATCCAGGACCAGCAGTTAGAACTGTCGGACCCACATAGGATCCAGGAACAGTAGTCAGAGTTGTCGGACCCACACAGGATCTAGGACCAGTAGTTAGAACTGTTGGACCCACACAGGATCCAGGAATAAGAGTCAGAGCTGTCGGACCCAGACAAGATCCAGGACTAGTAGTTAGAACTGTGGGACCCACACAAGATCCAGGGATAGTAGTCAGAGTTTTCGGACCCACACGAGATCTAGGACTAGCTGTTAGAACTGTCAGACCCACATAGGATCTAGGAATAGTAGTTGAAGCTGTCGTACCCACACAGGATCCAGGACCAGTAGTTAGAACTGTCGGACCCACACAGGATCCAGGAACAGTAGTTGGAGCTGTCTGACCCACACAGCATCCAAGACCAGCTATTATTTCAAACCCACATAGGATCCAGGAATAGAAGTCGGAGCTGTCGAACCCACACAGGATCCAGGAACAGTCGTCAGAGTGCAGCCAGCCATAGGGTTTCCACAAAGCATGCTTGATTTTGATAGGGTCTGCTCCTCAAGACAAGATTTGATACGTCAGCTGCCAAGAAGTCCCATGAAAAATTATCTCAGATTCCTTCCACGTCATAGGGGTCTCAACTCAATATACGACGCGTCAATCGGACACCCGGTCTATGAGTTATTAGCCTTTTAGTCTCGGGGGGCCCGTTGGATTCATGCACGATCCAACCTGATCGTATCTCAACTATACCCCAAACCCTAATGGGGTATTCTCAAAGGGACCGTCATGCTCCAAGAATACCATCGTCACTGATGGTTCTTCAAACGATCGTATGTTGCCAAAGATATGGCCAAAGGAAGTAAAGGGTCGGTAGTGGGCCCGGGTCTGGTCTGACTCAGTCGGACCGACCCGGTCTGGGTTGACCCGGTCAGACCAATTGGGTTTGGCTTGGCCCAATGGGAGGGCCATCTTGTTAGGTTTGGCCCGGACTTCTGAGCCTGGCCCAGCAGACTATGAGGGCATCTCAGCCCGGAGGTCTCCGCGAGGGGCGCGGCTCGGCCCAAAGAGCACGGCCGGTGTGGTTTGGCCATCACTGCGAGAGGCACGGTTTGGGCGGCTCAACCCGGGAGGCCGATCCGGTTCGTCCATTGGCACCGTGAGGGTGGTCATGGGATAGCTTGGTAGGCCGGCGTGGCTCGGTTGGGCAGGCCGAGTGGCGGCCTGGGCAGGCCAGCGGGGAGGCCGGACAGGCCAGGTGGCGGCCTGGGTAGTTCGGTGGGGCGGCCAGGCAAGCCAGCAGGGTGGTCGAGCGACCGGTTCGGCTGGCGGCGGGGTGGGGCGCTGTTCACGGAGGTCATGGGTATCGCGACCTTTGTCTTCCACCGCCTTTATTGCCTCGTTGCTTCGTTGCCATGCCAATGATTACCATAAACAAGATCGGCGGAGGGGTCGGGCCATGTTGGTTTGGCCCACACCCTCTATGGTTAGGGTGGTATTAAGAGGCTTGAAAGTATGAAGCACAACAACCCTCGTTCTTAGTTTTGAGAGAAAGAAAGAACATGGGTAAAGTTCATACTTAGATAAAAGTAAACCCCTACCTTTGTTCATCGTTCATTATTTGTTGACGGAGTCCCAGAAAGTAGATGAAGAAGTTCTTCATTCGTTGTGTCCGCCGCACTCTTCCAATCCCAAGCTGCGTTGGCTCGTGGAAGACGCTCCATGTCAGTAGGTGTCTAGGGAAGAAGTAGAAGAAGTATTGTCTCCAGGGTTTTTCATTGGTAGAACGCGTTCTTCATTCTTCGTTCTTCGTTGGGAGAATTCTAATCCTCCCAAGATCTCCTCTCAAAACACCCAAGGTTTCCACCGTAATGTGCAATTCCCACTAAAATAATATTTGATTGTCTATTATTTTAGATGTTGACACAAAATTCAAAAAGAATGAAATAAATTAAATGGACCCACCTAATTAATTCATGAGGTTGGCCCATCTAATTAAAAGTGTTGGCTCAATAATTAAAGAGGAGGATTTGGCACATTTAATTAGGGGAGTTGTTGGCACTATTAATTGGGGGTATTGTCCCGGGTGGTCCCCATACCGTAACCTCTCATGGGAGGTTAGGTTCAGGTGGGCCCCACTACTATAACCTCTTATGGGAGGTTAAGGTGGGGTGGTCTCCACCTCCAACCTCCACATAGAGGTTTTAACCAACTAGAATAAAAATAAAGCTACCAATTTATTTTTATCTAACTTATTCATTAAAACCCAAAAGCTAACTTTTATTCTCGACCCACTATTATCGAATTGAAAGTCTCCTTAAGTGAATACTGGCGCTGTGAGTTCTACGGTGCCCTCATATTTCAATTACGAGTATCGGTTCAAAAGTTATAAAAACCCGCTTGTACGTTTACTGAACGTACCCAAAAAAAACTTCAGAAATTAATTCCGGGCACACCGAGCCTCGGAATCATGCACTATAAATTTTCACAGACTCATAAAATTCCCATGTATTTAAAAAAAATCCCACAGAAATTCCGAGTCTTTATAGATAAGGTCCTTCTTCTCAATCCATTCACTTTGCTCACTATTATTTTCCATGCATATCACTCTTCCCATCATCCTCGCAACATCCTATTTTGAGGCCTTAATCGTAAGGACTTTCTCCTCTAATTATTCTCTTGAATGCATAATCATTTCCAAATCTTGTTTAGGTTCTATATCATCCTTCCATTGTTATCCATTAGGCATGACCACAGTGTCTGTAACCTCCTCCTCTAACCGCACATCCTCAGACTACAATAGATTCCCCCCAGGAAGATCCCTAGCCTGTTGTTCTTCTGCCTCCCCTTGAGAAACCTCCAATGTTTCTAAAAGATCATTCCCCTTTGTAACCTCATTGACTTCACCAATTGGTCCAAGATTCTTTTGTCTGCCCTCCACTCCTTGTAGCTCTTTATTCTTGATGTTACCACATTTTTTAGCCGACCGCATCTCCATTGGTTTAGGAATTCCTGAGTAGTCTTTACACCCCTTAGTTTTCTTCTTGTTGTTGGAAATGCAACACCCTGGATCCCTATTTTCCTTATTCCCTATCTTCCTCCTTGGGCTGTGAAGACCCTTTACATTTTCATTGTCATTGTCATATGAGATTTCATTTCCTGACTCTGCTCCAAAGAGGCTATTTCTGATGTCCTCTACACAACCATCATCACCCAGGCAATCAAAAAGGTTATTCAAGTTAATACAGGACAAGGTCCTTCTTGGTTGGAGTCCTTGTTTATCGTTCAACACTCTATCATAGCCATGTCTTGGTTCTACCTAGTCCTAGGCATCCTTATAGCTTCCCTCCCTAGTCGGTTGTGACACTCCTTCATCATTTATACCACCTCATGCTCGCACATCCAGTGCATAACTGCCATGGCTATAATTCATAGTGTCATCCACGCTAACCACACCACTTTCCACTAAGCCTGTAGTGTCCTGCCCAGCAACCAGAGGATCTCCCAGATCCTTCCTCAAGCATTCGAAGATATCATCCACCTTTGGATTGTCCTCTGTTCTCTTATCCAGTAACTTCTCCACCTTAGGTTGGTCCCTGGAGTAACCCAGTAATGATGGCTCCATCATCCCTTCTCCAGATCCAGCAACCAAACTGTTATCGCTGCCTCTAGAACCATTATTCAACTGACTTCCACGCCTACAAACAGTCATAGCATGACACATTTTTTGGAACATTGAGAAATAATCAGACCACGATTCAAACAAAACAGGCTGCTTCCAATGGAATTCTTCCCCAACTTTAAGCCACACAAAATCAGTTGGCCTTCTAGACACGTCCACTTCCACACATATTTGAGGAGCGATCGAATGACATACTGGCCTTCTTGTACTATCGGAACATAGATATTTTCCAACCAAGTTTCATAACATGTGCAATATTGAAGGATTTTGAAACGGTAAAGGAAGTTCTAGTAGACTAACCCATATTTTCATTTTCAGGATATCACGCTTCATATGAAAGTCGAAGGACCACCTGAACAGAAAGAAACGGGAACTGTTGCATATGAGAGAAGCACTGGACCATGCCTTGATAAAATCATCCTCTATCGCAAAAATAATCATGATATGTTTGTTTTCACGTTATCCCAATGTCGCACGATCCTATAAATCCCAAGAGACAAAAAAATACCAGTCAAAGACATCAACCAAAGGACGTCGTTGTTTGAACCGCACAGTCAGGGTTATATTCATAAGAGATGAAGCTTCATGGTACTCGGTGGAAGATATTTGAATATTAGGGCATCTTTCAAATAGATCTAGCACTTTCAGGTTGAGCTGAATATAGGGTAAGGGAGGATGGAAATCGGGGTTGGAGAAGGGGGGAAAGAAGCGTGAAGAGTCAACTAGAAGCGGCAAGCGTCCCTCCCCGGCAAACGTCCCTCCCCCACCGGGGGGGGAGGGACCGGCACGGTAGCAACTCAAGGTTCAGCAAACCTCATAACCCGACCCTGCAATGAGACCATCCTCCTAGTGTCCTCAGATCGGGTCTAAGTAATAGGATCAAGAATAACAAGTCAAAACACTTACGATAAACAAAGCGATTATTACCCGAAGCGTTGCTTTAACTTGGAATTGTTAATAAACGGGTAATATAATATCATAAATGAATAATACATGATATAATAAATATTATTATGATTATATTATAAGTTAATATTATATTTAAAACCACTATAAAGTAGTTTCAAACATGTATGAAGGGAATCGGTCCTAAGGTAAGGGATTTTTTCCTCACTTTTACTTCTGTGAGACACATGCCTCATACACTCCTTATTTCTTCTACATGGAGTATATACTACCCATGAATTTATTTTATGAGTCTTAAAAATAATATTATGGTATTTTCATATTCGTATAATTTCTTTTCTTTCATGGATAATACAATCCTACTGATTATAAATTTGTAAGGGGTAAGTTCACAATCTCATTATTTTTCGATATTGTTTATACATAAGTATTTAATGGGATATATTTATCATCCATGTCCATGTTTCCTAAAATTGTTTTCTAGAATATTTTTACTATTCTTATAAAATTTTTTAGAGTCATTTTTACTCATGTATTACTTTTTATTAAACATTTTGGAATGAATCTTTTTTACTTTTCCTAAACATGGTACTTTTGACTTTTCTAACAAAAGTACAAAAAGGATTTTTTTAACTTATACGACATGAATAGATTTTTAGGTTTTCATGAAACCTTATTATCTTGAATCTTCCCTTTCCATCTTATAAGGTTATTTTTAAATAAAAAAATTTCCTTTAAAGTTTCCCGGAATTTCAAGTAAATAAAATGTTTTCAAAGGAGAAAGGATATTTTTCTTAATAATTTTTTTCAAGAGTTCTTTCAAAATTATTTTACATATAATATAAAATTTTTTAATGTTACTTATGTTTTACTGGGGATATGATTCAATTTTTTGTTTCATATTCTTTCTATGAATGTTCATGTTTATGATGTAATGGTATTCATGAAACTCATTTCTAATTTGTGGGTTATGTTATGATTACATGATGTTTATGAAACTAATTTTATTCCATGGGTTTCGATATGATACATGATTTATGATCTTGTGGCACATGTATGTATTATTTCATTATGAGATGTATGGGACCTATATCTCCCTCTAATGCATTGGTTAAAGACTTATATCTCATGATATAAACTAATACGTTCTTGGGAGTGATCCTTGACTACTAAGATGGCCATGAGAGGAAACCATGACTGCCAATTTGGTATTTGGAGTGAACTCATACTGTTAATATGTCCATGGGATTAAACCCTGACTGCTAAGATGGTATCAAAAGTGAACCCATACTACCAATATTGTAATGAACCAAACTTTTATTAATAAAAATTCCTCTTGATCTAATTAAATTTACTATTATGTAAAATGGTTATATAAAATATCCACTTCCTTGGTTTTATGTTTTTTGTATTTTAAACTACTGTTAAGAATTTTTATCGTTTCTAATATAGGCTTTGAACAGTGATCACCTTATTAGTATAAATATAGGGCTTTAACAAATCCAATTTACTCAGACAAAGGAAGTGATGGCCTCATCCAGTAGAATTGCTTTGTACGAAACCCATTTTTCAGAGCTCGGAAAGGAGGTGGCATCCCTAGAATTCACTCTTGACCAAGACCAAGTCGAGCTTTAACATGTTAAGATTGACCGGAACCACCTACGGGAGAAGTAGAAGTTGATAGAGATTACTACTGGAATGATGTTATCCAATCCACCCCTAGCGTCTATCACCATCGCACACCTTACCCTTCGGTATAATGTGGGTGTTAGAAGGGGTTATGTAACATGAACCTATCACTATTATTATGTACATTATTTTTGTATAGATAATATACATTTATTTTATTATTGTTACTTTGTAAATAGTTTTTAAAGAAAAAATAGTATTTTTAGTTAATATTCAACTAAGAAATCTATTTTGATGAATTAATGGATTTTTGAATTAAATAATATTTTAATAAAATATTAATACTAAATTACTTTTTATTAAATATAAATGATCATATAATTTTTATGAATACAATTGTAATTTTTATTAAGGTTTGAAAACTGTTTTTGTCGAAACCCATGAATTTTTTATAAATATTGGTTTTTATTTTAAAAAAATCACATATTTATAAAATTATTTAAATAAAATGAATATTATTTTTGGAATCCGGACGTCAAAATTATCCAATGGTAAATGTTTCATAATTTTCTGAGACAATCGAATTTTTGGGTAAAAATTAAATACTCTTTAAATAAATAATGAATTTTATGACATCATAATGACCCAATAGTGATGTAATAAAATAATAGAAACATTATTTTTTAAAAAAAAATATGTTTTACCTTTAAAATAATGTGATTTTATATTTTTTTGATTAATTTTATGGTGCCTTAGTGGACCCTCCAAGACTTATAAAACATTTTAACTTTTAAAATGATTTCCTTGAGAGTGTGACTCACCTGCACATAAGAAAGCCAAATATTTTAATTAGTTTTGACATTATCCTTAAAAAATAATTTTTTCCACTCCCATTTGGAAAAAACCATGGGTTGGTTTGTGGTTTTGATTAGTTTAATGTGTGGTGTCCAAAACCTAAATAATAATTCCCTCACATTTCTTATATAAACCCCAAAAAAATCCTACTTCTCTTCACTCAAAACCCTTGGAGCATGTCCCTACTCTTCCCTCCTCTTTCTAGTATCCTCCCAAGGCTCCCCAAGCTCCCAATAAGACTCTCTCAATCTTCTCCCAATCCTTTGGGATCAAACTTCTAAGTAAGGGATTTCTTCCTTTCTCATTTTTGTCTCAATTTCATTATGCTATTATACCCTTTTATTTTCAATTAAAAATGTTGGTGTATGATTTTTAACCTCTCCCATACTGCCCTCCGTAAGTTTGAATGATGATATACCCCTTTCTCTCTCATTAATGCCTCCCATGTACACCTGTTACCATGCTAAAATTCCGTAAGGGATTTCTCTCTCCTCATTTACATTCAAGCAATTATTTTGTATTATGAATATAAATTTTATTATATATGTTGGGAAATGTATCTATATGAAACCCTTAATGTAATTTTAATTTAAATATTATTAGATGCCCCCTTTCTCTCTCATGAACCATTTTTATGAATTCTTATGACACACCCTTATGCTGCCGAAATTGCACCGCAATTTTTCAAGACAATGTCATTGTGTAGTGACTACCATGCCCATTTCTCTATCAAGGGTATTCACCTTTATAGAAATTTACTTATTTATTATAGAGTTTCATTTATGAATTATGAATTCATTTATCATGGAATGAATTATGTTGTTTAATGGATCCATGTTATATGATTTGTGTGGCACACTTATGCATGAAATGAAATGATTAAAAAGGGTGCGCCCTGATAGCGCTCCAATGCATTGGGTAAAGATTAGTATCAAGATACATCAAGTTAAATGAGGGTTTAATTATGATAATTAAAGTGAAATGAGGTTTTAATCATGCTCCATGTGAAATGATTCTTGGCTCATGCTAATATCATGTTAAATGTTGATGCCACATTTCCATGTTATGATAATTATGCTATATTATAGCTTTATGTTCATGTTTCTCTTACACTCAATTGATATGACTATTTCCTAACATGTACTATATTCTTAATTTTTTTCCATGTTTACTCACTTACTGGGCTTTATATCTCACCCTTTTCTTATGCATGTCCTCAGGCTATCCCATGCAATGCTAAGTATGAAAGAATATTGTGGTCATGTAAAAGAAGTTTTCAATAAAGATGTTGTGTTTTATGTTTAAAGTTGTTATTTAATATTCCTAATCCCCAAATACACTAGACCTCTAGATCTTATATCTTGTATTAATTGAAGATTTTTTGTAATAAATTAAGTTTAAGTTTAAAATAAAGAGCAGGGTTACTATAGTTGGTATCAGAGGATAGGTTTAGTTATTTTTGGAATTAGGATTAAAAAACTCTAGTAAAAGCCTTAGGGATAATGCTAAGTATAATAAAAACATCCCTAAATTTTGGTGATTATTGAGTAAGTGGTTTATAAATCAAATATATCCCTATCTGGATACGAGCAGGTAGAAGCAGCTCTAGAACATATGTATTTAGGGGTAAAACCCAAAAACACCACTTTGAGCTAGACTCAAATGAGAACTGGTGCATGACAACGGGTCTTGCTACACTATTGGTTAAGAAAATCCTAGGGGATATTCTTTTTTAAATTCACAATATTAGTATAAATCATCATTAAGGGAATAAAAAAATTTCCCTAAGAATATTTGTTGGGAGGTAGATCAGGGGTAACGTAGATTGAAGCCTATAAATTCATTAGTTAAGGAAATAAAATTAATTTATAATTCATCTATTTTTTTCTTTGGATTGTCCTTTATGTGTTACCCCTAACTTTCCTTTTATTCCATCCAATAGTCGGTAATATTAGGACTCAGGCAAACAACTGATGTCGAGATCAATGTGATGACTGTTCTAATGAGATGCCCAATCCGATGGGAGAAGAAATCACAAACTTTGTCACAATACTCTCTCAGTTAACTCAAGTTTTGAATAGAAACATGGGTCAAGAGGAATTTTAAACCTCCCTTAAGAAAGAACAAGTCAAAATCAAGAGATTCATGAGACAAAGGCCTCCTACTTTTAATGGATCATTCGATCTCTCAATTGCCTAACAATAGATCAACTCCATTGAGAATATCTTCTTTATCCTTCAATGTTCCGAACAAGAGAAGTTTCCTTTGGATGATTATCATATGGATGGTTAAGCTAATCAATGGTGGAGATTGATAAAAAATATTAATCCTGAAGAGGAGATCGTGGCATTGGAATGGAAGGATTTCCAGAAAATATTTTTCAATAAATATTTTCCTCGCACCCTCTGACTTAAGATGTAACACCCCGAGATTTTATGAAAAATATTCTTTTTAATTTTATTGATGTCTTGTGTTGTACGCTACAACAAAGGAGTCTTGCACAACACTCAACCCTAACTTGGCTGCATTACACACAATCGTGACATTCCTCGATAGCGTGTGTTGTACGCAATACCGAGTTTCACTAAACAACGATATGCTATTAAAATATTATTAAAACTAGCCGTTATGAATAGTAATAACCACTTTTTGAAATTTTGAAAATTTCATCTTTCAAAATGGACTTCATTTTGGGATTTGGAATATCGAAATTATACTAGGGTGAAATTTTGGTATTTTTCTGAAAACTTTCAATTTTTGATGAATAGTGAAAACACTAGGTTACTATTTAAAAACTGAATTTTTATTTAAATAATTATTTATTTTATTTAAATTAATTTTAGGTCAAAATTGATACATAATACCTATATAATTTCAATGTAATTCATTGGAGTCATTTTTTAACAATTTTAGATATATAAAAATTTTATTGAACTTTTGACCGTCTTTTACCCACTTCCTAGGAAAATTTGAAAATTTACATAAATCTTAATTTTACCACTTTTGTGAATGGAATTTCAAAAATCCGAGAGACACGGTTGATGTCAGTAAGTAAAATGTGGTTCAATGAGATGAAAATAAATTTTGGTGAATAGTAACTTTTTACTTTTATTCACCACGGTTAAAAGTAAATAGAGTAATTAAGGGTAAAAATTATATTATTATTACCCTAACACATATCCTAATTCTATTTGATAAGTGTAATTCAACCAAAAACAACCTTAGGAATAAAATATGACCATTTAGGCCCACTTGGATTACATTTGGACATTTATTATTAATTTATTTAAAGAAGGGTTAAAATAGTTAAAATCAAAGTTTAATAAGTAAATTATTTTTAATATAGGGTTATACATAAGATAAATTCGACTATAAATATTAATTAGAAAGATAAAACTATTTCCTACATAATTATATTTTATTTTTAATTTTTAGAATTTAAATAATTTAATTTATTTATGACACAATGATGATGTAGTAATTATATTATTAATGAAATATTGACATAATTGATGTTATAAATACCCAAATAAATGTAATTTGAGACTTTTTATGAATTAAAATAATTTTCTATGTTAATATGACATGTTAGTGTTGATTTAATTAACTTTTTTCTAACTAATCATTCTGTTATGATTTTCACAAAAATCGATTACCAAATAGTGTCAAAATTGACATAAAATAGTTTTTAAAACAAATATTATATTATTAATTGTTATTATATTCCTAAAAATCTAAGGTTCGGCCAAATGACTTAGATAAGGTTATATATATTAATAATAAACAAATTGGGGTTCGTTTTTCTTGTTATAGTAATTTTATTAACCTTATAGTGTAAGAACACAAAAAGACACGGTAAAAGTAAAATTATCAAACTTAAAGTTAAATCTAAATGATACTGTTAAAATAGGAAACTAAACTTGTCTAAATTATATTGGATGAGATTCTTTCGACCCATCCCCGCCTTAGATTATAAATAACTCAATTTTAAGCTATTAAAAACCGAATATGACTTTATAATAAAATAATATTTTTAGTTATTCCAAAGGTGCCCCTCTCCTCCCTTATAAAAGGCCACCACCTCCCTCTCTTCCTCACACCACTTTGAGCCTTCAATCTCGGCCAACCCCTGAAAAATTCTTTTCTCCACTTCCCTAGAAACATCCTATAGGTCCTGGTCTTATTCAAAGACCAATTTTAGTGCCCTAAGAGGAGGTCTCAAAGAGGCGCTTGAAAGAAGAGGTAATGTCCGTTACCGATTCTTTCAACTTTATTTCTTCTTCCACTTATTCTTCTTAGGTTGTTTCATTATTAAGTATTAACATCAGTATCACTCATATACTGATATGTTATTATAAGTATGAAACAACCCTATTTCACCATCTATCCATCCTATGGAAAACAAAATCACCACGCGTGCGTACGTACGGAATACCGTCTCCACACCGTGGTGTAATCTATTTTCCACCACCACCTTACTTGGATGGGTATAATGGTGTAAATAATAACTATATATGATTATTGTAAAGTTATATTGATTTTGTAATATTATACATACACTCCAATAGAATTCCATGATCATGGGAACGATATCATCGTTCGTGCGTACGTACGGAATATCGTCTCCACGACGCGATGAGATTCATTCTCAATGATTAACCATTCATGAATGATTATAAAGTATATATAATAAGTAATCATGAAATATATTACATAATAATGATACTTTATTTATGTATATATATATGTATTTCATCCAATTAATTCCATTCAATTCAATGAGGAAACGAAAACAACGTTCATGCGTACGTACGGCCTACCGTCTCCATGAACGGTGTATTTATTTCCATTTATCAATCTATTATATATATGTAGATTCTGAATATATATTATATATAAATCATGTTTTATATTCTGGAATTAAGTAATCATATGAATAATTACAAGTCAAAACACGGACGACAAATGAAACTATTTTACCCAAAACACTCTTTAACATGGAATTTACAAAAGAACGGGTAATATAAAGTCATAAGTGAACCATATATGATATCATAAAAATGAATATGCTTCTGTAATAAGTCAATGACATTATTTAAATCATTATAAAGGAGTTTTGGATACGTAAGAATCATATCAGACCTAAGGTAAGGGATAATTTTGCAAATCTCATTTTTATCCGAGATTGCTTATTTATAAGTATTTACTGGGGTAATTGTTATCATCCATGTCCATGATTTATAAAAGTGTTTTCATGTATTTTTAAAGTCCTTTTTAACCATTTTTGACTTTTACTATATGGTATGTAAGGAATCTTTCTTTTGTTTATGTTACGAGGTACTTTTTGACTTTTCCGACAAAAGTACGAGAAGAATGTTTTTTTTAACTTATACGACACAAAAATATTTTTACGGTTTTATAAAGCCTTATTTTCATGAAGATTACTCCAAAATATTTCATGAATATTTTCAACGAAATCCTTTTCTTTTAAAATTGAATCACATTTTGTGAAAAGAAAATGATTTTGAAGAAGAAAGGATATTTTCCTCAAGAATTCATTTCAAGTGTTTTATCAAAACCATTTTCCATCTAAGATGACATTATTTTATATGTGTATGTTTCAAGTATAATGTATCTATGATTTACATGGTTTCACTTTTATTATTATGAAATTATATCCATTTCTTTTATATGGATTATGTGATGATGGGATTATGTTTATGAAACCCATTTTATTCATTGGGTTATTATGAATGATGTATGTTTATTTTGTGGCACAAGTAAGAATGATTTCATTATGAGATCTGTGGGACCTATATCTCCCTCCAATGCATTGGGTAAAGATTTATATATCATGAGATAGACATGGATGGAATGGTAAGTTAATATGGTTCAGTATTACAGGACTGGAATGAGGAGTGAACTCGATTCAGAGAGGAACTTTATCCACTAAGATGGTCTTGGCAGCAATGCCTTGGATACTATGGAAATCATTACACGTGCTTAATGGATGCCACAATTACTTGTTTTATTCCCATACTATGTTATCATGATTTATCTTCCATTATGGTCTATGCCTTATGTACTTCCATGTTTTAAGTCGTTGCTCAAGATTTTGATGTTTAAACATTATGTTCATGTTTTTAAGTTCAAATGTATATGGTATGTTTTATCTTATCCATGCTTACCCTTACTGAGCATTTGAGATCACCCATTTTATGTTTTATTTTTCCCCAGGATTAAAAGAAAGGTTTTAGGTAAGGAAACAAAAAGTGGAAGATATTTATGGGATATTTTGAAGATCTTTCACCACGATTAGAAGATTACGTTCCAAGTTACCAAAGACACTAAACTATTACGGTCCTTGTGTGTCTATTTTTGTTATGTATTATGTATTCCACAAAAGTAATGTAATATCCATGTATGTCAAGATTCGGGTCTCTACATAAGATGGAAAGGGACTTCTTTTCCCTCAATAAAAAAGACGAAAAATACATCAGAGCGTACGAGGAAAACTTCACAATTCTTGAATTATATGCCTCTGGTTTTTTTGTTACCCCAGAAAGTAAGGTTGACCGCTTCTTTAGTGGGATAAAACCTAGACTACAGAAATCCCTAGTGATCTGTGACTTCGATAGCTATAAGGAAATTTTTTGATGTGCCCTCAAGGTCGAAATGGATATCAGAGAATCTCAAGGGTATCATGGGGATAAAAACCATAGGGTGGAATTTAATATTTTCAGTTTGATAGATAAATATAACGGTGCTAAGAAAATCAATCACCCCACTTGCCAAAGGTGTGGAAAGAATCACCCCGGAAATTTCATGAAGGGGATAAGGAAATTCTTTAGTTGTGGAAGAGAATGGAATCTGGCCATTAACTGCTGACAAGAAAAACCCACAGCTGCGATAGAGGAGAGGAATTCTCCATTCAACCCTCAACACATTGTTAATTTCTACAACAGCAAATAACTAGGGCACTTTGCAAACCAGTTCCATAAGATAAGGGTTTTCAAAGGCAACCAACAACCTCCAAGGAAACAAGGGCAAGATTTTTCCATCACTACCGCCAGATTGAACCCCAAAAATGAAGTGCTGATAGGTATTCTGGTTATTCATTCAAGAATAGGAAACATACTTTTTGATTCTGGTTCTATGCATTCTTTTATATCCTGAAAGTTTTGTAAAACAATCCCAATACCACCACAAATCATGGAAGTAAAGATGTCAGTGAGAACGAAAAATGGGGCAATCATTGCATCCCATTAATATAACTCCTCCCCTATCATAATTTGTGGATTGAACTTCACAAATAACCTCGTCATGATCCCTCTGGTGGAATTTGATGAAATTATTGGCATGGATTGGCTTTATTTATATAAAGCCAACATAAATTTTCTGTGAGAGGGAAATCACTCTCCATAAGGAGAATCGACCCCAAATTCTGTACAAGTGCAAGGAGAAGGATGAATCTTCTTTAGCACCATCATCTCAAGCGTGGATATTACTGCCATATGGGCATGCGTATATTTCTCATATGATTGAGTCTAAGGAAGTAACCATCCTTGAATACATGCCTACTATGAGGGAATTTTCTGAATTATTTCCAGAGGAATTGTCTGGTCTTCCTCCAAGAATAGATGTAGAATTATCAATTGATATTATACATGGGGATTTGCCAATATCCAAGACTCCATATAGAATTGATTTTGTGGAGCTTGAGGAGCTTAAGAAACAACTATAGGAGAATCTGGATAAAGGTTTTATACACCCAAGTGCTTCACCATGGGGTACACTAGTCCTATTCATCAAGAATAAGGATGGGTCAATGAGATAAAGAACAAGTATCCTCTTCCATGAATTGATGACTCGTTTGACCAGCTACGTGATGAACAATACTTCTCCAAGGTGGATCTGTGGTCAGTATATTATCATGTAAGGGTGAAGAAGGAGGATATACCCAAGACTGCTTTTGGTACAAGATATGGGCACTATGAATTCATAGTAATGCATTTCAGATTCACTAATTCTCCAGTAATCTTCATGTACTTGATGAATAGATTATTTAGAGATTACCTCAAAAAAATATTGGTAGTCTTTGTAGATGATATTATAATATACTCCAAAACCAAGTAGGATCATGAGGATCATCTAAACATTGTACTAGAGACAATGTGAAAGGATAACCTCTATGAAAATTACATCAAGTGTGAGTTCTGGTTGAAGTAAGTATCAATATTTGGTCATATAATCACAAGCAATGGGATATCTCTGGATCCCTCCAAGATAGCTGCAATTAAGGGATGGTTGAGGCCAACATCAGTAATGGATATTCGTAGCTTCCTATGGTTAGCTGGATATTATCGCCAATTTTTGAGAAATTTTTCATGATTTTCCAACACTATTACCAAGCTAACTCGGAAGGGAGTAATGTTTTTTGGAGTGATTAATGTGAAGAGAGATTCAAGGAGTTGAAAAGGAGGCTTATCAATGCATCCATTCTCACACTACCCACAAGTGGATAACTTTTTGTGGTATTTAGTGATGCTTTGAAGATGGGCATGTGTTGTGTGTTAATGAAAAAGGACAAAGTCATTGCCTATGCTTCAAGGAAATTAAAATATCATGAGAAAAACTATCCAACACATGATCTGGAGTTGGATACAGTAATATTTGATTTAAAATTTTGGCGACATTACCTATTTAGGGAGAAGTGTGAAAGATATATAGATTACAAAATCTTCAAGTATATAACAAACAGAAAGAGTTGAACATGCACCAACGAAGATGGTTAGAGCTGATCAATGACTATGACTACTCAATCCATTACCAATCTGGAAAATTAAACAAGTTGTAATATTCTCTAAGTAGAAAGGACCCAGCAATTCTATCATTGATAAGAATTGAAAAGGATCCAATCTTCTTAGATTTTATGAAGATGGACATGGGAATCATAAATAATGGAACATCATCAATCCTTTCACAAATGATTGATGAACCGTCTCTTTTGGAAATTATTAAGGATGCTTAAAAGGATGATGTGGGAATTCATAAGAAATTGGAAACTATCAAGAAAGGGAAATCCTTGGAGTTCAATGTTAATGAAGAATGAATTGTGAGATTTGGGTAAATACTATGTGTTCCATCAAATCTGAAGTTAAAGAAAGAACTTTTTAATGATGCACAATAGTTCGAATTTATCCATTCACCCAGGAAACACAAAGATGTATTGATATATCTTATAGATTTATTGGTGGATAACATGAATAAGGAGATCGCTAAGTATACATCATAGTGTCTGGTATGTCAGCAAGTGAAGGCTGAGAGGTAGAAGTCTAAGGGGATGATGCAACTATTAACCAAAACAACATGGAAATGGGAAAACATCATTATAGACTTTGTCACCGGACTTCCAAAGACATCCAAAGGAAATAATTGTATCTGGGTCGTTTTGGATTGTCTTACAAATACTGCACACTTTATTACAATTTGGGAGGATTTCTCATTGGATCAACTGGCACAGATGTACATCAGAGATTTGTTAAGGCTACATGGAGTACCACTATCGATTTTATTCAATAGAGATCCAATATTCACCTTTATGTTTTGGAAGAGTCTTCAACATGCTCTGAATAATGAGTTAAACTTTAGTACGGCTTATCATCCTCAAACTGATGGCCAATCTGAGCAGACTATCCAAACACTTGAGGACATGTTGAGAGCATGCTCAATGAACTTCAAAGGAGTATGGGATCGACATATTCCTCTAGTTGAGTTCTCTTACAACAAAATTTTCCACTCAACCATCCAAATAGATCCTTATGAAGCCCTTTATGGGAAGAGGTGCAGAACACTGACATGTTGGGATGAAGTTGGGAAGCAAAAACTCCTAGAGCCAGAAATGGTCAAAGAAATGGTGGATAAGGTTAGAACCATCCAGTAGCATATTAAAGTGGCTCAGAGTTGAAAAAAAAGCTATGATGATAATCATCTGTGAGACCTAGATTTTGATGTTGGAGACATGGTATTCCTCTTCATATCGATGTGGAAGATAATTATGAGATTTGGGAATAAGGGAAAGCTTATTCAAAGGTACATCGGCCCTTTTGAGATCCTTGATTGCATTGAAGTAGTGTCCTATCGACTAGCACTCCCACCAAACCTATCTCAAGTACATGATGTATTCTATGTATCACTCTTGAGGATGTACATACCTAACCCATCGCATGTACTCAATAAAGAAAGGGTACCATTGGAGAATGAAATCTCCTGTGAAGAGAATCCGGTTAAGATCTTAGATCGTAGGGAAAAAGTTCTACAAAATAAGACAATGCCCATTGTCAAGGTGTTGTGACCCAACCACAAGTTTGAAGAAGCAATGTGGTAATCTTAGGAAGTGATGAAGCAGGGTTACCCACATCTTTTTTAGTGTGGGAAAAGGAAATTTTGAGGGAGAAATTTCTTAGGGGGGGAATATTGTAACCACCCAGACTTTTATTAATAAAAATTCCTCTTAATCTAATTAAATGTCTTATTATGTAAAATGGTTATATAAATTATTCACTTACTTGGTTTTATGTTTTGGATTTTAAAATACCGTAAATAATTGTTACCGTTTCTAATATAGCCATTGAACAGGGATCACATGATTAGTATAAATATAGGGCTTTAATAAATCCAATTTACTCAGACAAAGAAAGCAATGGCCTCATCCAGTAGAATTACTCCATATGAATCCCATTTTTCAGAGCTCAGAAAGGAGGTGGAGTCACTGGGCTTCACTCTTGATGAAGCCCATGATGAGCTTCAACATGTTAAGCTTGAATGAAACCCCCTATATGAGAATTAGAAGTTGATAGAGATTACTACCAGAGCGATGTTATCCGAGCCACCCCAAGAGTCTGTCACCATCGCACACCTTACCCTTCGGTCTTATGCATATTTTATAAGGGGTTATGTAACAATACCCTATCACTATGATTATGTACATTATTTTGTTATAGAGAATATATAATCATTTTATTATTGTTACTTTGTAAATATTTTGTAAAGAAAAAATTGTATTTTTATTTAATATTCAATTAAGAAATCTATTTTGATGAATTAATGGATTTTTGAATTAAATATTATTTTAATGAAATATTATTACTAAATTAATTTTTATTAAATATAAATTATCATATAATTTTTATGAATACAATTGTAATTTTTATTAAGGTTTGAAAGATGTTTTTGTCAAACCCCATGAATTTTTCGATAAATGTTGGTTTTTATTTTAAAAGTAAAAATTCACATATTTAGAAAATTATTTAAATAAAATGAATATTATTTTTGGAATCAATATTTCAAAATTATCCAATGGTGAAGTTTTCCTAATTTTTTGAGATAGTTGAATTTTTGGGTAAAAATTAAATACTGTTTAAATATATAATATGTTTTATGACTTCATAATGACCCAATAGTTATGTAATAAAATAATATAAACATTATTTTTGGACAATATATATTTTACCTTTAAAATAATGTGATTTTATATTTGTTTTATTAATTTTATGGTTCCTTAGTGGTCCTTCCAAGACTTATAAAACATTTCAACTTTTAAAATGATTTCCTTGAGAGTGTGACTCACCTCCACATAAGCAAGCCTAATATTTTAAAAATTTAGGACATTAGCCTTATAAAATAATTTTTTTCACTCCCCTTTTTCAAAATCTATAGGCAAAAACCATGGGTTGGTTTGTGGTTTTGATTAGTTTAATGTGTGGTGTCTAAAACCTAAATAATAAAGAATTCCCTCTCTTTTCCTATATAAACACACCCAAGATCCCACTTCTATTCACTAAAAACCCTTTGATCATGTCCCTACTCTGACCTACTCTCTATATTATCCTCACAAGGTTCACCAAGCTCCCAATAAGCCTCTCTCAAGCCACTCCCAAGACTTTGGGATCAAACTTCTAGGTAAGGGATTTCTTCCTTCCTCATTTTTGTCTCAATTTTATTATGTTGTTATTCCCTTTTATTTTCAATTATAAATGTTGGGGTATGATTTAGCACCGCCCCCATACTTCCCTTATTATGTTTGAATGATTATAGACCCATTTCTCTCTCATTAATTCCTCCCATTTACACCTGTTACCATGCCGAAATTCCATAAGGGATTTCTCTGTCCTCATTTACATTAAAGAAATTATTTTGTATTAAGAATCTAAATTCCATTAAATATGTTGGGACATGTATCTATATGAATATATTACTTTCCATTTCATGTAAATATTATGAGACACCCCTTTCTCAACCATCAACCATTTTTATGAATTCTTATGACACGTCGTTATACTGCTGAAATTGCACCGCGATTTTCCAAGCCAAAGTCGTTGTGTAGTGAATACTATGCCCATTTATCTATCAAGGGTATTCACCTTTATAAAGATTTTTTATTTATTATATAGTTTCATGTATTAATTCCACATTCCTTTATCATGTAATAAATTATTATGTTTAATTAATCCATTTTATATGATCCATGTGGCACACTTATGCATGAAATGAAATGATTAAGAAGGGTGCGCCCTGATAGTGATCCAATGCAATTGGTAAAGATTAATATCATGATACATCAAGTGAAATGAGTGTTTACTCATTATAATTAAATTAAAATTATTTTTTACTTATGATACTTGTGTAATGATCCTTGTCTCATGCAAATATCATGTTAAATGTTGATGCCTCATTTCCATGTTATGATAATCATGTTATATCATGCCTTTATGTTAATGTTTATCTTATGCTTCATTGATATGACTATTGCCTAACATGTACTCTATTCTTCATGTTATTCCTTTTTTACTCCCTTACTGGGATTTATAGCTCACCATTTTCTTATGAATGTCCTCAAGTTATCCCATGCACTGGTAAGTATGAAGGAATGTTGTGGTCATGTAAAAGAAGTTTTCAATAAAGATGTTGTGTTTCATGTTCTAAGTTGTTATGAAATGTTCCTAATCCCCAAAGACATTAGACCTATCGATCTTCTATCTTGTATAAAGTGAATATTTTATGTAATAAATTATGTTTAAATGTGAAATAAAGAGAAGGGTTTTTATAAATATGGCCTTGGTAACGATTCCTATACAACTATAAAAATAATTTTGTATGCTTATGTGTCTACCACAGTTCCATGTTTTATTCCTATTTTATTATTTCTTAGGTCATGTTGTCTATTTACTTATGATTAATTTATTATGAAATTCCAATATTTATTCCACGATTCTTATTTATGATTTTTGATGTGCAGGGTATGATATTATATTTTCATGATCATGTTCTCATACCCTTATTCTCATGATTATGTTTACATATCTACCTTGTTTACCCTTACTGAGTATCTGAGCTTACCCCTTTTATGTTTCCTTTCACCGATGTTGTAAAGATATGTACTATGTTTGATTTGTATAAGAAGGTAGATAGTCAATAATAGCCTAGTGGGAGAAAATGTATCTCAATTATGTACCATTTTCTACGTTTCTATGTTTCTAAAGGCACTAAAAGAATACGGTATTTGGGAATTTGTTTCTATAATGTATCAAGTATTACACAAAATTAATGCAATGTTAATATATGAAAATTGAGGGTAGTTATAGTTTTTATTAGAGGGAAATTTGTGTTAAACTTTAGAAACTATGATGAAAAAACCTTATTGAGAACCCTAAGGAAATGTATAAGGATAAGTCTAAGGATAAGGGAAAATATAGAAAAATGTCCTGTAATTTTGGTAAAGGATAGAGTTAGTGGTTTCCTAGAAATAAATCTCTTCTTGGATACTACAAGTGGATGTGGATCTTGCACAGATGTACCTATGGGTAATAACTCCAATAAGTTGCATTGGGCCTAACTTGATCATAACCTAGTACATGACAATGGGCCTTGATGCACTCCTAGTTTGACACTCCTAGGGGATAAGCCTTGGAAATTCACAAACTCTTTATGAAACATCATTAAGGATTAAATGGAATTTTTCTATGAATAACCAAGGATAAACCTAAGGTGTCATAGAATAAGTAAGGTGTCATAATTTAGACATTATATAAGTGTTTATTCATGATTATGTGGTTCCTCACTATGATAATAATTTATTAATCATCACTTTTTGATTATAGTCAGTGATGGGAATGAGAAGGAACTAGATTAAAGTTGAATATGATGTAAATGTTGATGATTAGTAGTAAAATGGGATGATCACTGGAGTGAATGATGTTGTGATCATGCCTAATCATTTTTCACAGAACATGATTAAAAATGTTTACCTAAACCAACTCTCAAACTCACCAAAGAAGAGAATGAAGGATTTCATTGAGAGTTTGGGTAATGGAGACCGTAGAAGAAAGAATATTTGGTTTACTTTGTGTCAAGAATGTGGAAATAATCACCTAAGTGAATGTTTTAGAGGAATAATAAGATGTTTTGACTATGGAAAATAATGACATAAAGCAAGTAACTGCAAATAAAAAATGAAGGGTTTGGTTAATAAAATGGATGGGAATATTATCCTTCTTAATACATCATCAAAGGTTAAATACTTTAAGTGTGGAATGAATGATCATTATGAAAATCGATGTCCTATGTAGAAATATATTTAATAGAATCATAAAGGTGGTATGAGAAATAGTTATATTACTGATGATAATGAGACTACAGATGAAATGTGAAAAGATAAAGGTATTAAGTAATATGAGGAGGTATCCTTATTATGGATTAAGTATGAAGTGGAATAATCGAAGTTTTAATGTATTTGGATTTAATAATTGTGTTATATGAATGGTGAAACATACAAGGATTGTTCAGTTTATGTTTTTCGATCAAGATTTACACGTTTATGTTGAATGTTTCTGATGGACTACAAAAGTTATTGAGGTGGTAAGGTGATAATTTTGGAAAACACATGATAAAGGGAAAGAAAATCCTTAATATGCACACTATTTTAGGATAATTAGATAAAGATGTTTTTTATTTTAAATGGGATAGTATTGATGACCTTGGAAATGATACGATGAGATAGATAAAGTTTATAGGATTATTGGTTTTATGATATGAGGAAATAGTTAATTTTTTAAATCATGCATGTTTTCACTAAGGTTTTATGGTAATTTAGTTTATTACTATGTTTCAAGAGAATACATGATAAATATATTCACATTTTGTAATGTGACAACCAAGAACTGCCTTATGATATATGGGAGATAAATGTAAAGCTGATTTAGTGCACCTCTTTCTAAATTTTTGGATTTTTATCTTTATAAATGATTGTAAGGTTGTAAATTTATGGAAATTATAAGTTAAACTTTGGGTGGATTTTTTTATATTAAATTATTATATAACTATATGTGGACTTATGAATATTTGATAACTTGTGCTAACCTTTTTTATGATAAAGACAGATGGAATGACCTATCATTCTATTTATGGATCTCATGATCTGCTAACACTTCAAGAGTGATAAATTCAACTTCATTTTTGGGAATAAGATATGAAGTAAAAATTAATCAAGGCACAAAAAAAGGGTGAGATTGTTCTGAAATCAAGTAAGTATATCTTCTCATACGAATTCTTCAATGTTGGGAAAAGGGGTCATGATGTAAAAGGTTGTCTTGCTATCATTATTTTTGATGATATAAATGACCACTTTCACACTTAATTATTTTATGGTTTTGTGATTTTTAAATTTCTTTGGATAACCTAATTTCTTATGATTAGTGATCTTTATCAATCTCTATTATTATTTATGTTTTTCCTCCATGCACAAATCTTCACCTATATTCTCTTATATAGAGACCTGGTTTTGATTTACTTTGGGTAATTATTATATTACAACTTTTCATTTATAAAATGAATATTTAGAATTAATTTTTATGATGTGGGTTTCTATGAAAGAAACTTTCAAGTGTTAAACTTTTGAAAACCTATATGAATTTTGAGGGTGAAATTCATTTTAAGGGGGGTAGAATGTAACATCCCGAGATTTTTTGAATTGTTTTTTTAAATTAGTTTAACATTTTTGATATTTTTCACTTAATGTAACACTGAATATAGATTTTTATTATTATATAAAATCACTAAGTTTGGATTATGTTATATGCAACACCAATTTAAGCTTTCACTACAAACAACACCGACTTGTCTTGCGTTACACGCAACACAGAGTTTCTGCGAAACAATACTTTACTGTTATAATTATTTAAATCAGATAGTTATAAACTATCCATTAAACATAGAAATATGAATAGTAATAACTAATTTTTAAAAAAAATCAAATAAATAAAACATATTTATAATAAAAAATTTAATTTTTGGTAAAATATTTATATGTTTTGAAATATTATTTTCTTAAAGGAACTGCTTTTATGTCTTTTTGTGAACAATAATAAAATTAATTTTATACACCCTTAGAAATTTAATTTATTAAAATAAACATCATTTTTTAATTTGAAATTTCAAAGTTAACTTATTGTGAATTTTATGTATTTTTCTAATAAGTTTCATTTTTTTGATGAATAGTGAAAATCACTACATTGTAGTTAAAAATTGCATTTTTAGTTTAAATAATTATTATATTTTAAATTGATTTTAAATTAAAGATAGAAAAATTATACATATATTAATCCAATTTAGTTTATTATAATCATTTTTATATTAAAATTATATATAACAACTTATTTAACTTTTGAACGTTCTTTTTACGGTCTTCTCGCTACTTCTGTGGGATTAGCATTAAACTTAATTTTTTCACTTTTGTGAATTAAATTTTTATAAATGAACATACATGGTTGTAATAATTATGATATTTATAGTCTAATAGGATCAAATTAATTTTTTTTTTAATGGTAAATTTAGTATTTTTTTTACCACAGTTAAGGTAAAATCGGGTAATTAAAGGTAAAAATAATATTATAAAATTATAAAATTACCCTAAAACTTTTATTAAATTCATTGGATGAGGGGGTTTATACCAAAATAAACCATAGAAAAAAATTATAATCTTTTTAATCCACTTGGGTAATAATATGACATTTATTATATTTTATTTAAAGATAAGTTAAAAATGTCATACTCATAATTTTAATAAGTAAATCATTTTTAATATAAGGTTATACAGAAGATAAATTTAAATATAAATATTAATTTCAAATATAATAAATTTAAATTCATAATTATAATTTATTTTTAATTTTTGGAGTAGAAATAATCTAATTTAGGGCTTCCATAATGATGATACAGTAATTGTTTAAAGGAAATATAAAATAAATGATATTAAAAATATTAAAATAAATTAAATGAGACAAAATTAATGATATACGTGAATTTTATAGATACCTATAACATATTATTTATATATTAGTTGTGTTGGTTCTAAGTTATCATCTTAATATGATATTTCTAAAAAGATAAATAATGGACACTATCAAAATTGACATAAATGATACTTTAAAATAAATAATTTTTTATTAAATGATATAAAATTCATAAAAAAATATATAATTCATCCAAATAACTTTAATAATGTCAAAAAAATTATCAATTATCCATTCAGTGGTCTTTTGGAATTTTATAGTAACTATATTAACCATAAAGAGTAAAACATCTAAGTTGTCATGGTAGAAGTTAAAAGGTTTAACTGAGGGTTAATGCCAAAAGATAAGGTTAATATTGTGACCTAAACATGTTTTAAAATCATTGGTTGAGATTATTTTGAACCATAATCATTTTATCTTATAAATAACCCACTTTGGATCTATTTTAAATCAAAAATCAATTTATATTAATTTAATATTTTAAGGGTTTCCTAAAGTGCCCCTCACCTCAATTATAAAAAGGCCACCTCCTCCCCCACTTCCTCACACCAATTTGAGTGATCAATATCGAACAAAAACTTAACATTTCACTTATAAACTAACCTAGTAACATTATATAGGTTCTATTATTCTAAAAATACCATATTTAGTGTCCCTAAGAGGAGATCTAGAGGGATATTGTTGAAGAAAAGGTAATCTCTTTACCAACTCTTTCAAAATTATTTCTTCTTTTACATCCTCTTCATATGTTGATTACATTATAAAGTAATAACTATATTATAACCTATATGATTTGATTTTATTATTATTATGGAATAACCATATTCCACCTTTTATTTATTCTATGAATAATGAAAGTGCCACGAGTGTGTATGTACAGTTTACCGTTTCTATGCCATGTTGTAATCTATTTTTCATCACTACTTTATTTGTATGGGTATAATGATGGATATAATGGATATAAATAATAAATTTGACATTATATTGATTCTTTATAATTAATATATCATCTAATTTCTTTCCCTTTTTCCATTAATATAATGATATGGTCACTCATGTGTACGTATGGCCTACCGTCTCCACGATGTGATGAGATTCATCTTCCACATTAACCATTCAAGAATGATTATAAAAATTCATGTAATGAATAAATATGAAATATATTTCATAATAACTATAATTAAATAATATATATATATATTATTTACCTTCTTTCATTCAGTATGATAAGAAAATGGAAACAGTGTTCATGCGTACGTATGACTTACCTTCTCCATGAACAGTAAATTTCATTTCATATATTTTTCTATTATATGTATTTATATAATAAATATATATGATATATAAATAATTTTTTACATTATAGAATTAATAAAATCATTATATTATTAATATGATCAAGAATAACAATTCAAAACATGTATGATAAACAAAGTGGTTATTACCCGAAACGTTGCTTTAACTTGGAATTGTTAATAAATGGGTAATATAAAGTCATAAATGAATCATATATGATATCATAAATATTATTATGATTATATTATATATTAATAATATATTTAAAACCACTATAAATGAGTTTCATACACATACGGTGGGAATCAGATCTAAGCTAAGGGATTTTTTCCTCACCTTTACTTCTATGAGACACATGCCTCATACACTGCTTATTTCTTCTATGTGGTGTATATATTAAACATGAATTTATTTAAGAGTATTATACATAATATTATGGTATTTTCATATCCATATAATTTCTTTTATTTCATAGGGAATAATATTCTATTGATTATAAAGTCGTAAGGGGTAAGTTCAAATTCTCATTATTTTCTGAGATTGTTTATACATAATTATTTAATGAGGTATATTTATCATCCATGTCCATGTTTACTAAAAAAATTCCAGAATATTTTTAATATGATTCTAAAATTGTTTAAAGTCATTTTTACCCATGTATGACTTTTTATTAAATATTTTGAAAGGAATATTTTTTCGTTTTCCTAAACAAGGTACTTCTGAATTTTCTGGAAAAAGTATGAGAATAATATTTTTTTAACATATATGACATGAATTGATTTTTAGGGTTTAATAAAGCCTTATTTTCATGAATATTTACTTAAAATATTATAATTTTATTTTCAAATAAAATTTTTTCTATTAAAATTGTTGGGCATTTCAAGTAAAGAAAATGTTTTCAAAGTAGAAAGGATATTTTCCCCAAGGATTGTTTTCAAGAGTTCTTTAAAAATTATTTTCCATCAAATATAACATTCTTTGATGTTACTTATGTTTTATTGGGGATATGATTCGATGTTACCATTCTTATTATTTCTATGAATGGACATTTTTATGATGGAATAGAATTCATGAAACCCATTTCTTTTCTGTGGGTTAAATTTTGATTACATGATGTTTATGAAAACCATTTCATTTGATGGCTTCTGATATGATACATGATTTATGATATTGTGGAACATGTATATATGATTTCATTATGATATGGGTGGGACCAATATCTCCCTCTAATGTATTGGGTAAAGATTTATATCTCATATGACAGACTAAGATGGTCTTGGGAGTGATCCTTGACTACTAAGATGGCCATGGGAGAAAACCATGACTACCAAGAAGGTATTTGGAGTGAACTCATGATATCAAGATGGATATGGGAGTGAACCGTGAATACTAATATGTTATATGAAGTGAACCCATACTACCAATATGGCCTTGGAAATGATTCCTAGACTACTATGGAAATCATTTTGTATTCTTATGTATCTCCCACAGTTCCATGTTTTATTCCTATATTATGCTTTCATGGCTCGTTTTCTTTATTTTATTATGATTCATGTCTTATTAACTACCAATATTTATGTCATAATTCTTGTATATTATATTTAATATGTAGGGTATGATATTATATTTTCATGATCATGTTTTCATACCCTTATGATCTTGATTATGTTTACATATATCCCTTGTTTACCCTTACTGCACATCTAAGCTCAACCATTTTTATGTTTCCTTTCACCCAGTTTATGAAGATATGTATTATGTTTGATTTGTATAAGAAGGTTTTTAGTTAAGAAAAATCTAGTAGGAGATAATTTAGCTCAATTATATTCCATTTTTTATGTTTCCATGTTTTCAAAGGCACTAGACTAATAAGTTCTTTGGGAATTTGTTTGTGTAATTTATTAAGTATTCTAAAAAAGTAATGTAATTTTAATGGATGAAAAGTGAGGGTCTATATAGTAAAAATAAAGGGTTGTTGTCATTGATTAATATAAATACTATACCAAGATCTTTTAAAAACATTCTTGAGGGAAATATCCTTTTGTTTTAAAAAACATTTTCTTTTAAAAACACTTTTGAAAAAAAATTCTTTAAAAATTAACCTTTTAAACAAGAAAATGTAGCTTCAAAGTAATTATGGCGGGTAAATCAATACATGTCGTACAAGGTAAAAAGAACATTCCTTTTTCACGATAAAATGATTTCAAAAATGAATTATTCAAAAAGTGATAACAAGATTCTTTTCTAAACATGTGTAAAAGACAAAAGGGTAAAATTTCCTTTAATAAATCATTTTGGAAGGGTTAAAACTTTTTTTTGAAAAAAAAATAGAAAAAAAGTTTTTTAGAAGAAAATAGGTTCTCTAACTAAAAAGAGAATGAAGTCGGGTTTTCTTAAAAACATTTTGAGTACCAAAGAGTGGTAAAATGGTACTAATACTTGAAAAGGTCATGAATAACCATAGGATATAAAAATTAAAATGTTTATTGAACAATGGTTATATAATTTCCTTGAATAGAAATGAAATCTCCTTAAAATTATTCTTGAGGAAAATAATCTTTAAACATTCCAAAGTGTCTCATACCACTTTGAAACATTTTAAATCAAAAACCTCATAAAGGAATAACATTAAATGAAAGTTTTAAATTACATGAAGATAAAATGATTAATTACATAATATATCAAAATGGTAAGTATATGTACCACACAAAATAAGTAAGTGTGGAGTATGACATTTATCTCACAGATGTAAATGTGGGATTAAAATCCTTTATGTTGAGTCATAATTGTCTTATGTGTCTTTATATTCCAAAATAATAAAATTATGTTAAATATTTACTTGATTAATAAAAAAATTTAAACTTATAAGAACTTTTATTTCACTTATTACCATGTTTTATACAACTAATTAAATAATTAAGTTTATGTTGGGTGTTTCGACCAAATTTGGTTTATGTGTTAAAAAAATGGTAGGTAAACTATAGTCAAAGGGGTCATTATATAAAATATCTAGAATAATAATCATTAAATAATTATAATATTTATACATAAATTATAATTTTAAACCCAATAATTAAATATGATTATGAAAAATGAACCAATGTTACAATCATAGAGACGGTAGGTCGTACGTATGCATGAGTAACGCTCCCATTTTCAATGGTCATTATGGAAATTAAGTAAGTAAAATTAATATTTATATAATGATAATTATATCATAAATACCAAATTATTTAATCATATATACTTATATATATAATTATTGTGATTTAAAATGAATCACATCACATCGGGGAGGAGGTAGTCCACACGTCCATGAACGACATTATCACTTTTTAATTGTGTGAAAGGGTAATAAAGAAAATGATATATATTATATTTTTAGAAAGGTAATAATGTCATGAATATAATATTTTTTTTATGTCACATATTTTTAATTAAAATCATCCTTTATACATTCTAGGTATCATGTGATCGAATCACATCACTTTTTGGAGGTGGTAGTCCACACTTCCACAAACGATGTTACCGTATTTACACAAAATGGATATCATAAAGGTATGTTCTATATAAATATTACCAAAACATAAAGACATTATAAATATAATATATATCATATATAAACATCATTTACATCATAATTCACACCATAATAGGTGGTAAATAAAAAACGAACAATCATTATTTCGTGAGGAGGTAGTTCGTAGTACACATAAACGATAAGTTCGTTACCCATTAGATGGAAGTACGTGTAAGTTTAGTTTAAAACCTTAACATACAAAAAATATTAGTATATTTAGGATAATTTTTTTATATAATAATTTAATAAGGAGTGTTTAGGGGGTGTATAATGGAAATAAAACTAAAGAGCTTGAGAAAGATGTTGTCACTTCATTGGGTAACTCCTTTGGGTTTGTACCAAGGGATTCCTTGGATGTATTTATGAAAAAAGGTAGGATTATTGGATGATATTAGGGATATTGAGGAGATATTTTTCATATCTTGGTTGAGAAAAAGTGTCTGGAGATGTGTGATGAAGTGGGAGGATTGAGTGCCTTTTATAGTGAAGGAAAGTGGCACTCTTGTAAATTTTGGAAAAGAGAATTCTACCCATGTTTTTTCCATTAAAAGTGGATCCAACAATGGTCTAAAGTAGATAAAATTAAATATAGGGTATAAATATGGATATAAAATGGATTTTTTAAAATTTTCTAGGTCATTTTGGCTCTTAAATATAAGTTTTATTCTCATATTAATCTAATTTTCCTCTTAATCATTGTAATTAATTTAATTACATTCACTAACATTTTTGGTCAAAAAAACTTGAAATTATTATAAATTATTAATTATTTTGATTCCAAATATTTAATATATTTTTAAAAATTACAATCACATAATTGGTAGAAAATAATTTAAACTTAATCTCATAGATAGGATGACAATGTGGGTTTTTAAAGTAAAAACGTTCAAAAGTTTGCTATGTTTTTATATCCAATTTCAAAGTAAATTGATTCCAATGAACTAAATTGGATTAATTAATATAATATTAATCTAATTAAACTTTAAAAATAATTTAAAATATAATTTAACCTTATGAATAAATTATATTAAAAAATAGCTTTTGAATTAAAATTCAGTATTTTCACTATTCATCAAAAAATGAAACTTCACAGAAAAATACCAAAAATTCACCCTAGCCTAATTTTGATGTTTAAATTTTAAAAATGAAGTTTATTTTGACATATAATATTTATTAAAGTTACAAAAAATTTATTTAAAATAGGTTCTCCATTAAAAGGCGGTAAAAATACCTTTATAAAAATATAGCATTTATGTGTAATATTGGGTTTGTTCTCTTCTTATGCCTATAAAATCATTTGGATGAATATAAAAAATTATTTATTGAATATATAACATATATATTTCATTAATATTGTTCGCTAATTGTAATGTATTTAATTTATTTGCATAAAACAGCTTTGTGGGTATAAAAATAGTTTTCTATAAAACATTTCCTTTATATTCAATTAGTTATTATATTAATTTATAATTAATTTTTAACCTATGAATTCATCTAATATTTGAGAAAATAATATATTTTCATAATCTAGTTAATCCTATTCATAAATATTAATTTAACAGCTAGGTTATATCCTATTATATTAAATAATAATATTCTAATAATATATTGTTGTTCAGTAAAAATTGATCTTGTGTGTAATGAAAGTCATTGAATAAAGTATTTGTTGTATTTTATGTAAGATAACTCAGTTTTTCATACATTGAATGCTATAAAACATATTGAATTTATTTAAAATGGTAAATATATTATAAATTCTATGGATATTATATTCCCTTACATGCTTGGTGTTGCATGTCATACATGTTATCGAATAAAATATTTATACTTTAGATTTTTGGGTGGTTACATGAATCTATAAAGAGATGAAGGATAGATGTCAAAGACACAAAATCAAAGGTTTATAGGATACTTCTAAGATCTTATTTATAAGGATCTATCTTAAAATTTTAATTAAATTTACAAACAACTTTAATGGATATCTAGGGGACCATATGTAAATGTTATATCTAACATTGTTTTTGAAATTAATGGTTATACATTCTGTAAAAAGGAAAAAGATTAACACAGCATGATGGAAAACAATAGAGTTATGCCTGTAGTGGAAGTGATTCTAGTATCCAGTTCCACGTATAGAGATACAATTTATGTGAATATGTCATATTTCGGTATCATCAAACAGATATATGAGTTGTACTATACCACATTTCAAGTGCTGATTTTCCATTGAAAATGGTTTAATAGTAGGAGTGCAGTAAAAGTTGATGAATTGGGATTTGTGAAGGTGAATTTCAATGGGGACGGGTATATGGATGAGAAATTCATAATGGAATCACAATAAGTGTAGGTATTCCATGTATCAAATCCATAAAAACAAGAATTGGTCAATTGTATTGTGGGAAACTAAAATAAATGAAGGGTCAGATGAAAATTCAATTGATGATAACCCTTCAATTTGGTGATTGTGATCATTTCAAGGTGGTCCCAATTTAGATAATTCCTTGTATGTTAGAGGGAATAAAAAAATAGTGGAATCAGTTACTCAATAGAGGATCCAAATCCCTTCAACCTTTAAAGAAAAAAAGGAGTTTCCAATGAGTATGTTAGGTGTTTTTTAATATACTATGTGTTTATACATAATATTCTATGTTATCTACTACATTTAAATAATCTAAATTAAATTTTGGACTGCTCATGTATATAATGACTTATATAGATGATGATGTTACAAATCCTGAGGAAGAACACATGATTGATGCTAAAATTGTATAATTTTTAGTAGATCAACAACATGTTAATGAAAAAACAATAACAGTGTAGAATCATCGTGTTAACTAAAATTATCAATGTAATAAGGAAGAGTATAAAATTTGAGGTTGTCTAGAATCAATGTAGCCAACCTTTTAATCCCAACAAGTCTATGTTTATTAGTTATTTTATACTCATAATGAGAATTCATGTGCCAACTAGTATAGATATGTGGCACCATATCTTTCCTACATTGTAGGAAACCATTTGGGAAGATACTAAGGAAATGTTATGATATAATTTCTCTATTTTACTGAAAAATTATATAATAAAATGTTGTTTTACTTTTCATTATCACTTTTAGAGGTATTTTATTTTAGATTATTTACATTATAAATATGTCTTAATGGTCACTGGAAAAGATCAGAGAGTCTTTCGAACACTTATTACAAAGCATTATCTTAGGGATACTTAGGGGAAAATAAATCCCCACCCACCAATTATGTATGCACACATTATAAACTAGGAAACATTAAAATATTTCATTAGTCATTGCAATGAGAAATCATTTTAGGTGCATTAGTTGATAATATTTTATATGATATTATTTATTTTATACACTTTGATTCAAAATGTTAACTTATGAAATAATAAAGGAGGTTTGAAAATAAAAAAAAATTAGAAAAACTAATTTTCACTTACAGTAAAGAAATGTTGGGGTACACTTCACTTGAAAAGAAAGGTATTTATTTTAAATATATAATAAAAGTTTTATGTGATATGAAAAAAAACATGTGTTTATTTGTGTATATTTAGATTGATGAATCAAAATCTGAAGCCACTTCCATCCCACACCATGGGCTATGGAAGCAGGCCCACATTAAGAAATAGGGTAAATTGGTTGATCAAAATACATAAGAAGTATGGGAATCATGTATAAATGTGATATAATAGTAATTCATTATTCTTTATAATAGTATTACATAAAAATATCTATTTATTTTTATAAGTTTTTTATATGTTTTAGACATAAGAATAAATATCAACTATACCTGAATAAAAAACTACTTTTAATAGATTTGAAGTGGTTAGAATAATATGGTCGCATTAGATGTGTAGGTTTTAGAGTGTCACCTCAAACATATTTCGAGAAAAAAATCTTCAAGAAGATATATATGAGATGATGAAAGGTATGCATGCAAATATGGATTCTTTGAAATATATTATTGTCCAGTATGGTTTGGCAAGTCAATATATACTAAAGGATCCAAGTGAACAAGCAGTGGAACAAATATCAATACATGAAAATCCAAATGACACCACTATATTTGAGGCTAGTCATTCCCCTCAACCACCTACCTTACCCGAGGTGATCAATTTTTTCATTAAACTTTCTCCTAAATTTGAATCAAACAACTTTCAATAACTTTATATAACTAAAATTCTATAGGGTGAAGATTTATGTGATTTATATTTATCAACACCCATGTGTCACCTTTTTGTGAGATTTATGGTCCATAATATCCTAGGATACATAATACACAACAAATAACTCCCAAAAGATCACATGAGAGTTTGGATTGAAGTAGATCATGAGTCAAGCACTGAGTTGCCTATTCTGCTTGATGATCTAGATTTTACTATGATTGATAATGCTAATAAAAAATTAATAGAATGGCTATAAAATCTTATACATATACATGAGGTATGTCCTAAAATATTTTTTTCAAATGAAAAACCATTTACAGATGATGAAAAAAGGTTTGAAATGAGGTGTGGTATTACATATGGATAAAACGATGGGAAAACATAAGGTTGGATCAAGAAAATCCAGTGAATCCACTAAGAAATCAAAAGTACCTTCTGGGAGTACCTTCTCCCGACCAGTTACACTATCTCATATGTTAACATTATAAGTTCATGGATACACAACATTAAAATACGGAATTGTGTCCTACATTCAATATAAAGAAGAAATATTTGAAGACTTCATTACAGACATGTTTGTTCTAAAGAGTATAAATGATATTATAAAGTTTGAATGGTTTGGAGTCATAGTTTTGAATACATATATGAGTTATATCTTCATAATTCATCTTTCCAAAAAATTATTTATTATGTTCATTACAGTTAATAACTATTCATATTTTCTATAGGCATATATATTACTAGTATATAAAGTTAAAACACTAAAAATCACAATTTTGGACTCATTAATATTTGTATCATTTATATGCACAAACTTTTTTGTAATTAGAATAAATTTAAAAGAAAAAATTATTCACTAAGAGGTGCATTTGATTATAAAATAATAGACAAAAGACTCTTATTAATGCCTATAATATAGGGGTAAAAATCTATAATCTAATCATATAAAATAAATTTTTCTTTTTCTAATTACTTATTTGTTTATGGTTTTTTAGTAATCATTTTATTCTCATAGAAATCAATTTGGAGACCCAAAATGTTTATTTTTTTGGATCTAATGCATGGATTTCCATCAAACTGACCACACATGATGTCTATTGTGAATTTTTAATGAACTACAATATATATTTTATAGATAAACTTCAAATTATATTTTTTTAGTTTGTGTTTTAATGAGAATTTTTTTATAAACTAGTGATCTATAAATATAGTCTAAATAATGGTATGAATTCAGTGAATAGATATAAGAATCCTATGTATTTCTTAAAATGGAAACATATTTGGGTATATATATAGTAAAATTTAACTATTAAAATATATTTCAAAATAATTTAATTTTTTTTTAAAAATGTTTCTATAATGTCCAAGGAAAAATAACAACAACGATTTTGGATATTCCAGTTTAAATCTTATGAAAGATATCATATACCATCAAAAGGATAGCATCCTCAAATAGCTAATTTTCAAAGGTAATTACAATTTCTTAAAAAAATTGTTAATCATTTTTTTTCTATATTTTCCAAGTACTACCAATATTTCCAACAATCTACATACTCAAAAGAATAATTGAATGTATCTAGAGATGAGTGGGTATATTACATGGTGTCATAATGTTTACTGACATCAAATTTAGTTGATTACCTATTATGTTTGTTACCTAGTATAGGCTATAACCTTAGAGATACATTTGGGATGTGAATCATTAGTATCGTAATGATTATATATTATTCTTGAATTGTTTCTCAAGAAGGATTATAATGGAGGGTTGTGCTCTATAGATTTTTTTAGAACTAGTAACATGTCCAAAGCTGCTCATTCTCATGAGATATTAGACTTTGAGGCTACAACTGAAATAATGAAGATAGGTAAATGTCTCAAGAATTAATACATACATTAGGAAAAAGTTACTTTATACTACTTATCTAGTTAATTTTATCATCATTTTATCTATTATTTTTTAGTTAATTTCCTTATTGTTTTTATATGATACATGTTTAGTTAATTTTTACAAAGATAATTATTGAAAAGGAACAATAAATTGTGGGATAGTTGAAGGTTTTTTGTTCTCAAAAGCATGAGCTCTTAAATTGGCACACATCCATGGTGAGAATTTCTTATCACCATGTATGTGATCCAATTAAAGAGAAAATTATTTTTCACATTAAAATAAATGGTGTGGTGTGTGGTAATCAAATGCATCTAAATCCAATACACGGTGTTCCCGGAATGAATCTAATTATATGTTTTTTGTTTAAAATTGGCACTTTAGTTGAAAACACAAATCATAAACTCAAAAAATAAGAAAACATGTTCATATTTTTTTGATACTTTATGAAAAAAATCCATAAGTCATTTTTGATGTATAAGAATCAGTCGTGCCTCAATCTAATACATGGTGTACTTGATATAACTCAATGTGTATGTTTTTAGTTTAAAATTGAAATTTTATTTCAAAACAAATATCACATACTCAAATTTGAAAAAACCCTTTCATATTGTTTTTATACATTAGATTAATTATTCATAAGTCATTTTTTATGTGTAGGTACCAAACGCACCTCAATGTGATACATGGTGTTCCCAGTATGAATTGTAGAGTATTTTTTTAGTTTAAAATTGACATTTTAGTTCAAAACACATGTGAAATAATCAAAAATAAAAAAACTCATTCAAGTTGTTTTGATATTTTAGAACAATTATCTTTTAGTAATTTTTACATGTAGTAATTATCCTTACCTCAATCTAATACATGGTGTGACAAGTATGACTTGAAATGTGTGTTTTCAATTTTAAATTTACATGTAAGTTCAAATAACAAGTCACATACTCAAATTCAAGAAAAAATATTCAGATTGTTATGATACTTTAGGAAAATTATCCATAATCCATTTTTGATGTATATTAATTGATTTAACATAAATATGATACACAATGTGTCCAGTGTAACATAAAGTGCGTGTTTTCAATATAAAAGTGTCATTGAAGTTTAAAACATGTGTCACATAGATAAAACTAAGAGAAAAAAATATATAATTGTTTTCAAACCTTAATACAACAATCCATAATTAATTTGTGATGTGTAGGAATCAATTGTGTATCAATCCAACACACGACATGGTTGGTATGACTTGAAGTGTGTATTTTTAATATAAAAGTGTCATTTTAGTTTAAAACACATCACCTATCAAAAACTAAGCAAACAATCTTGTATTATTTTCAAACATTAGGAAAATGATCCATAATTTATTTTTGATTTATAGGAATTGATTTTATTTTAATTCTATAGATGATGTGGCGGGTATGACTCAAAGAATTTATTTTCAATATAGAAGTTCCGTTTTAGTTTAAAACATGTGTTGCATAGCCAAATCTAAGAAAACAAGCTCTCTTTATTTTCAAACTTTATAAAAGAGATCCATAATTCATTTGGGATTTTTTGGAATCAACCACACCTCAATCTTACACACTATGTGTTTAGTATGACTCAAAGTGAATGTTTTCAATATAAGTGTCATTTTAGTTTAAAAATTTCATCACGTATCCAAAATTGAGAAAACATGTTCGGATTGTTCTAAACTCTATATAAACAATCCATAATTCATTCATGATGTGTATGTATTGATCACATGTAAATATGACACATGATGTGGTCTTTATGACTCGAAGTACATGTTTTCAATATAAAAGTGTCATTTTAGTTTAAAATGTGAATCACATAGCCAAAAGTAAAAAACAATCTTGGATTATTTTCAAACTTTAGGAAAATGATCCATAATTTTTTTTGTGATGTATAGAAATTGATTGCACAACAATTTAACGCATAATATGGCTGATATGACTCGAAGTGCATGTTTTCAATATAAAAGTGTTATTTTAGTTTAAAATGCACCTCACTAGCCAAAAATGAGAAAATGAGGTCAAATTTTTTTCAAACTTTAGGAAAATAATCCATAATTTATTTGTGACATATAGTAATTGATCGCACATCAATCCAACACATGATCTGGCCAGTAAGACTCAAAGTGCGTGTTTTAATATAAAAGTTTTATTTTAGTTTAAAAGTGCATCACATAGCCAAAACCAAACAAAAGAGCTTGGATTTTTTTTAAACCATAGGAAAATGATCCATAATTAATTTGTGACATGTAGTAACGGACCACATGTCAATATGAAACATGATGTGGATGGTGTGGCTTGAAGTGTGTGATTTAAATATAAAAGTATCATTTTAGTTAAAAATGTGAGTCATTAGACAAAAACAATCAAACAATATCAGATTGTTTTATAACTTTAAGACAATAATCTATAATTCATTTGTGACATTTAGGAATAAACCGCATGTCAATCCAACACATGATGTTGTTGGTATGACTCTAAGTACATGATTTCAATATAAAAGGTTCATTTTATTTTACAATGCGCATCACATAGCCAAAACCAAGAAAACAATCTCATGTTATTTTCAAAATATATGATAATTATTCATAAATAATTTGTGACATGTAGGAATCGACCACATATTAATCTGACATACGATGCGGTGGTTATGTCTCGAAGTGCATGTTTTCAATATAAAAGTGTCATTTTAGTTTAAAATGTGTATAACATAGACAGAACTGAAAAAATGAGTACGGATTGTTTTCAAACATTGGGAAAATGATCCATAATTCATTTTTTATGTGTAATAATTGACATATGTCAATATGATGCATGATTAATTGATAATATCATTAATATATATAGTAAATAATAATATAATTTATCATATGTGGACTATATATCATTAAAATTATAATTTGGTTTTTTTATTTACTATTACTAAAATCAAAATTGGTTTTGTTGCAGGGATAAGATTTTGTATATAGGTTGGTCTTTAAAGAAATCTTGCAATAAGAGTTGTGATTTTTTATATTGGTTGTAATTTTTTTATTAATTGTAAATATCACAACAATGTAAATATTTTGTATGTAAATTTAAAATTGAAAAGTTGGTGCAATATTATATTTGAATTTCAATATTATTTTATATATATTTCCATTTCTATCTATTTGGTTTTTGATTGAGTTTTTTGTTATAGGTCTGTTGTAGGGATTCTACTACTGCATGACCTTTATCAATACTAACAAAATCACTGATAAAGACCCAATTTATCATCAATAAAATAAAGGGTTGATAAAGGACCCCTTTATCAGTGCTTTCTTATAGCGTTGATAAAGTCTCTCTTTATCAGTATTGATAAAGGACCCCATTATCAATTATTTTCTTCACTACCATAGATAATACATTTAACATCATGAAAAACATGATATAACAGCACTAAAAAGATGATTTTGTTCTAATCATCATTAAGGGGTGACATCTTTATCCATGATTTCATTAGTACTGATAAATAAGGGACTTTATTGGCACTATAAATAGCACTAATAATGGCCCAACTACTACAGTGTATAGTTGAAATTATAGAACTCTGCCGCAAATACACTTGTAGAAAAATTCACAATTTAATTGAAATAAAATTTACATCACAAATAAAAAAACACCTATTATATACATTTCAAAAAAAATTATAATTACATTTTCAATTAATATCTAAAAACATTTAAAAACATCAATGTTTCATTATCTTTGGCACCTGTAACCCCCTCTCAAAAAATCCTGATCATGGTATCAGTTTCCAAATAAACCACCCCAACCCAAGAAAAATAATCCACCTATATAAGAAAACAATTATTATGTTAGTAATACTATAAAGAAATAAATTAAACATAAATATGAAACAATACATTAATAAAATGTTGGTTTTAAATAAAAGGACACACTTGGAGTTATACTGGTCACATCATGCATCAAATTGAGGTGGGATGATTCCTATAAGTTATAAATTAATTATGGATAATTTTCCTAAAGTATGGAAACAATACAAATCAGATTACTTAGTTTTGAGTATGTCACTTATCTTTCTTAATAAAATTTCATTTTAAATTAAAAACACGCACTTTGAGACATATCGGTCACATTGTGTGTCGGTTTGATATGAGACTGATTCCTGCACATTACAAATGAATTATGAATCATTTTCCTAAAGTATCAAGACAATTTGAGTTCATTTTCTTGGTTTTTAGTGAGTGATACCCTTTTCGAACTAAAATTTAAATTTTAGGATGATAACGGTCACTTTGAGTCATATCAGACACACCGTGTATCGAATTGAGGTGAGGCTAATTTATACATATCAAAAATGAATTATGGATCTTTTTTATAAAATATAAAAATAATACAAATGAGTTTCCTCTATTTTGAGTATGTCTCTTGTGTTTTTTATGAAAATGTCAATTTTACATAAAAAGACACACCTTGAGTCATACTGGTCACACCATGTATTGGATTGAGGCTTGATAGATTCCTACATGTCAAAAATGAATTATGGATCATTTTTCTAATGTATCAAAAAAAATCCAAATTCATTTTATTGGTTTTGAGTATGCCACTTGTGTTTTTGACTAAAAAATCATTTTAAACTAAAAACACGTACTTTGAGTCAAACCGGTTACATCATGGATCGTTTTGATGTCAGATTGATTCCTACACATCAAAAATTAATTATTAATCATTTTCATAAATTATCAAGATAATAAAATTTCACTTTCTTGGTTTTCAGTGAGTGACACTCATTTTGAACTAAAATGCCTTTTTTAGACTGATAACGGACACTTTGAACCATACCAGGCACACAGTATATCTGATTAAGGTGGGGCTGATTCATATACATCAAAAATAAATTATGGATAATTTTTCTAAACTATCGAAACAATCCAAAATAAAATTCACTTCCTTGAGTATGTCACTTATCCTCTTTACTAAAATTATTATCATTTTTAAATAAAAAGATGCACTTTGAGTCATACTAGTAATATCGTGTATTATATTGAGGTACAGATGATTCCTACTTGATAAAAATAGATTATGGATTATTTTTCCAAATTATCAAAACAATGTGAATGTATTTTCTTAGTTTTGAGTATTTCACTTTTGTTTTTGACTAAAATGTCATTTTAAACTAAAAACACGTACTTTGGGTCATACTGATCACATAGTGTATCGGTTTGATGTGATATTGGTTCCTACATGTCGAAAATAAATTATGAATTGTTTTAAAAAATTATAAAGATAAGTGAAGCATTTTTTCTTGTTTTTTAGTGAGTGACATGTGTTTTGAACTAAAATGTCGATTTTAAACTAATAATGGACACATTGAGTCATACCGGGTACACGGTGTATCGGATTGAGGTTAGGTTGATTCATACACATAAAAAATGACTTAAGGGTTTTTTTCTAAAGTTTTTAAATAATTATAATGTGTTTTATTAGTCTTGAGTATGTCACTTTTCCTTTTTACTAAAATTAATGTAAATTTTAAATAAAAAGGAAAAATTGGAGTCAAATCGGTAACACCAAGAGTTTATTTGAGGTGCAACTAATTCCTACACATCATAAATGACTTATGGATCATTTTATAAAGTATAAAAACAATTTGAATGAATTTGATTAGTTTTGAGTATGTCACTTGTGTTTTTGACTAAAATGTCATTTTAAACTGAAAACAAGAATTTTGAGTCATATCGGTCACATCATGTGTTAGTTTGATGTGAGACTGATTTTTGTATAGCACAAATGACTTCCGAATAGTTTTCATAAAGTATCAAGACAATCATTTCACATTTTAATATGTTTCAAGGAGTGACACATGTTTTGAACTAAAATATAGATTTTAAATAGATAACGAACATTTTGAGTTATACTGGAACACAGTGTATCGGATTGAGGTATGTCTGATTCCTACACATAAAAAATGAATTATGGATCATTTTATTAAAGTATAAAAATAATATGAATGTGTTTTCACAGTTTTGAGTATGTCACTTTTTACTAAAATTAATGTCAATTTTAAATAAAAATACACCCTCGAAGTCATATCAGTAACATGTTGTATAATATTGAGGTGCGGCTAATTCCTACACATCAAAAATGATGTATAGATCATTTTAAGGAAGTATAAAAACAATATGAATTCATTTTCATAGTTTTGAGTATGCCACTTTCCTTTTTTTATAATATTAATGTCAATTTTAAATAAAAAGACACATTTAGAGTCATACTGGGCACATCATGTATCAAATTGAGATGTGGATGATTCCTACACATAAAAAATTATTTATGGATCATTTTAATAAATTATTAAAACAATATGAATGTGTTTACTCGGTTCTGAGTATGTCGGTTGTGTTTTTTACTAAAATGACATTTTAAATTAAAAATATGCACTTTGAGTCATACTGGTCACATTGTGTATCGCTTTAATGTGAGACTGATTCCTACATGTCACAAATACCTTATGAATCATTTTCTTAAAATATAAAGATAATTAGAGCACATTTTATTATTTTTTAGTGAGTGAAATGCTTTTTGAACTAAAATGTCAATTTTAAACTGATAACAGACACCTTGAGTTATACTGGGAACACTGTGTATCATATTAAGGTGTGGCTAATTCTTACACATCAAAAATAGCTTTGGATTATTTTTCCAAAATTATAAAAACTATATGAATGATTTTGATCAGTTTTGAGTGTGCCACTTGTCTTTTTTACTAAACTTAATTTCAATTTTAAAAAAAATGACACACTTGGAGCCATACAAGCCACATATTGTAATTGAGGTGGGGCTGACTCCTACATGTCAAAAATTTATTATGTATTGTTTTCTTAAAGTATCAAAAAAAATAAAAATCCATCTTCTCAGTTTTGACTATATCACTTTTCTTTTTTACTAAAATTTCATTTTAAACTGAAAACACACACTTTGAGTCATACCGGTCACATCGTGTGTCAGTTTGACATGATACTTATTATTACACATCAAAAATTACTTATGAACCATTTTCCTAAAGTATCAAGAATATATGAGCACATTTTCTTTTTTTCAGTGAGTGGCGCGTTTTTTGATCTAAAATGTCAATTTTAGACTGATAAGGGAGACTTGGAGCCATATCAGGCACACCTTGTATAAGATTGAGGTGTGTATGATTACTACACATCAAAAATGGCATATGTATTTTTTTCCTAAAGTATAAAAACTATACAAATGTGTTTTGTCAATTTTGAGTATGACACTTGTGTTTTTTACTAAAATTAATGTCAATTTTAAATAAAAAGTCACACTTGGAGTCATATCGGTCACACCATAAATCGAATTGAGGTATGGTTGATTCTTACACATCACAAATGTCTTATGGGTCATTTTACTAAAGTATCAAAAACAATACAAATACATTTTCTCATTTTTTTAATATATCACTTGTGTTTTTTACTAAAATAAATATAAATTTTAAATAAAAAATACACGCTTTGAGTCATAATGGTCACACTTGTTTGATTTAGGTGAGTATAATTCTTACAAATAAAAAATGACTTATGGATTGATCTCATAAATTACTAAAACAATATGAATTTTGTTTCTAAGTTTTGAGTATGTGATGTGTATTTTGAACTAAAATGTAAATTATAAACTAAAAACATACAGTTTGAGTCATACAGAACACGTAATGTATCATATTAAGGTGTGGATGATTGGTTATGTGATGTGTGTTTTGATTTCAAATATCAAAAACAAGCTATAAAATAGATAACATGTTCCATTTGGATGAAATATGAAACCCCATGCTACCTGAAACATCCCATCCAAAAGAAACATGTTCCCTCATTTTGGTCTTGTTGTAGATAGTTGAAAGAAAAATATGACTTACCAAAATATCTATGAAAAAAATAAATAATTATTACATAAAATTTGTAAGAAAATTAACTTAAAAATTTTAGATAAAATGGTGACGAAATTAACTAAATATTTATTAGTAGTTTACCTTTTCATGATGTCTATATCCATTCTTTACCCATTTCCTTGTTTCCATTATCTCGGTTGTTGCCTTGAAGTCCAATATCTCACGAGCATGAGCAGATTCAAATAAACCACCCCAAATTAAGAAAAATAATCCACCTATATAAGAAAACAATTCTTATGTTAGTTATATGATAAATAAATTAATCAAACATAAACATGAAACAATAAATAATAAAATTCCATTTTTAAGTGGAAACCATGCAATTTGAGTCATACCGAGTATGTTGTGTTTAGTGCATGATCATAGTACATGAGTGAATCATCCTTGTTGATGAATTAATTTTTTTAGGGATGCTAGTTTGTTGATGGTATATGATATCTCTCATAAATTTACAAACATAATAACAATAATCTTTTCTATTGGTTCATTTTAAACATTGTAGAAACATTAAGAAAAATAAGTAATTCGTTTTGATATGTGTTTTATAGTGAAATATAATTATATATACCCTACTACTTATCAGCTTGTAGAATTCAACAGGTTCCTTGTACACATGGATTATCCTCATGCCATGATTTTGACGATATTTAAATACCACCCTATCATAACAGAATTCTACTTAAAATATAATATAAAATATATGACTTTAATTTTAGTTTTAAAATGTTGTATTTAGTGTATTAAAAATTTAAAAACCTCAACATGTGTGGTCAGTTTGTTGGGTATCCATATAGTTAATGAAAAAAATAAGTCTTTGGAGTATCCAAATTGATTGTAATGAGTACCCAATATTCCTTAAAAAGGAATAAGTAATGAAAAGAATGAAAATATATTTTATATTATTAAATTTTATAGTTTTAACCTTCTATTATTTTTTTCTCTAAAAATATGTTTGGGGTGTCTCCCAAAAACCCACACCTCTGAAATAGCCATACTATTTTGGCCACTTCAAGGCCACTGATAATAATTGTTCATCCAGTACAACTGATAATGATTCTTGTGTCGAAATCGGATTAAAAATATAGGAAAATAAATAATCATTGTTATGTAATACCGATTTAAAGGTAAAAAATTATTATGTCATACATACACATACTTCCCACACTTTTTGTGTATTTTTATCCATTATAATCCCATATTTATTTACATGTACCTCCTTTCATAGCACATGATGTGGGATGGAATTGGATTTTTACTTGGATTCCTCAATCTACATATAAATAGAGGAACATAATTATGTTGTTGTTTCATTTCATATAAAATTATTATGGTAGATTTAAAAGGCATACCAATTTATTTCCAGTGAAGCATGCCCCATCCTTACTTTACGATAAGGTTGCCATGGTTTTTCTTCCCATTACTTATTTTCATCACTCGATTATTGTTTCACAAATGAAAAATTCTTTATCAAAGTGATTAATACATGTATTTCCAAACAATGTATTATCACCCACAATGTACCTAAAAATATGTCTCCTCGTGATGACTGGTAAATTCATCCCACACTTATTGTCTTATCAGGTGTGAATACATCTGTAGTGGGTGTGGGTTTATTTTCCCTTCAGAATCTCTGAGATGAAACTTCATTAGAATTTTGTGAAATCATCTTTGAGTCTTTCAAAAAAGAATTAATAAAAAATTACTTTGGGAGTCATCTATTTTAAATGCACTCTTTAAGGGATAATGAAGAGTAATTCAATGTTTCATTATTCTTTTAGTAAAATAAAGAAATGATGTCATAATATTACCTTAATATCTTCCCAAATTAGTGTATTAAGTGTGGATACAACATTATTCCTCGAATCTATATCAATCATCATAAACTAATAAGTGGTGAGCCTAATGAAACTATTGAACATTGACTTATTAGGGTTAATAGCATGGTCATGTGCATTCCATCCAACCTTGAATTTGATGCCTTTATCTCTCTCATTAATAATTTTTACTAACACCATCACATTACAAAAATCCTACTTTTTCTGGGAAATCGGTTGTTCACTATCTACCATTTCCTTAGGTTCAACATCATCAATATGTTTCTCCTTTGGATTGGTAGCATCGGTGTGTGCAAAAGGATTTTGTTCCTCTACATTGGGAGTACCAGTAGGTTGAGAGACCTGTTGTTCCCTAGTATTGAGAGCATCCATATGTGTATAAGTAATTATATGCAGAAGTGATTAAAAATTTAATTTAGATTATGTAAATATAGTAATGAATATATAATAATATGAGTTAATTCAATGTAAATTACAAAAAAAAATATAACTTGATTATTGAACTCTCTTTTTTAAAGGTTGAAGGGATTTGACCACTCTATCAAGTATCCAAATACCTTTATTGTGTACTCCTCTAACATACAAGATCATGTCTAAATTGTGACCACAGTAAAATCATTTTTATGTCCAAATTAAAGGGTCATCCTCAATTGAATTTTCATCTGACCCATCAGTGGTTTTGGCTGATAATAGAAAAATTGACCACTTTCAGTTTTTGGGATCAGGAACATAAAATTATTGTACTACTTGTGATTCCATTATAAATGATTCATATTTATACACTTCCATACTAAAATCCACTTTTTTGAATCCTAATTCATCTATTTTAATATCAATCTTGTTATCAACCCACTTTCATTAAAAAATAAGTTCTTAGAACATTGTATAATCCAACTCCCATATTTGTTTGATTGTGCCAAATTATGACATGTTAGCATAAATTAGATTTCTATACTTTGTACCAAATACATGCATCACTTCATCCATAAATGTAACTCCACTATTTTTCATGGTACAACCTTATCATGTTCATTTTTATAGAACATATAACTGTAACGCCCCGACCCCAGTTACCCAGAGTCGGTGCATTATTACGTAACATTGGAATGATCACAAAAGATAAAGTCTTGAAAGACCAATTAGTTTAGTAGACTTGGAAACACTAGATACATTCATAAATGTTACATTAAATCATAAAGTAAAAAACTACAATAACATAGTCTCCATAGTCCACACTCATATCCCCTTCAGAATATCCCTGCAGGTCAGTCATAAAATATTTCTTCACATCCAGGGAAAAATAAAACATAGAAAGGGGTGAGATCAGATGCTCAGTAAGGATAACAATATAGCGGAAACTTTCATAAATAAACATAAACATTTAAGGAAATGTATAACTAAAAAAAAGCCTTTTAAACTTGAACTTCAGCATAATATGGAAAAAGTAAAATGAAATAATGTCATTTACTTATTCACATGGATATTCTACTAGTCGAATGATCACACGCAATATCAATAACTACTTTCATAATGATGGAATGCATAATGCCATACTATCATAACCACATAGTCAAGGCCTTGTGCCAAGACTACAAATAAGATTTTGTCAAGGGCTTGTGCCAAGACACTAGTTTGTCTCATGAGACCTACCAATGCATCGAGGAGCTATATCAGGCTCCACCCATCACTTATTAAGTCCAATTCATTCCTTATATGAAAAGGTTTAAACATATCATAAACCATAACATAATCGTATCACATAAAACATGCATAAAGGAAACATAACATTTCCACATTTCAATCACAAGATATCAATACAAAATGTTGATGTAATAAAAACATTATCAAAACCATTTTCAATACCAAAATAAAATAAAAATAAAACATGGTATTTATTTTTCATTTTTAAAAAAAATTCTGGCTTGTAGAGGAAGTCGAAACTCAAATAATGGTCACGGCAGTGGAGAAGTCGTTGTTGCCGCATACGTACGACAAAAAAACATTCTCTTTTGTTGTTTAGTAAAAAACATCGTATAAAAAAGATTCCTTGTGAATAAACATAAAAGTCAAAGGGGTTTATACACTGTATAAAAGAAAGTTGTGTATAAAACAAAATATGCCTCAATGAAAGGAGATTGAGACGAAGTCCCTTACTTCATGTCCGACTTGACTCGATCGTTCTTTAATCTCATGAATAATAAACTAGAGTTAATCTCTACTTGCATAAGAACATTTTTCAAGTTCATTATCCCTTTTATATCACTTATTACCATGTTATGAAAATTATGTAGTCATTTAAGTTAATAACGGTCGTTTTGTCGATCTTTGGTACTTGAGTCAACAATAAACTTCTTATAATTACAAGTTGTTTATGTGGTAGAATATCCATTATATCCAGAATTATATTCATGATGTAGATATCATATATATCATATATATCCAGTAGATACATGAATTTATAATATTACATAACATTTAGAGGTAAGAAATGAAATGCACCATTCATGGAGACGATAAGTCGTACGTACGCATGAACGCTACTTTCATTTCTATTTCATATTTAATGGAATGAAATCATAATGATATAAAGGTATATTATAATTCCAGTATAATATCATATATAATATAATTAACTCCATCCTTTATGTGTCCCACATATGGCATTAATGATTCAAATCACTTTGAGGGGGCGGTAGTCCGCACTTCCTAAAATTAAATTATCTTGTTTATCTATAATGGAATTCATAAAGGTATGCCATAAATGAAAAATACAAAAGCATAAAGAAAACATAAAAATAATATATATCATATATATAAATAGTGTCATCATAATGGTTCCAAAAATGAAGTCTATTTTGAAATATAAAATTTATATAATTTCAAAAAGTGTGTATTACTATTCATAACAGCTACTTTTATTGGTCGCGGTGTGTTAGAATCTTGAACTTGCGTACAATGCAAGATATTTCATTATTTAAAGAGAAGTGTACCGTGGAGGCTTGGGGTGTTACATTCTACCCTCCTTCAATAAATTTCATCCTCGCAATTTGAAAATGTTCTTCGAAAATAAAAGGTTGAAAATAGAAAATACCTTTGTGGAAAACCCACATCGGAAATAAGGTTAATAAAATTTAGCCTTAATAAGAGGGAAAGGGAAATGAAAAAAGTCACCACCAAATTATGATCTCGATTAGAAGAACATTGGTGAAAATTAGAGACATATAATTGGAGGAAAAACTTAAATATTTGTAGGTAGTGATCGAGTTAATCAATCACAAACAAGTGTAAAATTGAGGGCCTCAAAGCCTTCAATCTTTGTTGATTTAAAATATCATCAGTTCAACAAAACATAAGGTATTAGGATAACACATTTTTTTCTTTTAATATCCCTTTCCTAAAGTTTAAGAATTAATTTATTCATAGAATAATAGATAGGTATATATATAAATATATGCTTGACAAGTAGAGTTTCAACCTTCAACTAATTTCTACCACAAACTCATCTTTCACTCAAAAAGATAATAGAACTCAAAAATATTATATTTATCCTAATCGTACAAGGTTCAAAATATTAACACATACCATTTAGATTAGGAAAACTATTTTGTAATAACTAGGGACTTCCTATAGTCTAGTGGTAGGTAATAAAGGCTTGTCGCACTATGGTTGTGGGTTCGATTCCTACAGCTTTGTCTGACACGACGGGTTATCCCCCGACCAGCAGGTTGTCCTTTTCCTAAAACTATAGTATTATAATATTCCAAAAATAATCTTCAGAAATGTTTTAACCTTAAACAATACTATCAAAAGTTAAACTTAATCCATTCCAACATTTATAGTTATCCAAAATACTTATGTCCAGACTTTCTCTAAAAGGTCTCTAAATTCCAAAATCAACTCATCAGATTCCCCAAACAAAGTAAAGTTTCTCTTATCGTCACATACTAAAAATATGATTACCTTCATCATATTAAAACCTTAATGAAAACAAAAAGTACTGCAGTACAATCCTTATATATATCACATTATTCTTATAACCATAATATAGTTCTTGAGTCCAAAAACACAAATACAATAATTATTCCACTTCAACTGTAGTAACAGTATAAGATTAGCCTTGATCCCTTGGCCTTTTATGAGGTAAGTTTCCCTAACTCTTAGGACATTCATTTGCATAATGCCCCATTTCCCTACAATTTTAGCACTCAACATTGATAGCCTCTTTCTTTCCCTTACAATCATGAGCCTAGTGACCTTTTTATCCACATTTATAACAAACTCCCATTCCTTTTAGGCAAGTATCGGGATGATTCTTCCCACAATTATCGCATAATGGAAAATCCTTATTTCCTTTTTTCCTTTTATCTATCTCTTGTTCCCCCATTCTCTTCTTCTCTTGCTTTACTTTATTTTCATAAGATTTAGATAATTCTTTTTCTGTCTTGATAGAACACGAGACTATATCTTCATACGTTGAGAAAAATTGTGATACTAATGCTCGATGGAGAAATAGTTTTAACCCATCAAAGAAATGATCGATCTTACTTCTTGGGTTACGTATATAATCTATAGAATGCCTCGTTAACCTTGTAAAGTTAGACTCATACTTTGAGACATTCTCATCCTCCTTTTGCCTCAGACTCAGAAATTTCATCTCCATATCTGCTCGATGGTCACGAGGAAAGTATTTTTATATGAAAAGCTCTTTGAACTCTCTCCATTACATACTTGATACTTCTTCATCCTCCTTTGTATTTTGAATCAATGACCACCATTGATCATCATCTCCAGTGAGGCGGTAAACTGCCATGATAAACTTTTCCCTTTCACTACTCCCCAAGGCATGGAATATTTTCTCTAAGGAATTTATCCATTGCTCAGCTACTAAGGGATTTTTACTCCCATTGAATGTTGGTGGTTGTTGCCTCATGAAGCGGTCTAATATTGATACTCCATGTTTCGGATCATGGTGCTCCATACGAGTAAGGTTATTATTCATAACCTGAGTGAGTTGTCCTAGTATGGTGATAAGCTGATCAGCACCAGTTGTATCACCAGCTCCACTATAATTATCTTGAGCAGGAGGGAAATCCCTATATGGAGTGCGTGCATTGATACGGTTTCCATTCCTTCCACTAGGCACCATTTCTAAACAATGTCATAAACTAGATTAGTTTATGAATCGAAATACATAATTCCATACTTGTAAAACACTTAACAAAAATTGAACAGTTTATGGATATAATCCATAATCATAAAAATGTTTTCTTTTAGGAAGTATATACTCATAAACCCTTAATAATGGTTTGTAAAGAAAATGAGAATTATCCTAAGCATATCCCCCGGGAGTGTCGTAACCAAGAGTGCATCAAGGCCCATTGTTGTGCACCAGTTCCCATTCGAGTCTAGCTCAAAGCGGTGTTTTTGGGTTTTAACCCTAGGTACATCTGTGCCAGAGCCGCCTCTACCTGCTCGTATCCAGATAGGGATGTATTTCTCGTAAAACTCACAAAATCTCTATAATACCAAAATTCTAGGAAGTTATTCTATACTAATACTCAAAGTATATCTTAGGGCTTTGTGCTATAATCAGGGTTTTTCTAAATCTAGCTTTCAAGGTTAGTACTAACCTACCTTTGATACCAACTGTAATGCCCTGACCCCAGTTACCCAGAGTCGGTGCATTATTACGTAACATTGGAATGATCACAAAATATCAAGTATCGAAAGTCCGATTAGTTTAGTAGCCTTGGAAACACTAGATACATTCATAAATGTTACATTACATCATAAAGTAGAAAACTATAATAACATAGTCTCCACAGTCCAAACTCATATCCCCTTTAGACTATCCCTGCAGGTCAGTCATAAAATATTTCTTCACATCCTGGGAAAAATAAAACATAGAAAGGGGTGAGCTCAGATGCTCAGTAAGGATTACAATATAGAGGAAACTTTCATAAATAAACATAAACATTTAAGGCAATGTATAACTAAAACAAAAGCCTTTTAAACTTGAACTTCAACATAATATGGAAAAAGTAAAATGAAATAATGTCATTTAATTATTCACATGGATATTCTACTAGTCGAATAATCACATGCAATATCAATAACCACTTTCATAATGATGGAATTCATAATGCCAGACTATCATAACCACATAGTCAAGGCCTTGTGCCAAGACTACAAATAAGATTTTGTCAAGGCCTTGTGCCAAGACACTAGTTTGTCTCATGAGACCTACTGATGCATCGAGGAGCTATACCGGGCTCCACCCATCACTTATTAAGTCCAATTCATTCCTTATATTAAAAGTTTTAAACATATCATAAACCATAACATAATCGTATCACAGAAAACATGCATAAAGGAAACATAACATTTCCACATTTCAATCACAAGATATCAATACAATATGTTGATATAATAAAAACATTATCAAAACCATTTTCAATACCAAAATAAAAGTAAAGTAAAACATGGTATTTATTTTTCATTTTTTTTAAAAAAAATTATGGCCTGTAGAGGAAGCTGAAACTCAAATAATGGTCATGGCGGCGGAGAAGTCGTTGTCGCCGCATACGTACGATAAAAAAACATTCCCTTTTGTCATTCAGTAAAAAGCTTCATATAAAAAATATTCCTTGTGAATGAACATAAAAGTCAAAGGGTTTTATACACCATATAAAAGAAAGTTGTGAATAAAACAAAATGTGCCTCAATGAAAGGAGATTGAGACGAAGTCCCTTACCTCGTGTCCGACTTGACTCGATTGTTCTTTAATCTCCGGAATAATAAACTAGAGTTAATCTCTAATTTCATAAGAACATTTTTAAAGTTCATTTTCCCTTTTATATCACTTATTACCATGTTATGAAAATTATGTAGTCATTTAAGTTAATAACGGTCATTTTGTCGATCTTTGGTACTTGAGTCAACAATAAACTTCTTATAATTACAAGTTGTTTATGTGGTAGAATATCCATTATATCCAGAATTATATTCATGATGTAGATATCATATATATCATATATATCCATTAGATACATGCATTTATAATATTACATAACATTTAGAGGTAAGAAATGAAATGCACCGTTCATGGAGACGGTAAGCCGTACGTACGCATGAACGCTACTTTCATTTCTATTTTGTATTTAATGGAATGAAATTATAATGATATAAAGGTTTATTATAATTACAGTATAATATCATATATAATATCATTAAATCCATCCTTTATATGTCCCACATATGTCATTAACGATTCAAATCACTTTGAGGGGGCGGTAGTCCGCACTTCCTAAAATGAAATTATCGCGTTTACCCATAATGGAAATCATAAAGGTATACCATAAATGAAAAATACATAAAAATAAATAAAACATAAACATAATATATATCATATATATAAATATTTTCATCATAATGTCCACCATGAGAGGTGTTAAAAGAAGATTGAACAATCATCGTTTCATGAGGCATTAATTCGCCACCCACAGAAACAGTATGTTATTTAACCATTAGACGAAGGTGTGTGTAAGTGTAAATCAAATACTTATCATAAAAACATCCTAGTATATTTAATATACTGGTTTTCTTACAAAAGAAAGTAATAAAAAGAGTTTAAGGTGTTGGAGAAGCAAAATAATACAAAAGAACATAAGAGAAGACATTACCTTAAAATCAAGTAACTCTTTTTGATTTGAGCCAAAGGATTCCTTGGGAATACTTCTGACCAAAGTGAGGCTTCTAGGAGTAAGAGAGGTAAGTTGAGAGAGTATTTGGGCAGAGTTTGGACCAGCCAAATGTCTTTGATGGTGTGATTAAGGTGGTTGAGGTTTGGGCCTTTTATAAGAGTAGAGGAGGGGCACTCTTGGAAAGTCATGAAATGTTACATTATTATGAAATGATTTTCATATTTTAAAGGTCCCACAATGATATATTTCAAGGATAAGGTGATAAGGGTTTGAAATAAACCCGTACAATAGGCTTTAGACAAGTTTAAGTCTTAGATTTTACCTTATATTTTCATTTTATTTAAATCATTCATTAATTAGGTAATCGTTGCATCATTATGGTGTCATAAATAAATTTATTTATTTAATATCTAAAAATTATAAAACAAATACCATGATGTAGGAAATATTTTTAGATTTCCAATGAATATTTATAGTCTAAGATATCATTAGACAAAATTAAAATTGTTTTACTTGGGCGATACATACTTTTGTTATATTTTCCTTTCTTTAAAAATAAAAAGTTAAAATATCACTATCACACAAAAGTGATTCCATTGGGTCCCAAAGTTTGGAACAAGGAATCCCATGGTAGTCCATGACACAAACAGTAGAATTAGAACACATTTTGGGGTCATTGTATATTATTATGATATTATTTTATTACCCTTAACTACCCGATTACTAATTAATCATGATAATTAAAGATAATTGTCGTTGTTACTATTCATAATGTCCAAAAACAAAAGAGTCTTAATTACATAATTTGGTCCTTCTTATTCAAAATATGGAATCCATTTTACCAAATTATAAACACATAAATTGCAGTAATTAATTTAAAAATTATTCCCGTTGTCAAAACAAATAGCGTGTTTTTAAGAAACAATATCTATCAAAAGATTGACAATTGTTTATGTCAAATTTCAAAGTGAAATTAATTATAACGACCACCATTGGATAAAATGGTAAAATTATATTCTAATTATACTTTAAAACCACTCAATAGTATAATTTATCACTATAAATTATTTTTATTAAAAAAGTTTTTTTTAAGTATTTTTCACCATTCATCGAAAATTGGAAGTTCTCAGAAAAAAACAAAAAATTCAACTTAGGATAATTTATATATTCCGAATCCAAAAATGAAGTACATTTTGAAATATAAAATTTATATAATTTCAAAAAGTGTGTATTACTATTCATAACGGCTACTTTGATTGGTCGCGGTGTGTTAGAATCTCGAAATTGCGTACAATGCAAGCTATTGAATTATTGAAAGAGAAGCGTACCTTGGAAGATTGGGGTGTTACATTAACCATTAATTACATGAGCATTATAATATAACACATGCACACTAGGTCCTCTAGCTAGCCATCGAATTAATTCTAAAATTGAATCTGAATTTTAATACGACTCTTTAAAAATATGGTCTCTAAACCATCCTAAAAACTATTTATTAGTTGTATTTGATATCTAGATTTTTTTCCTTTATGGATTCAAATTCCTAAAAATTTATTTGTGAGTTTCAACGTATGAGGAAACCTCTAAATTGTTATAAAAAATGTAAATGTGGGTCTTCTCCTGATCTGTAATATTGATTATAACAACATCTATTCTAAAACTTCATTCATCGGAAAGCCTCCCAATGTGATGAGATTTTAGTAGACCAATTCTTTCCTCACTGGATAGGTATTCAATATAGAATTCAATGGATTCCTCAATAATATATCACTCTATAGTACAACCTTCTAGTCAACTTCAATTTTTTACATACCCTTTCAAAATCTTCATATATCATTAAATGGGGTACATCCATATATAATATATTGAACCACATATTCGAATATCACTTACCAAGTGAACCATCATATCAAATAATGTTAGAAAATTATTTTTCACTCAGGTATGGATCCTTAATATTTCAGTCTATATCTTTACTTTAGACCTAATATGGATACCTAATGAGTTAGAAAAGGTTCTGAGGGTGTTTGGGGCTTTTTTGGAGCCTAGAGCCCATCTTTTTTGAGAAAACAGACTCTACACATGGTTAAGAGTAAACCGTGTGGATGGTGTTTTTTCAGATAGATCCACCCCGCACAGTTGGCGCACGGTCGTTCGGCCTAATCATGTGAACACCCCTTTTTTCCCAGGTAACTGTGCAAGGGTTACACATAGTTTGACAACCCGTGTGGACCAAACCATTCAGGCAGAGCCGTCCCACACAGTTTTCCCATGGCTTGACAAACCGTGCGCAGGCTAATTTTCTAGGTATTTTATCCAGTTTTTTCCTTAATGATTTATTAAGTCACCCCTTCCTCCCTAATCTAAGTTTATGCGGAATTGACCTATTTCTCTCTCAATTTTGAGATTTTTAAAGATATAAACTTGGAATCAAGAGATCTCCTTTGTCCGGCATCTGATCGAGCTTTTGTTCATCACGTTGGATGCGCAATGGTAAGTAATCGAGTTCACTTTAACCATTCTTCTTCTCTCTTTATCTCAACCTAAATATCTTCATGTGAGATTTTTTCACCTTTTCTTATATCTAATCTAATCTAAGGAAAATCAAGGGCCAATACTGGAGGAGAAGGATCTTACAACCCTAAGTAGGGTGGTCTATAACTTATCCCTAAAGTTCATTGATTTTGGAATTTTTTTATGGGACCCACCGATTTCATCAGAGGCCATTTCTTAAATTTAAATGCCATGATTATACTTGATAGAATAGTATGGTCATGATCTTTCCAAATATGTGATTAGTTGTTAGTGGTTACACCCACAACTCAATCTTCCTCATGTTGAAGGTTATGACATAATTGGGTTTCAGTGTTTTTGACATGCTTGAGCCACCGTTCGGGTGTACCTTTTCTTGACCTTCCTAAATGTTAGCCTTATTATAATAAATGACTTGTTATTAATTAGAATTTCATAATGGAATGTACCATGTATGCTCACCACTTGACCCGCCTAAGGTAAGTGCTTCCAAATAATTATTAACTGTGAAATGTGAAATGGAAAGTATACTATGTATATAACTTGGCCTTAACAATTGAGATTGAATAAAGGTTAAATTTTTGTAGCACCCCTTTCCATGTTAATGGAAGGTAGAGGAGTGAACCTCTTTAATTTAATATTCCTTAATGGTTAATTAAGACTTAATTATATGGTTGCAACACTACTTGGCCTATCCACAGTAATGGAAGACAAGGCTTGGACCAATAAATAAATGGTTACAACTCTACTTGATCTATCCACACTAATGGAAGGAAATACTTGAACCAAATGAATTATTACATGATTACCATATCAAATAGGAATGGAATGGCTTGATCTCACCTTAGATTCTGAGAGGAGAATACCTTGGGTCTTGGGAACCCCATTCCGATTCAAGGATGTGGTTTTCTTAGGTTGATATCCACCTAGACTCCAGTTCTTGTATATTCCTCAAATGCCTGGTATACTACTGTAGGGTTCTTTTCATTATTACATGATACCTCAGATACACTCCTTTGATATAGAAATGACTAGTAGGTGCCATGGTGAAATCCCATTAGGCTCTGTCCTTGCTTTGCCTTGTTTTAACTTGGTCAATCACCTTGGACTCAGTAGGAGCCTTATTGTGGAATGCCTTGGATTCCGCTCCTTATATTACACTCTTACCCATTATCTAGACTCAAACACTACTAAGTTGGAATTCCATGAGTTTTATGTTACCTTGGTTATTAAACTAGAACTCCCTCACCGGATATCTTTTTCGGGTTGCCTTGTTATGTCTTGGGACCTTCAATACTTATATTATCACAAGGTGATGTTAGTGTTGGTTACGCATCATATGACATATTAACATTAAATGGTAATTACTAAATTAATGAACTGATTACATGTTCAAACACCAGCCGAGGGATGAAGTAGGTACTTGGGTATGTAGTTATATTTGTAATGCTTTCTTTATTTATATATACATGCCTACACACTACTATATTCCATTTCACGGGCCAAATGTTATAGACATCGTTGGTGGTGGCCCACTGAGATTTATCTCACACCCTCTCTGGGCACCGTTTGGTAACCAGAGTATATTACATGGTTGTAGTTATTGAAAAAGGAAAGCATACATCTTTCAACACTTGATTGCTTGCTGTTTAGGATGGAGCATGATAGCAGATGACTGAGTTGGATCTCAGGGTGATTGTAGTAGTATTTGTTCTATTTTACTTTGTGGAACATGTTATGACTATTGTCTTATATCCCTGTTTTCCAGTTTTCTAGTTACATATCATTACATCATCATTATTCCAGTTGATATGGTTATTTTTATTCTCATTTATTTATTGCATCAGTTTGCTTCCGCTATTTATTAATATTTATTCCATTGTTTACTATTCCTTTATAATCCTTCCACTATGCTACACTCTGCTAATGAGGGAATAGTCTTCCCACGGACACACCCTAGGCCCTCGCTACTAGTCATCAGCCTCTGGTGTTCAGGAAGATGTGCTTGAGGCCATGTGGCCCATCGGGCTTGGGGCACCTGCTAAGTGGCATTTTGGTCCAGGTCATCACAAAGTGGTATCAAAGGTGGTTTCTTTTCTTTATTTACTATTTAGAGACAATAGATTGGAGAATAGGAACACTTGGGACTTGTTCATAATCTGTTCTTGGGCATCACGAATCCATGTTCAAGGTAAAATCCAATTTACGCAAAATGCAATTTTTATTCTACTTTTTCCTATAACAGTTGATATTATTTCACCATTGGGTGATGAACATCTTGTATGGTGTTGTTGATTATTACTCTATTTTTATAATTTATTTAATCCTTGTCCCAATGATATTAGGTCAAGGAGTATTTCAACATGCATCATTATAGGCACCTAGAAGTCGCATGTCATGAATATTTCCATGCCATATAGGTGCATTTCACTACTTTTCATTGCTTGATATGCTTGTGATTGTTGAGTGATGTTGTGAAAGTTGATTGTAATTGTATTGTTTTGAATGTGATTGAGTGATTTCCTGTCTCAATTAATGAGTTTTATGGACCCTCATGGGTTGGGATGAGTAATTTACGAAGTCAATCCATTATGCTATAAAGAAATGGGTGTTGTTTCTGGTGATAGGTGTATGGGTATTGATTCATTATAAATGGATATCCATTATAAAGTAAATCTTGAAATATAAAATAAATTGGTTTCACATCCTTATCCCACCTTTTCATTATTATTAAATGTAAAGGAGTGAACCTAGAAATTAACTGCAAAATGACATGAAACTTATACTTGAGAACTTACTGATACCTAGCTGTCTAAGCAGGTAATTGGGGTAGTATTCCTTAGGTAGTGAGTTTTTTTACATTTAATTTCTTCTAGTGATTCTATCTTATTCTCATAATCTTGTTATAAGTTGTGTTCTTGTAATTTTTAGACCAATTCCGACATGACGTCCACATGATGTTCACCAGGAAAGTGGTGACGACCATGCTCTAGACATGGTGGGCCTTGAGCATCCAATCTTACTTCTAGGAGTTCCACTTGAGGCATCACCTACCGTACATAATTTGGTAACTGATTCAAAATTCTATGATAGTTTCTTACATCTGATGAATTCCATGCAAGGTGCTCTACAAGTTGCACCTACGATGATTGATCTGACCCACAAGTTCCAGCAGCAGTATCCTCCTACTTCTTCAGGGGATGCCGGTTCTCAGGCTGCTGAGTCTTGGCTAGATTTCATGCTGTATATATTTGAGCTTCTGTAAATTCCTCCATATCATAGAGTTAGGCTTTCTACATACATGATTTAGGATTTTCCAAAGCGTTGGTGGGATGTGGTTACCCAGGCCGGTCGTCAGCAGGTCATGTTATGGGTTGACTTCCAGACTGCCTTCTATGATCATTTCTTTCCTCAGGTACTGAGGGATGACATATCCAAAGATTTAATGCATCTTGAGAAAGTTTCTATGTTATTTATGGAATATTCTACATGTTTCACTGATTTAAAGTTCTTTGCACCACTTATAGCTGGTGATGAGCTTTTATGTTCTAGACATTTTGAGGATGGGCTCCAGTACGCCATCTGAACTCTGGTGAATGTCTTTCACCTTCTTACATTTTCTAAAATATTTGATTGGGCCCTTATCACTGAGCATAACCTGAGTAATGGCACAATTATTGGGTTTAAAGGATCAGTGTTGCATTAGTACAGTAATTCTTCTAGTGGAAAGAAATGTTCCCTTGTGGTTTTTTGTCAGGGCAGTGGTAGCCAGATTATCTAGTTTGATAGCTCTGTGGTGTATCATCAATATGGAATAACGGGTCATAAGAATCCCCAATGTGATATAGACCCTATGGAGTGTCGAGCTTGAGACTGTATGGGTCATCTTCAGTGATTTTGTGGGACCTTTCCACCAGCTTCAAGTGGAAAAGGATTTGTTCCAGCTTCACTTTCTAGAGTGAGTTATTTTATGCCACATCAGGTGAGGAGTTGGGATAGCACTGCAGGTCTGGATGAGGAGGAGGTCATGGTCATGGTAGTCTGATCCCTGATCACCAGCAGTTCCAATAGAGCATTCATGATCATGGTAGTCCATATATTGCACAGGGCCATGGATCAGGTCAGTTTCATGCCTTACAGCTGATGCTTGAGTATCAAGTTGTGGGACCATATATATTATGAGGTACTATTCTAGTAGCCTCTAATTTTGTCTCTGATTTTTTTGATACAGGTGCTTCAGACTCTTTTATTTCTATATCTATTGTGGAAATTCTTGGACTAGATATATAGTATCACTATGGTTTAATAACCCTTGATACACTATTGGGAATACATACAGTGGGAATATGCTAGTCCAGGGACTATCCCCTTGAGGTAGGAAGTTACCCTTTCTTTTGGAATCTCTTTTTTCTCAAGATCATGGGCTTTGATGTCATTCTCGGGATGGATTGGTTAGTCTACTATCATGCCTTTGTAGACTATTATCACCATAGGGTTTCTTTTACATCACCAGAAGGAAGAAGTTATCTTTTCAAGGGTGAGTGGGATGTCTAGGCTGGGAGAACTGAACCAAAGCATCATGGGCTAGGTGAAGTGACCACCCAGATTACAAATCTTTTTATGGGGGATTAGGGTTTTCTTCAAACCAATTTCCCTCCAGTAGTTGATCATTTTTGGGAAGTCTTTCCTGATGAATTTTTTGGCTTACCTCTTAATAGAGAGGTATATTTTACAATTTATCTTGCTCTAGGATCATCTCTAGTGTCCATGCCTCCTTACAAAATGGAACTTACTAATCTTTAGGAGCTCAAGTGGTAGATAGAGGACCTATAGGTCAAAGGTTTTATATGGCCTAGTACATCCTCTTGGGGTTCTTCTATGTTTTTCACGAAGAAGTAGAATGTAACCTTATGTCTATCTGTGGATTATAGAAGGTTGAACTAGATTATGGTCAAGAACCGGTATCCACTTCCTTGAATAGATGATCTCTTTGAACAACTCCGAGGAGAAAAGGTGTTCCCTAATATAGACCTGAGATCGGGTTATCATCAGGTGCGAGTCAGACCATTAGACATACCTCGTACAAATTTCTGTAGAAGGTGTGGTCTGTATGAGTATTTGGTTATGTCGTTCAGTCTTACGAATGTGCCTTCCATTTTCATGGCATTGATGAATAGGGTTTTCCACCCCTATCTGGACTCTTTTGTTGTGGTCTTTGTGGACGACATCTTGGTGTATTCTTGCACTCATAACGACCATGTCAAACATCTTGAGATCATTATGAGTACACTTATAAAGCATTATATTTATTCCAAGCTTGCTAAATGTGACTTATGGATTGACAAATTCTACTTCTTGGGTCATATAATTTCAGAATCAGGAGTATCCATTAACCCTGAAAAGGTTAGTGATGTAGTTTCCTAGGAGCATCCTAAGAACATGTTTGATATCAGGAGTTTATTATGGCTCATTGGATATTACAGGCATTTAATACAAGACTTATCATGTCTTGATTCACCTCTTATTAGACTTACAAAGAAGATCATAAGTTCCTGTGGTCAGAATCATGTGATAAATCCTTTCAGGAGCTAAAAGGGAGGTTTGCCTCGTCACTGATTTTGATTCTTCCAGAACCTGGTAAAGGTTTTAGCGTGTTTTACGATGCATTAGGAATTGTCCTAGGATAATTGTTGATGTAGAAATACAAATTTTTTGCATACGGATCTCAGTAGTTGAGGCCTCATGAGAGAAATTATCTAATGCATGACCTCGAGCTAGAAACAGTTGTCCATACCTTACGTTGATAGAGACATTACCTATTGGGTAAATTCTTTGTGATGTATATAGATCACAAAATCCTCAAGTATATCTTTTCTCAGCATGACTTGAACCTCAGATAGCAAAGATGGGTCTAATATCTACAATCCTTTGATTTTGAGATTTTCTATATGCCTAGAAAGGGAAATGTGGTCATTGATGAATTGTGTTGAAAAACTCAAAAGCAGGCCATACAGGAATCCAATGATGAATGGAAGTTAATGGACCTCTTTTCTGAACTTCGTATGGAGATTCATGATAGTCACGTGTAGTATTACCTATCAGCCTTAACAGTTACCTCTTTCCTCTTTGATAAGGTGAAGAGTATGAAGTTTTAAAATCCTGAATGTTTGATTCTCCATGAGAGTATATCAGAAGATAACCCACCTCTGGATTGGTCTCTGGACAGAGAAGACATCATGTGTCTATGTGGATGTATTTGGGTTCCTACAGATATGAGAGAGGAGTTGATGAAAGAGTCCCACACTTCTCAGTGGGAAGTTCATCCAGGAATCTTGAAGATGTATCGAGATATGTGATGCCAGTATTGGTGTCCTGGAATGAAACATCAGATTGTAGGCTTCATCACTAGGTGTTCCACCTATCAGTAAGTAAAGACGGAGCACTAGAGACCTTCAGTCTTGTTACAGCCACTTTCAGACCTGGAATGGAAATGGGAAGATGTTACTATGGATTTTGTAGTCAGCTTGCCTAGGTTGCTGAGGGGTAATGATGCTATCTGGGTATTCATTAACTGACTAATTAAATCATCCCACTTCATTCCTATATGGGATAATTTCTAAGTTGATGAGTTGGGAAGACTTTATGTCAGTGAGATCATACGACTACATGGGGTTCCACATATTATCATTTCAGATAGGGATGCTCGTTTCACTTCATGGTTCTGGAAGGGTTTACAGAAATCTATAGGGACTCAGGTGATTCTAAGAATAGATTTTCACCCTCAGACTGATGGACAATCGGAATGGATGAAACAGGTTCTAGAGTATATGCTCTGGGCATGTTTCCATGATTTTGGAAGTTCTTGGGAGAAGCATATCCCTCTCATAAAGTTCACTTATAATAACAGTTTTCAGGTGACAATTAAGATGGATCCTTTTGAGGCCCTATATGGTAGGTCATGTCATTCACCCTTGTACTGGCTAGAGGCTGGTGAGGTAGCCCTACTAGGTCCTCGTCTCATTTAGGAGACTTTAGAACAGGTTCAACTGATCAGTAATCATATGACTACTGCTTAGTTTGGATAGAAATCTTATGTTGATCACCATCTAAGACCTCTTGAGTTCGATTTTGGGGATCATGTTTTCCTTCAGGTATCACCTAGGATAGGACATAGATGGTCAAGGAAGCATGGAAAGTTGTTTCCTCATTACATTGGTCCGTTTGAAATTATAGAGAGAGTTGGGCATGTAGCTTATCGGTTGCTACTACCTCAGAGGTACCATTCCATGCACAACATCTTTCATGTCTTGCAGCTTCACCAATATCATGCTGACCCATCTCATACCTTTGATCCCAAGGAATTTGAGTTAGATGTCGATGCTATCTTTGAGGAATATCTAGTACGCATCAATGACTGAAGAACGAAGGTTATCCAAGGCAATTTTGTCCCTCTTGTATAGGTTCTATGGTAGCACGGCTGAGTAAAAGACGAGACTTGGGAGAGGGAAGCTTATGTACATGCTCAATAGTCGGAGTTGTTCTCAGACAGTGTTTCTTTACCCATGGAAGGAGAACTCGGGGGGAGATTTCTTTTAAGGGGGGAAGGCTATAAGAACCTGGTTTTTCACTCAGGTATGAATCATTTATTTTTCATTCTAAATCTTCACTTTAGACCTAATATGGATTCATAATGAGTTAGAAAAGGTTATGAGGGTGTTCGGGGCTTGTTCGGAGCCCAGAACCCATCTTTTTGGAGAAAACAAACTCTACGCACAGTTCAGAGAAAATCGTGTGGGATTTCTACACGGTTTTCCAAACTGTACAGATGGTGTTTTTTCAGATAGAGCCACCTTACACGGTTGGTGCACGGCTGTGCATCCTAACCATGCGAATTCCCCTTTTTCCCCAAGTACTCGTGCATGGGTTGTGCACGGTTTGACAAACTGTGTGGACCAAACCATTCAAGCAGATTCATCCTGCACGGTTTTCACATGGTTTGACAAACCATGTAGACAAAACTTACGTGGGCTAATTTTCTAGGTATTTTTTCCAATTTTTCCCTTAATTATCTATTAAGTGACCCCTTTCTCCCTAATCTGAGTTTATGCAGGATAGACCTATTTCTCTCTCAATTTGGGGAATTTTGAAGATATAAACCTAGAATCAAAATATCTCCTTTTTTTAGCATATGATTGACCTTATTTTCATCACGTTGGATGTGCAACGGTAAGTACTCGAGTCCGCTTTATCTATTCTTCTTCTGTATTGCTCTCAACCTAAACATTATCATATGAGAGTTTTTCATATTTTCTTGGATCTACTCCGATCTGAAGAAAATCAATTTTTGATACCAAAGGAGAAGGATCATACAACCCTAAGGTGGGTGGTCTATAATTTATCCCTAAAGTTTGTTGATTTTGGAATGTTCGTGTGGGGCCCACCGATTTTATCGGAGGTCGTTTCTTAAATTTACATGCCATGATTATACTTGATAGAATTGTATGGTCATGTTCTTTCTAAATATGTGATTAGTTATTAGTGGTTATACCCATAACTCAATCCACCTCATGTTAAAGGTTATTCCATAATTGGGTTTCAGTGTTTTTGACACGCTTGAGCCACTGTTCGGGTGTGCCCTTGATTGACCTTCCTAAAGGTGAGCCTTCCTATAATAAATGACTTGTTACTAATGAGAATTTCATATTGGCATGTACCATGTATTCTCACCACTTGACCCACCTAAGGTAAGTGCTTCCAAATAATTATTAAATGTGAAATGTGAAATGGAAATTATACTAAGTATATAACTTGGCCTTAACAATTGAGATTGAATAAAGATTACATATTCGTATTACCCCTTTCCATGTTAATGGAAGTTAGTGGAGTGAACCTCTTTGAATATGCCTTAATGGTTAATTAAGACTTGATTATATAGTTGCAATGCTACTTGGCCTATCCAAACTAATGGAAGACAAGTCTTGGACCAATAAATAAATGGTTGAAACTCTACTTGACCTATCCACACTAATGGAAGGAAATACTTGAACCAAATTAATTATTATATGATTACCATATCAAATAGGAATGTATTTGTAAAGACCCGTAAAATTCAAGGGAAATTTTTTCTTAATTTTCTTTAGAATTTTACAAGAGCGCGATTTCAGACGGCACCTGATTCCGAGGTCCGGAGTGCCCGGAATTAATTTCCGAAGTTTGGCTCGGGTACGTTCAGTGAACGAACGAGCGGGTATTCCTAACTTTTGATCCGGTGCTCGGAATTGAAATCCGAGGGCACCGATGAACTTGCAGCGCCGATATTCGCTTAAAGAGACCTTTTCGGGAGTTGCGTTTGTTGCGAGTTGGAAGTTAGTTTTGGGGTTTTCAGTTGAGTTAAATAAAATTTGTGTAAGACAAATTTTATTTTAACTTATTAAAAACCTACCAAAGGAGGTTGGAAGTGGGACCCACACCCACTTAACCTCCCTTGGGAGGATTAAGTGTGGTGGGGCCCACACGAACCCCTAGACTTTTCAAGTCCCCTTAACCCCCCTCTTAATTGGCTTAAGTTACTCTTAATTAATTTTGGGGGTTAACTCTTTTGAATTTCAAACTTTTGAAATTCTTTTATGTTTTGTAATAATAAAATAAGATGTTATCTTATTTTATTATGGGTTGTTGGATTGTCCCCTTGAGAGCTTTTTGAGAGCTTCCTCTTCATCTTCAAGCTCTGACGAAGAACGAAGAACGCTCAAACTCCGACGAAGAACGACGCCTCTCTTCTTCGTCCTCGGTGTCAACAAGAGGAAACGCCGCTTCCTCTTCGGACCTTCTTCGTCGGCATACGAAGATTCGACAACGACTCTTCCTCCGCGACACCGATATTCCACGACTCCGTCAACATGCGACTATCGAGGTAGAGGTTCTTGAGTTCGTTGTTCTCTTTATAATTTGACTTTCCTCAAGACTTGACGAGGAACGCTCTTTTTCCGACGAAGAACGCCGCACCTCCTTTCTTCGTTCACCGTGACAACGAAGGGGACGCCATCTCTTCTTCGGACAACCTTCGTCGGCGTGCAAGTTTCGCCAACGACGTATCTCTTCGGGCATATCTCTTCGTCAACGGATTTGACGAACGACGACCGTGACGCCCGACTTCCGCGACGCCGTCTTCCACGGAACGTAGACGAATCTTCGAATCTTAAACCTGAGGTAGGGGATGTTGATTTAATATTTAATTATCTCATTCTTGCTCGTGGTTCGTATGACTAACGTGAGGATGTTGTTTATTTAAAGTTGCGTTATTAATTTAACGTGAGGGGGCCGGACCGTACGAACACGGCCGAACCCCCTCCAACGTTCTTATTTGTTCTTGCGGGTGGAAGCAAGTGGCGTGGTGCCGTCGCACCACGCGGTTGATCGTGCATTTATTTTTTACGCAACGCCGTCGCGCGCACTCCATGGAAGAAACATCAAGAACGCGACGCCGTCGCGCCGCGTTGAAAGAAATTAAAGTGCGGCGAAAGGGGCGCGGTGCCGTCGCACCGCGCCGGACGACGAACACCGCGGCCGGTTCCGGGCCGCGGCGGGACGAGAAGACCGCGGCCGGTTCCGGGCCGCGGCGGAACGAGAAGACCGCGGCCGGTTCCGGGCCGCGGTGGAAGAGGAGTCCGGCGGTCGGGCCGCCGGCGTCGGAAGTCAAAGGCGGGACCGGAATTTCTGGTCCCGTTGGTAAAAACCGGCCGGCCAGCTAGCCGGCCGGATGACTTAAAACCGGGGAATTTAATTCCCCGGCCAACCCTTGAAAACCCCCCTCTTTAAGAGGGGGGCGGTTCTTTAAGGAGGGGGGGCAGCAGCCCCCCCGGTTCGTGATCAACCGGCCCCCACGTGCGGGGGGCCGTTTCAATCAAAAACGGCGCGGCAAAGCCGCGCCGCCATCCAAGAGCGGGGGCTTAGCCCCCCGCGTGCGCAGCTCCCTCGCGGCGCCAGGCCGCCGCGGCCCGCCGCGCCGCCCCGGGGGGGGGTCGGGCCGGGTCGGCCCGGACCCGGACCCCCCCGTTTCAAACCAGATTTGGTTTTTGGCTCATAACTTGAGCCTCGGACCTCCGAACGACGAACCGTCAGCGGCAACGCGATCCTTGGATCGAGACGGTCGTTTCGGTATATCGCACTCAAGGTTTCGGGTTACTTTGAGTTCGGCCAGGTTGGTTCGTTCACGAAACCAACCGGGCCTTCGGAGCGGAAACGCTCATATCTTGAGCTACGGACGTCCGATTGACGTTCCGTCAGCCGCGTTGTGTTCCTCTTAGAGAGACGGATCTTTTGGCATACTCCGCCCGAGGTTTGGACGCAGGTGGAGTACGGTCGGGTTGGTTTTGCCTTAAAAACCAACCGGGCCCCGGAGACGAAAATGCCAATAACTCACAGACCGGGCGTCCGATTGACGCGCCGTCTATTTCGTTGACTTCCTCTTGATGAGACGGAACTTTTGACATACTCCGCCCGAGTTTTGGATACAGTCGGAGTATGGACGGGTTGGATTGTACCCGAAATCCAACCGGGCCCCTGGAACGGGAAAGCTGATATCTTTCAGACAGGACGTCCGTTTGACGAACCGTCAGCGGCATTGGTGGTTACGTTGAGTAACGGTCCCTTTGAGTATACCCTATGGGAGTTCGGGGTACAGTTGAGATACGGCCGGGATTGGTTTCGCTCTCGAAACCAACCGGGCCCCTGGGACGAAAAGGCTAATAACTCACAGACCGGGCGTCCGATCGACGCGCCGTCTGTTGCGTTGAGACCCCTGTGACGAGACGGACTTTTGAGACACTTCTTCGTGGGACTTTGAGATACTTGGAGTATCGACCTGTAGCTCGTGGAGCGGACCCTCCCAGTGACGAGCGTGCGAAGTACGGAGACCGTGTAGATGGCTGAGACCTGACGACTGCTTGACCGACTCGACTTGGAGTGAGTCGACTAGCCCAGTGGACGGAGCACTACTTTCTGAGGTGCAGACCCATGGCGGACGGAGCACTACCTGTGTGACAGTGCAGACCCGCGGTGCTCGTCCGGAGAGTACCTCAGCAGGCTACTAGGGGGTGTGCACTACGGAGTTTGGGTGACATACCTCGGCGGGAAGCACTACTGTGTTTGGGTGGCTGGCCCGCAGTACTCGACAGGAGGAGTACTTCAGCAGTCTTAGGTTAGTGAGCAGTACCTCGGAGTCGTGACAGGACCACTGTACACTCTAGAGACGGAGCTCTTCAGCAGTTACGATTTCGATAATGAAAATCCTGGTTTGAGCTGAGACTTTTGACCTTGTGTTTACTTCATGATTGAGATGGGTCACTTGCTAACTTTGGTATATGTATGGGCATATACCCGGGTAGTGGTTATCCGTCGATTTCACAATCCTTGTGTTTCCTCATGATTGAGATGGGTTACTTGATAACTTAGGTATATGTATGGGCATATACCTAAGTAGGGTTTATCTGTTGAGATCTTCTTGTGTTTATCCTTGTTGGTTTTAGTGATACCTTGAGGGTCTCGGGGTCCCTACTGAGTATCGTTATACTCACCCCTGCACGGGCTATGCCCGCACCTCGTTGTGTTGGTTGCAGACGACGGACAGTGCTGACAGAAGCCGAAGGTTCAAGGACTGGACGGTACCTGGAGGTGGACTATACGACGAGGCGGTACCGGAGGTGGACACTGGGCGGGACATACTCGGAGCGGATGGCGGGACCCGAGGAGCAGAGGAGCTATCTGTACCCACCCTTCAGGTGGGATTTCCAGTGGACAGCTCGGCGTAGCTGCTTTACTTTTCAGTTGTTGTTTTCCCTTTTGAGTTGTACTTTACAGTTGGGCTTGTATTTCCGGCCCCTTTTTACTTTCCGCACTTTTAGTTGTACTCTGTTTTTGCTTAGTGTTACTTTCCGCTTGCTTACTCTGTGGTGTTTGTTTACTTTACAAAGGCAACGCCTTCCCTTTTTACCGGGATTTACGCCTTGGTGCTAGTCGCCAGCCCCTGGTCTATGGAAGGCGGGCTTGGGGTAGTCACGGCACGGACCCCGAGGGCGGGTCGTGACAAATTGGTATCAGAGGTGGTCGGTTCTACCGCAGACTCTGATCTTTCTTTCTGTGAAGCAATAGTGTTAAGGGTACCGAGTGTGGTTTTCAGTTCAGGGAGTCCAGTGTTGGTGCGGGCGGCCGACGTATCCATACACCAGGACCCTGACAACTGATTTCCGACTTTGTGCACGAAAACACTGATTGCGTGTGTGTTTTCAAAGGTTTTTTTTTCCCTTAAAACAGATCAAACTAGGTCAGCTCACCAGGTATAATCGTTTGATCGTGTTACGTTGTTTCTTTCAGGATGTCTTTTCTCAGACGACCAGCTAGAGCCCGGAGGGATGAGCGTGCTGACAGTCTGTCGAGCGACGAGGCTTCGGTACAGGGCCCTCTTGCAGTTGAGGCACCAGCGGAGGCACCAGCGGTACTACCATACGTTGGGCCACCGATGCCACTAGCCCCAGCAGTAGGCGATGCACGACGCTTGAGCGCGCTGCACGAGTTCCAGCGCCAGAGGCCACCCAGGTTCCGGGGAGAGACGGACCCGCAGGCGTCTGAGGTTTGGCTGGAGGCTGTGGTGAGAGTCTTCAGGCTAGTGGGGACGCCGGCAGACTTCATGGTGATCTTTGCTACCAGCCTCCTTCAGGCAGCAGCAGGTAGGTGGTGGAGCCACTTGTTTCAGTTTTGCGATGAGATGAACTTCGCATGGGAAGACTTCGAGACCTTCTTCAGGGTGGAGTTTGTGCCAGTATCTCTACACCCCGAGCGTGTACAGGAGATTCTGCCTTTGCCGCGTGTTTTTCGATCAGAAGCCGAGTCATCTATGGGCAGTAGACAGATGATGCAGAGGTCCAGGAGGACCAGACCAGCAGTTGGGCGATCTCGGGTTTTAGGACCGGTGGTGCGGGGCACCCGAGGTGGGGTCAGAGCCAGGCGTGCCAGAAACGAACAATGTTACTCCTGTGGCAGAAAGGGTCACCTGGCACGTGACTGTCCGACTCCTCGATCCGCAGGCTTGGAGGGAGCCACCGAGGTTGAGGCAGCGACAAATGCTGGAGCTCTGGGAGCAGGTGGACAGGGGAGGAACTAGTGGATACGTCTTTTGTACTTCTAGTTCCATGTTGATGTTGCTTTTGTGTAGCGTCTTGTAATATGAGCTGCAATAATAAAAGACGCATACCTTTGTGATGTTTTCTTTCCTATCCCCTTTTGTGATGTTACTAAGAGGTTCCAGTTGACTGTTGACTTGACCCTCACTTGTGAGACATCTACTGGAGGAGACCCAGTTACCACACACTGATGCCGACAGTGTGACTCAACCCTTAGAGGCGAGAGTAACGGTTGGATCTCTTAGTAGTAGCGTCGAGGCCTTACGATGTCATCCTTGGTATGGATTAGTATCATCCATGTTAGGATTGACTGTTTTAGGCAAAGAATGTGGTTCATCCAGGGGATGAGACCAGGTTTCTCTTATCGGCAAAGAAGAAATCTTGCAGCTCTTGTGGGACCAGAGATGGTCCGGGCCACGTCGGAGGAGGTCCATGTCATCCAGGAACGGATGAGGACAACACAGAGCCGGCAGAAGTCATACGCTGACAGGAGGCGGAGGCCACTAGAGTTTGAGGATGGTGACCACGTTTTCTTGCGGGTCTCACCTCGACGTGGTATTCGGAGTTTTGGCCGAGGCGACAAGTTATCTCCGCGCTTCATCGGACCCTTCCAAGTCCTCAGCAGGGTTGGTGAGGTGGCTTATCGCCTGGCTCTACCACCTCAGTTACACCGGGTGCACGACGTCTTCCACGTGTCTCAGCTGAGGAGATACGTGCACGACCCGACGCACATCTTGACCATGGGGAGCTTGACGTTGACGATGGGGCGACTTTTACGGAGGTTACCGGTGGAGATAGAGGATCAACAGGAGCGGGTCCTACATGGGCGATCGATTCCTCTTGTGCGCAACAGATGGCGGCACGGGAATCTCCAGGAGAGCACATGGGAGCGGGAGGCTCAGATGCGTGCTCAGTACCCTCTTTTGTTTCCCTAGTTTTTGTTATATCTTTACGGGGACGTAAAGCCCTGAGGTGGGAGTAATGTAAAGACCCGTAAAATTCAAGGGAAATTTTTTCTTAATTTTCTTTAGAATTTTACAAGAGCGCGATTTCAGACGGCACCTGATTCCGAGGTCCGGAGTGCCCGGAATTAATTTCCGAAGTTTGGCTCGGGTACGTTCAGTGAACGAACGAGCGGGTATTCCTAACTTTTGATCCGGTGCTCGGAATTGAAATCCGAGGGCACCGATGAACTCGCAGCGCCGATATTCGCTTAAAGATACCTTTTCGGGAGTTGCGTTTGCTGCGAGTTGGAAGTTAGTTTTGGGGTTTTCAGTTGAGTTAAATAAAATTTGTGTAAGACAAATTTTATTTTAACTTATTAAAAACCTACCAAAGGAGGTTGGAAGTGGGACCCACACCCACTTAACCTCCCTTGGGAGGATTAAGTGTGGTGGGGCCCACACGAACCCCTAGACTTTTCAAGTCCCCTTAACCCCCCTCTTAATTGGCTTAAGTTACTCTTAATTAATTTTGGGGGTTAACTCTTTTGAATTTCAAACTTTTGAAATTCTTTTATGTTTTGTAATAATAAAATAAGATGTTATCTTATTTTATTATGGGTTGTTGGATTGTACCCTTGAGAGCTTTTTGAGAGCTTCCTCTTCATCTTCAAGCTCTGACGAAGAACGAAGAACGCTCAAACTCCGACGAAGAACGACGCCTCTCTTCTTCGTCCTCGGTGTCAACAAGAGGAAACGCCGCTTCCTCTTCGGACCTTCTTCGTCGGCATACGAAGATTCGACAACGACTCTTCCTCCGCGACACCGATATTCCACGACTCCGTCAACGTGCGACTATCGAGGTAGAGGTTCTTGAGTTCGTTGTTCTCTTTATAATTTGACTTTCCTAAAGACTTGACGAGGAACGCTCTTTTTCCGACGAAGAACGCCGCACCTCCTTTCTTCGTTCACCGTGACAACGAAGGGGACGCCATCTCTTCTTCGGACAACCTTCGTCTGCGTGCAAGTTTCGCCAACGACGTATCTCTTCGGGCATATCTCTTCGTCAACGGATTTGACGAACGACGACCGCGACGCCCGACTTCCGCGACGCCGTCTTCCGCGGAACGTAGACGAATCTTCGAATCTTAAACCCGAGGTAGGGGATGTTGATTTAATATTTAATTATCTCATTCTTTCTCGTGGTTCGTATGACTAACGTGAGGATGTTGTTTATTTAAAGTTGCCTTATTAATTTAACGTGAGGGGGCCGGACCGTACGAACACGGCCGAACCCCCTCCAACGTTCTTATTTGTTCTTGCGGGTGGAAGCAAGTGGCGTGGTGTCGTCGCACCACGCGGTTGATCGTGCATTTATTTTTTACGCAACGCCGTCGCGCGCACTCCATGGAAGAAACATCAAGAACGCGACGTCGTCGCGCCGCGTTGAAAGAAATTAAAGTGCGGCTAAAGGGGCGCGGTGCCGTCGCACCGCGCCGGACGACGAACACCGCGGCCGGTTCCGGGCCGCGGCGGGACGAGAAGACCGCGGCCGGTTCCGGGCCGCGGCGGAACGAGAAGACCGCGGCCGGTTCCGGGCCGCGGTGGAAGAGGAGTCCGGCGGCCGGGCCGCCGGCGTCGGAAGTCAAAGGCGGGACCGGAATTTCCGGTCCCGTTGGTAAAAACCGGCCGGCCAGCTAGCCGGCCGGATGACTTAAAACCGGGGAATTTAATTCCCCGGCCAACCCTTGAAAACCCCCCTCTTTAAGAGGGGGGCGGTTCTTTAAGGAGGGGGGGGCAGCAGCCCCCCCGGTTCGTGATCAACCGGCCCCCACGTGCGGGGGGCCGTTTCAATCAAAAACGGCGCGGCTTTGCCGCACCGCCATCCAAGAGCGGGGGCTTAGCCCCCCGCGTGCGCAGCTCCCTCGCGGCGCCAGGCCGCCGCGGCCCGCCGCGCCGCCGCCGCCACCGCGGCCCGCCGCCGCCGCCGCCGCCACCGCGGCCCGCCACCGCCGCCGCCGCCGCCCCGCCGCGCCGCCCCGGGGGGGGTCGGGCCGGGTCGGCCCGGACCCGGACCCCCCCCGTTTCGAACCAGATTTGGTTTTTGGCTCATAACTTGAGCCTCGGACCTCCGAACGACGAACCGTCAGCGGCAACGCGATCCTTGGATCGAGACGGTCATTTCGGTATATCGCACTCAAGGTTTCGGGTTACTTTGAGTTTGGCCGGGTTGGTTCGTTCACGAAACCAACCGGGCCTTCGGAGCGGAAACGCTCATATCTTGAGCTACGGACGTCCGATTGACGTGCCGTCAGCCGCGTTGTGTTCCTCTTAGAGAGACGGATCTTTTGGCATACTCCGCCCGAGGTTTGGACGCAGGTGGAGTACGGTCGGGTTGGTTTTTCCTTAAAAACCAACCGGGCCCCGGAGACGAAAATGCCAATAACTCACAGACCGGGCGTCCGATTGACGCGCCGTCTGTTTCGTTGACTTCCTCTTGATGAGACGGAACTTTTGACATACTCCGCCCGAGTTTTGGATACAGTCGGAGTATGGCCGGGTTGGATTGTACCCGAAATCCAACCGGGCCCCTGGAACGGGAAAGCTGATATCTTTCAGACAGGATGTTCGTTTGACGAACCGTCAGCGGCATTGGTGGTTACGTTGAGTAATGGTCCCTTTGAGTATACCCTATGGGAGTTCGGGGTACAGTTGAGATACGGCCGGGATTGGTTTCGCTCTCGAAACCAACCGGGCCCCTGGGACGAAAAGGCTAATAACTCACAGACCGGGCGTCCGATCGACGCGCCGTCTGTTGCGTTGAGACCCCTGTGACGAGACGGACTTTTGAGACACTTCTTCGTGGGACTTTGAGATACTTGGAGTATCGACCTGTAGCTCGTGGAGCGGACCCTCCCAGTGACGAGCGTGCGAAGTACGGAGACCGTGTAGCTGGCTGAGACCTGACGACTGCTTGACCGACTCGACTTGGAGTGAGTCGACTAGCCCAGTGGACGGAGCACTACTTTCTGAGGTGCAGACCCATGGCGGACGGAGCACTACCTGTGTGACAGTGCAGACCCGCGGTGCTCGTCCGGAGAGTACCTCAGCAGGCTACTAGGGGGTGTGCACTACGGAGTTTGGGTGACATACCTCGGCGGGAAGCACTACTGTGTTTGGGTGGCTGGCCCGCAGTACTCGACAGGAGGAGTACTTCAGCAGTCTTAGGTTAGTGAGCAGTACCTCGGAGTCGTGACAGGACCACTGTACACTCTAGAGACGGAGCTCTTCAGCAGTTACGATTTCGATAATGAAAATCCTGGTTTGAGCTGAGACTTTTGACCTTGTGTTTACTTCATGATTGAGATGGGTCACTTGCTAACTTTGGTATATGTATGGGCATATACCCGGGTAGTGGTTATCCGTCGATTTCACAATCCTTGTGTTTCCTCATGATTGAGATGGGTTACTTGATAACTTAGGTATATGTATGGGCATATACCTAAGTAGGGTTTATTTGTTGAGATCTTCTTGTGTTTATCCTTGTTGGTTTTAGTGAGACCTTGAGGGTCTCGGGTTCCCTACTGAGTATCGTTATACTCACCCCTGCACGGGCTATGCCCGCACCTCGTTGTGTTGGTTGCAGACGACGGACAGTGCTGACAGAAGCCGAAGGTTCAAGGACTGGACGGTACCTGGAGGTGGACTATACGACGAGGCGGTACCGGAGGTGGACACTGGGCGGGACATACTCGGAGCGGATGGCGGGACCCGAGGAGCAGAGGAGCTATCTGTACCCACCCTTCAGGTGGGATTTCCAGTGGACAGCTCGGCGTAGCTGCTTTACTTTTCAGTTGCTGTTTTCCCTTTCGAGTTGTACTTTACAGTTGGGCTTGTATTTCCGGCCCCTTTTTACTTTCCGCACTTTTAGTTGTACTCTGTTTTTGCTTAGTGTTACTTTCCGCTTGCTTACTCTGTGGTGTTTGTTTACTTTACAAAGGGAATGCCTTCCCTTTTTACCGGGATTTACGCCTTGGTGCTAGTCACCAGCCCCTGGTCTATGGAAGGCGGGCTTGGGGTAGTCACGGCACGGACCCCGAGGGCGGGTCATGACAGTATTGACTCAAGATTGCCTTATATTCTGAGAGGATAATACCTTCAGTATCGGGAACACCATTCTGATTCAAGGATGCAGTTTTCTTAGGTTGATACCCACCAAGATTCTGGTTCTTATATATTCCTCAGATGCTCGGTATACTACCGTGGGGTCCTTTTCATTATTACATGATACCTCGGATACACTCCTTGGATCCAGCAATGACTAGTATGTTCCATGGTGAAAGCTCATCGGGCCCTATCCTTGATTAGCCCCATTTTACCTTGGTTGATCAACTTGGGCTTGGTAGGCACCTTATTGTGGAATGTCTTGGATTACACTCTTACCCCTTAGCTAGACTCAAACACTACTGAGTTAGCATTCCGTGATTTTTATGTTACCTTGGTTTTTACCCTGGAACTCTCTCACTGGATATCTTTTTCAGGTTTCCTTGTTATGCCTTGGTACCTTCACTACTTATACTATCATGAGGTGATGTCAGTGTTGGCTATGACTCATGTGACATATTAACATTATATGGTAATTATTTAATTAATTAAATGATTACATGTTCAGACACCAACCAAGGGATGAAATAGGTACTTGGGTATTTAGTTATATTTGTAATGTTTCCTTTATTTATATATGCATGCATGCACACTACTATATTGTATTTCACGGGACAGATGTTATAGACACTATTGTTGGTGGCCCACTGAGATTTATCTCACACCCTCTAAGGGAGTCGTTTGGTACTGGAGTAGATTACATAGTTGTGGGAATTGACAAAGGGAATCATATAGCTTCCAACACTTTATTGCTTGTTGTTTAGGATGAAGATTGATAGCAGATGACCGAGTTGGATCTTGGGATGCTTGGAGTAGTCTTTGTTATCTTTTAATTTGTGGAACATGTTGTGCCTAATGTCTTGTATCCATGTTTTCTAGTTTTCTAGTGACATGACATTACATCATCATTGTTCCAGTTGATACGGTTATTGTTATTCTTGTTTATCTATTGCATCAGTTTTCTTATATTGTTTATTAATATTGCTTCTATTTTTTACTATTCCTTTATAATCCTTCTGTTGTGCTACACTCTTTTAATGAGGGAATAGTCTTCCCATGGACACAACCTAGGCCCTCACTACTAGTCAGCAGCCTCTATCATTCGGGAAGATGCTCTTGAGGCCATGTGGCCCACCGGGCTCGGGGCACCCGCTAAGTGGCATCTGGGTCCGGGTCGTCGCAAAGAATTCCAGCAGGAAGAACATTTCCAATTCACATAATATGACAGAAATTTCATTTTCCATAGTTGGAAATTTTTCGAGGTCTATAACTTTGTTGTGTATAGATTTGAAAAGAAATAGAGTTTGGTTAATGTATGGTGAAATTTTTTGGGAAAAACGTAATGTAAATCTATAAGAATTAGATCTTACATTAAAACAAGATAATCATGTGATTTTAGACCCTTTAACTTTAAATCAGTCATTGACACAATATTCTTGATATTTGATGAATAACCCTATATAATCTTTACATCATTCAATAAGTTGAAAAACTGATATCTCTCCTACCTGAAAAGAGTGTAAGTAACTGGGAAAGAGTGTAAGTAACTGGATGAAGAAAATTCCATTTTTCACCCTTTACTGGCACCAACTCTTTCCATATTCTCATGTCAATCATTTTCAACCTAGCCTTAATTTCATCCTTTGTTTTTTTGGATGCATTTAGTAATGTTCCAATGACACTATCACATACATTTTTTTCAACATGAATAACATCAAGAAAATTCCTGACATACAAACAATTCTAGTATGATAATTAAAAAATCTAATCACTTTTTCCAATCGGTTTTCATAATATTTTTATAAAAGGGTTTACCAAAATAAATGTATGTATATTTTACTTTCTCAAGTAGTTGATCATCTATTATTAGAGATAGTGTTGTACATTCTTTTCAACTTTCATCGAATGGTGTCATCCAAGATTAGCACTTATGTCACTGAGGTAAAAATCTAAAATGTCCTCAAAACACACTCTTCAATGAATGTTTCAACCTAATTGATTGTATACCTTGTTCAAAAATGGGACACCCACTACCAAAAAATAGGGAAAGGGAAGTGCTTCCCTTTATCAGCACTAAGCAGAAAGCGCTGATAAAGGGGTGGGACTTTATCAGTGCTAGCTAAAAGCGCTGATAAATGTAGAGTTTATTAGCCGTAAAACAAGCACTGATATAGGTGTACCCTTTATCAGCGCTTTTTTTAGCACTGATAAAGTGTAAATTTATCAACACTATTATTAGCACTGATAAAAGTCTTTATTATTAATTTATATAAAATTATTATATTTATATTAAAAAATAATGTTTATTAGAGATTTATTATATTTATTATATTAATTCATTATATTTTTTATATTTTTTATATTTAATATATTTATTATATTTATTATATTTATAAATATATAATACTTTTTAATATATATATATATATATATATAATTAAAAAGGATTACTAAAATAAGTATTTATCAGCGCTATAATTTTAGCACTGATAAATATTTGTTTTATCGGCACTTTTTGAGCGATGATAAAGATATACCTTTATCAGCCCTAAAAAGCACTGATAAAGACACATCTTTATCAGTGCTCAAAAAGCACTGATAAAGGTATACTTTATCAGTGCTTTTAATTTAGCATTGATAAAATATACATTTATCAGTACTTTTAACTAGCACTGATAAATGTTCCAACATTTTTATAAAATAACCCTAACAGGCCCCTCCTCCATCGCACGTATTCAAGCCTTCGCGGAAGCTGAACCCTCCATCGTGACTCCTCCACCTCCTCCTCCTCCTCATCCTCCGCCACCGCCGCCACTACTACCTTGTCCTCCTTCTCCGTCGCGACCATCCTCCTCCTCCTCTACTGTCGTTGCCTTCTCCTCCTCCTCCACCACAATCCCTCATCCACTGTGACTTTTTGTCCCCTCCTCTGCCGCCACTACCTTATCCTCCTCCTCCTCCACAATCCCTTCTCCTCCATAACCCCGCTTCTCCTCGTCCTTCGTCGTCTTTGCGTCCTCCTCCTCCTTCGGCCACCGAATCATCCTCCTCCACTTTGAGGTTAGTGTTTTCAAACCATTACCAATGTTTTATGTATTTTTTCATGCATTGTGATATATAGTTTTATGGTAAGAGGATTAAACTTGTGGTTGAGTTGGGTGGGGTGATTTAGGATGCTTCAATTGACTGTATAAGGGTGATCCTTAAGTAGGATAACTCTAAGAGGAATTCATTTTGTGAGTTTTAGCATTATTTCTTATTTAATTATGAGGCAAATATCCCTAATTAGAAGATAGAGATATGGTTAGAGGATTTTTAGATTTGTTTTATTTTGATTATTTATATAAAGTAACATTGGATTTCATTGTTTATTATCTTGTTTCTGTTATCTATTCATTAGGGATGGATCTTGTTTCTTGGTGATTATGAGGATCTAGAGATATCATGGGAGATGTTTTGTAGTCAATCATTGGATAATTTCATTTATTTTTAATTAAAGGAGAAACAATGACATGTGTTGTTTTCTATTTAATCAAGGAGATCCAATATATGATAGTTTATAATTTATTTTAAGAATATTATTTTCCATACTTATAACATTATTCTTTAAAATAATTCTAGGGTGTGGTATTTTTATTAGGCGAAGCAACTAGAGATCAAACATCAACTCACCCCATTTACTTTTTAATGTATTGTTTGCTCTATAAAATTGTAAGGTAATAGATATTATTCTAGTGTAAAACGATTCATCTCAAGAGTGAATCCATCAAAAATTATTGAAGGGAAATTATATGGATGGATTCCCTCAGTTGTCAAAGTAGTTCATGTGTTGGCTAGTAGGGAGTTGGTATCAACTCCCTTTTTCTAATTCCCCTAGAGATAAAAGTTCCTGGGCCTCAACCTATACCTCTATAATTGTTTTTTCCCTTATGAACATCATGTTCATTATCTCTTCCAATGAAAACTGTTCAAAGTGGTCTTCATAGATATTCTCACCCAATTCATGTTAAATAATTGAAATAGTTTAATCTAATTCATTATGATTTTTAACAAGGTGATCAATTTTTTTGGGAGGTAGAAAGAATATTGAGTTGGTAGAGGATATTCACCCTTAGGTAAACTAGGCTACATGTATCCATGTAAAAAATATTCACAATAGTGATCAATAATCAATAATCAGTCATGATCTATGAGAGAAAATAATAGCCTTAGTAATGCATAAATAAAAACATAAGTGTATAATCCCTCCACGCTACGCCAACCTCCCCCTCCTCTCCTCTTGGGTGGTTCTCCCTCACCCTGTGTATGTTTCATCTTTCATCACTTGTATTGGAGAGCCTAGGATAATTTTTACCTCTCTTATTCCTTATATATATTAGTGTCTAACCCCCCCCCCCCCCTCCCCAAATCCTATATTTAAATGTACGTGGGTCAATTACAATTGGAAATGTAATGATAGGGTCGAGACTGGTATCATAACCAACAATGGACCTGACTTTCCACTAACCTAAGAGGCGTTCATGATCCCTACAAGATAGAAATGATCTCTTGGGAAAAAATAAAATTAATGTGGAATATTTTACCCCTAAATAAGAGTAAATTAAAAATTATATTTCTTCTAAAAAGCATACATGTACCATTCATAAGTTGAACATCTAGGAAAATAGTAGATATGAAAAAAAAATAAATAGGAAGCAGATATCATAGATGGAAAATAAAATCCCACTATTTACCTATAAAATTGTTTAACATGTGAGTTCTCATTTTATGTTTTCTTTTCAATTTGAAATATCATCTGTTGCGCCTCTCCTCTGTCACGAACTCACCTCTGTTGCGCATTGAATGACACCTTCGTAGTGAGTTTTCTCCTTTTAGTCATTGGTTTCATCTTTTTCTCATGTTATTACTGTTTGATATTGATGGTTATGTTGTGAAATGTATAGGATAAACACCCCGCTGAAAATTGTGGTTGTTGGTGGTCCTTGTTTGTGCACTAAATGAATTTCATGTTGGTTTGTTCCTATTGAACATTTGAATATAAAAATTGGTAATTTACATATACTAACTAATGAATGAATTCCCTAGGATGATAAAACTTCTATGATAACCCCTAAATTAACAAATGGAATTGAATAAGGGATGCTTTGTAAAATATAAAATTATGATTATTTGGTTTGTATGGTGTTGCAATTGTGAGCACGATTGTGTGTTTGTATGGTGTTGCGTTTGTTGGCATGATTGGTATGCCATCTATTTTTCATGTTTTAGTTCTTCCACCATTGAATATCAATCCAAACTTTACCCATTTAAATGACACCACCACTTTGTTACTAGTGAAATTCCACTGAATCTTAAAAAATCACTTCACTAGAGGACTCTATGAGACACTTTACGGACACCCTAGTCGAATAACCATAAAAACACATGTAATGAATCCTTCCACCCACAAGCACTCTATTGAAAATCATACCATCTATTAGTTTAGTACCATAGTTCTTGACTAGAGACATTATGTTTCTATAGAAACACTAAAAAACTGGTTTACAACAATGCATATAGATCACATGTGGATACTAAAACATTCTAGTGCAAGGGATTATCATAGCTAGTTCCATTGATCAGGTGGTTGGTAAGATGGGTGTGATCTACTTTGGTCCTAAGTAATGCATAGAGAGGTAAGGGTATTGTTTACCATAGCTAGTTACATTGATTATAGTTGGATGATGACCCTAGTTTAACATATTTTGGGTAATTATTTTGTTAAATATTAATATTTCTGTATCAAATAAGATGAAAATGAATAAACAATGGATGAATGTTAATCAGTTGACAAAAGAGTATGAAGATGGCATGAAAGAGTTTATCAAGTTTGAAAAAGATCATGCATATGAACCTTCTCAAATCCTTTTTCCATGTTTACGCTGTTGTTATTCAAGAAAAGTTAGTCCAGAGGAGTTGGAAGAACACCTGATCTGTCACGGAATATATTGAAGTTATACATGTTGGAATAAACACAGGGAAAAATTAATGCAGGTAGTGGTTGGGATAGCACTGCGTTTTATGGATCATCTGATATAATTACAAGTGTGAAAAATGAATATGATCGTATGGAGGATGTGATTATAGATGTGAATGATGATGAAGATCATATTGATGAAATGAAAAGGACAATTGAAGATGAACTTCATGATTTCCCAAATTTTTTGAGAAGTTAAAGAGTTGTTCAAAGATGCCATTGTATGCTGGTTGCACTAAATATACAGTATTGTCATCCATACTGAAGTTGTATAATTTGAAAGGAGGAAACGGGTGGAGTAACGCCAGTTTTATGGAACTACTTGATCTTCTGAATGACATGCTCCCAAAAGATAATGAGCTCCTAAGCCGAACATACGATGCCAAACGAATGCTACGCTTTATGGGTATGATCTCTGAAAGAATAAATGCCTACCCTAATGAATTTATATTTTTTCGCAAGGACCACCAATCACTTAAAGAATTCCCAAAATGTGGTGCTTCTTGATACAAGAAAGATGAATCCAGTCCTACGAAAGTTGTATGGTACTTTCCAGTCATTACAAGGTTTAGGCACATATATGGAAGTGAGGAGACTGAAAGACAATTAACATGGCATGCAGATACAATAATTAAAGATGCAAAACTACTTCACCCAACAGACTCTCCTCAGTGGAAGAGAATTGATCATGAGTATCCTAAATTTGGAAATGATCAGAGAAACCTTCATCTTGCGTTATCTACAGATGGAGTGAATCCTTTTTGTTTTCAAAGTAACAGTCACAGTACATGGCCGGTTATGTTGGTAAATTATAAATTACCACTGTGGTTATACATTAAATGAAAATACATCATGTTATCTATGCTTATATCAGGACCAAAATAACCGGGTAATGATATTGATGTTTATTTGACTCCAATGATCAAGGATTTGAAATTATTGTGGGATTCAGGTGTTGTGTTATATGATGCTTAAAAAAATTAAGATTTCACTTTAAGAGCCATATTGTACGGGAAGATAAATGAATTTCCTACTTGTGGAAATTTTTCAGGATATACCATTAAAGTAACTCAAGGGTGTCCCATTTGCGAACAAGGTACAAGTAAATTAGGTTGAAACATTCATCGAAAACTATGTTTCTAGGAGCGTGGGATGTGTTTAGTAGATGCCTCACACAAGGAATATGTATTAAGAGTTGCATGAAGGATTCATAGAGTCTTCTTCACAATTTTAACGAAATATCATCTTAAAGATGTTGAAGGAAAAATCAAGTCTCACCCACCTCCTCTTTATGCACACTTGATATCCCAAGGAGCGTGAGATGCATTTATAAATCATCATGGGGACCAAAATTTTCAGGAACATTGTGTCTGGTAATATGTTGTTTGACATTTCTTGTATTCATCACTTTGACTGACAGTTTTTTATTTATGAAATAGCAACAAAGTGCTGAAAATAAATAACGGGAAACAAAACCTATGTACCCCTACCGTAAAGCAAGGATGGGGTATTCTTCACTTGAGAAAAAATTGGTACATATTTTAAATCTACCATAATACTTTTATGTGACATAAAACAACACTATAACCATGTTCCTTTGTTTATAAACAGATTGATGAATCAAAATAGAAATACACTTCCATCCCACACCATGTTCTATGGAAGGAGGCTCATGTAAATAAAGAGGGGATACTGATAGATAAAAACACACAAAAAGTGTGGGAAACATGTGTAAGTATGACATAATATAAATTTGATTTGATTTAAATCACTATTACATAAAAATGACTACTTATTTTCCTATATTTTATATCTGAAATAGTCACGAGAATCAATAACACCCGCACTAGATGCAGACATACTTTCAACAGCCTTGAAGTAGCCAGAACATTTTGGCCACGTCAGAGGTGCGGGTTTTGGGGTGACACCCCGAACATATTTTCATAAAGAAAAACAAGCAGAGTATCAAACTTAGGAAATGAAAAATATGAGAGAAACAATAGCTATGTTTCAAGAATAATTATAATACCAAAGAGAGATGATACAAAGTTTTATGGGGGAGGCAAAGAGAAGAAACAACTCAAAAACAACTCGTGCATGAAGATCCCCCCCAGCTTTGAGGCGAGCCATTCCCCTCAAAAACCTGACTTAGATGAGGTAATAAATGTTATAATAATTGTTTCTATGAAATGTGAATCACATAGACACTGATACCTTTCCTGCACTAATATTCTACAGAGTGAAAATGACTGTGATTTATATCTATCAACTCCCACCTATCGCCTTTTAGCGAGGGATACAGTGTTCAAAATGCAGAACGACATGCTACAGAGTAGACAACTTCCAACAGATCATGTTAGAGTGTTGATTAATGTAGCTAATGATCCAAGTGTCTAGCTACCTATTCCAAATGATGATGACGACATTCATATAGTCAAACAAGCTGTTGGAACATTCATCGCTTGGCCATCAATTCTTGTAAAAGACATGTCGATAAGGAGGTATCCATTTACAATTTATTTTTCAAGCTGAACCTTTAACATTTAATGAAAAAAGTTCTGAACTGATGAATTTTATTACAGAACGACAAAAAGAAGGGGGTGAAATGAAATGTAAGCTCAAAACTATCTCAAGGATCAACCAACCTATTGAAATGTTCTACTGAGAGCAGCTTCAACCTGCTCATTCTATATCCATAGTTAATATCATTATAGGCTCATGTGGATACAAAGTTGATAGACTGAAATACTCACATAGTTGATTTTGAAAAAAATATGTACGGAGAGGAAAAATTGGAATTCATTAGTGCTGAAAATGTAAATGAAATCCTCAAGTATGAATGGTTAGGCACCTCAGTTGTAAATGTATACATGATGTATGTTTTCATGATTTTATTTTACAAAAGATGATATACTATGATAATTATGAAAAAATACATTTCTTATTTTTCGCAGGGATATATATGAAAAAAAATTGTAGGGATTTCCCCATGAACAAAAATTTGGACTCGTTAGTCCTCACATCACCTCTTCAAAAGAAGAAATGGATTTTGATAGAGGCTGCAATAATGTCATTGTAAGGGTTGGTGTCCTGAGAACCAACTGTTTTGTACTTTGATTACATGAATGTTCACTTTTTATATATTTTTTATTATTCTGCATGACTATAATATAATAATGTCCTGGAATATTTGTTGCATTGATAAGGTCATGGCAGATCCCTGCTATGATGAGAACCTTGAAATTCTATAACAATATTCTTAAATAAAGTTCTACGGTTGGATGAAATACTATGATAGGACACATAGTATACAGACCGTCATGTGCGAGTACTCATAAGATGACGAGACTCTATCTCATGGAGTTCACACTTGGTAATCTCTAAGATGGAAGATTATGATAACAGACCCACCAGTAGCAATTCCACATGTCTTGGTGTCATCGGAAATTTCTATCTACGAGCGTGTGTAATGGTCCTTAGACTGGAAGATTATCATTAACTCATGTCATGACTCGCGCACTTAGATTTACTGACAAAAACCGTCACGCAGACAGTTGGCGGGAAGTAGGGTATGTTGGGTGCGTTATGAGTGACATGTTGTTAATGGATAAGTCGAGGAAAGATTTGTCCCTTCCATTTAGGGAAGTTGATATCTCGGCCCTTTTATTGAAATAGAACTGTCGCATTAAATTCCATGGCCATGGTGTAAACGATGATTTTATTTCAGGTAGTCAAAGAACGACGGATCAAGCATATAGGTTTATGACACTGCCATGAAACCTTCTTGATGAGATATCGAGACAAAGGGATTAAATTACACATTAAGCATTCGTATGAGGTGATGCATCAATGCGGTGTCAAATTCTTTCTCTTGGGTGCCTTGACCTGTTGCTAGATAGTAATCTTGGACTTTAGGCAAGCTCGCCTAATGCCAATGAGAAAGAGGCCTAGAGGGTCACACACTAAGTGTATTCAAGTATCTCAAGTAGAATAAAGATTATTCCCGTATGTGGTTTAATAATTATTCAAGGAAGCCTAAATTGTTTTAATGATGGAGGAAGAAGGAAATGAAAAACAAGATATACACTCCGTGTATTAAAGATTACACGCTGTGTAGTTTTTCATGGAAAACAAGTACACGTCGTGTATTAATAAATACACGCCATGTAGTTTTCTTTATGGAAAGGAAATAAATAAATGAAAACAGGATATACATGTCGTGTATTTATTAATACACGCCGTGTAGTTTTTCCAGTATGGATTTTGAGGATATAATATTGTTTTAAATGATATGTATTATAATCAGCGTGGGCGCATGTCAAGGAATTAATTATTCGACATGGGGGTTTTAAATGAGAGTCAATGAAATACATAAAATGCGTAACGTGTTTATTTATTGTCATAACTCTACAACCTCAAACCTGATTATAAATATCCTCACAACCCTAACTCTTTTCCTACACACAAGAGAATCGTTGTGCACAATAATTCTGGAGAATTCTTTCAAGGCCAAAAGAACCTCTTCCTCCAAGAACGCTCTCAAGACTGAGAGAGATCCTCTTCCATCAGATCAATATGATCTAAGGCAGACAACGCAAGCAAAGGCTTCTCCACGCTAGCACCCGGAGAATCCTTTGGTGACATCCAGAGATACGAGGTACACGTGTGGATCACCGCTAGAGGGAGTCTATAATTGGCTTCTGCGACGCAACGACGGATCACATCGACAACGTGATCAATAACATCAACGAAGAAAGAACACCCAAAAGGTATTTTTTATAATTAATTAAATTAATTATAATCAACCTGTAACGATCCTTGTTTGTGGTTCCGGGACAAACCTTCTTCTTTGTCTTTTTCTGTGATTCGATCCATGGAGACTGGCTTTTATCGTCATATTGATCCTGGATTGATCATTGCTAATAATAAAAAGCCAAGTGGGTGCATCCACCCACGCGCTTTCGCTGCGCCCAAAACCTTCAAATGGTATTAGAGAGTGGTTACAATGTTGATTATAGTTATTTAATTTCCGTTGATAATTTACGCATTTATATTTGATTCAATTCAAAATAAATCATTCTATAAATCTGAATAAACGAGATCTTCTCCTCCTCCCTCATTTCTCGATTCACATCACAGAAAGGACCTTTTAATTTTAATTTTAATTTTGATTAAAATAAAAACGAGTAACTCATCCGGAGGAGTCGCTCTTTCTGTCTATACAACACGGGATTACACGGAGTGTAATTAAAAATACACGTCGTGTACTTAGGTTCAATGAACCGGCACTGGTCCGCCAAACCACGCCGTGTGAATTGAATATGCCTAAGTATTAATCATGCCGTGTTGACCAGAATTGAACGGTGCGTGGAACCGGAATACACGGCGTGTATGTTGGAGCAACACGTCGTGTAGTCCATTCCGGCCCAGGTGAAACCATGTACAAGGATAAGCCACGTACCGCGTACATAGGATTTCCAAGCCAGTTACCGCATAACAAGGAAGTACACCTCGTGTATGATTCATCTACATGTGGTGTACTCCAAAATTTCCAAAGTACAGAAAAAATGCCAAAGCCCCCAGCATGTACTTTGGATAAAAGGTGAAAAAAATACACGTCGTGCACTTTCTAGAAATGTAATTTCACCAGGTTTCCTCCAAAGTACAAAGACCCATACAAGGAATATGGATGAGAAGAATCTCAAGAAAATTTAGAAAGGAATTTAAGATAAAGAATTGATTAATTATAAGATCATAATTAATTGAATTCGAGCACGTATTATCTTAAATGAAAGAACGATTAAAAGAATTTGAATTCTAAATATGCGTAAATGTCGTTGCATGCTATGGATGATCATTATCTAGACCAAACACCCTTTGTATGTGTATGGTTTCATTTAAATTAATTTAATTTAAATTTGTTGGCATGTGAGCCTTCTTCCAGTAAAATGTAGGGCATGTGGCCCATGGTTTCTTTAATGTAAACCCATGTAATGGAAGATCTCCCAAGCCAAAGGAGACGATTCAAATCCCAAAGCCGAGGTGAAACCGACCCAAGAAGATACAAAGGTGGACAGGTGGGAGCTGCAAAACATGAACCATCAGGTTCAAGGTGTTTTCCCTAGGTCAGGGTTAGCATATCAAACCGCTAGATAAGCTAACCAATAGAAGTTCATGATCATGCCATCTTATTTTATTTCTGTCTAAATTTCATAGTTTATTTATTATGTATGTGTTTTCACGACCACATAATTAATAAAATGAACAGGCATGCAAAGATGGAATAAAATAAAAACCAGAATATACATAAACATTATCGGAACATGGTTAATCACTTAAGAAAGCATCACTTAATATTAACAAGCATGTGATAATTCGAAACTACGCATAAAAGATTAAAATCCCTCAATACCATATTAAGTCAGACCAAGCCTTCCATTACTTGATTAAGGGAAAGACTCAATAAAACTATGTGTTTGACCAACCCTTGTTGGGACACTTACTTTTATAAAGGAATCCCTTATGAAAGGTTCCAGTTTGACTTAACCATATTACATCAAGAGAAGTAGCCCTTTCTAGACTTGATGTAATATTAGAGGCAAGATTTGAGGAAATACAAGTCAGGATTTCAGGATTGGGGAGTCCACTCAACATATCAAGGAACTGTAAGCTCACAGTTGGCAAAGACCTACCTACCTAAATACCTTCAAATAGCTTGACCAACCCTTGTTGGGGTTATGCGAAGGGTAATATGGATCCTTTACACTAGAATGTCAAAGCAACTGGACATTCCGAGTTCAATGGTGAGGGCCATTGGGAATTAATAAAATAGTGGGAGAATTAATAAATTCATTTATTATTTTTCATAAAATGTAATCAAGAAAGTACTGATAGATCAGCTCTTTTAATTTGTAGAATCAAAATGACAAACTCGTCAACCACATTTTCTCTGCGATCAATTCTGAATAAAGACAATATCCTCACTGGCAGTAACTTTCATGAATAGTTTAGGTGCCTTCAGGTTATCCTACGCCATGAACGAAAGTTTTACGTGCTGGAGTCCTCACTTCCTGATTCTCCTGCCCCAGGGGTGAGTGATAAAGATTTCCTGGTCTATGATAAACATTTGAACGATGCTCTCGACGTTCAATGTTTTATGCTATCATCTATGTCTAGTGAGCTCATGAAGTCTCATAAAGACATGGATGCCTATAACATGCTCGAGCACCTCTGTGGTCTATAACAGGAGAGAGCAAGACAGGAAAGGTTTGAGATCTCCAAGGCTCTATTTCAGAGCAAGCTTGGAGAGGGTTCCCCAGCTGGGCCTCATGTAGTCAAGCTCATTGGATACATTGAGTGCTTGGAGGTTCTAGGGTTTAAACTCCCCAAAGAACTGGGCACCGATCTCATTCTTGCATCACTCCCCCAGATCTTCTCGAACTTTGTTGTTAATTTCAACATGAACAACATTGAGAAGTCTCTATCTGATCTTCTTATCCTTATTCTCCAAGTAGATAATGACATGAAGCATGAAAAGCCTTCTGTCCTTATGGTGAATAAAAGTAAAGGGAAGGCGAAGAGCTTTAAGCCCAAAGCTTCTTCAAGGCCTTCCAAGAAAAGGAAGATCAAGGGGGAGGAAAAGGAACAGGATTTTGTTTGTTTAGCATGTGGCAAGAAGGGACACTAGAAGAAAAACTACACCCAGCCTAGGAAGCAAGGGGAAGCTTCAGGTGCATTTGTCATCGAATGCAATCTATCTGTTTCTACAAATTGGGTGTTAGATACTGCTTGTGGTGCTCACATATGTATCCAAATATAGAAACCAAGTAGATTCAAGAAGATTGATTGAGGTGAGGTGGATCTATGAGCAGCCATTGGAGCCAGACTCTCTGTTGTAGCTATCGGAGACTACCACCTCACATTGCCTATTGGGATGGTCTTGGTTTTGAAAGGTTGTTATTATGTGCCTTCTGTTACTAAAAACATTATTTCAGTATCCAGGTTAGATACTGATGGATTCATATTCAAGTTTGGAAATGGATGTTGTTACTTTTATAAAGATAGCATTTGTTTTGGTAGAGCACATTTATATAATGGCCTTTATGTGTTAGACTACACAAACCAAGTAATGGAAATCGATGACAAAGTAAATTCACATGACTCATACCACACCCAACTTTGGCATCACCGGCTAGGTCATGTCAATGAGAAACGTTTGACAAAACTACATCAAGATGAGTATTTAGATTCTATCGAACTAAAACCACTTGGTGTATGTCATGCGTGTATACAAGGCAAAATGACCAAAGCCCTATTTAGTGGGAAAGGTGAAAGAGCTAAAGAGAATCTAGAATTAGTTCACACAGATGTGTGTGGACCATTTCTAGTTGAATTAAGGGGTGGGTTTTCGTACTTCATAACTTTTACTGATGATTTTAGTAGATATGGATATATCTACTTAATGAGGTATAAGTCAGATTCTTTTGATCGGTTCAAAGAATACAAGAATGAAGTTGAGAACCAGCTTGGTAAGAAGATTAAGAAACTCCACTCAGACAGAGGAGGATAATATCTTAATCAGGACTTCATTGGTTTTTTACGGGAGTTTGGGATTCTATCTCATCTCACTCCTACTTACATGGCACAGTGGAATGGTGTAAGTGAAAGGAGGAACCGCACCCTCTTGGACATGGTGAGATCAATGATGAGTCATGCGAGTCTTCCATTATCCTTTTAGGGATATGTATTACAAACATCATCACACATACTAAACCAATTACCTACTAAATCGATAAATGGTATTCCATACGAGTAATGGAGTGGACGCAAATCCATGTTATTGAATTTACATGTGTGGGGTAGCGAAGCATTTGTTAAGGCCTCTTTAGGTAACAAACTTTCACCCCGAGGAACAAAGTGTATCTTTATAGGATATACCAAGTAAACAAGGGAATATTACCTATAAAACCCCTCAGAAAAAAAGGTTACAGTGGCAAGACACGCCATATTCCTTAAGAGGGAGCACATCTCCAAAAGAGATAGTGGGAGCGAGATAGAATTCGATGAAGTTGAGGCTCAAGATACACAGGAGTTAGTACAAAAACAGATTCTACAAAGCCCCGTGGAAGAACAATCTTTTCTAGAGACACAAGAACTGCGTAGGAGCACAAGAGAGGTGAGAGAACCAGAACGATATGGTTTTCTTGTCACCGAGGATGGTGACTCATTATTGGTTGACAATGATGATCCTCTTACCTACAAGGAAGCAGTTGAAGGCACAGATGTTTCTAAGTGGACAGAAGCCAGGAATTCTGAAATGGATTCCATGTACCAAAACCAAGTCTGGATTTTGGTAGATCCTCCAGTTGATGTAAAGCCTATTGGTAATAAATGGGTATTCAAGAAGAAACTGGACATGGAGGGGCAAGTCAGCACCTACAAGGCACGACTGGTTACAAAAGGTTTTAGAAAGCATCAAGGAATTGACTATGATGAAACCTTTTTACCGGTTGTGATGTTGAAATCCATCAAAATCCTATTGTCCATTGCCGCTTACCATGACTATGAAATTTGTCAAATGGATGTCAAAACATAATTCCTTAATGGGAACCTCCAGGAAGATGTCTACATGACACAACCTGAAGGGTTTCTGAATCCAAAGGATGCCAACAAGGTATGAAAGTTGCAGAAATCTATTTATGGATTAAAGAAAGCATCAAGGTCATGGAACATTTGTTTTGATGAAGCCATAACGGAATTTGGCTTTGTTAAGAACGAATGTGAGCCATGTGTCTATAAGAGGTTTAGTGGGAGTGCAGTCATTTTCCTAATAGTATATGTTGATGACATATTACTAATTGGAAACGAAGTACCTGTCTTACAATCAGTTAAGGCATGGTTTCATAAATGTTTCTCCATGAAAGTCTTGGGTGAGGTAGCATATATTCTTGGGATCAAGATCTATCGTGATAGATCAAAGAGAATGCTGGGCCTGAGTTAAAGTACATACATTGAAAAGATACTGAAGAGATTCAGTATGGAACAGTCCAAGAGGGGATTGTTTCCAGTGTCACATGGCATTCATCTTTCCAAGAAAATGTGTCCTCAGACACATGAGGAAAGAAAGAGAATGGAAAGGATCCCTTACGCATCCGTGATTAGGTCAGTCATGTATGCGATGCTATGTAAAAGGTTAGATGTTACTTATGCATTAAGTGCGGTAGGCAGATATCAAGATGATCCAGGAGACTGCCATTGGATGGCAGTCAAGACTATCCTTAAGTATCTGAGGTGTACTAAGGATATGTTCCTGGTTTATGGAGGAGATGAGGAACTAGTCATTAGAGTACATGTAGATTCTAGTTTCCAGACTGATAAAGATGACATAAAGTAGCAAACTAGATACATCTTCAGTTTGAATGGAGGTTCAGTGAGCTGGAAGAGCTCAAAGGAAAGTGTGGTGGCAGATTCTACAGTGGATTCCGAGTATATCGTAGCTTCTAAGGCAACTAAAGAAGCAGTATGCATGCGAAGCTTCGTCCAAGAGCTGGATGTTGTACCGAGCAGTAAAGATCATATCACACTCTATTGTGATAATATTGCACCGGTGGAACTTTCAAAAGATCCAAGGTCACATCAGTGGACAAAGCACATACTTCGGAAGTATCATCTCTTGAGGGATTTTTCTCAGAGAGGTGAAGTTGCAGTGAGCAGTATTTCCACAGAAGACAATGTGGCGGACCCCTTGACTAAAGCCTTGAATCAGTAGAAACATGATCATTATGTGAGGTCTAGCGGACTAAAATTCGTAGGCAGTTGGCTCTAGTCCAAGTGGGAGTTTGTAAGGGTTGGTGTCCTAAGAACCAACTGTTTTGTACTTTGATTACATGAATGTTCACTTATTTTATATTGTTCATTATTCTGCATGACTATAATATAATAATGTCCTGGAATATTTGTTGCATTGATAAGGTCATGGAAGATCCCCACTATGATAAGAACCTTGAAATTCTATAACAATATTATTAAATAAAGTTATATGGTTGGATGACATACTATGATAGGACACATAGTATACAGACCGTCATGTGCGAGTACTCTTAAGATGACAAGACTCTCTCTCATAGAGTTCGCACTTGGTAATCTCTAAGATGGGAGATTATGAGAACAGACCCACCAGTATCAATTCTGCATGTCTTGGTGTCATCGGACATTGCTATCTACGAGCGTGTGTAATGGTCCTTAGACTGGAATATTATCATTAACTCATGTCATGACTCGCGCACTTAGATTTACTGAGGAAAACTATCACGCAGACAGTTGGCAGGAAGTAGGGTACGTTGGGTGCGTTACGAGTTACATGTTGTTAATAAATAAGCCGAGGAAGTATTTGTCTCTTCTATTTATGGAATTTGATATCTCGGCCCTTTGATTGAAATAGAACTGTTGCATTAAATTCCATGGCCATGGTGTAAACGATGAGTTTATTTCAGGTAGTCAAAGAATGACGGATCACGCATATAGGTTTATGACACTGCCATGAAACCTTCTTGATGAGATATCAATACCAAGGGATTAAATTACACATTAATCATTCGTATGAGGTGATACGTCAATGCGGCGTCAACTTCTTTCTCTTGGGTGCCTTGACCCATTGCTAGACAGTAATCTTGGACTTTAAGCAAGCTCGCCTAATGCCAATGAGAAAGAGGCCTAGAGGGTCACACACTAAGTGTATTCAAGTATCTCAAGTAGAATAAAGATTATTACCATACATGGTTTAATAATTATTCAAGGAAGACTAAATCGTTTTAATGATGGAGGAAGAAGGAAATGAAAAACAAGATATACACTCTGTGTATTAAAGATTACACGCCGTGTAGTTTTTCATGGAAAACAAGTACACATCATGTATTAAAAAATACACGCCGTGTATTTTTCTTTATGGAAAGGAAATAAATAAATGAAAGCAAGATATACACGCCATGTACATTGAATGTACACGCCGTGTAGTTTTAAATGAAAAAGAAGTACACACCGTGTATTTATTAATACACGCCGTGTAGTTTTTCCAGTCGGGATTTTGAGGATATATTATTGTTTTAAATGATATTTATTATAATCAGCATGGGTGCATGTCAAGGAATTAATTTTTCGACATGGGGGTTTTAAATGAGAGTCAATGAAATAAATAAAACGCGTAATGTGTTTATTTATTGTCATAACTCTACAACCTCAAACCTGATTATAAATATCCTCACAACCCCAACTCTTTTCCTACACACAAGAGAATTGTTGTGCACAATAATTCTGGAGAATTCTTTCTAGGCCAAAAGAACCTCTTCCTCCAAGAATTCTCTCAAGACCGAGAGAGATCCTCTTACATCGGATCAAGATGATCTAAGGCGGACAACACAAGCAAAGGCTTCTCCACGCTAGAACCCAGAGAATCCTTTGGCGACATCCAGAGATACGAGGTACACGTGTGGATCACCGGTAGAGGGAGTCTACACTTGGCTTCTACGATGCAATGACGGATCACATTGACAACATGATCAAGAATATCAACGAAGAAAGAACACCCAAAAGGTATTTCTTTATAATTAATTAAATTAATTATAATCAACCTGTAACGATCCTTGTTTGTGGTTCCAGGACAAACCTTATTCTTTGTCTTTTTCTGTGATTCAATCTGTGGAGACTGGAGTTTATCATCGTATTGATCCCGGATTCATCATTGCTAATAACAAAACGCCAAGTGGGCACATCCACCCACGCGCTTTTGCTACGCCCAGAACCTTCAGTCATCCCCCCTCAAATCGTTTGAAAACAAAATTACGGATGACAAACTCTTTTTAACACCAACGATGCAGGGGTAAAACTCTAAAATTTAATTGTATCAACTATATTTTCATTTTTTTTCATTACTTATTCCTTTTTGTGTTTTTAGGAAGCATTGGATGCTGATTGCAGTCATTTTGGATACTCCAAAGATTTATTTTCTAGATTCAATGCATGGATATGTAAAAAACTGACCACACATGATGAAGTTTGTTAATTTTTAATACACTAGATCCAACATTTTAGAACTAAACATCTAGTTATATAATGTATATTATCTTTTAATGATGATTCTATTATGATAGGGTAGTGTATCAATATCTTCTACTTCATAGAATGAATCCAGGGCCTAAAGACAAGAATGCCTATAAGATCAAAAACTTGAAAAGTATCCTGGTATATATAATAACATTTCACTATCCAAACACATATCAAAACAAATTACTTATTTTTCTCTATGTTTCTTTAGTTTCCAAAACAAAAAAAAATAGAAAAGACTATGGTTATTATGTTTGTAAATTTATGAAAGAGATCATATTTCATCAACAAACTAGAATCCCTGAAGAGGTATTTTAGAAATTAATTACGAGTTCATTTAAAATATTTATTAATACTTTGTGTATTTATATTTTTTCAGTACTACCATGGCTGTTGCAAAAACTCATATTCATAAGATGATATAGATGTGTTTGGAAACGAGTGGGAAGCATACCTGTTGGAATATTGCACACAAATAGGATGAAGTTGAATTCCTACTACTTATGTTATCCTTATATGATCCTTGATATCTCCCTTATTTATACTTATTGAGCATATATGATCACCCTTTATTATCTTTTATATCCTTAGGTTATGAAGAATGGTTTTAGAAATGAATTGTCTTTCTATTAAAGCATAACTTAATGAGAGACTCTTATGAACTAGTTCTTTATGTTTCCATGTTTCCAAAAGCACTAGACCTAAACTATTATGGCATGGATCATTTATATTCTGTATTTTGGTCATTTATGAATCTTTTTATACTAATGAAGTGTGTCGAAAAAATATTGGTTGTGCACCACTCACAAATTTAATAACCAAACTAAGGATTCTTCACTACTGTTGGTTAATTACCGCTTAGCATAGCATCTGATCTGAACTTCTGATCTCAATAATATATATATATTTGTTTATAATTATAAATATAAATAAATATATTTAAAAATATATCTATATATTTATAAATATATATATATATTTATAAATATATTTATATAATTATATATATTTATATTATATATATATATATATAATTATTTGTAACGACCCAAACTTTCATTAATGAAAATTCTTCTTGATCTAATTAAATGTCTTATTATGTAAAATGGATATATAAAATGTGAACTTATTTGGTTTTATGTTTTTGGATTTTAAAATACCGTTAAAAATTGTGACCATTGCTAATATAGTCATTGAACAGTTATCACATAATTAGTATAAATATAGGGATTTAACAAACCCAATTTACTCAGACAAAGGAAGCGATGGCCTCATCCAGCAGACTTTCCCCATACGAAGCCCATTTATCAGAGCTCAGAAAGGAGGTGGCATCATTGGGATTCACTCTTGACCAAGCCCAAGACAAACTTTAATACGTTAAGCTCGAGCAGAACCGCCTACTAGAGAAGTGGAAGTTGATATAGATTACCACCCAAGCGATGTTATCCAAGCCACCCCAAGAGTCTGTCACCATCACGCACCTTACCCTAAGGTCTTATGCGGGTGTTTTAATGGGTAATTTAATAAGACCCTAGTACTATGATTATGTACATTATTTTTGTATAAAGTAAATAATACACTTTCATTTTATTATTGTTACTTTGTAAATTGTTTTTAAAGCACAAATAGTATTTTTAGTTAATATTCAACTAAGAAATCTATTCTGATGAATTCATGGATTTTTGGATTAAATAATATTTTAATAAAATATTATTATTAAATTAATTTTTATTAAATATAAATTATCGTATAATTTTATGAATGCAATTGTAATTTTTATTAAGGTTTGAAAGTTATTTTTTTCAAAACCCATGAATTTTCAATAAATGTCAGTTTTTGTTTTAAAAGTAAAAAAATTCACATATTTAGAAAATTATTTAGATAAAATGAATATTATTTTTGGAATCAGGATGTTGAAATTATCTAACGGTGAATTTTTCATAATTTTCTAAGACAGTCAAATTTTTGGGTAAAAATTAAATAGCATTTAAATATATAATGTGTTTTATGACATCATAATGACCCAATAGTGATGTAATAAAATACTATAAACATTATGCTCGGCCAATATATGTTTTAACATTAAAATAATTTTATTTTGGGTTTGTTTGATTTATTTTAAAAAGCTTTAGTGGACCCTTCAAGGCTTATAAAAAAATTGTCTTTTTAAATTGTTTTCTTTGAGAGTGTGACTCACCTCCACATAAGCAACCCTATTATTTTAAGAATTTAATCCATTGGCCTTATAAAATATTGTTTTTCACTCCACTTTAGAAAAAACCATGGGCAAAAACCATGGGCTAGTTTGTGGTTTTGATTAGTTTAATGTGAGGTGTCCCAAACCTAAATAATAAAGAATTCCCTCTCCTTTCCTATATAAACCCACCCAAGGTCCAACTTCCTCTTCACTAAAAGTATTTGGAGTTAATCAAACCTATGCCCTCCTCTCTTTATAATCCTCTCAAGGCACCACAATCTCCCAATAAGCCTCTATCAAGCCTCTTTCAAGCCTTTGGGATCACACTTCCAAGTAAGGTATTTCTTCCTTTCTCATTTTTGTCCAATTTTCTTTTAAGTTGTTATGCCCTTTTTTCAATTGAAAATGTCGGGGTATGATTTCTCACCTCCCCTATACTGATCTATTTATGTTTGGATGATGGGATACCCCTTTATCTCTCATTAATGCCTCCCATGTACACCTGTTACCATGTCGAAATTCCTTGAGGGATTTCTCTCTCTTCTTTTTCATCCAAGTATTTATTTTGTATTATGCATCTAAATTCCATTACTTTTGTTGGTACATGTATCTATATGACCCCCTTACTTTCCATTTCATTTCAATATGATTATACACCGATTTCTCTCTCATCAACCATTTTCATGAATCCTTATGTCACGCCGTTATGCTGTCGAAATTGCACCGCTTTTTTCCAAGCCAAGATCATTGTGTAGTGAATACCATACCCATGTCTCAATCAAGGGTATTCACCTTTATACACATATACATATTGAATGGTACTTTCATATATTTATTCCACATTACTTAATTGTGGAATAACTTATTATGTTGATTGATTCCATGTTATATGATTCATGTGAAACACTTATGCATGAAATGAAATGTTTAAGAAGGGTGCGCCCTGATAGTGCTCCAATGCATTGGGTAAAGATTGGTATCATGATACATCAAGTGAAATGAGGGTTTACTCATGCTAATTCAAGTTTAATGAGTTTTTTTTCATGCTCCATGTGTAATGAGCCTTGGCTCATTCTAAAATCATGTTAAATGTTGTTGCCACATCTCCATGTTATGATTATCATACTTTATCATGCCTTTATCCTTTCTTGAAAGGTAATTTCCATGTGTGGACTTTTCGAACCCTCCATACAAGGAAACCCCCCTCCCCAAGAAGAGGTCACTCTGGAGATAGCCCTATCTGGGAAGGAGTCGTTGCCAACTGAGATGGCAGAGCATCCTGGAGGGTGACAACCCGAGCAGCGATGGTTCGTTAAGCAATCCGTCAGCACGGGTGGGTTGCACCTCATTTTTTCCACCTAGTTAGAAACTGGGTGACCCGACAAGGCGATTGGATCTTAGGGGAGAGGTTCGCCCTGAAAGAGGACTTTCAGGATTCTAACCTTGAACCTCCCAAATAACGTTGTTGTTCTACCCCTCTCCTTCACCACTATGCCACCGCCGAAGCGGCACTTTATCATGAATTTATGTTTCTTTTGTGCTCCATTGATATGACTACTATATAAAATGTACTATATTCCTCATTTTATTCCATGTTTATTCCCTTATTGGGCTTTATAGATCACCCTTTTCTTATAAATGTCCTCAGGTTATCCTATTCAATGCTAAGTATGAGGGAATGTAAGGGTCATGTAAAGGAAGTTTTCAATAAAGATATTGTATTTCATGTTTTAAGTTGTTATGTAATGGTCCTAAGCCCCAAAGACACTAGACCTATTGATATTCTATGTTTTATCAAGTGAATTTTATGTAATAAATCATGTTTAAGTGTGTAATAAAGAGCAGGGTTGTTATAGTTGGTATCAGAGGATAGGTTTAGTTATTTTTGGGATTAGGATTAGAATAACCTAGTGAAAGCCTTAGGGATAAGAATAAGTCTAATAAAAACATCTCTAAAATTTTGGTGAGTATTGATTAAGTGTTTTATCAAGAAAATACATCCCTGTCTGGATACGAGTAGGTAGAGGCGGCTCTGGCACAAATGTATCCTAGGGGTAAAACCCGAAAACACTGCTTTAAGCTAGACTCAAACGGGAACTGGTGCATGACAATGATCCTTACTACACTCTTGGTTACAACACTCCTGGGGGATATGCTTTAGTAAATTCACAAGCTTAGTATAAACCATTATTAAGGGACTAGAGAAAATTCCCTAAAGTAGATCATGGATAACATATACTGAAGCTAATGAATTCATAAGTTAAGGAAATAAAATCTATTTATAAGTCATTGATTTTTTGTCTTTGGATTACCCTTTATGTGTTACCCCTAACATTACTTTTATTCCAGCTAATGGCCAGTAATATGAGGACTCTGGATAACAACCAATGTGAAGATCAATGCGATGATTGTTCTAATGAGATCCCCAATTCGATGGGAGTGGGAATTGCGAACTTTGTCATGTTACTCTCTTAGTTAACTCTTGATTTGAATAGAAAAATGGGTTAAGAGGAAAATTCAACCCCCCATAAAAAAGAACAAGTCACAATCGAGAGCTTCATGAGACAAAAGCCTCTGACTTTTAATGGATCATTTGATCCCTCAATCATCGAACAATGGATCAACTCCATTGAAAAGATCTTCTCCATCCTTCAATGTTCTGAAAAAGGGAAGGTTCTCCTGGATGCTTATCGTATGGAGGGTGAATCTGATCAATGGTGGACATTGATCAAGAATATGAAGCCTAAGGAGGATATCGGGGCATCGGAATGGGAGGATTTCCAAAAGATGTTTTTCAATAAATATTTTCCGCGCACCGTCCGACTTAAGATGTAAAGAGACTTCCTTGCCCTCAAGAAAAAAGATGATGAATCTATCAGAGCGTATAAGGAAAACTTCACAAGTCTTATACGATACGCTTCCAACTTTTTCGTTACCCTAGAATGCAAGGTTGATTGCTTTTTTGGTGGGCTGAAACCTAGCCTGCGGAAAGCACTGGCAATCCGTGACTTCGACAGCTATGAGGAAATTGTCTAATGTTCCCTCAAGGTCGAAATAGAGATCGAGGGATCTCAAGGGTATCATGGGGATAAGAATCTTAAGGTGGAATTAAATTCTGGTGGTCTAATGGATTAATCCAATGGTGCTAAGAATATTCAGTACCCCACTTACCAAAGGTGTGGAAAGAAGCACCCCGGAAATTTCCTGAAGGGGATGAGGAAATTATTTAGGTGTGGAAGAGAAGGGAACCTAACAGTTAACTGAAGACAAGAAAAACCCGTGGCTGCAACAGAGGATAGGAATGCTTCATTCGAACCTCAACGCGTTGTTCATTGCTACAACTGCAAAGAACAAGGGAATATTGCAAATCAGTGCCTTAATCCAAGGTTTTTTGAAGGCAATCAGCAACCTCCAAGGCAGCAAGGGAGATATTTTTCCATCGCTACTGCCGAAATGAACCCTGACAATGAAGTGGTGACAGGTACACTTTTTATTCATTCAAGAATAGTTAACGTACTTTTTGATTCAGATTTTACACATTCTTTTATATCCTGAAATTTTAGTAGAACAATCTCAACACCACCACAAATCATGGAAGTAAAGATGTCAGTAAGTACGGAAAATGGGGAAATCATTGCATCCCATGAATATAACTCCTCCCCTATCATAATCTATAGATTGACCTTTCCAGTGAACCTCGTCAAACTCCCTTTGGTGGAATTTTATGCAATTCTCGGCATTGATTGGCTTTCCTTATATATAGCCAACATAAATTTTTATGAGAGGGAAATCACTCTCCATATGGAGAATCGACCCCCGATTCTGTACAAGTGCAAAGAGGTGGATGATTCTTCTTTAGCTCCATCATCTCAAGCGTGGATATTAATACCCTATGAGCATGCATATCTGGCTCAGATGATTGAGTCTAAGGAGGCAACTATCCTTGAATACATGCCTATTGTGAAGGAATTCGCTGAAGTGTTTCTCGAGGAATTGTTTGGTCTTCCTCCTAGAAGAGATATTGAATTCTCAATTGATATTATACCTGGGGTGTTGCCAATATGCAAGACTCAGTATAGAATGGATTTTGTGGAGATTGAGGAGCAGAAGAAACAACTACAAGAGAATCTGGATAAGGGGTTTATACGCCCAAGTGTTTCACCATGGGGTGCACCAGTCCTCTTCATCAAGAAGAAGGATGGGTCAATGTGACTTTGCATCGATTATTGTGAGCTTAACAAAATCACGATAAAGAACAAGTATCCTCTCCCAAGAGTTGATAACTTGTTTGATCAGCTATGTGGAGCACAATAATTTTCCAAGGTGGATTTTTGGTCGGGATATTATCAAGTAAGGGTGAAGTAGGAAGATATCCCTAAGATTGCTTTTCGTACAAGATACAGGCACTATGAATTCATAGAAATGCCTTTCGGACTCACTAATGCTCAAGAAATCTTCATGGAATTGATGAATAGAGTCTTTAGAGATTACCTCGACAAATTTTTGGTAGTATTTATAGATGATATTCTGATATACTCCAAAACCAAGTAGGATCATGAGGAGCATCTAAGAACTGTACTAGAGACCTTGCGGAAGGATAAGATCTATGAAAAGTACAGAAAGTGTGAGTTCTGGTTGAAGGAGGTCTCCTTCTTGGGACATATCATCACATGAAATGGGATATCTTTGGATCCCTCCAAGATAGCTCCTATAGAGGGATTGTCGAGGCCAACATCGGTAATGGATATCCGTAGCTTCTTGGGGTTAGCTAGATATTATCAACGATTTTTGAGAAATTTCTCATGATTGTCCAACCCTCTTACCAAGATAACTCAGAATGGATTAAAGTTTTATTAGAGTGATGAATGCGAAGAAAGCTTCAAAGAGTTGAAAAGGAGGCTTATCATTGCGCCTGTTCTCACTTTACCCACAAGTGGAGAACTTTTTGTGGTATTAAGTGATGCTTCGGAGAAGTTCCTGGGCTATGTGTTGATGCAAAATGGAAAATCCATTTCCTATGCTTCAAGGAAATTAAAAGTTCATGAGCAGAATTATCCAACACATGATCTGGAATTAGCTTTTGTGATCTTCGCTTTAAAAATTTGGCGGCATTATCTCTTTGGGGAGAAATGTAAAATATATACGGACCACAAAAGCCTCAAGTATATATTCACACAGAAATAGTTGAAAATGCACCAACGAAGATGGTTAGAGCTGATCAAAGACTATAAATACTCAATCCATTACCACCTTGGGAAAGTGAACAAGGTGGTGGATGCTCTAAGTAGAAAGGAACCAGTGATTCTATCATTGATGAGAATTGAGAAGGATCCAATCTTCTTAGACTTGATAAAGATGGACATGGAAATCCTAAATAAGGGAACATCATCAATCCTTTCACAAATGATTTTTCAACCATCTCTTTTGGAAAGGCTAAAGGATGCTCAAAAGGATGATGTGGGAATTCATAATAAAGTGGAAGTTATCAGAAAAGTTAAATCCTCAGAGTTCAATGTTAATGAAGAAAGAATTGTGAGATTTGGGAAAAGACTATGTGTTCCATCAAGTCTGAAGCTGAAGAAGGAACTTTTGGATGATGCTCATAGTTCAAATTTCTCTAGTAACCTAGGAAACACAAAGATGTATCGAGATCTATGAGAAAATTATTGGTGGGATAATATGAAGAAAGATATTGTTGAGTATACATCAAAGTGCCTAGTGTTTCAGCAAGTGAATGCAGAGAGGCATAAGTCTAAGGGGATGATGCAACCATTGCCTATACTAGCATAGAAATGGGAGAACATCACCATGTACTTTGTCACCAGACTTCTGAAGACATCCAAAGGCAAAAATGCAATTTGGGTTGTTGTGGATCATCTTACAAAGTCTTCACACTTCATTGCAATTCGGTAGGATTTCTCATTAGATCAATTGGCATGGATATATATCAGGGAAGTGGTAAGGCTTCATGGAGTACCACTATCTATTGTATCCGATCGAGATCCAAGATTCACCTCTAAGTTTTGGAAGAGTCTTCAACATGCTCAGGATATTGAACTGAACTTCAGTACAGCTTATCATCCTCAAATTGATGGCCAATCCGAGTAGACTATCCAGACACTTGAGGAAATGTTGAGAGCGTGCTCAATGTACTTCAAAGGAGGATGGTAACAATATCTTCCTCTGGTTGAATTATCCTATAATAATAGTTTCCACTCGAGCATCTAAATGGAACCATATGAAGCCCTTTATGAGAAAGGGTGCAGAACACTGGCGTGTTAGGATGAAGTCAGTGAGCATAAGCTACTAGGACCAGAAATGGTTGATGAAATGGTGGAGAAGGTGAAAAGCATTTAGCAGCATATCAAGGCAGCCCATAGTCGACATAAGAGTTATGAAGATAACTGTCGATGAGACCTTGAGTTTAAAGTTGGATACATGGTATTTCTATTCATATCTCCATGGAATAAAGTCATGAGGTTTGGAAAGAAAGGGAAGTTAAGTCCTAGGTACATCGGCCCCTTCGAGATTCTTGATCGTGTCGGGGTTGTGGCCTATCGACTAGCACTTCCACCTACCATGGACAAAGTACATGATGTCTTTCTTGTATCCTTCTTAAGGAAATACATACGAGACCCTTCACATGTACTCTCTTCAGAGGTGGTATAGTTAGAGGATGATCTTTCTTATGAGGAGCAACCAGTGAAGATCTTAGATCGTAGAGAAAGATTTCTATGAAATAAGACAATGCCCTTCATCAAGGTGTTGTGGAGAAACCACATGTTTAAATAAGAGACATGGGAATCAGATGAAGTGATGAATCAGAGTTACCCTCATCTTTTTTAGTGTGGGAAAAGGAAATTTCGAGGGTGAAATTTCTTAAGGGGGGAAGATTGTAACGACCCAAACATTCATTAATGAAAATTCCTCTTGATCTAATTAAATGTCTTATTATGTAAAATGGATATATAAAATATGAACTTATTTGGTTTTATGTTTTTGGATTTTAAAATACTATTAATAATTGTGATCATTGCTAATATAGTCATTGAACAATGATCACATGATTTGTATAAATATAGGGCTTTAACAAATCCAATTTACTGAAACAAAGGAAGCGATGGCCTCATCCAGTAGACCTGCCCCGTACGAAGCCCATTTATCGGATCTCGGAAAGGAGGTGGCATAATTGGGATTTTCTCTTGACCAAGACCAAGATGATATTGAATACGTTAAGCTCAACCATAACCTCCTATGAGAGAATTGGAATTTGATAGAGATTACCACTCGAGCAATGTTATCCGAGCCACCCCAAGAGTCTGTCACCATCGCACACCTTACCCTAAGGTATTATGCGGGTGTTTTAAGGGGTTATGTAACAAGACCCTATTACTATGATTATGTACATTATTTTTGTATATAATAAAGAATATACTTTCATTTTATTATTGTTACTTTGTAAATTGTTTTTAAAGTACAAATAGTATTTTTAGTTAATATTCAACTAAGAAATCTATTTTGATAAATTAATGGATTTTTTGATTAAATATTATTTTAATAAAATATTATTATTAAATTAATTTTTATTAAATATAAATTATTGTATAATTTTATGAATGCGATTGTAATTTTTATTAAGGTTTGAAAGTTGTTTTCGTCAAAACCCATTAATTTTCAATAAATGTCAATTTTTATTTTAAAAGTAAAAATTCATATATTTATAAAATTATTTAGATAAAATGAATATTATTTTTGGAATCAGGATGTTGAAATTATCCAACGGTAAATTTTTCATAATTTTCTGAGACAGTCGAATTATTGGGTAACAAATAAATACCATTAAAATATATAATGTTTTTTATGACATCATAATGACCCAATAGTGATGTAATAAAATATTATAAACATTATGTTCGGACAATATATTTTTTAACATTAAAATAATTTGATTTTGGGTTTGTTTGATTTTTTTTACAAAGCTTTAGTGGACCCTTCAAGGCTTATAAAAAATTTTGCCTTTTTAAATAGTTTTCTTTGAGAGTGTGACTTACCTCCACATAAGAAACACTATTATTTTAAGATTTTAGGCCATTGGCCTTATAAAATATTTTTTTCCACTCCCCTTTGTAAAAAACCATGGGAAAAACCATGGGATGGTTTGTGCTTTTGATTAGTTTAATGTGAGGTGTCCCAAACCTAAATAATAAAGAATTCCCTCTCCTTTCCTATATAAACCCACCCAAGCTCCCACTTCCTCTTTACTAAAAGCCTTTGTAGTTAGTCTAACCTCTACCCTCCACTCTCTATAATCCTCCCAAGGTGCCCCAGGCTCCCAAGAAGGCTCTCTCAAGCCTCTCCAAAGCCTTTGGGATCACACTTCCAATTAAGGGATTTCTTCCTTTCTCAATTTTGTCCAAATTTTTTTATATTGTTATGCCCTTTTGTTTTCAATTACAAATGTTAGGGTATGATTTTGAATCTCCCCATACCTCCTTATTTATGTTTAGATGATGGGAGACCATTTTCTCTCTCATTAATGCCTCCCATGTACACTCGTTACCATGCTGAAATTTCGTGAGGGATTTCTCTCTCCTCTTTTACATCCAAGTAATTATTTTGTATTATGCATCTAAATTCCATTACGTCTGTTGGGACATAAATCTATATGACCCCCTTACTGTCCATTTCATGTACATATGATGAGACACCCATTTCTCTCTCATCAACCATTTTCATGAATCCTTATGTCACGTCGTTATGCTGCCGAAATTGCACTGCTTTTTTCCAAGCCAAGATCATTGTGTAGTGAATACCATACTCATGTCTCTATCAAGGGTATTAACCTTTATGCACATATACATATTGAATGGTACTTTAATTTATTTATTCTACATTACTTAATTGTGGAATAACTTATGATGTTGATTGATTCCATGTTATAAGATTCATGTGGCACACTTATGCATGAAATGAAATGGTTAAGAAGGGTGCACCCTGATAGCGCTCCAATGCATTGGGTAAATATTAGTATCATGATACGTCAAGTGCAATTAGGTTTTACTCGTGCTAATTCAAGTGAAATAAGGGTTTACTCATGCTCCATGTGCAATGAGCCTTGGCTCATTCTAAAATCATGTTAAATGTTGTTTCCACATCTCCATGTTATGATTATCATGCTTTATCATGCCTTTATGTTTCTCTTATGCTCTATTGATATGCTTACTATCTAACATGCATTGTATTCCTCACGTTATACCATGTTTATTCTCTTACTGGTCTTTATAGCTCACCCTTTTCTTATGCATGTCCTTAGGTTATCCTATGCAATGCAAAGTGCGAGGGAATGTAGGGGTCATGTAAAGGAAGTTTTCAATAAAGATGTTGTATTTCATGTTTTAAGTTGTTATGTAATGGTTCTAAGCCCCAAAGACACTAGACCTCTCGATCTTCTATGTTGTATCAAGTGAATTTTATGTAATAAATCATGTTTAAGTGTGTAATAAAGAGCAGGGTTGTTATAATTATAAACATAATAAATATTTTTATTATTTAAAAATATATTTATTATAATTTTATAATTATTTATATATTTATTTATTTATTTATAATTATAATTATAAATATATTTATATATTTATATATATATAATTATATATATTTAAAAAATTATAATAAATATATTTATTATTTAAATATATTTATTGTAATTTTATAATTATTTAAATATATATTTATTTATTTCTAATTATAATTATAAATATATATATTGAAAAAAAATCTATATAATTATAAATATATTTATTTATATCAATATATAAATATATATAATTATAAATATAATAAATATATTTATTTTTTTAATATATTTATTATAGTTTTATAATTATTTAAATCTATATTTATTTCTTTATAATTATAATTATAAATAAATATATTTAAAAAGTATTTATATATAATTATATATATAATAAATATATTTATTATTTAAATATATTTATTATAATTTTATAATTATTTAAAAATGAATTTATTTATTTGTAATTATAATTATAAAAAATTATTTGAAAATTATTTATATATAATTATAAAAATATTTATATAAAAATATATATTTATTATATGTAATTATAAATATAATAAATATATTTTTTATTTAAATATATTTATTATAGTTTTATAATTATTTAAATATATATTTATTTATTTATAATTTAATAAATATGAAAAACGGCGTGCGCCATAGATTAAAATCCAAGGTCCTGAAAATTTTATTATTGAAAAAGAAATTACAGAGCTGGTAAATATAATTTCATAAATAATTTTTAAATATATATATATACACATTTATAATTGTATAATTAAATATTCCAATTACAAATTTATTAAAATATTCATTTAAATAGATTAATTATATAAATTTTAAACATATTTTAAATGTTAAAATTTAATAAATAAAAATGAATAAATATCATTCATATAAATTACAAACATATTGAAAATCTTATATGTATATTAAATAAATATATGTATAAATAAATATTAAAAAAATGATTAAATATATTTTTAACATTATTAATTAATATATAATAATAAAAAGACCATGGAGGAATGGGATAGAAGCTCCCGACGCTCTCGAGCGATTGGGTTGACCTAGATCGCCATCCAAGGAGTTTGAATCTCTACTCCTATGTTCTGAATCATCATGTTGTTTGGCAGGGGTTTTCTTCTTCAAATAAGGGTAATGTGAACAATGAGGAAGATTTTTAAGGATTCTCATCATTCTCTAGTTTTTCGGGAGGATTTTTTTTCTTGTTCACAGATAGGGATTCAAAAAGAATCATCAAAAAAGTCTCAACCACTCATGTTTAAGCCTCAAATGATTCCATTTCTAAAAGGATTAATTTGTGTAAGCATTCAGTTATTGCTTGAATTTCTTTGACGAATGGTATGAATCCTTGGAAAGTAGTCGATCTAGTTCTCTTTTTAGCCTCTATTTAAGGTTTTATAGATTTTAGATGTTCCTATTTAGGCTATGGATTCTTCCACATTCTATTCCCCTCTACAGAATTGAAAGCACAAGCTTTCAATCTATAGTCAACCTATGGTCGGGTATCCTATGGGTTCATGAATGGAAGTTAAATTTCAATCTTAATGACTTTGGGGAAACAAGCGCATAGGTTTGGATTAAAATTCATTGTCTTAATTGGATTTTATGGCATCATAAATTGTGTATGACATTGTATCTATAGTTTTCATTCCAATTATGATGGATAATTCCACTAAATTTGTTAGTTTTGGTTATTATGCATAAGGTTTGGTTGAGGTTGATTTTACTGGAACCAAGGTTGTTCATTGCTGGAAATGGAGTATGGTTTGTGTTTGTTGTCAATCCTTAACATGTAATATTGGGTATTTTTCAAGTAAAGTGATCTTATAGTACAGGCTGACAACAGTGTTGAAGGTGGTGTTGTTTCCTAGTGTTTACAAAATTTTTGGGGTCAAAAATCCGGAGGAAGGGCTAGCATCGCAAAGGGTTGTTTTATGGAATCAACTCTTCATAAATATGGTAAAGGAATGGGTTTTGTGAAGATTGGGATGATTTTTTGTGAAGATATGGAGAATCATGATCAGTGATGATGTTCTCCATGATTACAGGAATTGGAGCATCATGAGCGCATGATGGTTTAATGGAAATCTTCACAACAACGTCAAATCTCAAGGGAGCATCATGAATGGAGGAGTGTCATGAATATGTCTTTGAAAGATCTGAAAAATGAATTATAGGTGGTGGAGCATCGTGAACGGATGATCTTATAAATATAAGGCTATCCCACTTCATTTTTAATGAATTTATTCAAGGGAAATGTAGAATCACTCTGATTTTGTGAAGCTAGGGGAGCTTCGTGAATCTAGCTTTCTATGAAATCTTGAGTGTCACAAAAAGACTAGTTAAGTCTTGACTGATTCCAATGCTTATGAGCAATGGGTTCTTCGTGATGATGGGGTATTCCATGTTGAATAAGTGAGCTTCGTGATGAAAGTTTGTTCCGCGAAGGTAGGGTGCTTTGTGAAGGTAGTGAGCTTCATGAAGGATCTTCGTGAAATGCAGTTTTGAATATCAATTTTTCAGTGAATATGGATTTCAAAGTTCATCAACTCAGGTCTACAGTGAAAGTAGAGTCTTTTTCTAGATAAGGAAAAATACTTTAATGAAAATCTATTGAATCAAACTTCAAGTCGATAAACTAAGTAAGACTTCACCCAAAGTAGTGATCTAGGGGGAGTTGATGAAAGTGTTTCGAGGGACGTAGTGTGTTATCCCTAAAATCTTGTAAAGGTGGTGTTCCTAGTATATAATGAATATATATGAACTCTTTTATTCCAAAACTAGTGAATATTAGTGGATTTAGGTATGACTGACACACTGTCAGCGTATGCTCCTTGGAATAGACCTTAGTGGTGAACCAATTAAAATTGTCATGTGATCTCTTTTCTTGTGATTGTTTGTTTTCTGGACATTACCATCAAACATGTTTAATTGGTTCCTACAAATTTGGGAACAAGATCCATCTATTTTGAAAAAAACTTTGACACCCTAATTCACCCCTACCCTCTTAGTGTGTTCCAGGGTCCTTCAAGTGGTATCAGAGGGTACAGGTTGCTGGTGTTAAATCCGTCCTTCTTTGCTGTAATGGAGAACTCAGTAAATGTCAAGGGAGTCCCCTATTTGATGTAAGAAACTTATCGATTTGGAAGAATGGGGTTAAATCTCATCTAAGATCTCTTGGAATGGAAGTACTCTTTTTTACTGCACAAGGGATTCGGGTAACTGATGCAACAGGATTGTCTATGACTGAAACAGATAGGAAAATGCTTGATGTAGATTTCAAAGCACAAAATTCCCTTACTACAGCATTGTCTGATCAAATAAATCTAAAGATAATGAGTTTCACCTCATCCAAGTCTATGTGTGAAAGGATGTAAAATATATATGAAGGTGATAAAATAGTTAAGGATTCCAAACCTCAAGTTTTTCACAACAGGTTTGATGATCTGAAGATGCATCCTGATTAAAATTCAGATACCTTTTTCAATCAAATTACTGAATTTATAGGATCAATTTGAGGGCTTGGTGAAGAAATTAAATTCATTGACATTATAAATAAAATCTTGATAATACTTCCACCTCTTTACAATCCAAAATTTTTATCCCTTAAGGAAAGGGATCTTTCAAAATTTTCCTTGAATGATTTGTTGAGCAGTCTAGTAGCATATGAAATTAGATTCAAACTAGAGGATGCAACAAGTCATGCTAGAAAGGATATGGTATTAAAATACATGGAAAAACATGATATTTTAGGAGATAGTGTTAATGAAGGTAATAAGGAAAACAAACTCCTTTCTCTCTTTGCTAAGAAATTCAAGAGAGTAAAAAGAATATTTTAAGAAAATCTACCCTTGGAATGTTTTCATTGTGGTAGAGTTGGGAACATTACCTCTTGGTGCTCAATGAAGTTTTATGATGAAGAAAGTGAAGCGGGAAACTTATAGAAGCCTCAAAAAAGGTTTTCTCAAAAGAGAGACTTCAAAACTAGAAAGATATTATAGAGAAAGATTTTTGTTTGTAAATAAGAAGATGATGATAATGAATTTTTTAAGGAAGAAGAACCAGAGTTTAAATCTGGAACCCAAGCATATATGATGGCTATAGTTAAAAATTTAAATCCATCAAAAGATAAATCTAGAGATAATTAGTTGATTTATAATACTGATCTAAAGATGAAACTTTAGGATTCTCTTAGTGAGCTTTAGAATCAAAGAAACAGAAGAAAAAGGTGGAGAATAGTTGTGGAAGAGTCCTTAGCATATTTTGATTGATCGAAAGATGAAATTAATCGACTGGAATAAGTGGTAAAAGAACATTCAATATATTTTTAAAGATCAGGATATATAGGAGAACTTAAGCTCGAAATTTAAGAATAGGAAAAGGTCATCAATGACCTTACATCCAGACTAGAGGATAAGTCCAAGATTTTTGAGGGACTTAAAGAATAATTTGTTGCTCTTAAGAGTAAACATTAAAGTGAATCATGATCAAAAGAAACAAAGAAGAAAATACAGTTTGGAAGATTCTCAGATATTGAGCTACTAGAGAGAGATAAGAGTGGTTCTGGTGGTGTAGAGAATGCTTTGAATGATCAAATATCCACATGCATGGGAAAAGGTGTAATTGGTTGTGATGCTGAAACATAAAATGCTATAAATAAAATAGACCAAAATAAAGGCAAGCTGAAAGTTAGAAATATCATAAAGTCGCCTAAAATCCAAACAAATAAAACCTCAAATAAAAATGAAAGGAGAACTGAAAACTATCCTCAAGTATCCAAAAAACTATCGGTAGTCGAACTCTTTTCCTAAGGAAGCAGACATGAGGAGGAATATAAGTGAGAAGATGTTTTCTCTTATGAAATGTCAATTTTGCATCTATCTGGGTCACACCATGTCATACTGTGAAGAGGCAAGGAGCTATTTTAATAGGAAATATCTAGGAAGTCAACAAATGAGAAGGAATTCATATCCTACATCTTATATAATAAATAGATTTTATGTATATTTTTTTCACTGCTCTAACTTTGGTCATAAAGATATTCATTACAGGTAGAGGAAAGGTACAAATGATACCTATAGAACTTAGAGACAAGTCAATACTAACCAACTAGATGGTGTGGCTCTTACAAACAAATTTTCTCCTCTAGAATAAAAATATGAGTATGATGAACCAATACACATGGAAAAGAGATTGGAAATACTATCTTTATCTTCCAATCAATCAAATATTTCATGTAAGAAAATGAAGAAAGCTGAGAAATCCAATCTTGTAGAAGTCACTATCAAAGCTATAAAGAACATTAGCATCTGGATTCTTAATAGTATATTCTTATCCCATATGATGGGAAATTCATATTTATTAATGAATGTAAAGAAAAGGGTTTATGGAATAGTACAGTTCAACAATAATGGTTCTTTAAAGATCAAAGGTAGTGGGAGTACAAAACTAGAAAGTGACGAGCTTAAGAAAACTGAAGTTCTTTTCATGGATAGTTTTCATCATAATATCTTGAGTGTGATTAAACTTTGTGACTCGGGACTTATAGTGACTTTCAATCAAAAAAGATGCACTATAAAACTAAATATATAGAATTATCTCATGAAATTTTTCATAACAGATGGAAAATTATATTAGGTTGATAGTAAAGAGAATATTTGTTATCGGATAGTTGAAGAAGAAAACAACTTGTGTAATCGAAGGTCGGGTCACATTAATCAACAAGAAATGGAAAATATATCTAATATAAAGATATTCATGGATCTCCCAAATTTTAAATGTGAATGGGAAATGACTTGTGATGCTTACATATGAGGGAATTTGTTCTGCAGTTAATATCGGCCAAAGAAGAAAAGGGTATCAAATCTTCTTGATATCATCCATACAGACGTATGTGGCCTGATAAATTTTGTTGGAAAATATAGAGAAAGGTTCTTTGTTCTTTTCATCGATGATTATAGTAGGATGGCTTTTGTGATGGTTATACATAGGAAATAGAAATTTCTTGATTGCATGAAAATTTATCGCCGAATAGAAGAGAATTATATTGGTCGCATGATCAAAGTTCTATAATTTGAAAATGGAGGAGAATACACATCCATTTAATTTGAAAATTACCTGGATAAACATGGAATTCAACATGAGGTGGATGTTGTGAGAGCCCCCACAAAAAATGGAGTTTTTGATCATAGGAATCAGCAGGTGAAAATATGGCAAGAACTATGCTGATTGAGAGTGGTATCTCATGCCATTACTGGAAAGAGGTCGTTCAAGCTGCAGCGTATACTCAAAATTGAATAGGGCTTTATCTAGGAGAAACTAAGAAACCATATGAGTTGTGTCATGGAAGGAAGCCCTCTTTGAAATATTTTCATGTTTTTAGAAGTAAATGTTGTATCATAAGCAAAGAAGGAAATCAAGGTAAGTATGGTGTTATAGTAGATGAAGGAATATTCCTTAGTTATTCAATGCAGATAAAAGCTTAAAAATATTCCAATAATCATCTTGGGAGAATTATTGAAAGTAGTGATGTTAAGATCCTTGAAGATAAGACCAAAAATACCTCAAGAATCCCTTATGCTGGTATGATAGAAGATAAAGAATACTGTGGACATAGAATAAATTCAAATAAATAAGTGGATGAAGGCGTGCAAAATTTCCAAAGGTTACAAAACGATGATGTTTCAAAAGAAGAAATGATGGTTGAAGAAAATTCATCTGCACCTCATAGGATAAACAGAAGAGCTAAAATTGATCAATCTAATATCATTGGGTATTATACCGCACCAATATAGACAATAATAATGAGAATTAATGCACAATCGCCCTTCCTATAAATTGTGGAACCAACCACATTTGAAGAAGTTGTGAAAGATGAATCATGGGTTAGAGGCATGAATGAAGAACCTGATCAGATTGACAAGAACCATACATGGGATCTTGTTAATATAACAAAAAACACAATGTTATTGGAACCAAATGGATCTTCAAAATAAAATTTTATGAGCATGGAAATGTGATCAAAAATAAGGAATGTTTAGTGTGTACAGACTATGCACAGATTGAAGGAATTGATGTCGAAGAAATATTTACTCTAGTGGTGAGACTAGAGTTTATCAGGATTTTCCTTTCTATGGAAATCCAAATAGGATACAAATTTTATCATATGGATGTTAAAACATCATTCTTAAATGGTTTTCTTGAATAATAAGTCTACATTGAACAACTCGTGGGTATTCTAATTAGTAATGATGAAATAAAGGTTTATAGATTGAAAAAGGATCTCTATGGTCTGAAGAAGGCACCATGAGCATGGTATTCTTCTCAAGATTCATATCTAAAGAATCTCAAATTTAAAAGAGGAGGTTTCAACCATAATCTCTATGTGAAGAATTCAAAAGAAGATCAATTTATGGTGCTAGTATATGTGTATGATATTATATTTGGAGAAAGCAGGTAGAGATCAGTGGAATAATTTTCCAATCACATGAAATCATTATTTTAAATGTCTATGATTGGTGGACTCGCATACTTCTTGGGGCTACAAGTGGTACAGAAGAAGGATCACACTTTTGTTTCTCAGAAAAATTGTGCAAGATAGTTATTGAAGAAATTCAATATACATGACTCCAAAACAACATCGACTCCAATTGTGGTTGGAATTAAACTTGGAAAGCATGAGGATGGGATTTTTTTAGACCCCACCATGTATAGGATAATCATTAGAAAATTATTGTACTTAACTCAATATGATCAGATATTGTCTTTACAACATGCTTAGTGGACCACTTTCAAAGTAATCTGAAAGAAGAACATATGGTGGTAGTTAAAAGAATCATGAGGTATATTAAAGGTACACTAAATTTTGATTTATACTTTACTACATGAAGATACAATGAGTTTTCAGCTTTCTTATGCTATCTGGGTTGGAGATGCGGTTGATAGAAATTCCACAGGTGGTGGAGCATTCTTTATTGGCAAGAAATGTGTGGGTTGGTTGAGTAAGAAACGGTAAAGTACTTCTCTTAGTAATATGGAAGCAGAGTATATCTCTACTACAAAGGCTTGCACTCAGCTATTGTGGATGAAGCAACAACTGACTGATATTAGTGATGAGGTGAAACAATCGACGATGATTCACTTTGATAACAAGAGTGCGATTGATCTTACGAAGAATGTTGTTCAGCATTTTCGTACGAAACATATTGAAATTGGATATCACTTCGTCAAGGAAAAATTTGAACAAGGCATGATTAAAATGGGTCATATTGGAACTAATAAACAAGTGGTTGATATTCTGACCAAGCCACTGGCAGCACATGTGTTTGAGAAACATTGTTTGAACCTCGGTGTTCAGCCATCTCCCAATGCATGAGGAGGTTATGAGTAATCTCCTCTCCTTAGTTGTGTTAACTATTTTAATCTGTTTGTGGAAGTGATGTAGGTTTATGGGGGAAATATGATCCAGGGGGAGGGTGTTTTTGAGATCTAAAGGTAAAAATCATGTTCTTTGGGTTTATTGGAAAAGGGGGAGAATAAAGAAATAAAGAAATTCAATGAGTTACAAATGGGGAGAATGAGAATGGTGAAACAATTCGATGTTGCAAGGAAATAGCATGGGCTTAGCTTAGTCATCTTTAAGTATTCCAAAACATGAAAACCCAATTCATTCTTCCCCTCTTGTTTTATACATTGATCACTGCTCACGTAGACTTAGATTGTTGTCTTAGTTGTTTCTTGTATATTAGGTTTTGATAGTGGATGGTGATTTATTGAATTTATCTCTAGATTTCCAAAAAACCCAAAAGGGGAGATTTTTGGAATCAAGGTTGTTAGTTGTTGGAAATGGAGTCTCGTTTGTGTTTATTGGAAATCCTCAATATGGAAGATCAAGGATTTTGCAAGGAAAGTGATCTTACAGTATAGGATGATGACAGTGTTGAAGGTGGCATTTTTTCCCACAGTTTACCAAATTTTTGGGTTCAAGAATTTCGAGGAAGGACTAGCATCACAAAGGGTTGTTTTTTGGAATCAAATATTCATAAATATGGTAAAGGCATGATTTTCACAAAGATTGGGATAATTTTAGAGAAGATATTGAGTATAACAATCAGTGACAGTGTTCTCCACAATTACAAGAATTGGAGCATCATGAGCACACGATGGTTTGACAGAAATCTTTACGATAACGTCAAATCTCAATAGAGCATCATGAATAGAGGAGCATCGTGAAGATGTTTTTAAAAGATATAAAAAATGCATTGGAGGCAGTGGAGGATCACGAACGGATGAGAATATAAATATAAGGCTACCCCACTTAATTTTTAATGAATTTATTCAAGGAAAATCTAGAATCGCTCTGATTTCACGAAGCTAGGGGAGCTCCAAGAATTTGGATTTCTATGTAATCTTGAGCATCGTGAAAAGACTAGTTATGTCTTGAATGATGCCAATTATTATGGGTAAAGGGTGCTTCGTGATGATGGGGTATTTCGTGTTGACTCAGTGAGCTTTGCAAAGGCAATTCGTTCCATAAAGGTGGGGTGCTTCGTGAAGGTAGCGAGCTTCGTGAAGGAGCTTCGTGAAAGCCAGTTTTAAATATTAGTTTTTCAGTGAATAGGGATTTCAAGGTGCATCAACTCAAGTCTGCAGTGCAAACAGAGTCTTGTTCTAGACAGGGATAATGACTTTAATGAAAATCTATTGAAGCGGCCTTCAAGTCGATAAACTTAATAAGACTTCACCTAAAGCAGTGAGCTAGGGGATTCGACAGAAGTGTTCTGAGGAACGTTGTGTGTTATCCCTAAAATCTTTTAAAAGGCAGTGTGTTTGGCACAGAGTGACTATGTTTGAACTCTAGTATTCCACAACTAGTGAAGATTAGTGGATTTAGGTATGATCGACACATTGTCGGTGTATGCTCCTTGGATTAGCCCTTAGTGTGAACCAAGTAAAATTGTTGTGTGATCTCTTTGCTTATGATTGTTTGTTTTCTGCACATTGCCATCATACATGTTTAATTGGTTCCTACCAATGTGGGAACAAGATTCATCTCTTTTGAAGAAAAAGTTGACACACTGATTCACCCCTCCCCTCTCGGGGTGTTCTCGGGTCCTTTAGATTTAAGTTCTACCTTGATTGATAGGGTGATTTTTTCCACTTCACACAATGAGATAAATCTTATGATTGAGTTTGAGAAAACACCACTATTTTGTGATTCTTGTCAAATTATTGGAAATTTGAAGTCTACATGTAGAGGAGGTCTTATTTTATTTAACTGGCATATTAAAGGCCATGCTTTGCAGCACTGTCAAAAGAAAGAAAATCTAGGGAGTACCCAGTGCATGGAATATCAGAACAAGACCCAGGTTAATGCTGGACATGACTCTGCTGCTAGGATTTTAAATCCCCCAGGAGGACAGCCCCCCCGTAATCACTGAGAACAACACCCAGGTTAATGTTAGACCTGCCTCTACTGCTAGAATTTTAAATCCCCTGAGTCTTTTAGGACAACCCCTTGTAATCACTGAAGGGTCCTCTCAAGGAACCCAAATGTATAATCCTAAATGTCCTCCTCTAAAGAAAGGAGGCATAGATTTTCCTTCTCCCATACCCAGATCTTATCCTCAAGATGTTTCCAAGTTGGTTTCTTTTACCCAAGTTAATGATAAGACCCATATTTCCTAGGCTGACATTGTCGAGGAGAGTCATTTGGTTATTGGTGGAATTTATTTTAAGGATGCTTTATCTAGGGGTATAATTGATGATAATGTTGGTGAGGATTCTGATGACAGTCAAGCTACCAAGGAGTTTACTGCACAGGCTGATGTGGATTTGAGCTTTTGGTTGGAGCAAGGAATGATTTTATCAAAAAGCCGCAAAGGGAAAGTCAAATTAGATACTTCTACTTCAACGAAACCCAAGACTAAAAGAACTCTTACCTCTAATTTTTAGGTGCAATGCATCTCCACCCCTCCAAAGTGTAATGAAAGGGTCATATTCCCTTTGTGGCAATCCAGTTCTTCCTCTAGACACTACATGGAATCTCCATGCAGTAATTTGGTTTCTAATGACTCTACGACTTATTCTTTTCCTGATTTTGGTCTTAAAAGGGGTGAATCTGGGAATAAAGTAAAAACATCTATTGATTCTACTAAAAGGGGCACCCAAGTGCTAGGAGGGTGGCTACTTCTACACAATCTTCGGACGTTGTTACACCTTTGTCATCTGTCTAGGATGTCACTGAAAGAGCTAAGGAAAATTCTGCAGGTCCCTTGGTGCCAAGCATGATTCAGGTAACTGCAGAGGCGTTTCCCCCTGTTGAAAAATTTTCTTCTGGTCCAAAGAGAGGAGTTGAGGTGTCAGGAACTATATTGTCCACTGCTTCTCAACCAGCTGAAACCACTATGGGGTTTTTCAGATAAATTTCTTACTTCTAACCTTCCTAAATCTAAGGACAGTGGGAAGGTACCATCTTGGAAAGTACCCACTGAATCTGCAAAAAGTGATCATCAAGGAGCTCGCTTGGTAACAACTACTGCTCATGGCAATGGATGCTCTCCTGCTTTGGTTGTTTCATCCCTGCCATCAGAGCTGGATGTATCTGGAAGGCATGAGCTGGTTAAACATGGTAATAAGGTGAGCACGAAGGTAAGTATGCATAATGCTTTCGAGTTACTCGCTTCTGGAATCAATGAGGAAGATGTTCAATGGTAGAGATGATACGATGACACTAATGTTGAGCCACTTGATGATGGGGGTGGGCCTTGGCAGTGAGTGAAAACTTGGAGGAGGGGTCGACATCCTTGCGGCAGGGGTGGACCCCCCCCCCCCCCCACACACACACACATCACAATATGAATACTTGTTCCCGATATTAATGTTGTCTTGCGTGTTTTGTTTTTGTTGTGGACAAATTTGGTCTTGTATGCTCCTCTTTTTTTTTGTATTTTAATAAAGGGACCTCCCTATTCCCCAACCTTAAAAAATGAACATATAATAATAAATGAATAAATTAAATTAAATAAATAACAAAAATATTAAAAAGTTAATTCAAAACATTTATATGAATTACACACGTACACATCTACACACATATACATATATTTATATATTTATATATATTTATTAAATATTTATATACATTTTAAAAAAAAAATTGGGTACATCCGCGAAAACGGCACACGACACACGACCCACCACGCCACCACCAAGGGGGTTATTTATATACATTTTTATATAATTACTTATATGCACACACATCCCACTTGGACCCGACCTACCCTTAGCTATCCAGCACTAATTCAATTCGAATTGTCAAAAGTTGAAAAAAGTATAAAAACAAACAATAAATATAAGGAAAAAACAGCAGTGAAGCGATCACAAGGCCTATAAATAGCGACCCTCTCCCGAGCAACACACTCATACTCAGAATCTTATATTGATTGTGGTTTTGGTTATGGGGAAGATGGGCAACACCAAGCAGCTGAGTGTTGCATTCATGGCTTTGCTCCTCCTCCACCTCTCCCTCGCCACCAGGACCCTCCACGGCGCTGGGTATGGCTCCGGGGCTGGGGGTGGCTCCGGTGAGGGATACGGCCAAGGCCAAGGCGCACACGGTGGCGGGAGTGGAGGGGGCGGTGGTTACGGACAGGGGGGTGCCGCCTCCGGATATGGCTCCGGCGGTGGTGCTGGGTATGGCCAGGGAGGCGGAGGAGGAGCTGGGGGTGGCGCCGGAGGAGGAGCTGGGGGTGGCGCCGGCGGAGGCGGCGGGCAGGGTGCTGCCGGGAGCGGCTCGGGGCATGGAGGTGGTTACGGGGGTGGGGCTGGTTACGGAAGCGGTGGTGGGGCGGGTGGCGGAGTGGGCGGCGGCGGCGGCGGCGGCGAGGGAGGAGGCGGTGGTGGCGGAAGCGGCAGCGAAGCTGGTGGGGGATCTGGGCATGGCTCTGGTGGTGGGTATGGAGCCGGGGGTGGCATGGGTGGCGGAGGTGGACACGGGGGAGGCGGCGGCGGCGGCGGCGAGGGAGGAGGCGGTGGCGGCAGCAGCGGCATCGGAGCTGGTGGGGGGTCTGGGCATGGCTCTGGTGGTGGGTATGGAGCCGGGGGTGGCATGGGTGGCGGAGGTGGACACGGGGGAGGCGGCGGCGGCGGCGGCGGGCAGGGTGGCGGTGGCGGTGGAAATGGGGAAGGGTTTGGGTCCGGCGGCGGGTACGGGTCGGGGCATGGGCACGGCATCGGGCATTAAGTGTGCCCGCTTCTGGGATTGGGGCGTACGTACGGCGGCTGCTTCGGTTTCTTCACATTTGGAATAAACGGGTCGCATGTTTACTGTTAACGCACTGAGTCGGGTGTACCATCACGTGTCTCACGTGGTTTAAGTTGAAATCAAACGTAATGTAAGCTTCAGAGTTTCATAATCAAATATTTATCTTTGCCTTTGGTTTTAGAATGACTACAAAATCTGATGATTAGCTCTGAATGGATTGATCAAAAAAATTATATGTGTATTTAAAAATAGTTTTTTTTATTGATGGAACAGTGTGGCATTCAATTTGGAACAGCCTATAATATTAGAAGGCTAGTTATGGTAAAAAACAAAAACAGAAAAAAAAAAACAAAATAAAAAAACAAAACAAAAACAAAAACCATTGCAGCTGCCCCTGGACCCTCCGGTTGTGCTTATGACACCTCGAAAACTTTTGACATGGGTACAGATAATTAAGAGTTATTTTTGTTTTAAATTTAAAATGATACATATAAAAAATATTGGTTGCCAATAATGCCCCCATATGTTTTATATTGTACCGCCCATATTTTATGTTACTAAGAAGAAGAAGAAGACAGAGAAAAGAAGGATAGAAAAATCCTTCAAAAGCACCGACTCGCAGGCGGTGGTTCTGTTTGTTTGGTGCTTTGTTGCATTGTGATTGTGTTATGGCGAAATACGTCATCTCCGTGTTGTGTGCGAGTGCCTGCGTTTTTTCCATCATTTGGTTTGTACCCTACTTTTTTAATAAAATTCTTTCGGGGTCATGGGCTTAACCAATGGTTCACACCATTTTCAGTATAATTAAATTTATAAATAAATATAGTTATTATATTTATAATTGTATATTTATATATTGATACAAATATATATAATTATATAAATATACCAAATTGGTGCAGACCATGGTGTATAATTATTTAAATATATTTATAATTAATGGCGGCAAGCCCGTTGACTGAATGGTATCAGCGAACCCCCGCTCGATGGTGGGGGTGGTGATCTGACAATCGTCGGTGGCACACCACCACAGCGTCCGACAAGACGATGGTAGAAGGAGTCCATTGTTTGGTTTGTTGGAGAGGCTCATTTGGTGATGACGACAGTGCTGGGGACTGATGAAAGCAGGCTGCGAAGCGGCGGATCCTTGGAAGACGAGGCGTTGTGCAGTGCAACAAGTGCGGCGTGAGAGTCACGACCCGTCCCCCGGGGCCCCTGCCGTGACTACCCCAAGTCCGTCTTTCATAGGCCAGAGGCTGACGACTAGCACCGAAAAGACATATCCCTAAAACCGGGGAGACATTGCCTTTAATCCTGTAAACTCACACAAACCAAACACACAGCAAGACACAAGCACAAAGTAAACTATATAGTAAACAGGGTGTGTACAGTAAGTAAAAGGGCCAAAATACAAGTTCGACTGAAAAGTACAAGTAAAACTGAAAACAACTTCTGCGATCACCCGCCAAGGATCCTACCTGAAGGGTAGGTATAGCTCTCGAACGGTCGTCACTGCGGATCGTCTCGTCTAATGTCCACCTCCGAGCAGCCTCCGGACCTGGTACCCTTGACCTCGATCAACGTTGTACGTCATCTGCACCAGACACAACAAGGTGCGGGCGAAGCCCGTGCATGGGTGAGTATAACAATACTCAGTAGAGACCTCAAGACCCTCGTAGGTCTCCTAGAGCTCCACAAAGGAAAAACCACAAAGCAAGACATCAATTCTACTTAGATATATGCTCATACATATACCTAAGTTATCAAGATATACTCATCTCATACATGAGGGAAGGACACTACAGAGGTAACACCACGAAGGTAGAAGTACCACACATGTAATACCATGAAGATAACACCACGAAGGTAACTCCACGAAGGTAGAAGTACCACACGGGTAACACCACAAAGATAGAAGTACCACACAAATAACACCACGAAGACAATACCACAAAGGCAAAAGTACCACACAGGTAACCCCACGAAGATAGAAGTACCACACAGGTAACACCACAAAGATAGAAGTACCACACAGGTAACACCACGAACCTAGAAGTACCACACAGGTAAAACCACCAAGATAGAAGTATCACACAGGTAACACCACGAAGATAGAAGTACCACACTTGTAACACCACGAAGACGATACCGCAAAGGTAGAAGTACCACACAGGTAACACCACGAAGCTAGAAGTACCACACAGGTAACACCACGAAGGTAGAAGTACCACACACGTAACACCACGAAGGTAGAAGTACCACACAAGTAACACCACAAAGATTGAAGTACCACACAGGTAAAAGACTCATCTCACACCAGGTATAACTTAAGTACAGAAGTACAAATGATTAGTTGTAAGGCTAGATCATCTTATTCTGTTAAGTATCATTGCTTCTGACCTGTAATGACCCGTCAATTCTCATTGGCTTAAGAGTACAACGAGTCATTACTAGGCCTTAAGCGACATCCCCAAGACGCCAAAGGCTGACAATAAATGCCGAAGGGTTTCAAATACAAGTGGGGGACGATTTACCCTTTAAGAAATAAACCAATAAACCTACAAACCATAACCAAACATTCACTATATGATGCATGAACGAATGAAAGACAACCCAACATCTTCATGTATCTCAAAACCACATCAAATTATGCAACAACGGAAGAATAACCAAGTATCAAAGTACACAGCAGATAAACGATACAAGACTCTAAAAAAAACACAAGACTCCATGCTCCACAAGCTCCAAGCTCCACAATCACCGAACAACCCAAACGTCGCGAGGTAGTGCTAAATACGTGTGAAAAATTACCTTTTCCCCTGTCCCGGAAGATAGCATCTGCAAAAGCACTAAAGTGCCAAAGCATGTGTGAGTATAAAACTCAGTAGGTTGTCCCCAATGACTTCCCTACTCATGCCACTAGGATAGAAAAGTTAGTCACATTTATATAAAATAGTTTATATAAAACAATTTACCAAAACAGTTTATAACCAAATATAAACAAGTTTCCAAAACCATTTATAACCAAAAGCATAGAAATGCAATTGAAACCAATTTTTCCAACAAGTTATTTTTCCTGAAAAATAACTAAAAAAGCTTTAAAACCATTTCTCAATATTACTTTGACATACCCAATTCATTCCATACATCCACACAACCAACCCTGCATGTAACCTCGATCTCCCTATACTTGCGAGTGGTGAGTCACCCTTTCACTAAGTCGTCCCAAGTGAACCAATTGACGGGGGAGAGCTCTAACCCTTATCCATCCTGTTAATGATGGGGGAGACCCCTAACCCTTATTAGTCCCACATGCACCCTTTGATGGGGGAGATCCCTAACCCTTATCCATCCAGTTAATGACAGGGGAGACCCCTAACCCTTATCCGTCCCACATGCCCGTGAACACACACAACCATCATGTCAAAAACCAAGCGTGTTCAACCAATCCAAACCATTTCAATAAAACTATACTTTTATCGAAAACCAAAGAATAAACTAATTTCAAAATAGCCATTTCACTTCAATAAAACATTCCCTTTTATTGAAAACATCTAATCCAAACCATGTGTCACAATTCCAGAAAATCCCCATTTTAAAATCCCCATTTTAAAATTAAGAACCAAAGCACTCATTCAAAATCACCAATTTTCCAGATTTCACAACCATCACTCAAGAAGGTTTCCAACAAGTGTTCAAAAAATAAATAATAATCAATTCAACACCACACATTCAATTTGAAAGCATTCCAATCAGTTCTACTAAGTGGAGTCGAGAAAGAAGCCTCCTACCTCGTAGGTTTTGACGAAAACCACAACAAACAAAGAGCGCACAAGAAAACCATGTTGATTCTTCAAGAATCTGCCATAGATATCTTCTCCTAGCAAGGCCAAGACCAAATCTCATCATATTTGGCATCCACACACTTATATCTACCCATAACGGGCGTAGATCTAAGAAACCGAGAGAATATGAGAAGTAGATCTAAGAAACCGATCAAAACGATGACAAACGATCACATACCTCAAGAATTCAGCTTTGATTTGCCAAGGAAATCCTTCGGATCGCCTCCAAAATGCCTGGGAGAGGTTATCCTACCTTTAAGGGAGAGTGATCCCGAGTTATGGCTATTTGGGATGAAAAACTATCCATTTAGAGTCAAAAACGCGTGAGATCCACTTTTTTAGGATCTCACTTAAGTGCCCGCACGGTTAGTTCGCACGATTTGACAAACCATGCGCTAACTGTGCGTTAGCCACTACCTCGTCAGACCCTCGCACGACCTCCATGCATGGTTTCCTAAATCGTGCTTCAACCGTGTGGGATCCACTACCTCAAAAGTGCCAACTACGCACAATTTGGCCGCACAGTTAGACAAACCATGCACCACCTGTGCGACTTCCCCTTTGCCTCAAAACTTCATTCCAAGTTCTCTCGACTCTCACATTCATCACCCTTAACTTTATAACCATGAAAATAATTAAGTAAGGGTTACATACCAGAAGCTTAGGGTACTACATTCTCCCCACCATTGGTCTTTCCATCCTCAGAAAGTAGAAAACCTTCACCCAACATAAAGAGTGTCGGCCACTGCTCTTTCATTTCCTTCTCATGTTCCCAAGTCTCTTCCTGAATTTTACCATGCTGCCATAAAACCCACACTAGAAGGATTATTTTTCCCTTCAAGACTTTTTATTTCCAATCCACAATCCGCACTGGGATATGTACCAGTGATGCATCCGGTTCTAGCTCAACGTGATCCTATCTGATCACATAGTCAGGATCAGGGTGATACTTTTTCAACTAGGATACATGGAACACATTATGCATTGAACTAAACCATGGTGGTAATGTCAACTGATATTCCACCTCTCCAACTTGTTCCAGTATCTCAAAAGGGCCAATGTATCTAGGAGATAACTTTCTCTGCTTCCCGAAACGACGATGTCCAAGCCTTAGAGAGATCCTCAAGAAGACATGATCACCCACAATGAACGACAATGGTCTTCGACGGTGATCTTTATAAGATTTCTGACGACTCTTAGCCATATCCATCCTCTTTCTAATCAACTAGATCTTCTCTGTTGTTTCTCGGACAAGACTTGGCCCGACTAGTGAAGTTTCACCCATTTCCACCTAACATAGTGGAGAACGACAAGGACGCCCATACAATGCTTCAAACAGATCCATGCATATCGAGGCTTGATAGATGTTATTGTATGAGAACTCCACTAAGCATATATGATCCTCCCACGAGCCACCAAAATCCGTTACATAAGCCCGCAACATGTCTTCCAACGTTTTTATCGTCTGCTTAGATTGCCCATCCATTTGAGGATGATACACTGTGCTCACAATCAACTGAGTCTCGAGGGCTTGTTGTAATGATTTCCAGAAACGAGATGTGAACCTCGGATATCTATTTGAGACTATTGAAATTGGTACATCATGACTCTTTACCACTTCTCAAATATAGATTTTTGAAAGATCCTCCACCGTATGAGTTTCACGAATAGGGATGAAATGGGCCGACTTGGTTAGACGATCCACTATCACCCAAATGACATCGTGTTTCCAGACCGTTCTTGGAAGACCTGTAACAAAATACATTGCTATCTAATCCCATTTACACACTAGGATGGGTAAAGATTGTAACATACCAACTGGTCTCTGATTCTCCGCTTTAATGTGCTGACAAGTTAAGCATCGCGAGACAAACTCGACCACCTTCTTTTTCATGTCGCTCCATCAAAACTGCGCCTTCAATGCCTTATACATCTTCTGAGTACCTGGATGTACAACCCATATCTAATGGGGGTAAGCATGAAGGATTTGTTCCTAAAAAACCATAGGTACAACCATCCGATCTCTGAAATACAAAACTGAACCCCCATCAAGTTTCCAGCCCTCGATGGTCTCCCCACCATTGAGTTTTGAACTTACAACCAGACATTCTACATCAGATGTTTGTGCCTCTTCGATCATTTTTACTAAATCAAGAACAAGTGTATCTGAAAAGAAACCCGCAACATTACCTTGGTTGTAACACCCCAAGTTTTCTTAGTACGTTATTTCTTCAAGGTAATTCAATAACTTGCACTACACGCAACACTGAGTACAAGCGCACTACAACTTACCAAACTAGCCATTCAAAAGCGGTTATTAAATAGTATTAACTGAATTTTGAACTTTATATAATACTTATAATTTTAGAATCCATATTATGAGTTTCTTAGACATAATGTAAGAACAAATTCATTTTTCAGATAAAAGAAGTATTTTTTTAAAAATGCAATTTTACCGTCTTTTAATGGTGAACCCTTTTTAAATCCAATATTTGAAACTTTTATATATTCAATTTGATAAAATAAACTTATTCCTTAGAATCGGGACATAAGAATTTAGTTTCAATAAATTTTTGGTGTTTTTCTGATAACTTTCATATTTGGGTGAATAGTGAAAAATACTATATTTTAACTAAAAACAACTTTTTTAATCAAAATAATTTATATTGTTAAATTATAAATTTTAATGGTTTGGAAGTATAAATAAATTATATTTTTACCATTTAATCCAATGATGGTCATTGAAAGTAATTTCACTTTGAAATTGGACATAAACAAGTGTCAAACTTTTGATAGTTATTATTTCTTAAAAATACGCCATTTGGTTTTGACAGCAGGAATTAATTTTAAATTAATAAATGCAACTTCAATGTTTTGAATTTGGTAAAATAGTCCTCCTTATTGAATTTGGAATATAAAAATTAGCTTAGGGTAAATTTTTGGCATTTTTCTGAAAACTTTTAATTATTGATGAATTGTGAAAAACACCGAGTTATAGTTTAAAACCGAATTTTTATTTAAATAATTATTTATTTTATTTAAATTTATTTTAGGTCAAAATATATACATAATACCTATATAAGTTCAATTTAATTCATTGAAGGCGGTTTATAATAATTTTAGATATATAAAAATTTTATTGAACTTTTCACCGTCTTTTACCCATCTCCTAGGAGAATTTGCAAATTCACATAAAACTTAATTTTACCGCTTTTGTGAGTGGAATTTAGAAAATCTGAGAGACACGATTAATATCAAGGAGTAAAATGTGGTTCAATAAGATAAAAATAATTTTTGGTGAAAAGTAACTTTTTACTTTTATTTACCACGGTTAAAAGTAAATAGGGTAATTAAGGGTAAAAATTATATTAATATTACCTTAACACATGTACTAATTCTATTGGACAAATGTATCTCGACCAAAAACAACCTTAGGAATAAAATATTATTATTTAGGTCCACTTGGATTAGATTAGGACATTTATTATTATTTAATTCAAAGAAGAGTTAAAAGAGCTAAAATGAAGGTTTAATTACTAAAACATTTTTAATATAGGGTTATACATAAGATAAATTTGATTTTAAATATTAATTAGAAAGATAAAAAGATTTAATACATAATTATATTTTATTTATAATTTTTATACATTAAAAAATTTAATTTATTTATGATACAATGGTGATGCAATAATTACCTAATTAATGAAATATTAAAATAATTGATATTATAAATATCCAAATAAATGTAATTTGAGACTTTTTATGAATTAAACTAATTTTATAGGTTAATATGACATGTTATTATTGATTTAATTATGTTTTTTTTGAAGTAATCATGTTGTTATGATTTTCACAAAAATCAAATACCAAATAGTGTCAAAATTGACATAAAAGAGTTTTTAAAACAAATATTATATTATTAATTGATATTAAATTCCTAAAAATCTAAGGTTCAGCCAAGAGACTTATATAATGATAGGTTTATCATTAATGGACCACTTGGGGGTCTCTTGGATGTATATAGTAATTTTATTAACTATATAATATAAAAATACAAAGTGACATGGTAAGTGTCAAACTAATTAACTAAGAGTTAACACTAAAAGATAAGGTTAATATAATGACCCAAACCTGTCTAAAATCTATTGGTTGAATGGTTTTCGACCTATCCCCACCTTAACATTTAAATAATCCACTTTTGATCCATTAGAAACCGAATATGAATTTATTATAAAATAATATTTCTAGCTCTTCCAAAGGTGCCCTTCACCCCTCTTATAAAAGGGAACCCCCCTTCTCTCTAATTTACACCTTCAAAGCCTTTTGGATCAGCCAAACTCTGCCCAAATACCCTCTCAAATATCCTCCCTTCATCCTAGAGGCCTTCCTTTAGTCAAAAATCCAACCTAAGGAGCCCTTTTGATCAAATCAAAAGGAAGAACCCGAAGAAGAGGTAATGTTTCCACCACCCTCTTTCAAGTTCCTTTCTTCTTCAACTTCTTCTTTATTTATTATTTCAATTATAAAATAATAACTCTAGTATCTTCCATATACTGTGATGTTATTATAAATATGGTACAAACATATTCAGTATTCTATCCATCCTTTGAATGACATGTCACCATACGTGCGTATGTACGGATTACCGTCTCCACATCGTGGTGTAATTGTTATCCAAAACATTATTATTTGGATGGGTATAATAATGATATATAATTAAAGAATATAACATGATAATTATTCTGTATATATGATATACTATCTAATTATATATTATTTTAATATCAAAAGAGTGATATTGTTGCTCGTGCGTACGTACGGACTAACGTCTCCACGAACATGATGAGATTTATTCCTCATCGTATCCATTCAAGTATAATTCTCATTTGATGATTTAAAATAATGTTTAAGGACTATATCATTCTGGATATGAATAATATACAACCTATCCATAACAAACACGACTTATGTAACAAAACATATAAAAGAAAACGAGTAAGTTAACACCCGAAACGACGATAATACTAAAATATTATTAACAAAGCATTATTAGAAGATCATATATGATATCATAATTATGTATATGGTTATTTTATAATTTAATAACAATGTTTTAACTATTATACAGGAGGTTAACATACCTTTAACTAAGGGAAAGTACAAGGTAAGAGTTTATTTCACAATCTCTTCATTATCCGAGGTTATTTATACGTAATTATCTACTGGGACCTCTTTATCATCCACATCCATGTTTCTTAAAAATGTTTTTCAAAACATTCTTACTATTTTATAGAATACGGGTTAAAGTCATTTATACCCTTGTTTTAATTTTTATAATAAGTTTATAAAGGAATCTTTTTTTCATTTTCTAAACAAGGTCCTTTTTAACCTTTTCGACAAAATTTAGGTAAGAATGTCTTTTTTAACTTATACGGAGGGTGCAGCTATTTTCTGCCGTTATAAAATTTTCGAAGATTCCCTTACAAGCTTATAAGAATATTTTGAAATTAAATGTTTTATTTTATAATTTTTTGACTTAAATTATTTAAAAAAAAGTGATATTTCTCTCAAATAGTTTTGATTTCATCTATGTCAACATCCTTTGATGGATTTTAAGCTTATTTAAAGTTTATTTATTATGGTACAAAACTTCAATATTGTATTGAAGGTTTTGTGATATGTTTGACTCTGGATGTGTTATTTTTTTTATACCATTCAAGGTTTTTGAAGAAAGTATTGACATTTCATATGCTAGTTTTAATATGAATGTTTATGTTATGTTTAAACCTGTTCATATGAGGAATGCATTGGACTTAATAAGTGAAGGGTGGAGCCCGCTATAGCTCCTCGATGCATCGGTAGGTCTCATGAGACAAACTAGTGTCTTGGCACGAGGCCTTGCCAAAATCTTATTTGTAGTATTGGCACGTGGCCTTGAATATGTGGTTATGATAGTCTGGCATTATGCATTCCTTCATTATGAAAGTGGTTATTGATATTGCATGTAATTATTCGACTAGTAGAATATCCATGTGAATAAGTAAATGACATTATTTCATTTTATCTTTGCCATATTATGTCTAAGTTCAAGTTTAAAAGGCTTTTGTTTTAGTTATACATTGCCTTAAATGTTTATGTTTATTTATGAATGTTTCCAGTATATTGTTATCCTTACTGAGCATCTAAGATCACCCCTTTAAATGTTTTAAATTTTTCTCAGGATGTGAAGAAGTAATTTATGAATGACCTGTAGGGAATGTATGAGGGGATATGAATACAAGATGTTGTTGTAGTTCTTTTCACTTTATGATTTATTAAAAGACTTATGAATATATCTAGTTATTCCAAGGCTACTAAACTAATCAGTCTTTCGAGACTTGATCTTTTGGGATCATGTCAATGTTATGTAATAATGCACCGACTCTGGGTAACTGGGGTCAGGGCGTTACAGTTGGTATCATATGAAGTTTAGTACAAACCTTGGAAGCTAGATTTAGATAAACTTTGATTAGAGAACATAGACCTAAGATGGACTTTGAGGATTAGTATAGAAGAACTTCCTAGAATTTTTGTATTGTAGAGATTTTGTGAGTTTTCCAATCAATACATCCCTGTCTGGATACGAGCAGGTAGAGGCGGCTCTGGCACAGATGTACCTAGGGGTAAAACCCGAAAACACCACTTTTAGCTAGACTCGAATGGGAACTGGTACACGACAACGGGCATTGCTGCACTCTTGGTTATGACACTCCCGGGGGATATGCTTAGGATAATTCTCACTTTCTTTACAAATCATTATGAAGGGTTTATGAGTATATAATTCCTCAATGAAAACATCCAAATGATTATGGATTATATCCATAAACCATTCAATTTACGTTAGGTATTTTATAAGTTTGTAATTATTCATTGCAATTCATAAACTGACCTAGTTTATGCTATTGTATAGAAATGGTGCCCAGTAGAAGGAATGTGAACTCCAGAAATTTGTATGATCCAAAGAGTAAGAAGGATCATATCTTTCACAGTATTAATCCAACATTTATAAGGGAAATAGTCTCCCATGTATTCTCCACATATGAAGAAATAGTATCATGTGTTAATAAGATAAGTAAAGAATTCTCCGAGTCCTATGTCTTTGAAGGGAAGCAAGAGAAGAAAAGGATGGAAGAGTGAAAGATGGATAAAGGGAAGAGGGAAAAAAGAATTTTACCATATGTGATAATTGTGGTAAGAAACACCCTGGAACTTGCCTGAAGGGAGTGGGAGTTTGTTATAAGTGTGGAGAAAAAGGACACCATGTACGTGACTGTAAGGGTAAGAAAAAGGTTTCAAATGTACAATGCTTCATCTGCATGGAGTTGAGTCACTACGCGAACCAATGTCCAAATCAGTAGAGTATGCCCCAAATGATGCTATTGGATAATAATCAAGTTATGATACTACCACATATGAGGGGGAATGATTAGAGTTCTTATGTTGTTATTAGAGAATTATGTCATTTGAGTGTTGTATCAACAATGTACTGGTTATAATAATTATAGAGTATATAAGGATTGTACTTCAGTACTATTTCATTAAGGACTTGAGATTGTGTGGAACCAAGAAAAGTGACTCAATAGCAGGTTAAATTTTTGGAAAATATATGGCTGATAGAAAGATAAACCATAATATGGTTCTGATACTGAGGTAATGATTTTGGAATAATACATGATTGATTTGGATAAATTATATTGGATATTCTTGACTACCTTGAAACTGATTAATGATTTGTATATCCCATCATCATTGGAATTTACAACATTTTTGGATGGAAAAATTATATCCAGTATTCTATAAGGAATAAGGGATCATGAATGTAATCAATAAGGTTTTACGGTAATTCAGGATGTAGCAGTGTTTTAAAAGAATACATGATGAAGGTGTTCACATGTTATTACGCAGCAAAAAGGATCTTCATTGTGTTTACCTTCCTTATAAATTTTGGACTGTGAGTTTGGATAGAAGTATTTTGGATAATTCTAGTTTGAGATTATTTTTGGATTGCCAAAAAAGGACAAACCGGAGGTCGGGCGGCAACCCGTCGCGTCCGGCAAGGCCACGAGACTTGAACCCGCAACCGAAAGGAGACAAGGGTGTATCACCTACCACTGAACCACGTGATGTCCTGGATTGAATAATGTGGTCTTTTTAAAAAAAATCTGGTAGATCAATTATAAATTCATTTTTTTGAACCCTATACGAATAGGATAAATAGAATATTATTTTTAAGTTCTATTATCTTTTAGAGTGAAAGATGAGTTTGTGGTAGAAATTAGTTAAAGGATGGGACTCTACTTGTCAAGTATATATTTTTCTTCTTCTCTTATTCTATAAAGAAATTAATTCTTATACTTTAGTGAAGGGATCTTAAAACAAAAAATGTGTTATCCTAATACCTTATGTTTTGTTGAACCGATGGTATTTTAAATCATCATAGATTGATGAATTTAAGGCCCTCAATTTTATACTTGTTTGTGATTCATGAACTCAATCACTACCTATAAATATTTACATTTTTACTCAAACTATGTGACTCTAATTTCCACCAATGTTCTCCTAATCGAGATCATAATTTGGTGGTGACTTTTTCATTCCCCATTTCCTCTTATTAAGACTAAATTTTATTAACCCAATTTCCGATGTGGGTTTCCCCACAAAGGTATTTTCTATTTTCAACCTTTTATTTTCGAAGAAAAATTTCAAATTGCGAGGATCCAATTTATTGAAGTAGGGAAGAATGTAACACCCCAATATTTCTTAGTACGTTATTTCTTCAAGGTAATTCAATAACTTTCACTACACGCAACACTGAGTACAAGCGCACCACGACTTACCAAACTAGCCATTCAAAAGTGGTTATTAAATAGTATTAACTGAATTTTGAAATTTATATAATCCTTATAATTTTAGAATACATATTATGAGTTTCTTAGACATAATGTAAGAACAAATTCATTTTTTCAGATAAAAGAAGTATTTTTCAAAAAATGCAATTTTACCACCTTTTAATGGAGAACCCTTTTTAAATCCAATATTTGAAACTTTTATATATTCAATTTGATAAAATAAACTTATTCTTTAGAATTGGGACATAAGAATTTAGTTTCAATAAATTTTTGGTGTTTTTCTGATAACTTTCATATTTGGGTGAATAGTGAAAAATACTATATTTTAACTAAAAACAACTTTTTTAATCAAAATAATTTATATTGTTAAATTATAAATTTTAATGGTTTGGAAGTATAAATAAATTATATTTTTACCATTTAATCCAATGATGGTCATTGTAACTAATTTCACTTTGAAATTGGACATAAACAAGTGTCAAACTTTTGATAGTTATTATTTCTTAAAAATACGCCATTTGGTTTTGACAGCGGGAATTAATTTTAAATTAATAAATGAAACTTCTATGTTTTGAATTTGGTAAAATAGTCTTCCTTATTGAATTTGGAATATAAAAATTAGCTTAGGGTAAATTTTTGGCATTTTTCTGAAAACTTTTAATTATTGATGAATTGTGAAAACACTGAGTTATAGTTTAAAACCGAATTTTTATTTAAATAATTATTTATTTTATTTAAATTTATTTTAGGTCAAAATAGATACATAATAACTATATAATTTAAATTTAATTCATTGGAGTCGGTTTATAATAATTTTAGATATATAAAAATTTTATTGAACTTTTCACCGTCTTTTACCATCTCCTAGGAGAATTTGCAAATTCACATAAAACTTAATTTTACTGCTTCTGTGAGTGTAATTTCAAAAATCCGAGAGAAATGGTTAATATCAAGGAGTAAAATGTGGTTCAATAAGATAAAAATAATTTTTGGCGAATAGTAACTTTTTACTTTTATTTACCACGGTTAAAAGTAAATAGGGCAATTAAGGGTAAAAATTATATTAATATTACCTTAACACATGTCCTAATTCTATTGGACAAGTGTATCTCGACCAAAAACAACCTTAGGAATAAAATATTATCATTTAGTTCCACTTGTATTAGATTAGGACATTTATTATTATTTAATTCAAAGAAGAGTTAAAAGAGCTAAAATCAAGGTTTAATTACTAAAACATTTTTAATATAGGGTTATACATAAGATAAATTCAATTTTAAATATTAATTATAAATATAAAAAGATTTAATACATAATTATATTTTATTTATAATTTTTAGACATTAAATAATTTAATTTATTTATGACACAATGGTGATGCAGTAATTACCTAATTAATGAAATATTAAAATAATTGAATTATAAATATCCAAATAAATGTAATTTGAGACTTTTTATGAATTAAACTAATTTTATAGGTTAATATGACATGTTATTATTTATTTAATTATTTTTTTTCGAAGTAATCATGCTGTTATGATTTTCACAAAAAATCAAATACCAAATAGTGTCAAAATTGACATAAAAGAGTTTTTTTAAAAAATATTATATAATTAATTGATATTAAATTCTTAAAAATCTAAGGTTTGTCCAAGAGACTTATATAATGATATTTTTATCATTAATGTACCACTTGGGGGTCTCTTGGATGTATATAGTAATTTTATTAACTATATAATATAAAAATACAAAGTGACATGGTAAGTGTCAAACTAATTAACTAAGATTTAAAACAAAAAGATAAGGTTAATATAATGACCCAAACCTGTCTAAAATATATTGGTTGAATGGTTTTCGACCTATAACCTCCTTAAAAATTAAATAATCCACTTTGGAGCCATTAGGAACTGAATATAAATTTATTATAAAATAATATTTCTAGCTCTTCCAAAGGTGCCCCTCACCCCTCTTATAAAATGGCACTCCCACTTCTCTCTAATTTACACCATCAAATCCTTTTGTCTGGGCCAAAATCTGTCCAAATACCCTCTAAAATATCCTCCCTTCATCCTAGAGGCATTCCTTTAGTCAGAAAGCCAACCTAAGGATCCCTTTTGATCAAATCAAAAGGTAGAACCCGAAGAAGAGGTAATGTTTTTATCACCCTCTTTCAAGTTCCTTTCTTCTTCAAATTATTCTTTCTTTATTATTTCAATTATAAAATAATAAATTCAATATCTCCTATAGACTGTGATGTTATTATAAATATGGTACAACCATATTCATTATTCTATCCATCCTTTGAATGACATGTCACCATACATGCGTACGTACGACTTACCGTCTCCACGTCGTGGTGTAATTGTTATTCAAAATATTATTATTTGGATGGGTATAATAATGATGTGTAATTCATGAATATAACATGATAATTATTCTGTATATATGATATACTATTCAATTATATATTATTTTAATATCAAAAGAGTGATATTATCGCTCGTGCGTACGTACGGACTACCGTCTCCACGAACGCGATGGGATTTATTACCCATCATATCCATTCAAGTCTAATTCTCATTTGATGATTAAAAATAATGTTTATGGACTTGATATAATTCTGGATATAAATAATATACAACTTATCCATAGCAAACATGACTTATGTAACAAAACATATAAAAGAAAACGAGTAATTTAACACCCGAAACGATGATAATACTAAAATATTATTAACAAAGCATTATTAGAATATCATATATGATATCATAATTATGTACATGGTTCTTTTATAATTTAATAACAATGTTTTAACTATTATACAGGAGGTTAACATACCTTCAACTAAGGAAAAGTACAAATTAAGGGTTTATTTCACAATCTCTTCATTATCCGAGGTTGTTTATACGTAATTATCTACTGGGACCTCTTTATCATCCACATCCATGTTTCTTAAAAATGTTTTTCAAAAAATTCTTACTATTTTACAAAATAGGGGTTAAAGTCATTTGTACCCTTGTTTGACTTTTTATAAGAAGTTTATAAAGGAATCTTTCCGTCGTTTTCCAAACAAGGTCCTTTTTAACATTTTCAACAAAATTTAGGTAAGAATGTATTTTTTAACTTATACGGTGGGTGCATCTATTTTCCACCGTTATAAAATCTTCGAAGATTCCCTTAAAATATTATAAGGATATTTTCAAAGTAAATGTTTTATTTTATAATTATGTGACTTTTAAATGATTTAAAAAAAATAGATATTTCTATCAATTAGTTTTGATTTCATCTATGTCAACATCCTTTGATGGATTTTAAGCTTATTTGAAGTTTATTTATTATGGTACAAAACTTACATATTGTATTGAAGGTTTTGTGATATGTTTTACTGTGTATGTGTTGTTATTTTTTATACCATTCATGGTTTATGGAGAAAGTATTGACATTTCGTATGCTAGTTTTAATACGAATGTTTATGTTATGTTTAAGACTGTTCATATGAGGAATGCATTGGACTTAATAAGTGACGGGTGGAGCCCTATATAGCTCCTCGATGCATCAGTAGGTCTCATGAGACAAACTAGTGTCTTGGCACGAGGCCTTTACAAAATCTTATTTGTAGTATTGTCACGAGGCCTTGACTATGTGGTTATGATAGTCTGGCATTATGCATTCCTTCATTATGAAAGTGGTTATTGATATTGAATGTGATTATTCGACTAGTAGAATATCCATGTGAATAAGTAAATGGAATTATTTCATTTTATCTTTGCCATATTATGTCGAAGTTCAAGTTTAAAAGGCTTTTGTTTTAGTTATACATTGACTTAAATGTTTATGTTTATTTATGAATGTTTCCGCTATATTTTTATCCTTACTGAGCATCTGAGCTCACCCCTTTAAATGTTTTAAATTTTTCCCAGTATGTGAAGAAGTAATTTATGAATGAACTACAGGGAATGTATGAGGGGATATGAAGACAAGATGTTGTTGTAGTTATTTTCACTTTATGATGTAATGAAAGACTTGTGAATATATCTAGTTATTCCAAGGCTACTAAACTAATCGGTCTTTCGAGACTTGATCTTATGGGATCATGCCAATGTTATGTAATAATGAACCAACTCTAGGTAACTGGGTTCGAGGTGTTACATTGGTCTTCACATTCCACATGCATGTCAGCTAAGACTGACATCAACTACCATTCATTTGAAGCTTATTTCACCAACTGAGCATATGAATTTATAATCAATGCATCCGCCACCAAATTTCCTTTCCCTGGTGTGTACATCAATTCAAATTCAAACATTTGGAGATACTCCATCCATCTCCTTTGCCTCAGATTCAAATATCACTGTGAGAAAATGTGTTTCAAGCTTTTGTGATCCATAAACATAGTAAATTTCTCACCAAAGAGATAATGTCTCCATGTTTTCAAAGCATGGATGACTGCAGCTAACTCCAAATCTTGTGTTGGGTAATTCTTCTCATGCACCCTCAACTTCCTTGAACCATAAACAACCACATGGTCTCCTTTCATGAGAACACAACCCAACCCTGATCCCGAAGTATCACAATACACCACATGCCCCTGTCCTAATTCTGGCAAGATCAAGATAGGTGTCGATGTAATCCGAACTTTCAGTTCCTAGAAAGAATTCTGACATTCCTCCGTCCATTGGAATGGAGCATTCTTCTTTGTTAGAGCTGTCATTGGTGAAGCTAGTTGTGAGAAATCATGTATAAAGCATCGGTAGTAACCAGATAGACCAAGAAAACTTTGTATCTTGAACACATTCTTCAGTGGTTTCCAAGAGATAACTACTTCTATATTTTTAAGATCAACAGAAACTTCTTTCTTAGAAATGACATGGCCTAGGAAACATACTTCCTGTATCTAAAAATCACACTTTGATAATTTGGCATACAAATGATGATCTCTCAAGATTTGTAACACTGTTTCCAGGTGCACCTCATGATCATCCCCTGTCTTTGAATAGACCAAAATGTCATCCACAAACACCACAAAAAAATAATCCAGATATTGTTGAAATATTCGATTCATCAATGCCATGAATACTGTTGATGCATTCATTAGGCCGAAAGGTATGACTACATATTCATAGTGGCCATATCTACTTCTGAAAGCTGTCTTTGAAATATCCTCTTTCCGAACTCTCAATGGGTGATATCTTGATCGCAAGTCAATCTTGGAGAACTACTAATCTCCCCTTAATTGATCAAATAGATCATCAATGCGTGTAAGTGGATATATGTTCTCGTAACTTGGTTAAGATTACGATAATCAACACACAACCAAAGAGTTCCATATGCCTTTTTCACGAACAAAACTGGTGCTTCCCATGGAGACGTACTTGGTCAAATGAAACCCTTGATTTCCATATCCTTTAACTACACTTTCAATTCCCATAACTCTGTTGGTGCCATCCTATAAGATGGAAGGGAAATAGGACTGGTCCCCAGAAGGAGATCAATTGTAAACTCCACTTCCCTTAGAGGTGGTAACCCTGAGAAGTTCTTGGGAAAGACATCTAGAAATTGATCCACAACAGCTGGAAAACTATTTTCCTCAATCTCTTCCATTGATTCCAAAGTCAAAGATTCCAATTGGTAATAGATCGTTCCCACCATTTGTGCCAACAAGCTCTTTTCACCCTTCTTTACAATCCTCTCTCCTCTAAAGAGATGCTCAATGCCGTCCTCAGTCATGAAACTAATTGTTCTCCTATAACAGTTGATTTGAGCCTTGAACCTTGTTGGCCAATCCATACCCAATATTACATCATAGACATCCATATCCAATATCTAGAAGTCCCATTTTATCTCATCTCTATCAAAAATTATAGAAAATACTCTAGACACAAAGGCTTGACATTCTATTTCACCAAGAGGAGTTTTCCGTTTCAAAACAAAAGACATCATTTCCAGTTTTAAACATAGCAAGTCAACAACATGAGATGCAATGAAGGAATTTGATGCACTAGTATCAAACAAAAATTGCAAAAAGGTAAAATTCGAAAGAATCTTACCTCTCACTGTAGATGGTCCAGCCTGATCATCGACAATCATCTGCTTAGCTCCATACAATTGATTCTTCACTATATCATTCTCCTTGTTTCCTTGCTGAGGTTTCCCTGGTTGAGGAGTCATGGTATTTCAAGAATCACCATGGCTAGCTCTATTCTACTAAAGAGATTGATTCTGATGTCCTCGTCCAGTTGAAGCATACGATGTTTGCGACAGCTGAGAAGTGTCTCGAGCACCTGACCTTGGAGCACTACAACAATAGTGTTAATGATGTCCCATATTATTACAATTATGACATGCTCTGGGTTGTTCCGTACAATCTCGCTTTATGTGGTCAAGTGAACCACATTGAAAACAATCTGATTTACTCTGGGGTCGTGGAGGAAGGTTTATTGATCCATCCTTCTGGTTCTGATTTCCACTTGCACCTTGGAAATAGGTGTCATTTTTTCTCTTGTTCCTAGCGGTTGAGTTCCCACCATTTCCTATAGGTATCATCATTCCTCCTCCTATCAATCCCGAGATATCACATTCAGCAATAGTCACTCTGTTCACCATCTCTGTATAATCTGTAATACAGAGCACCACAATCTTCTATTGAATCTCCTACCTTAGCCCCGATTTGAAGATGTGTGCCTTCAAAGACGCACTTGCCACAACCTCTGGTGAAAAAATGGACTAAATTCATGAACTTATCCTGTAAAGACCTGTAAAATTCAATGGAAATTTTTTCTTCATTTTCTTTTGGATTTTACAATAATGCAGTTTCTGACGGCACCAGATTCCGAGGCCCGGTGTGCCCGGAATCAATTTCCGAAGTTTAGCTCAAGTACGCGCAGTGAACGAATGAGCGGGTTTTTCTAACTTTTGAACCGGTGCTCGGAATCAAATTCTGAGGGCACCGACGGAATTGTAGTGCCGGTAATTGCTTAGGAACACCTTTTCTAGAGTTTCATTTTCTTGGGTGAGGTTATTATTTAAATGGGTTAACTAAAGAATAAAATAAGATATTGTGCTACAAATTTTATTTTATTTATTATAAGTAGTAATAACCTAGGCATGGTGGCTGGAGTGGGACCCACTAATATCCTAACTCCACTAGGTAGGATATTAGTGAGGTGGGTCCCACATGAGCCCCACCCCCTTTATTTCTTTTTTACCTCCCACGTGCATTTAATTTTGTAACTCATCCGCAACCTCGTTTTAAATACCAAGTCAACTCTCTTAATTAATGAATTGAATTAAGTTATTCAACATAATCAATTCTTGAATTCATTTTGAATTTCGAATTGAATGTTGGATTGTGTGTGTTAATTAAATAAGACAAAGTCTTATTTCTTTAAGGGGGATTTCGTTGTGTGAGAAGGTTGGAGAGGAATTGCTCAAGCCTTGGAATATTCATCCTTCTCCTTGAAGAACGCGAAGAACACACCGTCACCGACGAAGAACGCCGACCTCCGACGAAGGATGACGAATAACGCTGTTTCCTCAGAGATCGACGACGTGACGCCGTGTACCGCGACGACGACAGTCCTCTTCTCCGTGACTTTGTGTACCGCAACGCCGTGTACCGCGATGCCGTGTACCATGACACCGACGATCCTCCTTCCGCGACGCCGTCTTCCGCGACGTCCCTTTCCCGCGACAAACCTCGTTCGACGACTTCATCGAGGTAGGGGTTTGATTTTGGTTCATGAATTTTCTTGACCGTCCAAACGTCAATTTCTTAAGCTGCTTGATATCGTATTAACGGGAGGAGGTCGGACCGCACGAACACGGCCGACCCTCCTTCCCCTTTGATGATGTGTTTGTCGCGGCACAAGCAAAGGTAGCGCGGTGCAACGACATCGTGCAGAAACAAAGAAGAACGGGCGAAGAAGTGCGGCACCGTCGCACCGCGCTGGAGAACCACGAAGAAGTCGTGGCTGGATCAGGGCTGCGGCGCCATCACGCCGCGCCGGTCGGACAAGTCCGCGACTCAAAGCCACGGCGGTGCATGGTGGGGCTGCCGGAACTGCCGGCCACCGGCACCTCAGAGGGGCAGGACTGCGGGGTCCTGTGGTAGCAGCACAGGCCGGCCGGACTGGGCCGGCTGTTTCGGAAGGGAGACCGGGGGTCGTAACCCCTGGCTGGCAAGGAGCGTCCCCCACGTGGGGGGGGGGGGGGGGGGGGTTCAATCAGGGGCAGCCCCCCCTTTTCCACGACAGCTCGGCCGAGCCGAGCTGTCTTGCCACGCGGCCGCGTCCGCGCCAGGCTAACCGGCCGCCTAGGCCGGAACAGCCGAACCGGGCCGGTCCGGCGGGGCCGGGCCGCGCCCTAGGGGGCCAAACCCAGACCCGGTTTGGGCAGACCCAAGGGGTCTCGGGCTGGGTCGGTCCGGGCCCAAAACCCCCTAAAACCGGACAAGTTCGTTCTTTTGCCCATATCTTGGGCTGCAGACCTCCGATCGATGCACCATCAGTTGCAATGCGATCCTTGGATCGAGACGGTCGTTTAGGTATATTACACTCAACGTTTTGGAGAAATTTGGGTTCGGCCGGGTTGGTTTGAGCACGAAACCAATCGGGCCCTCGGAGGGGAAACACTTATAACTTGAGCTCCGGACGTCCGATTGACGTGCCGTCGACTTTGTTGGATTCCTCTTAGTGATACGGACCTTTTGAATTACTCCACTCGAGGTTTGGTCATAGTTGGAGTGCGGTTGGGTTGGTTTTGACTTAAAAACCAACCGGGCCCCTGGAACGAAAAAGCCAATAACTCTCAGACCGGGCGTCCGATTGACGCGCCGTCTGTCACATTGAGTTCCTCTTGTCGAGACGGAACTTTGAGATACATAAACTCCGGACTACGTGTTAGTTGATGTATCGACCCTTTGGCTCGTGGAGCGGACCCTCCCGGAAACGAGCATGTTGTGTGCGGGAACCCTAGAGCTGGCTGCGATTGCGACGACTGCACTGAAATCCTCCGTGGGTTCGGCAGCGATGGAGACTACACTGAAATCCTCCGTGGGTTCGGCAGCGATGAAGACCGTCCTGAAATTCTCTGTGAGTTCGACGGTGATGAAGACTGCACTGAAATCCTCCATGGGTTCGACAGCAATGAAGACCGTACTGAAATCCTCCGTGGGTTCGACGGTGATGACTACTGTTCTGGTATCCTACGTGGGTCTGGTAGTGTTGACTCTATTCTTGCTATCCTATGTGGGTCTGGCAGAGTAGCTGGTCTGTATCCTATGTGGGTCCGACAGCTTAGCTGGTTTAGTATCCTATGTGGGTCCCATCTTAGATGAATGAGTGGCTACATCTGATCATCTCTATCACCTTACGAAGAAGTATACCTGTGTGAGCTGAGTCTTGACTTTCAATCAGTATCTTCTATATGATTGACTTGATTTCCTATGTGGATTGGCTTGTGTTATCCTGTGTGGATTGGGTTGTACTCATATATGGATGTGATCGAACTTGGGCTCGGATGTTGGAGCCGAACGGGAATTGATGACTTAGGTATATGTATGGGCATATACCTAAGTAGTGTTGGTTGATACTTTGTGATTGTATCTTTCCTTTGTGGATTATCCTTTGTGGATTCTGGGATACCTTCAGGGGTCTCGGGGTCCCTACTGAGTAGCGTATACTCACCCCTTCACGGGCTATGCCCGCACTACGTTGTGTTGGATGCAGACGACGGACAACGCTGATCGTGGTTGAGGCTTGTGGAGCAAGTCGGTACCTGGAGGTGGACCACTGGGCGGGACGTACACGGAGCGGACGGCTGGACCCGAGGAGCTGAGGAGGCTATCTGTACCCACCCTTCAGGTGGGACTTCCAGTGGACGGCTCGACATTGCTGCTTTACTTTCAGTTGCTGTACTTTCTTTCCAGTTGTACTTTACTTTCATTTTGGGTTTGTATTCTGGCCCATTTACTTTCCGCACTTACTATTGTACCCAGTTTTACTTAGTGTATACTTCTTCTTGCTTACTATGTGGTGTTTGTTTACTTTATAAAGGCAATGCCTTCCCCTTTTTGTCGGGATTTACGCCTTGGTGCTAGTCGCCAGCCCCTGGCCTATGGAAGGAGGGCTTGGGGTAGTCACGGCACGGGTCCCGAGGACGGGTCATGACAAATTGGTATTAGAGGAGTTCGGTTCTACCGCAGAACTCAGGACTCTGATCTTTCTTCTATGTGAAGCAATAGTGTTAAGGGTATTGAGTGTGGTTATTGGTCCAGGGAGTCCAGTGTTGGTGCGGTGGTCGACGTATCCGTAAACCATGACCCTGACTTCTGATTTCCGATTTCCAACTCAATGCACGAAAACATTTATTGCAAGTGTGTTTCAAAAGTTTTCTTTGTGATTGCTTTGTGTTAGCTCACCAGGTATACTGTTTTGACCGTGGCGCACCTGTTTCTTTTCAGGATGGCCCCATGACAGCATCCATCTAGGGTTTCGAGCTTTGTACGAGACGACAACCCAACGAGCGACGAGGCCTCGGTGTAGGGCCCTTTTTCAGTGGAGGCACCAGCGATACCTCTACCTGCCGAGCCACCGATGCTACCAGCCCCAGCCGCTGATAGTGCACATCACCTTAGTGCACTGCATGAGTTCCAGTGTCAGAGACCGCCCAGGTTCCGCGGGGAGACGGACCCTCAGGCATCCGAGGATTGGATGGAGGCGGTTGTGGGAGTTTTCAGGTTAGTAGGGACACCAACTGACCTCATGGTGATCTTCGCAGCGAGCCTCCTGCACGCGGAAGCAGGCAGATAGTGGAGCTTGATGCTCTAGGTGCACGACGAGGCATCTCTCCTCTGGATGGACTTTGAGAGCCTCTTCCACTCGGAGTTCTTCCCAGCCACCCTCCGTGTGGTGCGCATCCAGGAGCTTCTACAGCTGCGGCATGGCAACATGACGGTCGCCCAGTACTCGATGAGATTTACCAATCTCTCGCGCTATTCGACGGACATGGTACGAGACCCATTCTTCTGGGCCCGGACCTTCGAGCAGGGACTGAGGCATGAGATCAGGGCATCGGTGATCTCCCTCAGTATTCCAAAACAGGCAGGAGTACTGGAGCGAGCTCTTCTCATAGAGAGATTTCTTACTAAGCCTACGCTAGCAGCGAGACCTACCACAGGGCGACACGTAGCAGAGTCGTCTGCAGCTGGTAGTCGACGGATGTCACAGGGGTCCAGGAGGACCGGACCATCAGGCAGACGACCTCAGGACACTGGCTCAGAGGTGCAGGGAACGCGGCGCAGAGCCATCCTTCTGAGGAGCAGGCAATGCTACGCATGCGGCGGGCAGGGCCACATGGCTCGTGACTGCCCGACCCGCCGTGCAGAGGAGCAGCAGACAGTTGAGGGGCCACCCAGGAAGAGGCAGAGGGTCAACTGTGGAGGTCCGCCGAGAGCAGGCGGACGAGGCAGGGGAGCTGGCCGAGCAGTAGGTGGTGGACGACACTTTGAGGCTTTACCACCACCACCACCACCAGGAGGTCCACCCCGACCACAGGGAGATGGCGGGCAGAGACAAGCTCAGCTTCAGGCAACATAGGCCTACGGCCACGGCGCACCAGAGATGATTCTAGGTACTATCTATGTCTACTCCACCCTTGCTGAAGTTCTTATAGACACAGGAGCGAGTCATTCTTTTATTGCCGCTGCCCTTGTTTGGAGTTCAGAGATTCCGACGGAGCCGTTGACTCGATCCTTACGGCTAGAGACTCTTACGGGAGCAGACTCGACGATTACGCACTGGTGCCAGCAGTGTGAGCTTACTCTATGAGGCGAGATCTTTGGCTGGGATCTTCTTGTAGAGGCGTCGAGGCCTTACGACGTCATCTTGGGCATGGATTGGTTATCCACAGTCCATGATTAGATCGATTGTATTAGGCGCAAGGTGCGGTGTGTTCGCACCGATGGGAGAAGGTTCACCTTCACCGGCAAGAAGGGAGCCTTTGCAGTGCAGGATGGACTCACGCAGAGGAGAGGACATCCCATCACTCATCAGTTGGCTAGCCTCATCCTAGGAGCAGTTGACGTGCAGAGTCCTAGTTTTCCTATAGTGGTGGATCAGTATGCAGACGTTTTTCTCTGACGACGTTCCAGGACTACCTCCTCACAGAGAGGTAGAATTTTATATTGACCTGTACCCTGGGACATCCTCGATATCCACTCCAGCATATCGGATGGCCCCCGCTGAGCTTCGAGAGCTACGGGTACAGTTTGAGGAGTTGCAGGGCAAGGGATTTATCCGACCGAGTGTTTCACCCTGGGCTTCCCCGATATTGTTCGCCAAGAAGGTGGATGGGAGCTTGCGACTGTGTGTTGACTATATTCGCCTGAACAGGTGACCGTGAGGAATAAGTATCCGCTACCAAGGATTGATGACCTTTTCGATCAGCTCAAGGGGGCACGGTGGTTCTCGAAGATAGACCTCAGGTCAGGCTATCATCAGCTCAGAGTTTGTGACGAGGACGTACAAAAGATGACCTTTAGATGTCGGTATGGCCACTATGAGTTCTTAATTATGCCTTTTGGCGTAACCAACGCTCCAGCAGTGTTCATGGGTCACATGAACATGATCTTTCAGCCATACCTCGATCGATTTGTCGTGGTCTTCATCGACGACATTTTGATATACTCGACCACTGAGGAGGAGCACGCCTACCACTTGCGGGTTATACTAGACACACTCCAAGATCACCATATTTATGGAAAGATCTCGAAGTGTTAGTTCTGGTTACGTGAGGTCCACTTCTTGGGACATGTCATCTCTGAGGCGAGAGTTGCGGTGGATCCTGTGAAGATCAAGCTAGTGCTAGCTTGGGAGCCACCTAGGAGCGTGACAGAGGTGCGGAGTTTCTTGTGGCTAGCTGGGTACTACTGGAGGTTTGTGCCAGACTTCTCCAGAGTTGCAGCACCACTCTCAGCTTTGACAAAGAAGGGGAAACCTTTCGTGTGGTCAGACAGATGTCAGTAGAGCTTCCAGGAGCTGAGACATAGATTGACCAGTGCACCTATCTTGAGGCTACCGTAGGAGGGAGTAGGGTACGTAGTCTACTGCGATGCATCAGGGACTGTAATCGGATGTGTCCTGATATAGGAGCGGGCAATGATCACCTATGGATCATGTCAGTTGAGGCAACATGAGCAGAACTATGCTACCCATGACCTGGAGTTAGCAGTAGTGGTCTTCTCTCTGAAGATGTGGTGACACTATCTGATGGGTGAGCGCTTTACAGTCTACTCTGACCACCAAAGTCTCAGGTACATCTTCTCACAGAAGGACCGGAATCTAAGACAGCAGAGATGGCTCGAGTTCCTCCAGGACTATGACTTTTAGATAGTCTATACTCATGGGAAGGGGAACATAGTAGCCGATACTCTCAACAGGAGGATGAGCATTCATCTACTTGGGGAGGCGACAGAGAAGCTAGCCGCTTTTAAGACATCCTTCATGGATAGAGATGGAGCATCCTTTCTTTAGTCACTCACAGTCACTCCTCCACTACTGCAGTGGGTCAGAGAGGTACAGCGTGGGGACGCTGACTGTGAGACACGGCGTGCGCAGATATCCTCAGGACAGGCACCTGATGAATTCTCTGTAGGAGGAGAGCACGTCGTCCTTTTAAGAGGAGGTACCATGGTGCCAGTTTCTTTACAGGAGGAGGTGCTGAGAGAGTTTCACACTTCCCATTTAGAGGTACATCCAGGAGTGGCGAAGATGTACCAGGATCTCAGACGACAGCACTGGTGTCTGGGTATGAAGAAGGCTATGGCAGAGTTCGTTTCTCGATGCCTCACCTTCCAGCAGATGAAGGCAGAGCACCAGGTAACAACAGGCTTGGTACAACCCTTGGAGGTCCCAGAGTGGAAGTGGGATGGGATATCTATGGATTTCGTGACTGGACTTCCACGCACTTCCAGAGTTCAAGACTCCATTTGGGTGATTGTCGACTGACTCACCAAGTTGGCCCACTTCTTACCCATCAGAGAGGAGGGATCAGTAGAGATCTTGGGATGCCTCTACGTTTAGGAGATCGTACGGCTTCATGGTGTGCCATCATCTATTTTCTCCGATCGAGATGCTCGCTTTACTTCCCGGATTTGGAAGGGGTTGCAGGAGGCATTCGGGACGCAGCTACGTCTGAGCACCGCCTTTCACCCTCAGACGGATGGTCAGACAGAGAAGACCATTCAGACTCTCTAGGACATGCTCTGTGCATGTGTCCTCGACTTTGGTCACAGTTGGGAGGACCACCTACCCTTGGTGGAGTTCGCATACAAAAAACGATACCACTCCACCATCGGGATGACACCATACGAGGAATTGTACGACCGACCTTGCAGATCACCTCTGTGCTGGACAGACCCTGGGGAGTCAGCACTTCTGGGACCGGAGATGGTCCAGGCCACCACAGAGAAGGTCCAGGTCATCCAGGAGAGGATGAGGACAGCTCAGAGCTGGCAGAAGTCTTATGCTGATAGGAGGCGGAGGCCACTGGAGTTCGAGGATGGCGACCACGTCTTCTTGCGGGTATCACCTCGACGTGGATTACAGAGATTTGGCCGAGGCGACAAGTTATCTTCGCACTTCATCGGGCCATTCCAGGTCCTCAACCGGATAGGCGAGGTGGCTTATCGCCTGGCTTTACCACCTCAGTTGCACTGGGTGCATGACATCTTCTACGTATCTCAGCTGAGGAGATACATGCATGACCCAACGCATATCATCGACCATGGGGAGTTGGACATTGACGATGGGGTGACTTTTGCGGAGGTCCTGATGGAGATCGAGGATCGACAGGAGCAGGTCCTATGTGGACAGTTGATACCTCTAGTGCACATCATATGGCAGCACGGGAACCTCCAGGAGAGTACATGGGAGCGGGAGTCTCAGATGCATGCCTAGTACCAACTTTTGTTCCCCTAGTTTATGTTGTATCTTTATGGGGACGTAAATCCCTGAGGTGGGAGTAATGTAAAGACCCGTAAAATTCAAGGGAAATTTTTTCTCAATTTTCTTTGGGATTTTACAAGAACCCAGTTTCTAACAGCACCTGATTCTGAGGCCCAGTGTGCCCGGAATCAATTTTTGAAGTTTAGCTCAGGTACACTCAGTGAACGAACGAGCGGGTTTTTCTAACTTTTGAACCGGTGCTCGAAGTCGAATTCTGAGGGCACCGACAGAATCACAGCGCCGACAATTGCTTAGGAACACCTTTTCTGGAGTTGCGTTTTCTTGGGTGACGTTATTATTTAAATGGGTTAACTAAAGAATAAAATAAGATATTTTGCTACAAATTTTAGTTTTTTTATTCTTAGTAATAACCTAGGCATGGTGGTTGGAGTGGGACCCACTAATATCCTAACTCCACTAGGTAGGATATTAGTGAGGTGGGGACCACACGAGCCCCACCCCCTTTATTTCCTTTTTACCTCCCACGTGCATTTAATTTTGTAACTCACCCGCAACCCCGTTTTAAATACCAAGTCAACTCTCTTAATTAATGAATTGAATTAAGTTATTCAATGTAATCAATTGTTGAATTCATTTTGAATTTTGAATTGAATGTTGGCTTGTGTGTGTTAATTAAATAAGACAAAGTCTTATTTCTTTAAGGTGTATTTCGTTGTACGAGAAGGTTGGAGAGGAATTGCTCAAGCCTTGGAATCTTCATCCTCCTCCTTGAAGAATGCGAAGAACACACCATCACCGACGAAGAACGCCGGCCTCTGAAAAAGGACGACGAATAACGATGTTTCCTCGGAGATCGACGACGCGACGCCATGTATCGGGATGCCGACGGTCCTCTTCTCCGCGACGCCGTGTACCGCGACACCGTGTACCGCGATGCCGATGATCCTCCTTCCGCGACGCCATCTTCTACGACATACCTTTCCCGCGAAAAACCTCGTTTGACGACTTGATCGAGGTAGGGGTTTGATTTTGGTTCATGAATTTTATTGACCGTCCAAACGTCAATTTCTTAAGCCGCTTGATATCAGATTAACGGGAGGAGATCGGACCGCACGAACACGGCCGACCCTCCTCCCCCTTTGATGATGTATTTGTCGCGGCATGAGCAAAGGTAGCGCGGTGCAACGACACCGTGCGGAAACAAAGAAGAACAGGCGAAGAAGCACGGCGCCGTCGCGCCACGCCATATAGGCCGAACAAATCCACGATGCTGTCATGCCGTGCCGGAGAACCACGAAGAAGCCACGGCCGGAGTGGGGCCGTGGTGGAGGGGCGCGACGCCATCGCGCCATGCCGGTCGGACAAGGCCGCGGATCAAATCTGCGGTGGTGTAAGGTGGGGTGGCCGGAACCGCCGGCTGCCGGCACCTCGGAGGGGCGGGACCGCGGTGTCCCGCGACGACAGCACCGACCGGCCGGACTGGGCCGACCATTTTGGAAGGGAGAACAGGGGTCGTAACCCCCGGCTGGCAAGGAGTGGCCCCCACGTGGGGGGGGGGGCACAGTTTCAATCAGGGGGGCATCACCCCCCCCCCCCCCTTTTCCGTGACAGCACAGCCGTGCCAAGCTGTCTGGCCACGCGGCCGCGTCCGTGCCAGGCCAACCGGCCGCCCCGGCTGGACCGGCCAAACCGGGCCGGGATGCGCCCTAGTGGGCAGGACCCGGACCCAGTTCGGGTCGACCCAGTTCGGGCCGACCCAGTTCGGGCCGACCCAGGGGGTCTCGGGCCGGGTCGGTCCGGGCCCAAAACCCCCTAAAACCGGACATGTTCGTTCTTTTGCCCATATCTTGGGCTACAGACCTCCGATCAATGCACCGTCAGTTGAGATGCGATCCTTGGATCGAGACGGTCGTTTCGGTATATTAAAATCAAGGTTTTGGAGAAATTTGGGTTCGACCGGGTTGGTTCGAGCACATAACCAACCGGGCCCTCGGAGCGGAAATGCTTATAACTTGAGCTCCGGACGTTCGATTAACGTGCTGTCGACTTTGTTGGATTCCACTTAGTGAGACAGACCTTTTGGATTAATACGCTCGAGTTTTGGAAACAGTTGGAGTGCATTCGGGTTGGTTTTGAATTAAAAACCAACCGGGCCCCTGGAACGAAAAAGCCAATAACTCTTAGACCGGGCGTCCGATTGAAGCGCCGTCTGTCACGTTGAGTTCCTCTTGTCGAGATAGAACTTTGACATACATCAACTCCATACTACGTGTTAGTTGATGTATCGACCCTTTGGCTCATGGAGCAGACCCTCCCGAAAACGAGCATGCTGTGTGCGGGAACCCTAGAGCTGGCTGCGACTGCGACGACTGCACTGAAATCCTCCGTGGGTTCGGCAGCGATGGAGACTGCACTGAAATCCTCCGTGGGTTTGGCAGCGATGAAGACCGTCCTGGATTTCTCCATGGGTTCTACGGTGATGAAGACTGCACTGAAATCCTCCGTGGGTTCGACAGTGATGAAGACCGTACTGAAATCCTCTGTGGGTTCGACGGCGATGACTACTGTTCTTGTATCCTACGTGGTTCTGGAAGTGTTGAATCTGTTTTTGCTATCCTACGTGGGTTTGGAAGAGTAGTTGGTCTGTATCCTATGTGGGTCCGACAACTTAGCTGGTTTAGTATCTTACATGGGTCCCAGCTTAGATGAATCAGTGACTACATCTGATCATCTCTATCACCTTACGAAGAAGTATACCTATGTGAGATGAGTCTTGACTTTCAATCAATATATTTGATATTATTGACTTGCTTTCCTATGTGGATTGGGTTGTGTTATCCTGTGTGGATTGGGTTGTACTCCTATGTGGACGTGATCGAACTTGGGCTCGGATGTTGGAGTCGAACGAGAATTGATGACTTAGGTATATGTATGGGCATATACCTAAGTAGTGTTGGTTGATACTTTGTGATTGTATCTTTCCTTTGTGGATTATCCTTTGTGGATTCTAGGAGACCTTCGGGGGTCTCGGGGTCCCTACTGAGTAGCGTATACTCACCCCTGCACGGGCTATGCCCGCACTACGTTGTGTTGGATGCAGACGATGGACAATGCTGATCGTGGTTGAGGCTTGTGGAGCAAGTCAGTACCTGGAGATGGACCACTGGGCGGGACGTACACAGAGCGAACAGCTGGACCCGAGGAGCTGAGGAGGCTATCTGTACCCACCCTTCAGGTGTGACTTCTAGTGGACAGCTCGACGTTGCTGCTTTACTTTCAGTTTTTGTACTTTCTTTTCAGTTGTACTTTACTTTCAGTTTGGGTTTGTATTATGGCCCATTTACTTTCTGCACTTACTATTGTACCCAATTTTACTTAGTGTATACTTATGCTTGCTTACTCTGTGGTGTTTGTTTACTTTATAAAGGCAATGCCTTCCCCTTTTTGTCGGGATTTACACCTTGGTGCTAGTCGCCAGCCCCTAGCCTATGGGAGGTGGGCTTGGGGTAGTCACGACACGGGTCCCAAGGATGGGTCGTGACATAGCCGCATACTCTGTGACAGAGAGTCTCTCCTATTTCAGGATGAAGAAGTCCATCATTTTCTAGATTTTTAATGTGTGAGGATAGAATTATTTGTTAAAAAATTATTCAAAATCCTCCCATGTAAGGCCTTCATCCAATTTATCCCGCACCTCTAAATCCCACGACTGACATGCAAGATCCTTGATCATATACGTTGCCAACTTGAACTTTTTCTCTGATGGTGTGCTGATGAAATCAAAGATACGATTCATCCTACTTAGCCACACCTCCGCCTTCTCAAGTTCAGCATCACCCCGAAATTTCGGTGGATTCTTCTTCATGAACTGGAAGGTATGATCCACATGCCTTGGTTCATTCTTCCAGTTCCCCATATCCACAACATGAAAATCATGTACAATACTCTGAACCAGCTCTTGGTTCACCTGTGGTTCATGTGAAACCACATTCTCTGCAGCTTCTTCGGGTTGGTTTTGACGATGCCTACCGGGTGCCATTTTCTAAACTAATAACAAACTCCATCAATCTCACTCTCTAGAAACTGATATATTAGCATTTCAAATTCTATCACATCAACTATCACAACATTTTTTTTCCAAAACATCCTTTTTACCATGTTCAACTATTTTTTTAAAAAATTCACATTCTTTTGAAAATTAATCCATTTTTAAAATACGATAATCATTCACTTTTTCAAAATATTTCATTTGAAAACCAATTCCATACTTTTAAAAAATGAACACTTTTTTTCACAACAAGAATCATTTCTTGAAATGATGTATGCAATCCTAATGGGAAGTCATTCCTCTATAATTCATGTTATGCTTGTCTCATTGGCTAAACCCATGAAAATGAGATTTCAAAATCCTAGAAGTGTCTCAAAACACTTATTTACCCAACTCCCTGGTAACTTGATGTTCATTATAAAAGGGTTAGTTAAGTCCTTTTATGCTATACATTTCAAGTTCCAACTAGCCTACTCCTTTATATAATTCCCACCCAAGGAATAGACAAGAAGGGATTTAATCTCCAAAACCAAGAACATCGATGACTACTTGTTAGGAAAGGACCGAACAAGCTGATACCATTTGTAATGACCCACCAATTCTCATTGGCTTGAGAGTACAACAAGTCATTACTAGGCCTTAAGCAACCTCCATGCACGGTTTCCTGAACCGCGCTTCAACCGTGTGGGAGACACTGCATCAAAAGTGCCAACTACGCACGGTTTGGCCGCATGGTTAGGCAAACTATGCGCCACCTGTGCGGCATCCCCTTTGCCTCAAAACTTCATTCAAAGTTCTCCTGACTATTCCATTCATCAACCTTAACTTTATAACTATGAAAAGCATTAAGTAAGGGTTACATACCAGAAACCAGGGGTACTACATGACCCACACAGGATCAATATGTAACTAACCCCCGCAGACCCACACAGGATCGATAGGTAACTAACCCCCACTGACCCACACAGGATCGATAGGTAACTAACCCCTACTAACCCACACAGGATCAATAGGTAACTTAACCCCACTGACCCACATAGGATTTGACTCACACAGGATCGGTATGCGCTGACCCACACAGGATCGCTGAGCGCTGACCCACATAGGATCTGACCCACATAGGATCGGTATGCGCTAACCCACACAGGATTTCTGAGCGTTGACCCACATAGGATTGGTAGATGAATCACACAAGATCAGAAGATGACCCACACAGAATCTAAAGATGACCCGCATAGGATCTGAAGATTCTTCAAGCACAACCAGTTGTAGGGTTCTCGCACTAAGCATGCTTGATTTCGGGAGGTTCCACTCCACAATCCATTGGTTGATACTTCAACTGCCACAAATTCCCATGAAGAAGTATCCCAAAGGCCTGTCACGTCATAAGGGACCCAACGTGATAGACGACGTATCAATCGAATTCCCGGTCAGTAAGTTATTAGTGTTTTCGTTCCGAGGGTCTGGTTGGATTCGGGTTTGATCCAAACCGGTCTTACTCAAACTTTATTCAAAACTCAAGTGTAGAATACCAAAAGGACCTTCTCGATCCTAGGATCCCAGCACGGTAGACGGTTTGTCAAACAGATGCCCAGTTCTCAAGATATGGCTATAAAAGCATATCTGGGTCTAGATGGGCCTGGGTCCGGTCCGACCCAGTCGGACTAACTCGGCCTGGCCCGACCTGACCCGGTTGGGCTGCACCACAGCAGGCCTGGCCCGCTGGGCCGCAGACTAGCCTGAAACGCAAAGGGGGTGGCCCGCCCCGTGTTGGGTGGGGCCCGCTCGGTGCGGCCCCCCCAACTAGGTGTGGTCCACCCAGCTGGGTGCGGTCCGTCGTGGAAGGACCCGCCCTAGCCACACCGGAGGGGGAGGAACCCCCCGATATTCTGAATGGTCCATGGACCATTCGGTTGGCGCCTGCTGGTGTGCGGGACCCATCGGAGCAGTCCCGCTCGGTGTGACATGGTCGGCCAGAACGACTGGACCTCCTCCTTTTAGTGGCAAAGACGCGCGCCACTACACCACCTCAGTTGGATGGTATGACGACCGCCCTCTGATCTCCGCCATAGCCAAGCGGCTGCGGTCTCCAGCTCCGGCGGCGCTGATGCACGTCGCCGCTTCGCCACGCGGCCGGTCGGCGTGCCGGCCGCTGTCCCTTTCTCTGCCGCGGCCGACGGGTCGTGGCCTCCTCCACTACCGGTGGTGCGGACGTGCACCGCCCCAGTTCCACGTGGCCAGCCGGGTGTCAACCTCCACCTTTCTTCGCCGCTTTTTCCTTATCAGCACTGGTCACCGTCCTCCTCCACCGTGAAGAATGCGTCGATAATGAAGTTGCAGAGGGATCGGGCCGTGTTCATTTGGATCGTACCCTCCACGTTAGATCAGTAGTACGCGGCTCAAGGAGAAAGATTCAACGTAAAAGAAATTAACGAATAATAATTATGAACACACCCCTACCTCGATTGTTAGTTGGAGGTGTCGTGAGGAGGAATATGTGGTCATTGAAGGGGACGCCTGCGTTCGTCGCTCCCGCAACACATTTCTGATCTGACTCGGGTGTCGGATCCTCATTCTTCATGGGGGGTGGTTTTTCGTTGGAGGATTCTCCAGAACAGGCCTCCTCTCCCTTTCACCAATGGAAAAAATACCACCCTCAAGAATAGTTAATAAAATAACTCTTAATTAACAAGTTGAGTCATTAATTCAAGATTAATGTATTCTATTAATTAAATAGAAATGTGGTTACAAATTTTGTGTAACCAGACATTTAATTCCCACCATTAAATTCCCAACCACCCTTGTGTAGTACCCAGCTTTATGATTCAAATGGGAGGTTTTAAAAATAAAATAAAATTTAATTATTTTATTTTATTATTTTTCTAACCCTCCCACAAAAAATCCCCAAAACTAAATTCTACCCTTGACCTATTTTAGTTGAGATGAAGGATTCCTTAAGTGAATATTGTCACTGCGAGTTCAATGGTGTCTTTAGATTTTAATTTCGAGCACCGATTCAAAAGTTACAAAACGCCGCTCGCGCGTTTATTGAACGTACCTGAAAAAAAGTTCTGAAATTCATTCTGGGCACACTGGGCCTCAGAATCATGCGCCGTCAATTTTGAGGTCTCGAAATAATTTTATATAATTAAAAAAAATTTATACAGAATTTCTGAGACATTACATTCTCCCCACCTTAGGGATTTACGTCCCCAAAATCCACAACATATACTAAAGAAACAAATGGGGGTACGGAGCACAGATCTGAGCCTCCCTCTCCCATGTGCTCTCCTGGAGGTTCTTGTGCTACCAACGAACGTGCACCAGAGGTATCGACCACCCACGAAGTACCCGCTCTTGTCGATCCTCAAACTCCACCAGGAACTCCGTAAAAGTCACCCCATCGTCAAAGTAAAACTTTCCCTAGTTAATAACGTGCGATGTATCATGCACGCATATACTCAACTACAAAACATGGAAAACATTATGCACCTGGTGCATCTGTGGGGAAAGAGATAGATGGTACACCACCTCGCCCACTCTTCTGAGAATCTAGAAAGGTTCGATGAACCTCAGAGATAACTTTCCATCCCGACCAAATCTCCACAAACCTCATCGAGGTGAGACCCGTAGGAAGAAATGGTCTCCCTCCTGTTGGCATATGACTTCTACCAGCTCTGAGTAGTTTTCACTTGCTAACAAGTGAGGCATCGTTATACAAACTATGCCACTACTTCCTTCATCCCGGGCTATCAGTACTGATGTTGGAGGTCCCGGTACATCTTCTCCACTCCAGGATGTACCGACAGAGGGGACGTATGGAACTCCCTCAACACCTCCTCCCGTAGCGCTACTGGTACCATGGTATATACTCTGAAAAGGATGACGTGCTCCCCACCTTCATAAAATACATCAGGTTCCTACCTTGAGGATATCTGTGCACGTTGATCCTCGCAGTCAGGGTCCCCAAGTTGTGCCTCCCTGACTCGCTGAAGGAGTGGGGGTGTGATTGTCATAGACAGGAGGTATGATGCTCCATCTTTATCCATGAAGGATATCTACAACGCGGCTAGCTGCTCTGTCGTCTCACTCAGCAACTGTAGACCAGACCTCCTGCTGAGTGCATCTGTTACCACGTTCCCCTTCCCATGAGTATAGACCATCTCAAATTCATAGTCTTGGAGTAACTCTGGCCATCACCGCTATCTCTGGTTCAGGTCCTTCTGAGAGAAGATATACTTGAGTCTCTTGTGATCAGAGTAGACTATAAAATATTCGCCCATCAAGTAGTGTCACCACATCTTTAGTGCAAAGACCACTGCTGCTAAATCCAGGTCATGGGTAGTATAGTTCTACTTGTCAGTCTCTATCTCAGCTCCTGAAATATATGCTAACACTTATACGTCCACAAGAAAGTCTCCCCCCTTTTTTTCAAAGATGACAAGGGTGACTCTACCCTGAAGAAGTCAGGTACTAATATCTAGTAGTTTCTAGCCAAAGCAGACGTCCCTCTCCCTTTAGGAAGGTAATATTGGAAACATCTTTTGAAAAGATGTCCCCATGCTCTGTCACTCCTATTTGGAACTGAAAATTAAAACTCCTGCTGCCACGAGGGTAAGTCTGGATGACTCAAGAGTGATCGGATGCACCCTCCTTGGCATGAGTTTATCTTGTGCTTCCTGGGTTTCCATTTTCCCCGACTAAGGAAAATATCATTCCAACATTGTAGGTAAACCACAACCTGTTTGCCTAATACAGTCAATCTGAGTATGAACTGTGGATGTCTAGTCCATACCCAAACTAACGTCGTAAGGCCTCGACACTTCCACCAAGAGGTTCCAACCAAAACTCTTGCCTCAAGGGTCATATCACACCATCGACGTAAGTTTGATTATCGAGTCTCCTCCCAAAGGTATCTCTAGATGTGAGGGTCAAGTCAACAGCTTAACTGGAAACTCTAGGTCTCGGAAAAGATTCGTGTATGGAAGGAATGATTGGTACCTATGTCTATTAATACGACAACTAGTAGTAGAAAAATACCGTTCGTCGAATCATTCCTAGAGCCCTTGGGTCGCACTCCTTGACCATATGTAGCTACTCCCTTCCCCTGTCCTCCAGCTCCCTGAGCCTGGTGGGGACCACAAAGGGGGTGGATGTAACATGTCGAAATGTACACCACCTCATGATGCTCTCCTAGCTCTGCTTCCATGTTTGCAGCCCTGCAGATTCATCTATCCCTAACACTTCTTCTTCCCAAAACATTTTTACATGCCCAAGTCTCTGAGACTAGTGCCAGTTTCCTGCTTTCCCACTATTAACATTCACTGGCAGTATCCTCTCATCCAAATAACATTCAACTACAAAGGTTCTATCTAGAACCCTAACATAGGTAGGAATGCATAGAAGAATAGTGCTGGCTCAAACGTACTTAAACACACTGCGCTCGGAAGTCCGAGCCCCGAAGCACTGATCATATCGTATTCATTGAGTACCAGGAATGTTCGGCATGCCTCGATGAATACTCAGCTACTGACATGTCATCTTGCCGAAGCTGTAGAAGCTCTAGAAAACTCTCAACCACCTCCTCAAGCTAGTACTCATCCGCCTATGATTTGGGATCACCTTAGAACCTGAGGGGTATCTGATGCTGAAACTCGTGTAAGGCATAAAGCCTAAATGTGTCATCTACCGGTACTGCCGGTTGTAACTGCTGCCCAACAGGTAGTGATATAGTTTCCACACTACCAAAAGGTACTATCTCGGGCAACCATCCACATACCGAAGAATCATCACTATGAGGATCATTCTCATGGCCACTCACTGGAGAAGACTAGAAGCTAAGATCACAATCTGCTCTACCAGTGTCTCAACTAGGTGGAAAACTCTAGCCACAACCTCCAACCAGTCCTCAGTTGCATGGGAATCTGTCTTGCCTCAAAACCTCGGAGTCCTCTGCCACTAGAACTCATGTAACATTCTCAGTCGACATGCATCCTCTACTGGTGGTGCTGGTGGTAACGACTGCCCAATAGGTAGTGGTGCTGCTGGTACACCACCTAAAGATGATAATGCTGTAAGAGGGCCCTGCACTGAGGCCTCATCGCTCAGCGGGCTGTCATTGCGTACTCTCTCACGAAACCTGGGTGGCTGTCTTTATGGTGGCATATTGATAGGGAATAAGTGCGCCATGGTCACAAAGTTATACCTGGTGATCTGACTCCAAATAAATCAAAATAAAAACTTTTCAAAAACACACACAATCAGTTTTTTCATGCGCTGAGTTAGAAATCATAATTCAGGGTCCTGGTGTATGGATATGTCGGTCGGTGCACCAACACTGGACTCCCCGACCTGAAAACCACACTTATAACACTTAACATTATTGCCACATAGAAAATATCAGATCCCTAGTTCTTAGGTAGAACCAAACTCCTCTGATACCAATTTTTCATGACCCGTCCCCTATGGCCTGTGCCGTAACTACCCCAAGCCCACCTTCCATAGTCCAGGGGCTGGCGACTAGCACCGGAAAGGCATATCCCTAAAACTGGAAAGGCATTACCTTTAATCCTGTAAACTCACACAAACCAAGCACACAACAAGACAAAATCACAAAGTAAACTATATAGTAAATAGGGTGTGTACAGTAAGTAAAAGGGTCAGAATACAATCCCAACTGAAAAGTACAAATAAAACTGAAAACAGTTCCTATGATCACCCGCCAAGGATCTTACCTGAAGGGTAGGTACGTCTCTCGAATGGTCGTCACTGCGGATGTCTCGTCTAATTTACACCTCCGAGCAGCCTCCAGACCTGATACCCTCGACCTCGATCAATGTTGTACATCATCTGCACTAGACACAACAAGGTGTGGGCGAAGCCCGTGCAGGGGTGAGTATAACAATACTCAGTAGGGACCCCAAGACCCCCGTAGGTCTCCTAGAGTTCCAAAAATGTAAAATCACAAAGCAAGACATCAACTCTACTTAGGTATATGCTCATACATATACCTAAGTTATCAAGATATACTCATCTCATACATGAGGGAAGGACACCACATAGGTAACACCACGAAGGTAGAAGTACCACATAGGTAACACCACTAAGATAACACCACGAAGGTAACTCCACAAAGGTAGAAGTACCACATGGGTAACACCACAAAGATAGAAGTACCACACAGGTAACACCATGAAGAAAATACCATTAAGACAGAAGTACCACACAGGTAACACCACGAAGATAGAAGTACCACACAAGTAACACCACAAAGATAGAAGTACCACACAGGTAACACCATAAAGATAGAAGTACCACGTAGGTAATACCACAAAGAAAATACCACAAAGGTAGAAGTACCACATAGGTAACACCACGAAGCTAGAAGTACCACACAAGTAACACCATAAAGATAGAAGTACCACACAGGTAACACCATGAAGATAGAAGTACCACACAGGTAACACCACGAAGACGATACCACAAAGGTAGAAGTACCATACATGTAACAACACGAAGCCATAAGTACCACACAGGTAACACCACGAAGCTATAAGTACCACACAGGTAACACCATGAAGGTAGAAGTACCACACAGGTAACACCGTGAAGCTAGAAGTACCACACAGGTAACACCTTAAAGATTGAAGTGCCACACAGGTAAAAGACTCAACTAACACTAGGTATAACTTAAGTACAGAAGTACATATGATTATTCATAAGGCTAGATCATCTTATTCTGTTAAGTTGCTCTGATTCTGACCCACACAGGATCGATAGGTAATTAACCCCCGCTGACTCACACATGATAGAAAGGTAACTAACCCCCGCTGACCCACACAGGATAGATAGGTAACTAACCACCGCTGAACCACACAAGATCTATAGGTAACTAACCCCCACTGACCCGCACATGATCTGAAGATGACCCACACAAGATCTGAAGATTCTTCAAGTACAACCAGCTGTAAGGTTCCCGTACTAAGCATACTTGATTCTAGGAGGTTCTGCTCCTCAAGCCATCAGTCGATACTTCAACTTCCACTAAGTCCCATGAAGAAATATCCCAAAGGTCTATCACGTCATAAGGGATCCAACGCGATAGACGGTACGTCGATTGGACGCCCGGTTTGTAAGTTATTAGTGTTTCTGTTCCGAGGACCCGGTTGGATTCGGGTTTGATCCAACCGGACCATACTACAACTTTTTCCAAAACTCAATTGGAGTATACCAAAAGTACCATATTGATTCTAATATCCTGGTGCCATAGACGGTTTGTCAAACGGATGCCCGGTTCTCAAGATATGGTTATAAAAGTGTATCTGGGTCCAGATGGGCCTAGGTTCGGTCCGACTCGGTTGGACAAACCTGGCCCGACCCAGCCTGTGTCGACCCGACCCGACCCGGTCCAGCTCTGGCCTAGTTGGGCTGGACTGCAATGGGCTCAGCCCGCAAAGGGGGTGGATCGGCCTGCGCTGGGCGCGGCCCGCTCTGTGCAGCCCACCCGACTAGGTGTGGTCCGCCCGGTTGGGTGCAGTCTGCCCGGGCGAGACCCGCCCTAACTGCACCTGGGGGGGGGAGGCTCCCCCTGGTATTCCGAACGGTCTGTGGACCATTTGGATGGCGCCTACTGGCACGCGGGACCTGCTAGAGCGGTCTCACTCGGCATGACATGGCCGGCCGGAATGGCCGACCCTCCCCCTCCCAGCGGCGCGGACGCACGCTGCTGCTCCACCGCGGCCAGCCTGTATGTTGGCTGCCCTCTGATCTCCGCTGCGGCCAAGCGGTCGACCGGCGTGCCGACCGCCATCCCTTTCTCTGCCACGACCGACGGGCCATAGCCTCCTCCGCTACCGGTGGCACAGATGCGTGCCTCCCTCGTTCCACGCGGCCAGTTGGGTGTCGGCCGCCACCTTGCTTCACTGCTTGTTCCTTATCGGCACTGGTCATCGTCCTCCTCCGCCGCGAAGAACGCGTCAACAATGAAGTTGCGAAGGGATCGGGCCATGTTCATTTGGCCCGTACCCTCTGCATTAGATCAGTAGTACGCGGCTCAAGGAGAAAGATTCAACGTAAAAGAAATTAACAAAGAATAATTATGAACACACCCCTACCTCAATTGTCTATTGGAGGTGTCGTGGGGAGGAAGATGTGGTCGTTGAAGTGGACGCCGACGTTCGTCGCTCCCGCAACACATTTCTGATCCATCTTGGGCGTCGGCTCCTCGTTCTTCATTGGGGGTGGTTCTTTGTTGGAGGATTCTCCAACACAGGCCTCATCTCCCTTTCACCAACGAAAAAAATACATCCCTCAAGAAGAGTTAATAAAATAACCCTTAATTAACAAGTTGGGTCATTAATTCAAGATTAATGTATTCTATTAATTAAAGAGAAATGTGGTTACACATTTTGTGTAACCGAGCATTTAATGCCCACCATTAAATGCCCAACCACCCTCCTGTGGTCCCCACCTTTATGATTCAAATGGTAGGTTTTAAAAAAAAATAAAAGTTAATTATTTTATTTTATTATTTGTCTAACCCTCCCATGAAAAATCCGAAAAACTAACTTCTGCCCTCGACCTAATACGGTCGAGATGAAGGTATCTTTAAGCGAATATCGGCGCTGCAATTTCAACGGTGTCCTCATATTTTAATTCCGAGCACCGGTTCAAAAGTTAAAAAATGCTACTCGCACATTTACTGAGCGTACCTCAAAAAAGTTCAGAAATTCATTTCGGGCACACCGGGCCTCGGAATCACGCGTCGTCAATTTCGCGGTCTCGAAATAATTCCATATAAATAAAAAGAAATTATACATAATTTCTGAGACATTACAGCGACAATGCACAAATGGAGCTTACGAGCATGGTAATCTAGTTATTGGCCTTTCGAGATAATAATTGTATGGGTCTACAAGACATTAGTGGGTGGGTCAACCTTAGGGGGGCTATGACCTTCCCATTGGGGTTGATATGTGTGTGTGTTTCAGTGTAGTTGTGCCCCCAATACCTAATATATATATATATATATATATATATATATATATATATTAGTTTCTTAGGGTACAATTATATTAAAAAAATCACTACTAGAAATTTGACTTTTTGCGCTGGGACCATTAGCGATCGCCTTTGGCGGCTGCTAATACTGAAAATTAATCTAGCGGTATTTTCCTTGCCTCCATTCATCTTATTCGGGTTTTCCTGTTGCAACACGCTGCCGCAACACACCCATACTCCGCCGTCTCCATCGTCACCCCGGGTGACCCCCAACAAGCATCGACCACCCTTGGTATACCCTCAAACACTTTGGGTGGCTCTCCAGCTGCATCCCAACATCCACCCACTACGCCTCAAGTTCCCCCAACATACCCCGCCTCCCTTCGGCCACTGCGAAACTTCCATGGCCGACGAATGAATCTCCCGACATCATACGACATCACCTCCCGCATCCCCGCTTGTTATCGTCTGTATGTCACACCCAAAATTCGATGTTCTGTGTGGAGACCATTAGAGACCGCTATAAGCGGTCGTTATAGCTCAATAGCGACGGAGAAACTATGACTGCCAAAAGTGACCATTTGGTGGCCTTAAAATACCTTTAGCGACCGTTAAAAGCGGTCGCTAAGGGCCATAATTCTAGTAGTGACACACACAAGCCAAAAAGGCAGACCATAGCCCCCCAAAGGGATAACCACCTCATCAAGTCTTATTTATTCAGTATATGGCTTGAATACCTAGTGAGCATGAATCCAATTACATATCCCAAGGACCCACAAGATAAATTGGGAACATACCTTAGATTTGGAGAGATTGATTCATTGAGAATATTGATCGGCGATAGGAGTAGGGTTCGACGATAACATTGGTAGTGACGGCAGGGTTCGGTTTCCGCAAAATCTTCAAGATGAGAGTGACGACACCCCTCTGTTAGGGTTCATTTTATAAGAACACATATGGATTTTATCATTGATTTTAAACAACCACTGATAAAGAGTAGTTTTATCAGTGCTAAAATTGAAAGTGCTGATAAAGAGTAGTATTATCGGTGTTTTTTAGCACTGATAAAAGGATATCTTTATCAATGCTAAACGAACACTGATAAAGATCTAATCTTCATAATGTATTTATATTATTATATATATTTATAAGATTATATATATAATAAATTTATATATAATTATATATATTAACTATATTTATAAATATTTGTATATATTTATAACTATATTTATATAATTATATAAATTTATAAAATTATAAATATAATAAATATATTTAAGTGAGGGTCGAGTTTGTAAAGGTGTCTTACTGTAGGATCTTGATGACCCTAGGTGCTAGATTTTCATCATTGCACGATGACTATGGTTTTTTTTCGAAAATGAATAATTCTAATAGTGAGCTAGAACATACATGATGAGTGAGTTTTTGGTGTCAAGACTGGGTTTTAATTGATGGGTTTTCATTTAATAATTATGAACTGTGATTCATATTCAATGTAGAAAGGATATCCCAGATGAGACTAAAAAATGGCGTGAGGTCATTTAATTGTTGGTGTTCGTCGTTTATGTCCTCATCCTTGTTTGTCCTCTCCTCTTGTCTTCCCCTTACCATGCATGCTATAGGCTAAAATCTAGGGTTTATGGATAATCGATTTTTCATTTTTTCCATGGGAATAGCATGTGTGATATCTCTTTTGGGTTTCTTGGAGTCGGTTGGGGTAGAGTTGGGCCTCCCTTATTGAAAGCAATGATTTGTAACTTGGTTTTCCCCATGCTTGTATCTTTAATTTTGGATTTAATTCATGTTTTAGACTTCTACTAACAATATTAATTATGTTAGTGGAATCCATAGGTTGAAAGAAAAGTTTTCTCTCTGTTTCCAATGAATGTTAAATATTTTTATATTAAAAATATAAGTTTTTAATTGTTTTTCAATGGCCTTGTGCACTACGTGTTTGTTAATTTTTTTGAATAACCCTTATGTAGGAAGTGTGTAATTTAAAAAGGTGTTCTCGTCTTCAAAAATAATTTTCAATTGGTTCTAAATTTTTACTTGGAATTTCAAGTAATATTTTAAATTCAAAGTATTAATAAAGTGATTCAAGTTTAGTTTTGAATAAAAAATGCATGGTATGCAAATGTATTTTGACATTTTCAAAGTGTTTCAAGTTTATAATTTTATAGTTTTATATAATTTAAAAATTATACTTTTATAAATTTTATAGTATATCATATTATACTAATATAATTTAATATTAATTTTTTATTAAATATTTATACTTTTATGATTTTATTCATTTATAAATTTATATAAATTTATAAATTTTATAGTATATCATATTTACATATATAGTTTAAATATAAAATTTTATTAATTAATTATACTTTATAGTTTTCTAGATTTATAAATTAATATAAAATTACAGTTTTATTTGTTATAAATTATTATGCTTTTATACTTTCATAAATTTTAATTTTATATATTATAATTTTATACCTTTATAAATTTGTTAAACTATACACTTCTATAAATTATGTATACTTTTAAATCATATATGTACTTTTATACAACTTTATAAAAAAGGAGAGAGGTCAATAAAGAAGGAGATATTAAATTTCTTACCTTTAATCTCACGTAGATTTATCTCAATATATAATGAGAGAAAATCATTTAATAATGATGGAAAACCCTTAAAATTTCCCTATAAAATATGTAAACCCAGTCAAAGATGTTTTAGGGTAATAAATTGGTGTTTAAGGATGAGAGGGGGTTTAAAATTGATAACACATAACAAAAACATATTAGTATAGTTTTTATGTATTGAATAAAAACAGGCTCGTGTAGTTAACACACAAGGATAACTGGTCATGGTTTGGATTGTGTAAAGTTATATTACCCATTCCTTGACCATACAAGATTTGAAAATCATGCCCATTAATTCTTCTTGAGCTAAATACTATTCCAAATTTATATTCCAAGGTAACCATACTATTAAAAAATGACATACTCAAAATTTTATTATGATATCATTATTATTTCCATCTTAGACATTTAAAATTTAAATGACTGATAGGTTATTGGATTAACAAACTATTTATTTATAGACCTACACCACACTATTATAGTGATAGATCAGGGTTGAACCTAAGGTATGGTAAGGAATGAGTTGGTGTTTGTCCTTTGATTCCTCATTTTAAAGAATCATCCATCATCTCAAATCTAATCAAATTCTACAAATTCCACTACTACCATGTGCACTGGTGTCAGCTCCAAGAAAAAAGAACGTGAACACATATCCAGTTTCAATTCAGCCTTCAAGTGGATTCCCAGATTCTTCCAACTGGCCTCAATTTTATTTCTAATTGTATTTTATTTTAAAAAAAGTATTTAAATTATAAGATTCTAAAATCCATGTGTCAGCCTGTTGTCTTCTTTCCACTCTTTCTGGTTTCAGCATGCAGTCAAATTCTCTACATCATCATTCACCAACAATCATTTATAGCCTAAGAAAACTTCTCAATTTGTGGAGCAAAGACAAGTTTACTTGATTATCCATCTTTCTTGAAATCAGAAACCATTCAAAAAACACTAGGAAACTTTAATCATTTTCTGAGATTCATCAAACTCATGAAAATCCCTTATTAAAATGATCAAACTTGGGTGGATATAACCCAACACTAGAAACCTTATTCTTCACTCAACACTATCTTCACCTACTACATAATATAGATTGATAATACCACCATGGAAAAGGAATTTTACAAACTCTATCCAACCCATAGGATATACATCATGAACTCAATCCCCCAAAAGGTGAATTAATGTTTAACCCCATTTCAACTCCTAAACCTACTTTGCATCTAACATCACCCGCATGGTTTAAATTAGGGGAGTCCCCCACAACCACATCTTCTCTCTAATTTGGTGTTAACTTAAAAGGAGATGATTCTTAGGAAACAAAATGAAATAATAATTATCATCCTCATCAACTTCATCTCCTAAATAGTTATTATTGCATTTTATTGCATGAGACTCATCCTTCATATCTTTTGGATGAATTCAAAGGATAACACCCACCACCAGTGGATTAATTCTTTTCTTAAATTCAATTACCAATTTCCTTCAAAGCATGATGAAATTATTTGAAACATTCAAATATTGGGTTCCCCATATTTGAAAGTCCACTTTTTGTGTATTTATTTTGTTAAATATTAATATTACTGAATCAAATAGAATGGATATAAATAGAGAATGTATGGATTTCAATGATATGATAAAAGGGTATGAATATGAGGTGAAATAGTTCATCAAGTTTTCAAAACATCATGCATATGAACCTTCTCAAATCCTTTTTTTCGTTTTTATGTTGTTGTTATTCAATAATAATTAGTTCACAGGAGTTGGAAGAACACTTGATCTATCATGGAATTGATCGAAGTTATAAATGTTGGAATAAACATGGGGAAAAATAGAATGTAGCTAGTGACTGGGATAACACTGCATTTTATGGATCATTTGATATGATTACAAGTATGTACAATGAAGAATACCATATCAAGGATGTGATTACAGGTGTGAATGATGATGAAGATCATATTGAGGAAATGAAAATGACAGTTGAAGATGAAATTTGTGATTATTCAATTTTTTTTGAGAAGTTAAAGAGTTGTGAAAAGATGCCATTGTATGTTGGTTGCACTAAATATACAACATTATCAACCATATTTAAGTTGTATAATTTAAAATCTAGCAACTGATGAAGTGACACCAATTTTACTGAACTACTTTCTCTCTTGAATGATATGCTCCCAGATGATAATGAGCTCCCTAGCCGAACACATGACATTAAACGAATGATACCTTCAATGTGTATGATCTTTGAAAGAATACATGTTTGTCAAAAAAAATTATACTATTTCTCAAGGATCAAAAATCACTTAAAGAATGCCTAAAGTGCGGTGCTTCTCGATACAAGAAAGATGAATCAGGTCTTACAAAAGTTGTATGACACTTTCCAATAATTCCAATGTTTAAGCACCTATATAGGAGTGAGGTGACTGTAAGGAAATTTATGTGGCATGCAGATACAAGAAATAAATATGGGAAACTTCATCACCCAACAGACTCCTCAGTAGAAGAGAATTGATCATGAGTATCTTGAATTTGGAAACGAGCTGAGAAACCTTCGTCTTGTGTTATTTATAGATGGATTGAATCCTTTTGGTTTTCAAATAAGTACTCACAGTACATGGCTGATTATGTTGGTATATTATAACTTTCAACTGTAGTTCTTCATGAAACCAAAATACATTATGTTATCTATGCTTATATGAGGACAAAACAATTGGGTAATGATATTTATGTTTACTTGTTATGTTGTATGATTCTTATAAAAATGAATATTTCATGTTGAGATCCATGTTGCATGGGATGATAAATGACTTTCCTACTTATGGAAATTTTTCTAGATATAGAATTAAAGGAACTCAAGGATGTCCCATTTTTGAACAAGGTATACAATAAATTAGGTTGAAACATTCAATAAAGACTGTGTTTCTATGAAATCATGGATTTCTACCCCGATGACATAAGTACTGATCTTGGATGACATCATTAGACGAGAGTTCAGAAGAACGTACATCACAGTCACCACTAACAGGTGACCAACTATTTGAGAAAGTAAAATATATGGATGTTATTTTTGGTTTTTTTTTGAAAAACCTTCTGAAAACTGGTTGGAAAAAGAGATCAGTTTTTTTGAATTACCATACTGGATTTTTTTGTACGTCAGACATTTTATTGAGGTTATGCATGTTGAGACAATGTATGTGATAATGTCATTGGAACCTTACTAAATTCACCTGAAAAAACAAAGTATGGAATTAAGTCTAGGTTGGATATGATTGATATGAGAATAAATGAAGAGTTGGCACCAATGAAGGGTGAAAAATAGACTTTTCTTCCTCCAACTATTTACACTCTTTCTTGGTACGAGAGATATCAGTTTTTAAACTTCTTGAATGATGTAAAGTTTTCATATGGGTATTCATCGAATATCAAGAATACCATGTCAATGATTGATTTAAAGTTAAAGGGTCTAAAATCACATGACTATCATGTTTTGATGCAAGATATAATTCCTATAGCTTTATGTTGAATTTTTTCCAAGAATGTCCGCCATACATTAACTAAGCTTGATTTCTTTTTCAAAGCAACATGCAGAAATGTTATAGACCTCAAAAAATTAACAACTATAGAAAAGAAAATTTCCATCATATTATGTGAATTAGAAATGTTATTCCTACCAGAATTATTTGATATGATGGTTCACTTGGTGAGAGAGATTTAACTATGTGGTCCTGTACATTATAGATGAATGTACCACACTGAACGGTATATGAATTTTTTTAAAGGGTATGTCAAAAATTGAAGTTGTCCAGAGGTTTGTATTGTAAAGTGATATATTGTTGAGGAAGTCATTGAATTTTGAAATGACTACCTATCTTATGTGAAAATCATTGGTCAATCAAAATTTTTCCACACTGGGTGGCTTGTGGGTGAAGGAATTTTCGGAATAGATGTTGTCATAACCAATAATACAGACTGGGAGAAGGAACACCTTTACATTTTGCATAACAGTTTAGATGTTTCCCTATATATTGAAACCCAAAAATAAATTCTAAGGCATTTGAATCCATCAGGGGTTGAAAGTTGGGTATCGAAAACACATAATTAATAGTTCATAGGATGGTTTTGTGACCATATTTTTAAGGATTTAGATGAAAATACAGATTCAATTTCAGAATGACTTTTATGGATAGCCAAAGGATCAAGTGTGTATGTATTATCTTATAATGGTTATGTAATTAATGGTTATATGTTCTATTAAAATGAACATGATAAAGGCAGTACCATAAGAAATATTAGAGTTATACTTGTGGATGAAGCGATGTATGTTTCTGGTACTAAGGATATAAATCCAATTTATGTGAATATGTCATACTTTGGCATCATCAAAAAAATATAAAAGTTGGATTATACAACATTCCAAGTGATGATTTTTCAATGCAAGTGGGTTGATAACATGATCATTGTTAAAATATATGAATTGAGATTCATGAAAGTGAATTTGAGTAAGGAAGGGTACAAAGATGAACTATTTATAATGGCATAACAGGTAGTACAAGTATTTTATGTTCTAGATCCCGCAAATCAAAAGTGGTCAATTGTTCTGTTATTGACCAAAACCATAGAAGGGTCAGATGAAAAATCAACCGAGGATAACCCATTCATTGAGATGTCACAATAATTTCACAGTGGTCCCAATGTAGGCATGGTTTTGTATGTCATAGGAGACCACAATGAAAGTATTTGGATACTCGATAGAGGGGTAAAATCCCTTCAACCTTTAAATAAATAGTTTAATAACCAGGTTATATTTTTTTGTAATATAGATTGCGTTACCACATGTTATTATCTGTTCACTACTTCATTTATGTAATCTAAAATAAATATTAAACCAATTCTATAGATAATGACTTCTATTTGTGCTGATGCTCCCAATCTTGAGGAACAATAGGTTTTCCAATATGCTGCCACTCCCAATGCATAGGAACAATGACCTTAAGAACATCCCATGCTACCAATCTAGAGAAACAATAGGTTTCTCAACCTGCTGCTTCTCCTAGTGAAGAGGAACAATGACCTTATACACATGATAATGCTACCAATCCCGAGGAACAATATATTGATGATATTGAAACTAGGGAAATGGTATACTATGAAGAACCAATGTCACAGAAGAAACATGAGTTCCATAGAATGACGGTGTTAGCCAACATTAATAAGGAAAAACTCAAAGGCATCAAATTTGAGGTTGAATGGAATGCGTGTAGCCAGCATGTTAACCCCAACAATCCCATGTTCACTAGTTTCATTGGTCTCATCACTAGGCTGCTCATGCCGATTGATGTAGCTTCATGGCACCATGTTATTCCCATACTTAAGACACTGATTTGGGAAGATGTTACAGTAACATTATGATATCCTTTCTTTATTTTAATAATAAATAAAATAATGAAACATTTAATTACTCTTAATTATCCCTTGTAGAGTGAATTTATAGTAGATAACACCTATAATAAATTTATCTTAATGTTTTTTTGGAAAGACCCGTAAAGGATTTCATAATATTCTAAAGAGATTTCATCTTAAAGATGCTGAAGGGAAAATAAACCCGCACCCACTGCATATGTATACACACCTCATAAGCCAAGCAGTGTGGGATGGGTTTATTGGCCGTCATGGGGAGATATATTTCCAGGTATATTGTGGCTGGTAATACATTATTTGACAATATGTGTACTGATCATTTTGATTGAGAATTTTTAATTTATGAAATAAAAGATGAGTGCTAGAAATAAAGAACGGTTAGAAAAACCAACATACCATTACTGTAAATCAAGGATGGGGTACACTTCACTTGAAAAAAATTGGTAGTTATTTTAAATCTATTATAATAATTTTATGTGACATGAAACAAAAACATATATATATTCCTCTATTTATTTACAGATTGATGAATCAAAATCTAAAGCCACTTCTATCCCACATCATGTGTTATGGAAGGAGGCACATGTAAATAAAGATAAGATACTATAGATAAAAACACACAAAAAGTGTGGGAATCATGTGTAACTATGACATAATAAAAATTTGTTTTGCTTTAAATTGTGATTACATAATAATGATTACTTATTTTCCTATATTTAATATCTGAATAAGACACATGAATCATCAACACATGTACTAGATTAACACTTATTATCAATGGACTTGAAGCGTCCAGAACAGTATGGCCACGTCAGAGGTGTGAGTTTTGGGGTGACACCCTGAAAATATTTTTAGAAAAGAAAAGAAGAGGGGGATAAAGATAAACAAATGGAAGAGATGAAAACAAGATTAGATTCCCTTGAAGAAAAATTTCACTGGTAGTCTAAGTTTCTAGAAAATGTTATGAGGGGAAGCAAAGAGAAGAAACAACTCAAGAAAAACTGCTGCATAAAGGTCTCTCCCCACCCCACTAGCTTTGAGGTGAGCCATTCCCCTTAAAGATCCATCTTAGATGAGGTAATCAATATTCTCATAATTTTTTCTATGAAATTTGAATTAGATAGACACTAATACATTTCCTATACTGATATTATATAGGGTGAAAATAAATATGGTTTATATCTATCAACACCCACCCATTACCTTGTTGTGAGGGATGCCATGTTCAATATCCAAGAAGACAGTCTACAGAACAGACCACTTCTAACAGGTCATGTGAGAGTGGGGAATACCATATCTCATGAGAGAAATGCTGAGCTACTTGTTCCACTTAATGATGAAAAAATTCATATGATCAAAAAATTAGTTAGAACATTTGTATCATGGTCGTGAGATCTTTAAAAAAACATGTCGACAAAGAGGTATTCATTTCTAATTTATTTTTCATGTTAAACATTTAATAATTAATGAAAAAAGGCCTGAACTGATGAATGTTATTACAGATGGAAAAAGGTAAGGGTGTGAATTTTTTTTTTGAATAAAAACCATCTAAAGGAAAATACAATTGATCAAAAATATCTTCACAAATCACATTTATCCCACCCATTCAATATCCACATTTTCTAACATTGATGGTTCATGTAGATACAAAGTTACAAAGAGGTAGTACACACAAAGTTGATTTTGAAGAACAAATTTATGGAGAGGCCATGACAGACTACATTGTTCTTGATAATGTAAATTAAATCCTCAAGTATAAATGGCTAGGATTATTAGTTATAAATGTATACATCACTTGTGTTTTCATGATTTGTTTTTACAATAGCTGATATACTATGTTAATTATAAATACATTTCACATTTTTTATAGGCATATATATGAATACCAATTGAAGGTATTAACCCTGAAAATAAATATGGACTCATTATTCCTCACTTCACTTCAAAAAAAAATAGAAATAGAATAAAAAATGGAAGAAAAAAATAGAAAAAATGGATAAATAATTTGAAATCAAACTTACGAATGTCAGACTCTTCTTAATACTAATGATGCATGAGTAAAACTCTAAAATTTAATCATATCAAATATATTTTCATTCCTTTAATTACTTATTCCTTTTTGTTTTTTAGGAAGCATTGGATACTTATTACCATCAATTTGGATGCTCTAATGATTTATTTTCTAGATTTACTGCATGGATACCCAACAAATAGACCACACATGATGACATTTTTCAATTTGTAATCCACTACATCCAAAGTTTTAGAACTAAACTTCAAGTTATATATTTTATATCATGTTTTAATGAAAATTATATTATGATATGGTGGTGTTTAAATATTTTGAAAATCATGGTATGAGGATAGTCCATGTGCACAAGGATCTTGAAAAGTTCTATAAGTGGATAAGTATCTGGGTATATATAATAATATTTCAGTATCCAAACACATATCAAAACAAATTAATTATTTTTTATCAATGTTTTTACATTATCTGAAACAAAAAATGGAAAATATTATGGTTATTATATTTTTAAATTTATGATAGATATCATATACCATCAACAACTAGCATACCCGAAGATATATTTTCAAAGATAATTACTATTTCATTTAAAATATTTATTAATCCTTTGTGAATTTATATTTTTTAGTACTACTATGACTATTGAAAATACTCATATTCACAAGACGAAATAGATTTGTTTAGAAATGAATGGGCGACATACCTGATGGTAGAATGTACACAAATATCATAAAAATGTGACTTCTTACTTCATATTTAGTTGATTTTCTCATCATTTTAACTACTTTTTTTAGTTAATTTACTCAGCATTACTATCTGATACTGTTTTTATTAATTTTCTTAGAGATCATAAAAAAATGACCTCATGTGAGATTAGACTTCGAGGCTGTAACTGAGATAATGACAACAAGGAAATGAGTCAAAAATGTATACAACCATCATGAAAATGTGAATTACTACTACTTATTTTATTAATTTTTTCATCATTTTATATACTATTTGTAAGTTAATCTCCTTATCATTTTTATATAATACTTATTTAGTTTTTTTTCATATATCTTTTGGGAAGTCATATTTTTCTTTCAACTATCTGCAACAATTCAAAAAAGAGATAACATGTTATATTCTTCCAATGTTACCATGCTTTCCATTGACTTTCTTTTTCAAACTACCAACATTTCATATCGAGTCAATGTTATTAGTTGAAAAAACTTTCTCGTTGATGAAAACCATAAGATTATGGGAAGGTTTTTCTGCTAAGAACATCGGCTTAATATTTAGTGTTAGTAGTTCAGTAAAGAAAATAAATGGAAGGAGTGGTAAATTTTGTAGTTAATGTTGTTTATATACTTTAGGAAAATGATCTAAAAGTAATTTGGGACATGTAGGAATCATACTCACCTCAATTAGACACACGGTGTGACTGGTATGACTCCAAGTGTGTCTTTTTATTTAAAATTGACATTAATTTCAGTAAAAAGAAATAGACATACTCAAAATCGAGAAAAAAAATTCAGAATATTTTTTTTATTTTAGGAAAATGATCCATAAGTCCTTTATGACGTGTAATAATCAACCACGCCTCAATCTGATGCACGATGTGACCGATACGACTCCAAGTGTGACTTTTTTATTTAAAATTGACATTAATTTTAGTAAAAAGAACAAGTGACATATTAAAAATTGATCAAACACATTCATATTGTTTTGATACTTTAGTAAAATGATTCATAATTCATTTTTGATGTATAGTAATCAACCGAACCTCAATCTCATGCATGGTGTGGCTAGTATGAATTCAAGTGTATTTTTTATTTAAAATTGACAATAATTTTAGTAAAAAGAAAAGGTGACATAAAAAAAGTAATAAAACACAATCAGATTGTTTTTATACTTTAAGAAAATAATCCATAAGTCCTTTTTTATGATTAGGAATCAACCACACCTTAATCCGATGAACGGTGTGACTAGTATGACTCAAAGTGTTCGTTATCAGTTTAAAATTGGAATTTTAGTTCAAAATGCGTGTCACTCATTGAAAACCATCCAAACATGATTATATTGTCTTTATAATTTAGGAAAATGATTCATAATTTGGTTTTTATGTGTGGGAAGTAATCTCACATCAAAATAACACACGATGTGACTGGTGTGACTCAAAGTGCGTGTTTCTAGTTTCAAATAACATTTTAGTAAAAAGAACAAGTGACATACTGAAAACAAAGAATTTTTTTCTTGTTTTGATACTTTAGTAAAATGATACATAAGTCATTTCTAACATTTATGAATCCTCCCCACCTCAATCTGACAAACAGTGTGATGGGTATAACTCCAAGTGTGTCTTTTTATTTAAAATTGACATTAATTTTAGTAAAAAGAACACGTGACATACTGAAATTTGAGAAAACACATTACGATTGTTTCGATACTTTAGGAAAATAATCCATAAGTAATTTTTGACATGTAAGAATCAACCTCACTTAAATTTAACACACGATATGACCAGTACGACTCAAAATTTCTGTAATCAGTTTAAAATTGACATTTTAGTTCAAAACGTGTCACTCACTAAAAAACAAGAAAATACGTTCTGATTGTCTTGATAATTTAGGACAATGATTCATAATTCATTTTTGATATGTAGGAAGCATTCTCATATCAAACCGACACATTATGTGACTGGTATAAATTAAAGTGCATGTTTCTAGTTTCAAATGACATTTTAATAAAAAAACAAGTGACATACTCAAAATCGGGCAAACACATTCAGATTGTTTTTATAATTTATTAAAATAATCCTGAGTCATTTTTGATATGTAGGAATTAGCCAACCCTCAATCTAATGCACAGTATGACCGGAATAATTCCAAGTGTGTATATTAATTTAAAATTGGCATTAATTTTAGTAAAAATAACAAGTTACATAATAAAAACCAAGGAAACACATTCAGGTTGTTTTGATACTTTAGAAAAACGATCCATAAGTTATTTTTAATGTGTAGGAATCAATTTCACCTCAATATAATACATGGTTTGGAGGACCTTGTAACACCCTGGGAGGGGAGGGGTGAAAAGGGTGCTAACTTTTTCTTTTAAAGTGATGGATCTTGTTCCCAGTTGGTAGGAACTTGTTAAATATTTTTGATGGAAACATGTAGAAAAAATAAATCTTAAGTAAATATAAAACACAAAAATTTTAGTTGGTTCACCACTAAGGTCTAGTCCAAGGAGAATACACCGACAGTGTATCAGTCATACCAAAAATTAACTAATCTCACTAGTTATGGAATACAAAAGTTTGGACACAGTCACTCTATGCTAGGCACACCTCCTTTACAAGATCTTAAAAAAACACACTACCCCCCTCGAAACACTTCCGTTGACTCCCCCTATCTCACTGCTTTGGGTGAAGTCTTACTCAGTTTTAACAACATGAAGGCCACTTCCATAGATTGGCATTTAAGTATTTTTACCTGATGTATTTTTACCTAACTTGTATGATACTTTTCTTGCATCATAGTCCTGAATTTATGCACTTGAAATCAATGGTCAAAAAAAATAAAAAAAATAAAAACCTTCTTTTAGTACACTCAATCACTTGTGCACAACACCAATTCTTGCACATAACTTCTGAGATTATAGTGCAAGACTTCTTTTATTAAACCCTTATCTTTCATGCAACTAGACCATGAGTTTCACTTGGTATTTTTAGACACAAGGAAAATTCTTCATGTAATATTTTCTATATGTAACTCTTCAACATGAAACTCTTTCATGCGACATAAAAACCAAATATTCATTGGAGAAGTTACTTCGAATGTAGGGGTGGCCACATATTTATTGACCAGGAAGAACCTGTGCATAAGTTCCTTGCACACTTTACCTCATGCGCACAAGTGTGATTTTGACATCGTATTTGACATGTAATATCCTTTTGTGCAATTTTCATCTTTTACATACTGATCATTCCTTTAATGTATTTTGATATTCCAAACTTGAAACTCCATTTGAACATAACATCATTTTGAATTCATATTTGACGCATACAATTCTTTTACACCTTCTTCTTTTCACGTAAAACCTCCTATCAGGTAAATATTCTTTCTCAAAAAAAAAATATTTCACGCGGTTCTTTCCTTTGTCATATTTTAACATGAATGTATCGAATCTTAACTTGTGTATAATATTTCAATTCACCTTCAAACTTGCACATGATTATTTACTTTATCATATTTCTATGTAAATATCTTCAATATTAACTTGTGAATAATATTTCAATTCACCTTTAAACTAGCACGCAACTTCCTTTTCCAAAAACACATTTCTCCATTATCAAAATTTTGGACCCCAAAATTTAGAAAACATTAGGAAATTCCACCTTTAACATTGTAGTCTACTTGAACTATAAGATCACTTGCCTTGAAAACTCCCTAATCAACCCAGTGTGGATTAACAACAAACACAAACTATAAACCATTTCTATCAAAGAAAATTCTTCATTCCAATAGGTGTGACTGGTATAACTTCAAGTGTGTCTTTTTATTTAAAACTGACATTAATTTTAGTAAAAATATAACGTGACATGCTAAAAACTAAGAAAATATAATTGGATTGTTTTTATACTTTAGTAAAATGATCCATAATTCATTTTTAACATGTAGGAATCAGCCACACCTCAATATGATGCATGATGTGACCGATATGAATCCAAGTGTGTCATTTTATTTAAAATTGACATTAATTTTAGTAAAAAGAACAAGTGATAAACTAAAAACCGAGCCAATGCATTCAATTTTTTTTAATACTTTAAGACAATGATCCATAAGTCATTTGTGATGTATATGAATTATATTCAACTCAATCTAATGCATTGTGTGACTGGTATGACTCAAAGTTTTCATTATCAGTTTAAAATTGACTTTTTAGTTCAAAACATGTGTCACCCACTGAAATCTAAGAAAACACACTCTTATTGTATTGATAATTTATTATTGGGGTTAAAAATTCATTTTTGACATGTAAGAATCAGCCTCACATCAAAACCGACACATGATGTGATAGGTATGACTTAAAGTGTGTGTTTCCATTTGGAAATAACATTTTCATAAAAAAAACATAAGTGACACACTGAAAACTAAGAAAAAACATTTGGATTGTTTTTATACTATAGGAAAATGATCCATAAGTAATTTGTGACATGTAGGAATCATCCATACCTAAATCTGATGCACAATGTGACCAATATAACTCCAAGTTTGTCTTTTTTATTTAAAAGTAATTTTAATTTTAGTAAAAAGATCAAGTGACATTCTCAAAACTGAGAAAACACATTCAAACTGTTTTGATACTTTAGGAAGATGATCCATAAGTAATTTTTGATGTGTAGGAATCAACCGTACCTCAATATGATGTAAGGTGTGACCGGTATAACTCCAAGTTTGTCTTTTTATTTAAAATCAAAATTTTATTAATGTATTATTTCATATTAATGTTTAATTTATTTATTTATAGTATTACTAAAATAAGATTTATTTTCTTAAATAGGTGGATTCTTTTGGTTGGTTGGGACGATTTTTTCGGCAGCTGATACCATGGGCATAATTTTTTAGAGGAGATCACATGTTCCAAAGATGATGAAACCTTAATGTTTTTAAATTTTTGTGGATAGTAATTGTAAATGTAATTATAAAAAAAGTGTTTTAAATATATATAGTAGTGTTTTTTTGTATTCGTTATATAAAATTTATTTCAGTTAAATTATATATTTGCATACAGGTTAAATTTATTTTCTATAATGTGCTATTATTCAAATAGAACAATGTAGCAGGTTGGGCCTTTATCAACTATAAGGAAAGTGTTGATAATAGGGTGCCTTTATCAATGCTAAACTAGAACTGATAAAGGGGGTCTCCCTTTAATAACAATGATGAAAACCAAGTTTTCTTAGCACTGTTAAAGTTCGTTTTGCACACTATTAAAGGGAATATCTATAGTAGTTCCCTCCTAGGATGAAAATGAGGGAAAATAGATGGTGACTGCCCGAGTCCCACCTCTAGTAGGCCCTAGGTTGACGACTAACACTAAGGGTATAATAAATAGGAATATGGGATACATTACCCTCTACAAGAACATGCAGAAGAGAGAGACAAGAAATATACACCAATCAACATCTAATCATACATATATAAAGAAATATCAAGTGAAAACATGCATGGTCATATAGTACCATACCAACTAAAAGGAAAAATATAAGTACCATAAGGTAAACTCAGCACTGATCATGAATCCCAAACTGCTCCTACAAAACTAGAAGCTAGTAATATCCAGCCTGATCTCCAACCTACTCCGGATGACCTGAAAAATAGTTTATATATACATAGGGTGAATGTAACAGTATACTCAGTAGGAACCTACCTAGTGCTTCTCATGAAAAAGATAAAGAAATCATGCTAAAATACAATGAACAAAAAATGAAACTAACTCATCACCTAAATAGGAATACTAAGTTTATATCCTCACCATGGATTACTCTCACCAAGTATCGCATACAAGAGATAATATAATATAGTAATAAATAATCAAGGGTGCCCCGCACTTACTTCCCCACCGATTTTCCACTCTACGCCAACACCACACATCCTGAGCCATATATATCCAAAATAAGCCAGCCTAAAGACACCTGGGAAAGGCATCACAACATGCATCTCTTGTATCACATCATTACATCATCCCATCTTCATATCCATATATAGTAACCAAGTAGTTTATGGGAGCCACCACAACTCGTATGGCATGTATCATACATCGAGTATTATACCTCAATCCATTACAACCCATACACCGAGTAAGGTACCACAAGCCATCACAACCTATAGACGTTATACTTATAATAATCCATTACAAATTATATCTAGTAATACATGTGTGTGAAATAAAAACAAGCCATCACATACCTTTACTCATATATATAGGGAAACTAATCACCATGCATACCAACACAAATAACTACCAAAAGAAGAGAGTGGGGACATAGGAGGTAGTAATCCATCCATCCTACTATCAGGATGTTGGGGAAAACACCCTCCCGGAGTCCACTGGGTGTTAGTCTCTCTATAAAACATGGGAGAGGTAGCGTATGAAATCACAAAATATACATGATATAATATAGCTCATAACCACACTATGGGCATAACCTAATCATAGACTCAACTGCAGCTAACATCACTTAGACACTTGACTACTGCTACGAAGATTAAATATCCTATAAGTACACAAGCATTCAAAGAACTACATTAAATTCATTATTTTCATTGAACAATTCATTGTACTTTAATTAATTCACTAGACATTAATTAAATAATCAATCCACTTGCATTATTAACCATCAATCCAATTCCATACCCTCTATGCATAATCCAAACTGAGTCCACAGTTTTCAATCTAACATCTTTCCAGCATTTTCATTTCATCAACACTAAACCCATGGTTTTAATCATTTATTAAACATTATTATCATAATTCAATAATCTAGGTACTCTCGGAAAACTATCCTAATCTACCACCAAGAGGAAACATGAAACCAAGAATATCTAGTTTCCTCAAGCTGTGGCGAAAGGAATGAAGATAAAACAAGTAACCAAATCATTGTATATTAAATAGATTTATAAACAAGAATTCCAGATCTCAGAATCACATCAACTATGGGTAATCCCAGCTTTAACCCATTCCATCACCTCTAGTTCCATCCCTGACACCCACATGCATTTCCTGATGCATCTCTCCAGTAGAGGTGTCAACTGCTTCCATATCATCCAGGCCTCCCCACCTATATCACATCAGCGATCCCAAGCTCATATCACGTTCAAGCCTCCCCACCCCATATCACATCACATAGAAGATCCCACATCCAGATCACATCACAAGAGTAGCGGAAAAAAAACAAGAACAAACAATAGGGAAATCTAAACCCTAAAACAAAGAATCCAACATTTACACATAAACGAGCTCTCACAGATCCTGTTGTAATAGTGGGTGCCCTGGAACCAACTAAACAAAACTTTTAGATTACCATTTCCTGTATATAGTGAGATATTCATGATATACACCTACCATTATAGTGTAGATATTTTTTTGTCCATTATTTAAATGGTAATGTCCGTAGATTAATTATCCTATCAAAAAGTTATATAAGATCCTATGATATAATGAGAACCTAGAGATACTATGAAATTAATCTTAAAAAAAATGTTCTATAGTCTAGATATATCATTCTGATTGGGCACAAATGATGTTTGACTATTAGGTATTGGGGGATCATAAGCATTGAGACTTCTTCTCATGAATTTTTCACTTGGTGATCTCTGGTAGGTGAGATCATGTGGATACACCTATTAATAGGAACACTACATGTTGCATGTGTCATTGATTGTTACCATCTACAAACATGAGTATTAATCACCTGACTTGAGATCATTATCAATGTTTTCCATTTGATCACGTACTTTGATTCAAGGTAAAAACTAGGATAATGAAATCATGGTGAGGTATCTTGTGTTGGGTGCGTCATTGGTGGTATGACATTAGTTGAATGATTAAGATAGAATTTGTCACTTCCAAGTTGAGAAAGTAATATATCTTGGGTCTAGTTGATCAGGATGGTAGTACCTTAATCAATCCTTGGATAAGGTAGTCAGAGGTAAGTCCATCCAGTTAGATCAACAAATAATAAAGCAAGAAAGGATGATGAAACAAGTGTGTGTCCTACTTTATGAGATATCTAAAGACAAATATATTGTACTACACACTGGATGTTCTTAGGTTGGATTTCATTACTATGACTATTACTTATCTCTTTAGGGTTCTTGATGGGTTGCTAGACTCTACTCTTGGTCTATGAATATTATTCACTACTATCAAGATAAGGTCCTAGAGAGTCACACAAAATAGCGCATTCAATAATTCTCCCTATTCTGGTGAATAGTAATATTAGACATGGTGGGCCCACCATGAGGTCTAATATTTTTCCAAGTATTGATGATCACCGATAAATAAATAAATTATTATTCAATTAAAGAATAATTAGATTGAATTTATTAAAATTATTTACAAGTGCTTAAATAAATATGAGGAATAATATTTTTTGAATGAATATTATTTTAATATTCCAAGTTTGTTTAATATTAACGAGAATTAAGAGTCGAGTTAATGAATTGATTTTATCATATAATATATTTCATATATACTAGAGCTATGTGATAGAATGTAAATAATATTTATGATGTAGTTTAGTTCATCATAATTATTTATTTATGGCTTATTTTGTGAATGTTATTTTTCTGGAGACTAGGGAACCCTTTTTGAGTATTTTTTCACTCCACTATATAAGTAGAGAGAGAGGTCATTTTCATGGACTTTTCATTTCTATGGAATGAGAGATTCTCTCTACTCTTTCCTTCTAGAGAGAGAAAGTATCTCTTTGAGTGCCGATCCAAGAATGCCTTTGACTGATCGAAAGCATAGGATCAAGATGATAGAAACTTCGCTAAAGGATTCTTCAGAGCTCCGCACTAGAACCCAAAATTCGATAAAAGGCAAGTGCGCAGATTCTTGAAGCACGTGTGGATGATCTAGAGGGGTTTATATTTGGATCCTTCAAGCAACAATTGTCGATGATGAGCTGGAGTTGTGTGCACTTCGGTTTGAAATGAGGTACATGTTCTCTTTTTTCATGCTCTATTTAATTCACGCAAGATCCTTAGGACTATATTGGGGCTTGGGTCACTGTAGGAAACAAGTTCCATCATCCCAGCGATGAAAATTTTGAAATCCCTAGCTCATCAGCTTTCGCTGCACACCTCGGTACCTTCTATTTGCATCAGAGGGATCATGTGAATTTTTTGAGCCAAGAAAAAAAATTAAATTGCAGTAAATGAAGTAGAGAGTTTAATTTCAGTCCCAATGAAACAAACCGCAGGTCAATCCGATTTCAGACGGCCAAGTTATAACCATCTGAAATTTTGATACGGATTGTTTGGTGTCTTTCAGGTATTAAAAATTTGAAGAATGCAGTATTTATATATAATCATGTTCTTATTTTCCTGAAGAATTTTGTGTTTTTTAGGTGAGCATCTACTATAGATGGAATAGTTAATTCCAAACTGAATTATTTTATCCAGCTTGTTATGTGGGAAAACAGTTAAAAATTAATAATATAATTTTCATTAAGTTTGTCAAAAGCCTATGTTTAGGCTTTAAGAAAATTTTTGGTGTGGAAGTACATTGCGCATGAAACAAAATAACAAAGGTGATGCTAACTTGACTTTGACACAAATAAAAAAATAAAAAATGGTTTTTGATGGGGGCCCACATGGTAGCCCCTTCCCATCACATTCTCCCTCCTTTCACGGGAACTAGCGGGCTGCCTCCAACACTGGATCCAACGGGAAGCTGAACCACCTCCCATGCTCGTGGCCTCATTGGTATCACCCTTTGTCATAGATCCAGCCACCACTTCCCTGACGTTCTGTCGTGCCACCACCCTTCGCCACTTGGGTACACTGAACCCCGCCGCCTCCATCAAGATCAGACACCCACAACTGCCCTGCCCAGTTCCAACCAGCCATCGCCCACAGGAGTCGCTACCTCCATCACCACTTTTCGTAACCCCATTCCCTAGTTTCCTTTGCTTAGTTACGTTTCTTGCACTTGAAATTGGGTTTTCCAGCCCCGTAACTGGCTTAGGTGGATCGGCCCAACCCGAAACAGGTTAGGGTGGATTTTCCTGGTCCAAAATACCCCCTCAAGGGGTCTACATAGCTCGGTATGGCCCTGTAAGGGTTCTGCATGACTCGCATTGGCCCTGCTAAAGGTTTCACAGCCCGAGAATAATTTTATTAATAAAAAATAATTAATTTAATTAATTTAATTTCAACATTAAATTAAATTAATTAAAATTAATTTTGGTTTAAAATATATTTTTAATACCTCGGGAAAATTAATTAAGGGAAAAATTAATTTAATTTTGGTATTAAATTAATTAATTAATTAATTTATTTTTTGAAATTAAAATTAAATTAATTATGAGACTGAATAGAATTAAATTATTTGAATTTAATTCATTTAATTTAATTAAATCCATCGTACTTAATTTATAACATTTAATTTTATCACACATTACTTTTACCCGCTAACCAATCTTGAGCCCTGACCAATACGTGTATGTCCATTTTTATTTATTTAATTAATTATTTATCTGTATGCAGTGATTGTAATAAACAGGTAATTAAATTATGGTATGTAGATTGTCTTTTTGTTCAATATATATAAGGGCCCATTTGTCCACTTTATTTATTGTATGTTTCACCCCTAGACCCCCTCACAAGTTTGCGGGTATACATGTACATTTTATGAAGATGATGTATAATGTGGACTCTTCCAAGATGAGACAAAATCCAAAAGAAAAGTTGACATACTAGACAGGGGCGAGCTACATCATGAGTCAAGCGAAAACTCGGGTAAGATTACTCTAGGTCATGGTTGATCTTTTAAGTTTACACGGATCAACTAATATTAAATGCTCAAGACTAGTCAGGTATTTATTTTCTTTATGCATTTATTTATTATATTATGCATTTTCATAACAGCGAGAAAACACATAAAATAATAAACAAGAAAAAATGCATAAATAAGCAATAGATTCTTTTTTCTATTAATGTTAATTTTTGAGCATGACAATATAGATTAATAATATTAATATAAATTGATTACATTCATCAAAAAATATTTAGAAACCCTTAAAGAAATATTAAATCACAAATGTATTCTGTCATTTGAATTTGAATAGAACCAAGTGTTCGGAGTTCTCAATCATCTATAGTTGAGGGTGCCTCCTAATACTAGGGAGTTCTTATGACACTACTACAAAAAAAATCAAGGGAAGCGCTACCCCTTTATCAGTTCTAAAAAAACGCTAATAAAGGGTCACTTTTAACAGCATTTTTTTAGCACTGTTAAAAGTGACCCTTTATCAGTGCTTTTTTAGTACTGATAAAGGCCCCCCTTTATCAGCGTTTTTTAGCACTGATAAAGGGGGTATTTATCAGCACTTTTTTCTATCACTGATAAATTTTATGTTTCAAAAAAAATCATGAAAAATAAAATATTGTTATATAAGTATATTTATATTGATATAAATATAATATATATTTTTTAAATATGTTTTAGATAAGTATAAATAGACTATTACATTTAATATATAATAAGTTTAGTGAAAATGGATTCAAAATATTTTAAAAAATATTATTAATTAATAATTTACTAATTATCATCAATTAAAAATCATTTAATAACAATTTGAAGACACAAAAAATCAAAAAAAATAATAAAAGATCTAAAATAAGTTGAAAATGTAATTCAAACTTCAAACGGACATAAATTTTGATCCGGGTGTACTTTTGAGCTCTACAGCATATCAAATCGAATCCTGTGACAAGCTCTATGCACTGGAGACTTAATCTATGATTTTGTCACATTTTTCAAGGCCAAAAAAGGCCTATAAAGCCTCCAAAACTAAGTTTTTTGTTGGGATATCCCGATTTTTTAACATTCAAACAAGTATAACTTCTGATCCGGATTTCTGTTAGGTCTGTACCAGATATAATATCGAATATTATTTCATTTTCTTCGATTTGACTGGTTGTGGAGTTGAAACAAGCTTCTGGATTATAAGTTATGGTCATTTTAACATTCTATGGCTTTTCAAATACATATATATGTATTTATTCGTAAATATATATGTGTCTATGTGTGTTTATGTCTCTCTCTGTGTGTGTGTGTTGTAAAATATGTATGTATGTATGTATTTATTTATTTATAAACACACATAAAAAACATATTTCATAAATGTATTTAAAACTAATCTTATAAGTATATATTAATATACAAATAAATATACGGATAAAAAATTATAACTAAAAATAAATATATAAATAAATATAAATATATAATAATATACGAATGAATATATATATACTAATATATGAATAAATATATTTATATTAATATTAATCTATATTAATATAAAAATAAATATAACTATATATATATATAAATAGATATATCATTAAATAGAGAAAAAAACAAAATGGCTTAGTGGTAAAGGTGTATCCGCGAAAGGGGGGAGGTCGTGGGTTCGAGTTCGGGTGGAAGCAAAGGGGTGAGCATGTGTGGGGGTGCGCGGGAAGGGAATCATGCGGGAGAGTGTGAGGGGGGGTCCGCCTAGAGGTGTTAAATGGGCGGTCAAGCGCTGTTAAAAGCTCCCCCCACATTTTATAATTCTTTTTTATTTTATTTTTAATTTTTTTTTACTTTTATCAGAACTTTTTTTAGTGCTGATAAAAGTGGCCTTTATCAGTGCTTTTCAGAGCGCTGATAAAGAAGACCCCCTATATCTTCACCTTGATTAACAACACTTTTTTAGCGTTGTTAATCAACTTTTCTTGCATTGATAAAGGCCATATTTGTAGTAGTGTGAGAATGATGGGATGACTTGAATAGATTTGGTAGCAAAGGAATAGCCATAACTATCTTTATCCAATGTAAGAGGCAAGCTTTGAGTAAATAATATTTATGATTTTAGAATCTGGGACCTCACTCAAGAGATTAAAGAGCTATGAGTTAATGCGGTTGATCAGTCAAACACCTACCTTGAACTCTTTGAGTAGTGGCATAACCATATATTGTATACTATGAGGGGATGTTCAAGGATCCTTGTCACTAGAATACTCAAGTGATAGAGTATTTCTATTATAGTATATAAGGTTCCTATAATTTGATAAAATAGTAGGATACATTTAATGATTTATTTAATTAATCAATAATTTCTAAATCGGTAATCAAGATAAAAGTACAATCTACAAGATTTTATTTTTTTAGAAAAATATAAAGCAATACCAAAATACTCTTTGATAATATTGGATAAAGTCAATGTCATATCCAGCATGAATTTACAAAGAGTAGCACATGTGCTTTCACATAATAATACAACATTGGAAATTCAAGGTGCTGGTGTCCCCAATACCTATGAAGCCACCTCAGGAAGTGAGGGTGTTAAAACTACTTACAAGAGACTCATGTATAATGCATATGATGGTTATGTCATCATTCTATCATCAATGTTTGATGTGAGTTGTGGATACCACACCGGGACATGGATGATTTCACATGTTGTCTCATCTTCAAGAAGTTTAAAAGAAGAAAGTGAAGTGTGATATGAATTTGTGATAATGACACTGACTATGTGTAATAAAAATATGGATCATGATTCATTCATATTTCATTTTCACTCATATACTCTAATTTCATTTAAGATTAAAAAATTAATAGTAAATGGAGAAAAATGCTTCAATTCCTTTTGGGTAATGTTTTCCAATAAAATAAGAACTTAAAGAAGGTTAATATTTAGTTCTTATGGTGAACAAGTTGAAAGACAAGGTGAAAATTCCAATGAAAAAAGAAATGCTAATGAAACCTTCACAATGTCCTTAAAATAAGAGGTATTTAATAGGAGGTTATTTGCTTCACATATCATGAAATAAATCAACAAAAGTTCAAAAGTAATGAACTGAATCAAAGAAGCAAGTATCTACATCTTCTTCAGGTATAGTCTAAAATTATAAGTAATGTTTCTGTTTTAATTTTTTGTTATTAAATACAATATGCCTACTACATATGTGTATTTCAATAAAATATCCAAGTAAGTATAGAAACATTATTAGAAGTAAGGTGTGTTCTCCAAGTATCTGAGAAAGGGTGGTTCCTAAGTCTGCAGTGAGAAACATACAACTTCAAATTGCCAAGTGATTGATTCTAGTAGAACTTTTATTGATTATAACCAAAAAAATTATCTCATGTGTCCTTTGTAAATAAGGATAAATTAATGTAGTTTATGAATGAATGTTGTTTTTGGTATTTCATACTCAACCAATGGTTCAGTAATACATAAATGATAGGAAATACATGTTGAATATAAAATGTAAGACTCATATACCCAATTGTGGAAAGATAATACTTCGTCAAGAAAAACTACATGGATTTCAATGATATACCCAATATGGTATTTAGAGTATTTGGAGTTAAAGACCTTAGGTGTTATTGATATATTTAGTTTTTTTTACAAAGAAACCTTTAGAAATAAAGGTTAACCATAAAGCTTTTGGAATTAGTTCAATGAGAGAGCATAAACTATTTCAAGGGTAACATAGTGGTAAATTTACTTCATAAGATTTCATTAAGTATTAAGTAATTATAAAGTAAATTATGGTATATGCATGGTCAGAATATATGAGTTGCTTTGCGCTAGTATGTCAAATATTATCTTGACTAAGCATTCACCTATCAATATAATGTAGTATAGAGTAATTCCTAAACACACATTACCTTATCTACATTAGGGTTATGATGATAATAATGAGGATTGATTATGAGTATTACATGTTAACATTGATCAAAAAAAATGTAGCGTGGATTAATTCCTAAATGTATATTTCCTTATACACATAAGATACATGATGTTAGTAAAATTAGTATCAATGTTGTGACTAATAATCTTTGTAGAAACTTCCATTATTTTTCAAGATATGCTTCGCAAATAATGGAATTATGCCATAACTATATGCTAACCATAATGACAAATGGATATCGTATCAGTTGTATTATTATGGAAATACATTATCATAAGAACATGTGTTTATATGAAAGGAGTTTGTTAGGATATAAACAAACTTGAATTAAGAAAAACACAATGTGCATCTAAATTAATTATATTAAAAGTTTCTTTGGATATTACAAAAATACCTATGATAGAAAAGCTATAGTCAATTAATAAATTACACTTATATAAGAGAGTGCACATCTCTATTTGAGATAGTGGGAGAAAGGTTGACTTGGGTTTAGTTAATGCTAGAGATGGAAAAATAGTTTTCATAGGAACAAGTTCCATAAGAGCATGTGGAAAGTAATGTTCTAGAGACACATACTATGTAGGAAGGATAAAACCATGGTGATGGTTCTATAATCACCATGGTTGGTGATAATTTATTCATTGAGAATAATAATTCTTACAATTGGGTAGAACATGGTAAGTAGAAAAATTGACAAGGTTAATTAAAATTAAACAATGGATTCCTTGTATTAGAGAACATGGGATTATTATTTTTAATACTATGGTAGGTATTCATGTGAGAGTATACATGGATGGTACAAGATAAGTACCAATAAGGATCGATTGGTAACACCAAGTCATTATGCCTAAATCCATTAGAATTTATTTGTCATAGCTACATTCTATGATAATTTTATTGTTCATTAGATGTCAAGACCACTAATCGTGGAAGGGTTCTATAAGATGAAACCATAAAGGGATAGTGAAACCATATAATAAAAATATGGGGTGAAAGTTACTGAGATCTAGTTTAAGATTAAAGTAAGAAACAAGATCATAGAATATTAATTTGGAATGAATTTTTTCCATGTGTCTACTAGAGGTTAGTAGGAGCGTCATTATTTTCCAAGTAAGATATGTTTTATGAAATATGGAAAACAGTTAATGGCCTTACATTAGTTAAGATTAGAATTGATATTATAGTTATTTAAGACCAGAATGAAATAAACTCTCCATATATTAACTTAAAGTAGCAACCTAAGTTCTAGGGAACATGATCTATTGATATAGATCTAACAGTTTTATAGACCTAGTCAATCATACATATACTGACATCGAATTAAAAATACAAGATAGAAAAATTCAAGAGAGAATTGTTACTAATGTTATATGGAATAAATATCTCCAAGAAGGCATGCATGGGCATATGAGAAGATTAAAGTGGTGATTTGAAATTAAATATGCTTCAGAGATGGATCAATCATATATTCAATGATATGTAAAAGACATGATATTGACAACATATACTTTAAAATAGGTAAATTTCAATTATATCCAAGAGAAATGAAAGAAAAACAGTTAGAACTATCTAATAGTACTAGAGAAATTACAAAGGATATATACCTCATATGTAGAGAAGATAAGATACTAGTTTTGAGGGGACAAAAACTACCATTCCTTAGATTAATGTGATCTAATATCACAGTCAGGGTAAGGGAATGAGCGAGAAAATCTCACACAAGCCAATGGTATCCATACCTACAAATATTGAGTATATTGCAGCTTATGAGGTAGTTAAGAAGCAGTTATTAAATGAAATGATTTGTTCCAGTTCTTGTAATCACTCCTAGTATGTAAATTTTTATCATTATGATAATTATATTACAAGTAATAGCCAAGATGTCAAGTTATGATAGTGGGAAAAAGGGGATATACTCAAGGATAACATCTCTTGAGAAGTTTTAATCGAGGAGGTGAGGTCGCACATAATAGAATATCCATGCAGTGGAGACATGGAATACCCAGTGACTAAATCCATGACTCAGCATAAATATGATCTTAATCATGTGAGAGTTAATAAGGATATTTATCAAGTTGTCTCTAGTAAAAGCGGGAGTGTTGTAATAGTGGGTTACCTAGAACCAACTAAACAGTACTTTTTTATTACCATTTCATGTATACAGTGAGATATGCATGATGTACACTTACTATTATAGTGTATAAATTTCTACATCCACTATTTAAATGGTAATTTCCATAGATTAATTTTCATATCAAAAGGTTATAGTAGATCCCAAGCTATAATGAGAACCTCAAGATATTATGAAATTAATCTTAAACAAATCTCCTATGGTCTAGATACATCATTTTGAATATAAAAAAATTATTTATAACTATTAGGAGTTAGGGGATCATAAGCATTGAGACTTATTCCCATGAATTTCACAATTGGTGATCTATGGTAGGTGAGATCATGAGGATATACTCACTAATAGGAACACCACATGTTGCAGGTTTCAATGATTGTTCCTATCTATGAACATGTGTATTGGTCTCCTAGCTTGGGATTATTATAAATGTGTTCCATTTTCTTGCATACTTCGATTCAAGGAAAAAACCATAATAATGAAATTGTGGCAAGGATGCTTGTGTTTGGTGTGTCAATGGTGGTAAGACATTAATTGAGTGATCATGATATAATTTGTCGCTTATGAGTTGAGGAAGTAATTTATCACTGGCCCAGTTGATCGGATGGTAGTACCTTCATAAATTCTTCACCAAGGTAGTATGAGGTAAGTCTGTACAGTTAGATCAACAAACAATAAAGCAAGAAAGGTCGATGATAGAAGTGTGCATACCTCTATGAGATATATAAAAACAAAAATATTATACTACACAGTTTGTGTTCATAGGTTTGTTTTCATTACTATAACTATTCCTTATCTCTTTAGGGGCCTTGATGAGTTGCTAGAATCCACTCTTGGTGTGTGAATATTATTCATTGTTTACAAGATAAGGGCCTAGATGATCACACACAATATCACATTCAAGAATCTACCCTATTCTGATGAATAGTAATATCTGACATGGTGGGCCCTACCATGGGGTCCGAAAGTTTTCTAAGTATTGATGATCATAGATAAATAAATAAACTTATTATTATTCAAGTAAATAATAATTGGGTTTAATTTATTAAAATTATTTACAAGTTTTTAAGTAAATATGAGGAATAATATTATTCGAATGAATTTTATTTTAATATTCCAAGTTCGTTTAATATTTGAAGGGATTATGATTCAAGTTAAATGGATTAGTTTTATCATGTAATATATTTAATATATATTATTGGAATGTGATAAAATATAAATAATATTTATGATTCATTTTAGTTCATTATAATTATTTCCTTATGGATTATTTAGTGGATGTTATTTTTCTAGGGGTTGGGGAACCATTTCTGGATATTTGTTCAATCCACTATATAAGAAGGGAGAGAGATCATTTATATACACTATTCATTCCTATATAATGATGGATTCTCTCTCCTCTTTCATTCTAGAGAGATAAAGTCTTTCTCTGAGTGTCAATCCAAGAATGCCTTTGACGGATCAAAGGCATGTGATCGAGGTGATCGACACAACATCAAAAGATTCACTAGAGATCCACGCTAGAACCTGGAATTAAATGAACAGATATCACATAGATTATTAAATCATGTGTGGATAATATAGAGGGGTTCAACTTCAGATCCTTTGAGAAATGTTCACCGGTGAAGATCTACAGTCATTCATGCTTCAATTCAGAATAAGTTACATGTTCTATTTATTTTTCATTATCTGTTTAATTTACATGAGATCTTTGGGACTCTACTGGGGATAAGGTAACTAGATATGACAAGTTTCTTCATCCCGGTGATGAAAAAAATTTAAATATTCAGCCCACCAGCTTCCACTGTGTGCCCTAGTACCTCCAGATCCAACACAAGGCACTCATGTTTCTTAATAAAACTATCAACTCAAGCCCTAAAAATTATCTTTATCAAATAGATGTTTTTATTCCATCTTGAATTAATTGATTCATTATTCATATGTTACGACTACGTGAATACTAATTAATTTAAAAATTAATTTAAACATGATCCCAAGCATACATTCTAGTTTCAATAAACTTTGTGGAATTACAATTTATTAACATGACTTTAATTATTTTCATCAAAAATCATTAACATTATTCACATTAGTTATCAAATTCCTTCAGCACATGGAATTAAATATTCAATTAAACATGTGCATTGCATCAATTTTATTACCATCAATTTTCAAGAAACACCATATTCAAACATGCCTATTCTTTAATTATTAATTCAATTAATAAATTAATTCCAAATTTATATTCTTTACCATTTTCCATCAAGAACAAAATAATAATCTATAGAATCAAAATACATGATAACAATCATAACATAGACAAAACACTATCTATCAAAACAAGAGGCAACATGTTATAATGGAATAAAGCATCAAGATGAAATCATTATGATCCATTTCTTCCTTAATATGGTTCAATGATTATTAGGTCAATTAAATTTCTATCCAAATAGATAAACCATGACAAATTTATGATGTCACGTAACTAAATAAGAGAATCAACGAATCCCCTACCTTAAAGAAAGAAACTCCACACAATTTTCTACACTAAAGATGGGTGCACGCACAAGATGGAATCACCATTTGAGAACTTGAGCCATCAGAATAAGGGTTCCATGAATCAAATGGAAGGAATCTCAAATTTTTGGTCTTGATAGAACAAAATAAGGAAAGAATGAAGGAAAATAATTTATTTTTTAGTCGACAGATACATGACAATCAAGTTTTTTGAATCGCAATATATTTTAATTCCAAATTTTGTGGGATCTCATTAAACTCCATCCAGAAGGACATATTTACAACCTCATTCATCACTAAAAATAAAAGATAATTTTGGTCTTGATAGAACACAATAAGGGAATAATTAAGGAAAATAACTCTATTTTTTAGTCGACAGATATAGGACAATCAAGTTTTCTGAATCGCAATATATTTTAATTCCAAATTTTGGGGGATCTCATTAAACTCCATCCATAAGGACAAATTTACAACCTCATTCATCACTAAAAATCAAACATATAATTATCTTTGATGTAAAATACTTTTAAGACCCTTTATTCTCACCACTTAAAGGTCTGCATGGACATTTTCGCAAAACTGGTGGAACTCTCCATGTAGGGGATTTCATGTAGCCAGAATCACCATGTAACCAAAAGCCCCATGTAGCCAAATTCCCACATAGTTAAAGCCCCACATAGTTGAATTCCCCACATATCCAATCTATGTAGCTGATTTCTCACATAGTCGATCACTCATGTAGCTGACCCACATAGCCCATCTAGCCACGTAGTTGATTCAAGTAGTCAACCCACGTAGTTGTTTCACTCACATAACCAATCCACGTAGCCATTTCACTCATTTATCTAATTTATCTATGTAGTAGATCCATCCACATATCATATTTCATTTAACTGATGGCTCCAAATAACTGATTTTACTGTCCATGAGTCAGCCTCTCACCCAAGTCATGAACCACACCTTCCTGATGTGAAATCCTTCTTGATTCCATATTTTAGGATCCAAAAACATTCAGACCCACTCTATGCCTCCTTTGAGAACCATGGGAATAGGAAACATGAAAAGGGTTAGACTAGATGGATTTGATCCCTTACATTATATACCTCTCAAAAAATTATCATCCTCAAGAATCCAAATACAAACCCTAGGAGAAAATGAAAAGGGGGTCATCTGAACAACCACCCCACAAGATACCTCTCAAGGATCTCACCATCACAGGAGCTCAAACAACCCATCATAAGAAACAAGAATATAACCATAAAACATCAAAAAACATACCCTAAACATTATCTAGGGGGGAGATACCTCTCAAACTAGAACAATGTTACCAATAAGAAAAAAGAGGGAACCGTCTCATAAAACAGAAAGGTCAATATCCCTAAAACGAACAATGTTACAAGAGAAGATCTAAACGTCAAGCATCTCAGGGTATTGAGTGAACATATGTGACTCACATTCCCAGGTACTCTCCATAATTCTACCATTCCACCATAAGACACAAACCAAGGGAATAGCATGCCCATGAAACACCTTCTCCTAGTGTTCCTAGATCTCCATAGGATGCTCCTTGGAGGTCGTATCATCATCAACATCGATATCACCCCAATTGATGACATGATATTCATCATGAACATAATGACAGAGTTGAGATATGTGAAAATTATCATGTATCTAGATCATCTATGGAGAAGTGACATCTGATATTCCATAACTCCAAAATGATCAAACACCTCGAAAGGACTAACAACCTTGGGAGAAATATTACTCCCATGACCAAACCTTTTCTTACCATGATGAGGAGTCACCTTCTCAAACACATGATCTCTAACGTCGAACTCCATAGGTCTCCTCCTATGATTGGAATAGGATTTCTAATAATACTATTCTACCTTTATCCTTTCGTGAATTACTTGAAACATCTCCATTGTCCATCCTGAGAATTGTTGTCTCTCCGACCCTAGTCTAGCATAATGGAGAATTGTAAGGTTAGTTATAAAAATATTCGAATAGTGCCATAAAAATTTGGAGTGAAAACTATTATTATAAGAAAACTGGATTGAGGGAAGGTGCCGCATCCACAAACCTCCAAAATCTAGGACACAAGAGCGCAACATGTGTTCAAGAGTCTAGGTGGTTTGCTCTATCTAACCTTCTGTATGCAGATGAAAATAAGTTCTAAGACATAACTAAGAGAAAAAATCATGATAGAGACCTCTATACACCCAAGAGGTAAAATGAGGATCCCGATCAGAGATGATCATCCTTGGGACTCCTTGGAGCCGCACCACCTCTTCCTGATACTGTCTCGACAAAAACTCCACTAATCTTGACTCCCTAATCGCTATAAAGTGGGATGATTTCATAAAACAAACCACTATCACCCATATAGAATAGAAAAATCACTAATATCAAGGTGAAACAGTAAATAAGTCCATCATGATGACCTCCCACTTCCACTGGAGAGCATCCAATGTCTAGAGAAAACTGCCAGGAACATTGTGTTTGACCTTCACCTTATGGCAGACCAAACATTGAGAAACAAACTCTGAAACTGTATGCTTCAACTCAGGCCATGAAAACTAGTCTCTAAAATCTTGGTATATATTTTTCATGTTGTGATGTACAAATAAATGTGAGTTATGGAACTCATGGATAACCATCTTACGCATCACCATAGGAATGAAAATCCTTCCTTAGAACAACACCTAGTGTTTTCCATCCTCAAACTAACCATCAGGGGCGTCCTCCACCTTCTGTACCAAATAAGACTACACCATCATCTGGAAAATTCAACCTCGGCCTCCAGCATCTCCCATATCTATATGCATCTTTGAGAGTTATTTCATCACAATCTAGGAATATCCATATTCACACACGGTATCACTATGTGACTTCCTGATCAACAAATCACCCGCAATATTTCCCTTTACTAGCATATATGAAATCTCAAATTCATAATACTACAAGAATTCCATCCACTGAAACTGATGAAAGTTCAAGTCATATTGGTAGAAGACATACCTTAGGATCTTATGGTTAGTAAAAACAAAAAAAAATATTGTTGATGAGGTAATGTTGCCACAACTTTAGAACAAACACAACTGCCACTAACTAAAGATCATGGGGACATAACTTCTGATACCCATAAGAAATAATTTATTTCTAATGTATCAGAGAACATCCCAATTCTGGATGAAAATAATCACAAAAAACCTCAAACTAAAATGCCTTTATTGGAAAACAAAGGATTGGAGCATTGACCAACTTCTTCTTAATGTACTCAAAAGTTGTCTAACACTGGTTAGTCCACAAGAACACCTAATCCTTTTAGGTAAAGGTTGTTAGAGGAGTTTCAAATTGATAGAAATTTTCTATGAACCTATTTTAATAGCTTGTAAGACCAAGGAAACTCCTCACCTCTACCACTATCTTGGGGGCTTCCCAATACAAAACCACCTATATCTTTAAAGGATCTGCAACTTCTCCCTGTTGAACAAAACATGCCCTAAGAAAAAAACATTAAAATCCCAAAACTCACACTTTAGAAACTTCCTGAATAGCTTCTCATGATGAAGAATTCATAAAATGACACATAGATGATCTGCATGGTCCTCCTTAGACACCTAGTACATGAGGATGTCATCAGTGAAAACCACCACAAACTTATCCAGGAACTCTTTGAACGCTGCATTCATCAACCCCATGAATATGAATATAGAATTATTCACACCAAATGACATTACAATGAACTTGAAATTACCATGAAAACAATGGAAAGAAGTTTTTTGAATATCCTCATCCTCCACTTGCATCTGATGATATCCTGACTAAAAATTGATCTTCAAGAACCAACTTTATTCCTTCAGATGATAAAATAAATCATCAATCCATGGAGTATGATAGTGGTTATTCATTTTCACTTAGTTTAAGTGATGGTAATTGATACAAAACCAAAAACTTCTATCATAATTCTCTATGAACAAAACGGGTGCATCCCAAGGTGACACACTTGGACAAACAAATCCTCACTATAATAGTTAATCGATGCATACTCCCAACTCTCACAAATCAGAAGGAACCATCCTATATGGATACATCGAGATAGGAGACACGCTTAGCTATAGATCGATCCCAAATATGATCTCCCATTGAGGGGGTAATGTTACAACCTCTTTTATAAATACATTAGGGTACTCTTCCACAACCCTGGGAAACACTAACTTCTGAACCTCCAAAGAGCTCAGTATCAACTCATCCATCAAAGAAAACAAGGACAGAACATGCCTCTAGCCCATCTGAGGGTCTCTCTCACCAACAAACACCACTGGATCTCCATCAGCATCATAAAACAAAAAATTTCTCTTGAATAAATCCACAATAGCCTATACTAAATACAACTAATCCATGCCAAGGATGATTTCATATGGATATATCCATAAACATAGAAAATCTCCCTAAGATAGATGCTTCCTCAACACTAGATCTCAGTCACTACATACTTTATACAAGTTAGCTCAGCCTCTAAATAGTTTAGTCAACACCAAGTTAATTGTAAGTATCTCTACCTCAAGTCCCAAAGCATGGATAAGGGTAGGTGATATAAAGGAGTGCATCACTATTGAATCAAAAAAAGTATGGACCCATATAGAAATTAAGAAAAATGTGACTTGAATGATGTACGACTCACCTGGATTTGGAAATGCTAAAGCATGAATCTAGCCCGACCTACTCCATGGCCTCTATGACCATACTTAAGACCACCTCCATGATCGTGCTCTACTATCTGAGAATGAGGATAATCTTGGGGATATACTCTTCCCACCCCATATCCTCTCTATTGATCCCAAACCAGAACATCATGTTGCTACAACTTCAGCTGAAACTACCTCAACGTAAAACTTAGAGAACACTGACTACTTAGAAAGCTCGGTCACTCTCACCATTGATGACCTCGACCTCCACAAGAAAAAAAAATGCATGATCCCTTGGCATAGATCTGAGAGCCTCTACCCCTAGATAAATAAGATTATGAGAGCTGGTACCTACCCTAGACTAACTGAAAACTCTTTTATCTAAGAAACTAGGAATGCTAGACCACAACTATGATTTATGAGTAATCCTGATGACTCCCCTCTTATAATGATTCATTTCTGGCCAATTTTCTCTTAATAACCTCTACCCTCTCTTGTTTCTTAAGATATGTCTTCAATATAAATGGGATGACCTGAAGGTGGATATTTGGACACAAATCCTCCTCAAAATGCCTCACCCTAGACTCCTCATCTGGAAATAGGTCTGAAGCATATTTTAGAAGGGTCTTGAAATGGATCTCAAACTCTTGCATGCTGGAACTCCCATATTTAAGGGTAAGAAGCTCCTGGTGATTGGACACCTTCACGGTCAAGTAAAGGAACTCTACTCAAAACTGGTCACAAAACTTCTCCCATGAGACTACCGACTCTCCATGATCCCTAAGGAATAAGAACCACCACTTCCATGCTACTCAACACAACATCATCACATCCAACAAAACCCATTGGCCCTTCCAAGCACAGATTGAACTGAAAGCTATCTCAATATTCTATAACCACTCTTCTATAACTGAATCTGTAATGTAGCCATCATACTTCTGTAGAATATAGTTCTAAAACTCTTAGAGTGGCCCCCTCTAAGTATTATCTTCATCAACCTCCACTATGCGACGATCATATAGCACATCCCATTGAAAATATTTGGCGTGAACCTGATGAGGACGTCGAACTGGGGCCATTCCTATAAAAGAATAAACTATTAGAAACATAAAACTAGATTATGGAATATTTAAAATTAATTAATTAATTATCTTATTTAAGGTTTTAACCTATCCTAAGGTCTACCCATTTCAAAAATAGTAGAAAATAAGAATTATACATGATCCTTCTATAGGTCTCTACCCTACAACTAGTATCGCTTTATTTAATATGTTTAGTAAACTTAAAGGTTTATGCATCAGATTATAGGGTGACCTAAATACCCATGTCTCATTCAGTCTCCCATGTTTATATTGCTTACTGAACTTAACTGAAATTGTTTCCCTACTAAACCATGTAACCTTACATGTGCCTAACTCTAAACTCCATCATATCCCTCATCCTAAACCTTTGATACCACTATTTCATTAACCCCTCCCCAAAATTTTACCTCTTCGAGGCTAGAAATGAGGGAAGGGTGATGGTGAATGCTCAAGTCCCGCCTCTGTTAGCCCCTAGGTTGGAAACTAACATTAAGGGTATAATAAACATGTATATGGGAGGAATAACCCTCTAAGAGAACATAAAAAAGAGAGATAGAAGACAGATGCCCCAATCAATACCTTATTAGATATATATAAAGAAATATCAAGTGTAAACAATCAAGGTCGTACAATACTATACCAACTGAGATGAAAACTAAAAGTACCAAATGATAAATATGACAACAACCATGAAGCCCAAATAGCTCCAACAAAAACCACAAGCTAGTAATATTCAGCCTAATCTCTAATATTCTCTAAATGAATTGAAAAATAGTTTATATATATAGGGTGATCATAATAGTATACTCGGTAGGATCCTCCCCAGATCCTCTCATGCAAAATATAAAGAAAGCATGCTAAAGAATAGTGAACAATAGTGAAACTAACTCATCAACTAAATAGGTATACCAAGTTCCTAGCCTCACTATGGGTAAATATCACAATGTATCACATATAATAGAGCATATAATATAATAATGAATCATCAAGGGTACCCCTCTCTCGCTTCCCCACTGGTTTTTTCTCTACCCCAACATCGCATGTCCTGATCCATCTCTCTTTAAAATAAGCCTACCCAAAGACACCTGGGAAAAACATCACAACATGCACCTCATGCATCACATCATCACATCATCCCATATGCATATCCATATATAGTAACCAAGAAGTATCCGAAATGCACCACAACCTGTATGACATATATCATACATCAGGTATTATACCTCACTCCGTTACAACCCATACATAGAGTAAGGTACCACAAGACATCACTGATTATACACATCATACCTATAATAATCCTTTGGATACTATATCTAGTAATACATGTGTGTGAAATAACCAAAAGCTATCACAACCCTCTACACAAATATATAGGGAAACTAGCTGTTGTGCATACCATTACAAGTGGATACCCAGAGAAGAGGTTAGGGATGGATGGGGTTGTCATCCATCTATCCTCCCATCAGGATGATGGGGAAAACAACCTCCTAGAGTCCACTAGGTGTTAGATTCCCAAACCAACATGGGTGGGGTAGCATATGAAATCACAGAATATACATGATATAATATATCTCACAAACACACTATGGGTATAACCTAGTCTTGGACTCAATCGCATCTAATATTGCTCGGACTCCCAACAGCCACTAGTAAGACTAGATATCTTATAAGTACATAAGTATTTAAAGATATATATTAAATTCATTATTTTCATTGAAAAAATCAATGTATGTTAATTAATTCATTATCCATTAATTAAATAATTAAGTAAATTACATTATTAACCATAAAGAAAAGTCCATGCCCTCCAGGCATAATTCAAACCAAGTCCATGGTTTCTCAAGATTAACATATTTCTAGTATTTTCATTCCATTAACACCAACCCAATGGGTTAGGTAATTTATTAAGCATTATTCATTCCATAATCTAGGTACTCTAGGAAAACCATCCAAAGCTTCCATCAAGATGAAACATGAAACCAAGAACATCCATCTTAATTAATCAACAGGTAAATGAATACAGATAAAACAAGAAACCCCACCATAAAACATGAAATAGATTCATAAACGAGAATCCTAACTCTCAACATCACATCAAAAATGGGTAATCCCAACTTCAACCCATTCCATAACCTCTCGTGTCATCCCCTAAACCCACATGCATATACCAATGCATCTTGCTAGTATAGGTGTAAACTATTGCCACATCACCCAGGCCTCCCCACCCACATCACATCAACCATCCCAAGCTCAGCCATCCCAGGCTCATATCACATCTGAGCATCCCTACCCCATATCACATTACATAGTGAAGTTCATATCTAGAGAGCATAACATGAGAAGTAGGAAATAAAAATTCATATACAGTAGGAAAATCTAGGACCTAAAAAAAGGAATTCAACCTTCACACATAAATGATCTCTCACGGCTCCAACACAAGGCACTCGACCTTCTCAAGAAAATGAGAAACTTAGGCCATAGAAATTATCCTTATAAAATAATCAATTTTTATTATATCTTGAATAAACTGATTCATTATTCATTGGTTCCAACCATGGGAAACCTAATACATTAAGATATATCAAGCTAATAAATTTATTAAAAAATTAATTTAAACATATATTCCAACTTCAACAAACTTTGTGGAATTATAATTTATTTATATGCCTTTAATTATTTTCATCAAAAAGTATTAAAATGATTCACATTACTTATAAACTTTCATCAACAAATGAAATTATATATTTAGTTAAACATGTGCATTAATCAATTTGATTACCATCAAAATGCAGGAAACATCGGATTCAAACATGCCACTTCTTTAATTCTTAAGAAAATTAATAAAATAATTCTATCTTTATGTTCTTTTCCATTTTCCATAGAGAACAACATGATAATACATAGCATCATAATATATTCTAAAATCATAAAATAGATATCAAACTATCTATAAAAACAAGATGCAACATATTATAATGGTATAAAGCATCAACATGCGATCCCTACAACCCATTTCTTTATTAATCTGGTTCAATAATTATTAAGTTAATTATATTTCCATACAAAGGGTTAAACCATGAAAACATTATGATTTCACATAAATAAATAGGACAATAAATGAATATCCTAACTTAATGAAAAAAGTTTCAAGTGATTCACTACACCAAAAATAGGGGCACACACAAGATGGAATCACCGCTGGAGAACTTCAGCCATTGGTAGAAAAGTTCCATGACTCCATATGACAACCCTCTTCTTTATTACACACTTAAACATGATTTATTACATAAAATCTTCACTTGATAAAATATAGAATATCAAGAGGTATAGTGTGTTTGGGGCTTAGTAACATTATATATTAGCTTAGAACATAAAGCACACAACATATTTATTGAAAACTTTCTTTACATGACCACTACATTCCCTCGTACTTAGTATTGCATGGGATAACCTGAGGACATGCATAAGAAAATGGTGAGCTATAAATCCCATTAAGGGAATAAACATGGAATAAAATGAGGAATAGAATACATGTTAGTCAATAGTCATATTAATGTAGAACAAGATAAACATAAACATAAAGTCATGATAAATCACAATAATCATAACATGGAAATGTGGCAACAACACTTAACATGGAATTAGCATGATCCAAGGCTCATTGCACATGGAGCATGAGTAAACCCTCATTTCACATGAAGCACGAGTAAACCCTCGTTTCACTTGAATTAGCATGAGTCAACACCCATTGCACATGACGTATCATGATACTATACTTTACCTAATGCATTGGAGTGCTATCAGGGCGCACCCTTCTTAAACATTTTATTTCATGCATAAGTGTGCCATATGGATCATATAACATGGAATCAATCAAAATAATAAGTTATTCCATGATTAAGTAATTTAGAATAAATACATGAAAGTACCATTCAATATGTATATGTGACTAAAGGTGAATACCCTTGATAGAGACATGGGTATGGTATTCACTACACAATGATCTTGGCTTGGAAAAACGCGGTGCAATTTTGGCAGCATAACGACGTGACATAAGGATTCATGAAAATGGTTGATGAGAGAGAAATGGGTGTCTCATCATATGTACATTAAATGGAAAATAATGAGTTCATATAGATAAATGTCCCAAAAATGTAATGGAATTTATATTCATGATACAAAAGAATTGCTTGAATGTAAATGAGGAGAGAGAAATTCCTTTCAGAATTTTGGCATAGTAACGGGTATACATGGAAGGAATTAATGAGAGAGAAAGGGGATCTCTCATTATTCAAAAATGAAGAGGTAAGTATGAGGGAGGTGAGAAATCATACCCCAATGTTTATAATTGAAAATAAAAGGGTATAACAATATGAGGAAACATGGACATAAATAAGGAAAGTGAGAATCCCTTACTTGGAAGTGTGATCCCAAAAAGCTTGGGAGAGGATTGAGAGAGGATTATTGAGAGATTGGGGCACATTGGGAGGATTCTAGAGAGAGGAGGTCAGGGGTTGGTCGAACTCCAAAGGCTTTGAGTCAAGAGGAAGTGGGAGCTTGGGTGGGTTTCTATAGGAAAGGAGAGAGAATTCTTTATTATTTAGGTTTGAGACACCTCACATTAAACTAATAAAAACCACAAACCAGCCCATGGTTTTTGCACATGGTTTTTTCCAAAGGGGAGTGTAAAAAAATATTTTACAAGGACAATGACCTAACTTCTTAAAATAATAGGGTTTCTTATGTGGAGGTGAGTCACACTCTCAAGGAAAACAACTTAAAAGGACAAAATGTTTTATAAGCCCTGAAGGGTCCACTAAAGCTTTGTAAAAAAAATCAAACAAACCCAAAATAACATTATTTTAATGGTAAACATATATTTTATTAACATAATGTTTATATTATTTTATTACATCACTATTGGGTCATTATGATGTAATAAAACACATTATATATTTAAACGGTATTTAATTTTTACCCAAAAATTAGACTATCTCAGAAAATTATGAAACATTCACCATTGGATAATTTTGACATCCTGATTCCAAAAATAATATTAATTTTATCTAAATAATTTTATAAATATGTGATTTTTTACTCTTAAAATAAAAACCGACATTTACTGAAAATTCATGGGTTTGACAAAAATAGCTTTCAAACCTTAATAAAAATTACAATTGCATTCATAAAATTATATGATAATTTATATTTAATAAAAATTAATTTAATAATAATAATAATATTTTATTAAAATATTATTTAATTCATCATAATATATTTCTTAGTTGAATATTAACCAAAAATACTATTTATGTTTTAAAAACTATTTACAAAGTAAAAATATTAAAATGAATGCACATTCTTTATAAAAAAAATAATGTACATAGTCATAGTGCTAGGGTCTTGTTACATAACATCTTATAATACCCACATAAGACCAAAGGGTAAGGTGTGCGATGGTGACAGACTCTTGGGGTGGCTCAGATAATATCACTCGGGTGGTAATCTCTATCAACTTCCACTTCTCTCGTAGGCGGTTCTGCTCGAGCTTAACGTTTTCAAGCTAGGATTGTGCTTGGTTAAGAGAGAAGCCTAATGATGCCACCTCCTTTCCGAGCTCTAAAAAATGGGCTTCATATGGGGCTATTCTACTAGATGAGGCCATCGCTTCCTTTGTCTGAGTAAATTGGATTTGTTAAATCCCTATATTTATACTAATCATGTGATCACTATTCAAAAACTATATTAGCAATGATCACAATTCTTAACGGTATTTTAAAATCCAAAACATAGAACAAAATAAGTGCATATGTTTTACATAACCATAAGAAGACATTTAAATGGACCAAGAGGAATTTTCATTAATGAATTTTTGGGTCGTTACAATCTCCCCCCTTTAAGAAATTTCACCCTCGAAATTTTCTTTTCCCACACTAAAACAGATTTGGGTAAATTTTCTTCATCACTTCCTATAATTCCCACATCACTTCTTTAAACTTGTGGTTTCACCAAAACACCTTGACGAGGGTAATTGTCTTATTTTGTAGAACTTTTTCTCTACGATCTATGATCTTCATTGGTTTCTCCTCGTAAGAAAGATCATCCTCTAACTGTACTACATCTAAAGAGAGTACATGTGAAGGGTCTGGTATGTACTTACATAAGAGGGATACATGAAAGACATCATGTACTTTGTCCATAAAAGGTGCAAGTTCCAATTGATAGGCCACAACCCCAACATGATCAAGAATCTTGAATGGGCCAATGTACCTAGGACTTAACTTCCCTTTATTTCCAAAACTCATGACCCTCTTCCATGGAGATATACATAGAAACACCAAGTCTCCAACTTTGAACTCAAGGTCTCATCCATGGTTATCTTCATAACTCTTATGTCGACTATGGGCTGCCTTGATATGTTACTGAATGTTTTTCACTTTCTCTACCATTTCTTCGACCATTTATGGTCAGAGCAGCTTAAACTCACTGACTTCATCCCAACATGCTAGTGTTCTACACCTCTTCCCATACATGACTTCAGAAGGTTCCATTCAGTTGCTTGACTGGAAACTATTATTAAAGGAGAATTCAACCAGAGTAAAATGTTGATCCCATACTCCTTTAAAGTCCATTGAACATGATATTAACATATCTTTGAGTGTCTAAATAGTTCACTCATATTGTCCATCAGTTTGAGGGTGATAGGCCATACTAAAGTTCAGTTCAGTATCTAGAGCATGTTGAAGACTCTTCCAAAACTTATAGGTGAATCTTGGATCTCAATTGGATACAATAGATAGTGGTACTCCATGCATCCTTACCACTTCCCTGATATATATCTGTGCCAGTTTATCCATTGAGAAATCCTCCCAAATTGCAATGAAGTGTGTAGACTTTGTAAGACAATCCACAATAACTGAGATTACATTGTTTCCTTTGGATATCTTTGGAAGTATGGTGACAAAGTCCATGGTGATGTTCTCCCATTTCCATGTTGGTATGGGCAATGGTTGCATCATCCTCTTAGACTTCTGCCTCTCTGCCTTCTCTTGCTGACACACCAGGCACATTAACGTATACTCAGTGATCTCCTTCTTCATATTATCCCACTAATAATTCTCTTAGATATCTTGATACATATTTCTATTTCCTGGGTGAATAGAAAAATTTGAACTATGTGCATCATCCAAAAGTTCCTTCTTCAGCTTTGGACTTGACGGAACACATAGTATTTTCCCCAATCTCACAATTCCTTATTCATTAACATTGATCTCCTAGGATTTTCCTTTTCTGATATCTTCCACTTTTTTATTAATTCCTACATCATCCTTTTGAGCATCCTTTAACCTTTCCAAAAGAGATGGTTGAGCAATCATTTGTGAAAGGATTGATGATGTTCCCTTCTTTATGATTACCATGTCCATCTTCATCAAATCTAAGAAGATTGGATCCTTCTCAATTTTCATCAATGATAGAATTGTTAGGTCCTTTATACTTAGAGAATCCACCACCTTGTTCGCTTTCCCAGGGTGGTAATGGATTGAGTAGTCACAATCTTTGATCATCTCTAACCATCTTCATTGGTGCATGTTCAACTCTTTTTGTGTGAATATATACTTGATGATTTTGCGGTCTTTATATATTTCACACTTATCCCCAAAGAGATAATGCCGCCAAATTTTTAAAGTGAAGATCACCATAGCTAACTCCATATCAAGTGTTGGATAATTATACTCATGAACTTTTAATTTCCTTGAAGCATAGGCAATGAATTTTGTCATTTTACATCAACACACAGCCCAGGCCCTTCTTCAAAGCATCCCTAAATACCACAAAAAGTTCTTCACTTGTGGGTAAAGTGAGAAGGAGTGTAGTGATAAGCCTCTTTTTCAACTCCTTGAAGCTTTATTCACATTCATCACTCCAAGAAAACTTTAATACCTTTCGATTTAGCTTGGTAAGAGGGTTGGACAATCGTAAGAAATTTCTCACAAATCATCGATAATATCCAGCTAACCCCAAGAATATATGTATATCTGTTACCGATATTGGCCTCAGCCATCCCTCAATTATAGATATCTTGGAGGGATCCATAGATATCCCATTGCTTGTGATGATATGGCCTAATAAATAAACCTCCTTCAACCAGAACTCACACTTGCTGTACTTTTCATAGAGCTTCTCCTTCTGCAAGGTCTCTAGTACAGTTCTTAGATGCTCCTCATGATCCTCCTTGGTTTTGAAGTATATTAGAATATCATCTATAAAGACAACCACAAATTTGTTGAGGTAATCTATAAATACTCTATTCATCAAGTACATGAATATTTCTAGAGCATTAGTGAGTCTGAAAAGCATTACTATGAATTCATAGTACCCGTACCGTGTACAAAAAGCAATCTTGGGAATATCTTTCTTCTTCACCCTTACTTGATAATATCCTGACCGCAAATCCACCTTGGAAAAGTATTTTTCTCCACGTAGCTAATCAAACAAGTCATCAATTCATAGGATATGATACTTTTTTTATCGTGATTTTTTTAAGCTCACGATAATCGATGCAAAGGCGCATTGACCCATCCTTCTTCTTGACGAAGAAGACTGGTGCGCCCCATGGTGAAGCACTTGGGTGTATAAAACCTTTATCCAGATTCTCATGTAGTTTTTTCTTTATCTCCTCAATCTCCACAACAACCATTATATATGGATTATTGGATATTGGCAATACCCCAGGTGTATGATCAATTGAGAATTCAATATCTCTTATAGGAGGAAGACCAGACAATTCCTCAAGAAACACTTTAGCAAATTCCCTCACAATAGGCATGTATTCAAGGATGGTTGCCTCATTAGACTCAATTATCTGAGACAAATACGTGTGCTCATAGGGTAGTAATATCCAACCTTGAGATGATGGAGCTAAAGAATATTCATCTTCCTCCTTGCACTTGTATAGAATCAGGGTCGATTCTCCACATGGAGAGTGATTTCCCTCTCACGACAGTTTATGTTGGCTCTTTATAAGGAAAGCCAATCCATGCCAAGAATTGCATAAAATTCCACCAGAGGGAGTATGATGAAGTTCTCAGAGAATTTCAATCCATCGATTATGACAGGGGAGAAGTTATATTCACAGGATGCAATGATTACCCCATTTTCTGTATTCACCGACATCTTTACTTCCATAATTTATGGTGATGTTGGCATTTTTCTACTAAACTTTCGGGATATAAAAGAATGTGTAGAACCATGAATGATATCCCTACCTTTCACTTTTTGATTCTGGTTCTACCTTATCCGATATAGACACGTGATGAGTAAATTAAACTATTAAACACATAAAGGGGAATCCAAGAAAAAAAATAGATGACTTATAAATAACTTTTATTTCCTTAACTTATGAATCTATAGAATTCAATCTATGTTATCCATGATCTACTTCCCAAAATATATTCTTATGGGATTTTTTTTATTCCCTTAATAATGGTTCATACTAAGCTTGTGAATTTACCAAATCATATCCCTTGGGAGTATCATAACCAAGAGTGAAGAAAGGCCCATTGTCATGTACCAGGATACCCTGAGTCAAGCCCGAAACTCCTTGTCGGGGTTTTCACCCCTAGGTACATCTGTGCCAGAGCCGCCTCTACCTGCTCTTATCCAGACAGGGATGTATTTTCTTGATAAAACACTTACTAAATACCCACCAAAAATTAGGGATGTTTTTATTTTACTTAGTCTTGTCTCTAAGGCTTCATTAGGGTTTTCTAATCCTAATCCCAAAAATAACTAAACCTATCATCTGATACCAACTATGACAACCCTATTCTTTATTACACACTTAAACATGATTTATTACATAAAATATTCACTTGATATAATATATAATATTGAGAGGTCTAGTGTCTTTAGGGCTTAGGAACATTACATATCATCTTAGAACATAAAACACACAACATATTTATTGAAAACATCCTTTACATGATCACTACATTCCCTCGTACTTAGCATCGCATGGGATAACCTGAGGACATGCATAAGAAAAGGGTGTGATATAAAGCCCAGTACGGGAATAAACATGGAATTACATGAGGAATAAAATACATGTTAGTCAATAGTCATATCAATGGAACACAATAGAAACATAAACATAAAGGAATGATAAATCATGATAATCATAACATAGAAATTTGGCAACAACACTTAACATAAAATTAGCATGAGCCAAGGCTCATTGCACATGGAGCATGAGTAAAACCTCATTGCACATGAAGCATGATTAAAACCTCTTTACACTTGAATTAACATGATTCAACACCCATTTCACATGACATATCATGATACTATACTTTACCCAATGCATTGGAGTGCTATCAAGGCACACCCTTTTTAAATATTTTATTTTATTCGTAAGTGTGCCACATGGATCATATAACATGGAATCAATCAACATCATAAGTTAATCCATGATTAAGTAATGTAGAATAAATACATGAAAGTAACATTAAATATGTATATGTGCTTAAAGGTGAATACCCGGTGTGGTATTCACTATACAATGATCTTGGCTTGAAAAAACGTGGTGCAATTTCGGCAGCACAATGTTGTGACATAAGGATTCATGAAAATGGTTGATAAGAGAGAAATTGTGATCTCATCATATGTACATGAAATAAAAAATTATGCGGTCATATAGATACATGTCCCAACAAACATAATGGAATTTAGATTCATGATACAAAAAAATTTCTTGAATGTAAATGAGGAGAGAGAAATTTCTTTCGGAATTTCGGCATAGTAATGGGTGTACATTGAAGGAATTAATAAAAGAGAAATGGGATCTATCATTATTAAAACATGAATAGGAAAGTATGAGGGAGGTTTGAAATCATAACCCAATGTTTATAATTGAAAATAAAAGGGCATAACAATATGAGGAAACATGGACATAAATAAGGAAAGTGAGAATCCCTTACTTGGAAGTGCGATCCCAAAAGCTTGGGAGAGTCTTGAGAGAGGCTTCTTGGGAGATTGGGGCACCATGGGAGGATTATAGAGAGAGGAGGGAAGGGGTTGTTCGAACTCCAAAGGATTTGAGTGAATAGTAAGTGAGAGTTTGGGTGGGTTTATATAGGAAAGGAGAGGGAATTCTTTATTATTTAGGTTTGGGACACCTCACATTAAACTAATCAAAACCACAAACCAGCCCATGGTTTTTGCCCACGGTTTTTTCCAAAGGGGAGTGAAAAACAATATTTTATAAGGCCAATGGACTAAAATCTTAAAATAATGGGGTTGCTTATGTGGAGGTGAGTCACACTCTCAAGGAAAACAATTTAAAAAAACAAAATGTTTTATAAGCCTTGACGGGTCCACTAAAGCTTTGTAAAATAAATAAATAAAATCCAAAATCACATTATTTTAATGGTAAAACATATATTGTCCGAACATAATGTTTTTATTATTTTATTACATCACTATTGGGTCATTATGATGTCATAAAATACATTATATATTTAAACGGTATTTAATTTTTACCCAAAAATTCGACTGTATTATAAAATTATGAAAAATTAACCGTTAGATAATTTCGACATCCTGATTCCAAAAATAATATTCATTTTATCTAATTAATTTTATAAATATGTGAATTTTTACTTTTAAAATAAAAACTGACATTTACCAAAAATTCATGGGTTTTGACAAAAACAGCTTTCAAACCTTAATAAAAATTACAATTGCATTCATAAAATTATACGATAATTTATATTTAATAAAAAGTAATTTAATAATAATAATAATATTTTATTAAAATATTATTTATTTCAAAAATACATTAATTCATCAAAATAGATTTCTTAGTTGAATATTAACCAAAAATACTATTTGTGTTTTAAAAACTATTTACAAAGTAACAATAATAAAATGAATGCACATTATTTATACAAAAATAATTTACATAGTCATAGTTCTAGTTTCTTGTTACATAACCCCTTATAACACCATCATAATACTGAAGGGTAAGGTGTGAGATGGTGACAAACTCTTGGGGCGGCTCAGATAACATTGCTCGGGTGGTAATCTCTATCAACTTCCACTTCTGTCGCAGGAGGTTCCACTTGAGCTTAACGTATTCAAGCTTGAATTGGGCTTGGTCAAGAGAAAATCCTAATGATGCCACCTCCTTTCCGATCTCCGACAGATGGGATCCGTATTGGGCTAGTCTACTTGATGAGTCCATCGCTTCCTTTGTCTGAGTAAATTGGATTTGTTAAAGCCCTATATTTATACTAATCACGTGATCACTGTTCAACAACTATATTGGCAACGATCACAATTCTTAATGGTTTTTTAAAATCCAAAACATAGAACCAAATAAGTTCATATGTTTTACATAACCATAAGAAGACATTAAAATAGACCAATAGGAATTTTCATTAATGAATTTTTGGGTCGTTACACTCCAAGTGAAGGAATCTAGAATGTTTGGTCTCAAGAGAATGAAATCAGGGAAGAATGAAGGAAAAACATCTGTTTTTTAGTTGAAATATACAGGACGATCGGGGATTCTAGATCGTAAAAGATTTCAATTCCAACTTTTGGGGGATCTTATTAAACTCTATGTGGAAGGACACATTTCCACTTCCATTGAGAGCACAGTATCAATGGAGGGATAAAACTATTATGGGTTGATATAAGGGAGTATAAAGGGACTAGATTAAATGTTATCTCTCACTCCATAAATTTTTAATAATTTATTTTATTTGAATTTTTCATTCAATGAGTTTCTCTCTTCCTCTTCCTTATTGAATTTTATCGCCACACTTTTCATGTGCTTATAAGATCCTTTACATAGGAGTGCTCATGAAAATGATCCTCTAAGTGTATAGGTGATTGGAATGTTTATTTAAATGTGTTAAACTAGTAAGTGATGAGTTTATATTGATTTCATTAAATAGACCCCTCTCGAGTTTATGAAATTGAAATAATTTAAAAAAAAATTCATCCAATCCATCCCTTGTAATAACCTAGGATCAAACCATTCCCATAATTTTAATTTACTTAGGTATCTTATTTTTAATTTAAAACCATCTAAAATCAACCCAAATTTTTCCACTTCATATCAAAAAGATATCCATATAATGTATATGTATGTAGGTTTCTCTTTAGGTATTTGTGGAATTGAAAACCCAAACTACACTAGAAGCGACTGCTTAACCCTAAAAACATGGGTAAATTTGTGAGAGACCAAATTTTGATACCGTTGTTGGGGAACCAAGTAATTAATCTCAAAAATAAATATATTCACCCCCATTTGTCTTTTATCACCTCAATTTCTATTATCTTTTCCCCTTTCTTTTGTTTTTCACTTTTCTTGGCGCATGCCTGCTTATACCTGTGACCATTCAAATCATCTAGTTAGGGTGGATAGTCCTCGGTTGGGGTGTAAAGAACACCTAGGTTTATATTCCCATTATATCCTAATATTACAAACACTATATATTAAAAAATTGATCCCATTTCAATAGAGGGACTTCCAAGAAACTAACTCATTAACCCAAGTGGAAACCAAAATGGAAATCCAAATGAGGCAGCCCCAAACTTGGGGAATGCAGTTGATCAAACTATAAATGCTACCTCAGACCTTCTTGGAACAACGAACCCTATTGAATTAGGAATTATTTCCTAGGATAAGCCCACTATGTCTTCAAAACTGATGTCCTAAACCTCCTTCTAACCTTCCATGGGATGGATTCAAAAATTCCATAACTTCATGTCAAAGAGTTCAATGACATTATTGAAACCATGTGCCCACCACATCAACTTGAGTTAGCTAAGATGAGGCTCTTTACTTTATCACTTATGTATTGAGCAAATAATTGGTTAAAAAATCTGAGACCTGCATCAATCAACTCCTGTGACTAATTGAAAATAGAATTCTATAAAAAATACTTCCACCATCACAAAACAATTGCACTAAAAAAGATAATCCAATTTTTTTTGAAAAATAAGGGGAGTCATTTTATGAAACATGGGAAAGGTTCAAAGACACACTCAACATGGTACCTCACAATGTATTTATAATCCCAGAACAAGTTATAATTTTCTATATAGGGTTGGGTCTGAAAAAAAACAATTCATTAACATGATGTGTAATATAACCTTCAAAAAACAAGACCCAAATAATGCTTACGAGTATCTAGAAGGTTTGGATGAACAAAACCAAATATGGGTAATATTACCTTATTATGAGAATCAACCCAAATATGGTGGAATTTATACCCTTAGGTAAGAATAAATACTTAGGGGAAAACTTTCTACACTCACTAGGAAGGTTGAGGAGATCAATCTTAGGAAGGTCAATGAAATTCAAACCGTTGACCCTATTTGCACAATTTGTGGAAAACATGAACATAATACCAAAAAAAACCCAAACATAACTTCCATAAAGGATTTTATTATAGGAGGAACACCAGTGGAGGTCAATGATCTGAACTTTCAGAATCCATAGTAGCAAAACACTTTCAACCCAAGGTGCAATGACCATCAATGATTCCATCGGAAAGATAACCAAAACCCAGTCAGCCACAAGGACCAAACCCCTAACCTCCAAAAAAAATTCAAAACCATAAATAGTTCCAAATATAACTATCCCATTAATAATATCCTCCAATCCAATATCACTACAAAAAACTGAGCATTTAGCGGCAGTTTACTAAAACACCCCTAAATTTTTTTAAAATAATTTTGCGGTAGTTTTTTATAAACCGCTACTAAATGGTTAAAAAATTTAATACATTTCAAACTTTCCCCCTCCCCCAACATCCTGACCCCCACGACCCCCAACCCCCCACCCCACTGACTCCCCGAAGCCTTATCCCGTCGTCGCCCATCGCCAGCCCTCGCTGCGTCTCATCTCACCACACCGCACCTCACCTCTCTGCACCTCGCCTCGCCTCGCCGTCCCTCGCCGCACCTCACCACGCCACACCTAGCCTTGACGCACCTCACCTCTTTGCACCTTGCCTCTGTGCCCCTCACCACCGATCCCGACCCCCACCTTACCACCCCTCAAAGGTCGAGCGGTAAGTGAAGGTAACACAATGGACAATTTTTTTGTGTTTTTTTTCAAAAATTCAATAATATTAATGATTAAATGGGTGTAACATCAAATGTTTTATTGCTAGTATAGTGTTGAGAGTTCTCTATATACCATATAAGGGGTTTTGTACATGTGTTCATTGCGATAGTAGTGCTTGATGCATTTTCTATCATTTCTGCCCATTTTTTAAAGTAAATATATAATTATAATTATTTATAGGTAGTTATTAATGATATGTGATGTGATGAAAATTTTGAGAGTTTATATGGAGCAGCATGGATGAGATTGGACGAGGTCTACAGGAGTATGGTTTAGGTTCTAACGTAAATATGGAGGTTGGTGGTCCCTATAATTAAAGAAAATATTCTTATTTTTGCATGAATTACCACTACAAGAATATTGTATAGAATTTGGTATAATTTATAGGAGAATATTTTTGTTGAGTAAAGGAGATATGATGGTGTTGACCTTGAATCGTGTTTTTAGAAACTTATATTTTTAAAAATGAACTTGTGATCTTTTGATCACACTAAATGTCAAACTGATGTACTATATATTCTTACATTTAATAAATATTCAATTATTGTTTCCCTATAATTTCACATCAATTAAGGGTCATTTTATTAGTTTTGACCATTATAAGCATATTTTAGAGTCATAAAATAATATTTTTTTCAATTTCATTCATTAAAAGTGAACCAAAACTTGAAGTGATGTGTTTTTTATTATTATATTTCAAATATTAATCACCCATAATTGTCCTAATATTTCAAAATAATCCAAATTTATTTTCTAGAATTTGACCCTCTAAAACATGTTTTTAAAGACTTTTATATCATTAAAAACACATTTTTGGTTATTCTAAATAAAACACACATTGATTGATGTTTCATTCATTTATACATGTTAAAAATTATCCAATAATAATTGTTCGACAATTTAAAATCAATCCATGGTCATTTTATGTGTTTTAAACATTACTTGTATGTTTTAAGAATTTTAAAATAATAAAACTACATTTTTGGTCATTCGGAGAAAACTAACCCTCATATATATGTGGCGTCTTTTCCGATATGTCAAAAATTAACCAGTAATAATTATAATAAGATTTCATGAAAATATTAGGTTCTTTTATTGGTTTTAAACCCTTAAATAATGTCTTTAGCAACTTTTATATCTTTAAAAATATTATTGCGATCATTCTAAGCACAATGTAAATCATATTGGTGTTCCATCTATTATTACATGTGAAAAATTATTCAAAGATAATTTTCCTACAATTTAATGAGAATTCATGGTTGTTTTCTAGGTTTTCACATTAAATACAATGATCTTGTGTGGAATGTTTATTTTATTCCTCATGTATACATGACTATGATAGAATATACTAGGGGAACCTGGTAAGGCCCTATGGAGATGTTTTTATCACACCATTCACGGGTACCCCTTTGTGCATGCATACCTTATATTTAGACTTCATCCTATCACACCACATGTAGTGGATAAGTCTTGTAAAGATTGATAGATATTTTTTGATAGGGTGTGTTGAGGCCTGAGGATAGATGTAGGTTTAGATTTCATGTGTTTTATTTTTTGGTTTATTTTATATTTTCCATCATCCCTTGGGTGATTAGTGTTTGTATGACAATGTGAATTATTCATGACATTTATTATATAATTTTGTTTATTTTATTGTTTACATTGATATGTGGTAGATGAATTGGTTATTTTTCCATTATAATATACTCTAATTTGATGTATTTTTCCACCATAGAATATAGATCATTACCTTGCAACAAGTTTGCAGCCACTTGCATATGTGTTGGAATGCTTGAGGTATATTGAACCTCATCTCATATGATGATTCTAGAATGGGGAATTATAATGTAATATCATAGAATTTAGTTCATTTTATAAATTGGGTTGATGAAAGAGAGGAATATGAGGACTTTATCAAATCCTATAATAGACCATATATAGGTGAGTCATGAAAATTTTTTTGGTGGTAAGTCCTAGTTACCATGGGTGTGGGATTATTGTTATTTTATTTTTCTACTATGATTGAGTTTTTTATGGAATATAATGTTATTACAGAAGTTGTTATTTTAAATTTTTATCTCCTCTATCACTAGAATGAGGTCTATGTTCATGCACCATATTTGGTATATATTACTTTCATGATATATACATGAATGAATTTTATTGGAATTTTAAAATGTGATTTAGTTGTTTAAAGTGTAAAAAAACATATATATAGAGTTAAAAATTATTTAACCTCAAGGAATTTAGGTTACATGATTGGTCCCTTCATAAATATAAGTATTTATAATTTTGGTGATTGAACTTGTAGATTCATGAAAATTGATTCTTGATCCCTCTTTGTGTATTTATATAGGAAAACCTTATTTAACGTATTAATATTTTTTCAACTACCATATATGAATATATTTTAATATTTAGTAATAGTTATGTATTTTAATTTTATTTTAATAATGTGTAGGAACATTGTGATATATATGGATAAAATCTGGATCACATTACCAAGGAACACACCTCAGTATGCTAAGGGTTTTCAGAGTTTTTAGATTTTTCAATTTCCAATCGATCTATTGATGAGAGAATAAGATGTCCACATCCTAAATGTAAATTTAGAATATGGTTTAAGATAGATAAAGTTTATGAACACTTGATTTTGAAGAAATTCCCTGCTCAATATTTTTGTTGGATTTGGCATGGAGAATCGAACATTACAGAAAGGTTTAACACTGATGTCAATCCACAGAATGAGCTCCAAAATTCTTTGACAATGGAAAATGAAATGAAAAACCTTATAAATGATTAATTTGGCATTTCATGACACCAAAATCAACATAAAAACATACCAGAACAACCAGTTGAGAGTACTACAAATAGAAACATGACAAGTGATGTTTTTGAGACTATAGGACAACAAGATCAAGATTGTAACATATCATTGGTTTTTTATCTTGGTTCTATGGAGACTAATGTAAGAGAAAACATCAATAAGCAGACATATTCATTTCATGATTTAGTTGATGATGGAAATCAAGAGTTGTATAGTGGATTTTTGAAGTATTCAAAACTTTCTTTTCTGCTGAAGTTATACCATATCAAATGCCTATGTGAAATTACAAATAAGGCGATGTATATGATATTAGGATTATTGAATGATTAATTTAATGATGCAAATACCCATGAGTCTTTTTATGATATGAAAAAAGTTTTTAACAAGCTTGGTCTGAATTATAAAAAAAATCATGCATTTAGCATTGATTGTATGCTTTCTTAGGGAGAGGATTCAAGTAGACAATATTGCAAGAAATGTTCTTCCTCTAGATGGAAGTTGATGGGTGATGTTGGAAGTCGGAATCAACATACTACCATGAAGAAGAAGAAAATGAACACACCTGCAAAGGTTTTGTGTTACTTTTCTTTAAATCCTCGATTGAAAAGATTATTCATGTCATTGAAAACTGCTGAACACATGAAGTGGCATTCTGTAGATAATAAAAATGATGGGTTAATGCAACATAAAATAGATTCAAAATCATGGAATAAATTTGATTCATTACATCCATATTTCTCATCTAATCCTAGGAATGTATGATTGGGATTGGTTGCCGATGGATTCAACCCATTTGGGATTTTGAGTACCTGTTATAGAATTTGGCTGGTTGTTTTGATCCCTTACAATCTGCCTCTATGGATGTGTATGGAACACACATATTTTATCATTTCAATGATTATTACTGGAAAAAAATCTTGTAAATGATATTAATGTATACTGACAGCCTTTAATTGAAGAATTATAGGAGTTATAGAGCAACGGTGTTGAGACATATGATGCGTCTTCTAGAATAGTGTTCAAAATGAAAGCTGATCTAATGTGGACCATTAGTGACTTCCCTGGACTTAAGAATTTATCTGCTTAGAATAATTACATGGGTTTGGATTCTCTTGTTTGTAAATTTTATTTTTATCCCAAACGGCTACCTCACAGTATAAAATGTTTCTTCTTATGTCATCGAATATTTCTCGGTGCATCTCATAGATTTTAGCTGAACAAGTCAAAATTCAATAGTTTAATTGATCGTAGACCACCTCCAAAGTTGTTAACATGTTATGAAATATTGGAATAACTTGGAAATATTGAAACAGAATTGGGGAAGGTTCATCATTTGAATGATAGTGTGAAACAAGTTCAAAGTGCATCATCAAGTGAAATCGGAACACAACAATAGAATAAAAAAAGTATATTCTTCAAACTTCTATATTGGGAATTTTATTTATTGAGACATAATCTTGATGTGATGTATATTGAGAAAACATTTTGTGACAATTTGATCTTCACATTTCTTAATGAGCATAGAAAGTCAAAGGATCATCTCAATTCTAGGAAATACTTACAAGCAATGAACATAAAACACGATCTCTGTCCAGATGAGAATCGAAAGTATGCTCCGGAAATTTTTATAATGAAAAATAGGGATAAAGATACAATCCTTAGAATTTTAAAATATGTGAAGGTATTTGATGGGTATTCAAGTAAAATATCAATGTGTGTTTACTTAAATAATCATAGGTTACATGGATTGAAAAGCCACAATTTACATATTTTGTTACATCAGTTACTTTCATTGGCATTGCATACATTTTTACCTAAAAAGTTTACTGTTATTATACTCTAATTCTGTACATTTTTTAGAAAACTATGTGAGAAAACTCTATATCCATTTTATCTTGACAACCTTAAAGAGAGATTTATATTGACACTTTGTGTAATGTATATGATCTTTCCTTTGTTTTTTTTAATGTCATGATGCATTTAACTATGCATTTGGTTGAGGAAGCTAAATTAGGAGGCCTCATACATTATCTATGGATGTATCCAATTGATAGGTAATTTATTTATATGTTTTTTATTTCAGTAAAAAATTCTTGGCACTTCTTTAAATACATTGTAGACGCCAGAAAAGTCCGTTGTTCCCAAACGAAGCTCCGGATGCGGAAAGCGAGGTCATATTTGGAGTCAGAAGCATGTTTCGGAGGGCCCGGAGGCCTTGCGCGGAATTTCGGAGACCCGCGCGCAAAGTTGAAGTTAGGCGCGCAAGCCTCCCGGGATGCGCGCAATGCGCTGGGCCAGCGCGCAATTTTACGCGCCCGTGGCCCGCGCGACTCCCTTGCGCGTCGGGCCCGATTCCGCGCCCGCGAAGGAAATTCCGCGCCCACGAACCGGATTCCGCGCCCGGGGTTGCCTATAAATATAAGGCGACCCCCGACGTTTTGAAGGTTGCCGGAATTCGAAGAGTCGCTCGTTCGCGCAATCCAACCCCCTCCGCGCGCAATGCCGATCTTCAGGTAACCTCCTTTCTTTCGCGCAATAAAGCCTTGGGGTTCGCCTTCGCGCGCAATCCCTTTGGATCCTTTCCTTTGAACAACTCTTCACCCAAAGGCCTCCGCGCGCAAAAGAAGCCTCTTGCGCGTAATTGCCCCCGGGTGCGCGCAATCCAGCCCGATTGCACGCACCCCCCCTTACTAAGAGGCCATTCGTTAAAGAATGAGTCGTTGCCCCCGCACGCTATCCGAAGCCCGGTGCGCGCAATCTCCATCTTCCGCGCGCAAAGCGCTGGCCAAATTGCGCGCCAGCCTGCCCATTTGCGCGCCGACCTGCGGTATTGTGCGCCAAGCTTCTCTTTTGCGCGCAATCTGCCGGGGTCGCCCCCTTTGACCCCCTGAGGGTACCCGCCTGCGTGGCGCCCGATAATCTCCACCCCGGGTGCCCGCACCGTGCGTTGTCTTCCCGTGCGGCCCTCCAGGCTCGCGTGAAGTGACACGAACCCATCGGCGGCATCACCTCGTCCGCACTGCAAGACGTTAAACTGCCAAGTGTTTCGTCCAACATGACGTTAAACTGTACCACGTCCAAGCTGCACGACGTTAAACTGCCTAGCATATCGTCCGCACTGCAAGACGTTAAACTGCCAAGTGTTTCGTCCAACATGACGTTAAACTGTACCACGTCCAAGCTGCACGACATTAAACTGCCAAGCATATCGTCTGCACTACAAGACGTTAAACTGCCAAGTGTTTCGTCCAACATGACGTTAAACTGTACCACGTCCAAGCTGCACGACGTTAAACTGCCTAGCATATCGTCCGCGCTGCAAGACGTTAAACTGCCAAGCATCTTCGTCCTCAACACACGACGTTAAACTGTACTTCGTCTGGCAAGACGTTAAACCGTCCGCTTCGTCCTCAACACACGACGTTAAACTGTACTTCGTCTGGCAAGACGTTAAACCGTCCGCATCGCCCGATCCCGTGCCTCGCACGCAGGGTCCCCCTCCCGGTTTGGATGTGGCCCCCACCCGCTCGTCTCTGTAGGAATGTCGGGATTGGAGTGGCCTTCACCCACGGGGGTAGAGTATTACAGCCAGAACGAACTACGTGGACTTTGATCCCTGTCTCCTAAACAGGGTACGTAGGAAGCCTCTCTGAGGTTCAAGCCCACCACCTGGTCGTCTCAGTCGTATTCACGTCGGTTCGTCCATCAGTGGATCCCTCCCGGGTTCACACTTGCGTCGATTCACCTATGAATCCGCCCTTGTGGGAGACTGCACGTGTGTATCTCCATTGTGCTTCCCCACTGCCGAAACCAGTGGAGGGCGTGACAGGGATCGAGGTCTCTCACCTTCGGCCCAAGTCCCTCTCTAACTGAGCTTTGCCGCATCCGGGCTGCCTCAGTGCGTAAGTCCTGACAGAACGAACTACGTGGACTTTGATCCCTGTCTCCTAAACAGGGTACGTAGGAAGCCTCTCCGAGGTTCAAGCCCACCACCTGGTCGTCCCGGTCGTATTCACGTCGGTTCGTCCATCAGTGGACCCCTCCCGGGTTCACACTTGCGTCGATTCACCTATGAATCCGCCCTTGTGGGAGACTGCACATGTGTATCTCCATTGTGCTTCCCCACTTCCTTTTTCTATTTCTCCTTCCAGCGTCCAGCATGATGTGAAACTGTGATCCACCCGGCCGTTCCATCCCCCTCTGTGCGAGGTGGTTCGGTTCAATCCTCCGCCCGGCTGCCTCGACCTCTTCGTGAGTCGGCTTGCCGACGTCCAGCATGACGTTAAACTGTATATCCAAACTACGCTGAATTTGATCCGCGCTAACGCGCGGTACGTAGGAAGCCCCTACGGGGTCCAAGCTCTTCACTCCATCATCCATCCTGATCCTTACCCGGGCCGCCACATCCCGGTGGGGTCATGCCACTTCATTCCACTCCACTTCACTCGGGAAGCCGCCCAGGTGCTGGCCCCAGCGTCGGAGGTTCCCCGCAAGGGGTTCTGTCATCTGATCCACTTCTCGTGTTGATCAGTCCGATGTCGTCCCCGCTAGACGTTAAACTCAGGGCATACCCCGTGTTAAACATGGGAAGCTGAGGAAAACCTCAGGTAACACAGTTCCCCGCACCCAGCGCGGGATGCCTCAGGCCATCATGCCTTCGAGAAGCCCTATTAGGGACGGAAGACAGACATGCAGAGTCGCAGTGTTAAGACACGCCCCCATCACCCAGAGCTACCCGGTCTCCTCACCGCAGGTTGCTGCCCCGACCAGACTCCTTGGAGCGTCTGGGCAGAAGCAGCGTAATTAACCGGTGTCCATTGAGACATGGCGCCGAGAACAAGATTCACGAGCACGTCTTAAATATATGAGGGAGACCCGGATTAGGCAACGAGTTCCGAGGAGACGTCCACGGAAGGAGGAGCTGACATCCCATCATCCCGGTTTCGATCAAGGAGCAGACGCCCCTGAATAAGGGACGGATGCCGCCCGCCTTTGGAAAGCGGGACTGCGGGGCCACAAGCCGCACGCCCATCCCCTCGGGTCGACGGGCGCACGCGCGAACGCGTCCTGGCGGAACAGCGTCGGAACAGAAACCCGATGCACATCCGCACCGAAACAGAAAAATGGTGAACCCGACGTGAATCTCTTCTCCTCAATACGAAGACTGATTGCTTTCAGAGGTGTTGGAAGACCAGCATGCTACTCGGCCAAGCATTCAACACCGGGGCACGGAACCCGCCAGGGGCTGGGGAAGGGAAATCGGGAATCAAGTCGCCCAATCCAGTGCCCGATCTCCACCCGCCCACTGGAGCAGGGGTAGGGGAAACACCGACGCGGCTACTCCGCGCGGTCCCGCCTGTTCCACAGCCATCCCAGCAGCCGCAGCTGCGGGGCAACCACGCCCTCTCTCCCCCTCGGAGGTCATCCAGAGAAGGGTGATTAACAACTTGGTGCGGAGATATGAGGAAGAGGGAGTCATCCCCACCAGGGACATGGCTCGCCTAGACCTCGAGGAGGCTGCACCTCACCACCAACGCCGCCCCCGAGGGCCGCGCAGGGAGGCACCGCTGCCTACCTTGACGTCCAACCGCTTCGGGAGTTTGTCCCCGGAATGCTCCGACAGCTCCTTCCCCTATGCGGATGAGGTGGAAGATGCCCGGGACCACCCTATCTGAGATTCGCTCCAGGGATCCGCGATAAGGGCTCCTGTCAGGCCACGACGACACCACCGCCAGGCCCCTCAAGTCGAAGAACGGGCTCTCCACCTGCCCACGCCGCTCATCCCGACTCGTTTGTCCCGACGCCAACGTCGGGCACGAGCGGAAGAGGATGCCCACCTTGGGGCCTTAGCAACAGCGGCCGCGTTGGCTCAAGCCACTGCTGGCTCCAGTCAGCAGGCCCCTGCGCATCCTGAGCAGGGGCACTTCTATGCCCGACCTGGATCGAGGCCCCGACCGCCCCAAAGGCAGGTTGGGTTGACTCTCCCGGTTGCTGGTACAGGCAATAGCCACCGCGGACCACCTCGCGGTAGCGCTATTCACCAACAGGGTCTACTCCGTGTGGCCGATCCAAGAGGCATGGGTCACCCCACCTCCCGATCCCGGCCCGGAGGCCTGCCCGGAATCATCTCTCCCCGCGTCCCCTTTGACATCTGTCCCGGTGCTCCTCGCACCTTGGTTTCCAGTCCTCTTGGCCCCAACACCGGTGCGGCCAGAGGACGCCAGGACAGATATCAGCCATGCCCCGAAGAACCACCCAGGGGCAGGAAGGCGAGGCGTCGACGTCGAGGGAAGAATATTACAGAATTCCGGACAGAGATCTGACCGGTTCGTTTCTCTGATACAGAGGCGGAGTATGATTCGGCCACAGAGCCCTCCCCCCGATCCCGCCAGTCAGGGGCAGGGGTAGGAATGCGGCACGTCAGCCTCGTACTTCCCGAGAGCGAGATCGATACGATCCCCGCTTCTCTTTGAAGGTATATCCGGAGTAGTGAGGGCCTGGTAGACCCCAAAGAATCAAGCTTGTGGTTGGTACCCGGCCCCTCCGGAAGCACCTTCTGCCTCGATCGGAGAAGCCGGAGACTTTTTCTGGGGACCGACGGTCGAACCACGATCTAGTGCACCCTCGGCGAGCACCGACGCTACAGCAGGATGTTCGCTCTCCGGCCTGTCCTATCGTGATGTGGTAGCTGGGGCACCGCCACCCTCAGAGGGCGGACCGGGATATGGAGGCCAATCGGCCTGCTCGCCGTATTCACCGCCGGCCAGCCCGTCGGCCCGGCGGCCCGCCTCGGCACCACTACCGGTTCCCCGTCCATTCCCAGTCGTTGAAGAGGACCAAGGAGACCTGGGTCCCGGGTTTGAATCGTGGAGCTTCTGGACCGTCCTTGCAGAGGGCCACTTCCCTGAGAAGTTTTGGCCAGTCGCAGGACCGGACTTTGATGCACCCGAATCACTCACCCCGGATGAGTTCGAATGCTTCCACCGAACTCTCCGGGAGACTCACTCCCGTCTTCACCGCCTACAAATTCCATATCCCGGGAGTCAAGCACACCTGGAGGATATTGGTGAGCAGTGCCGTCAAATTGACCTGGCCACGCTCCCCGCGGTTCGGCACCCTAGGTCATTTGGGCACCACGAGGCCCTCCAACAACGATGCGTTGAGTGTTTTCAAGTACTCCGCAAGGTTATCGAGGGAGCCACTCCCCACGTGTATATCCGTGGATGGGGGCAGTACGCTGCCCTACGCTTCAGTGCGATTCGCCGACAGCCCGATTCGCTGGGTGGCCCTGAGGGTACATCCCCAGGGACGGAAACAGTCAATATGGCTGACCTGTCGGGAGAGGGGAATGACTTGGAACTTCTCGACGGGGGCTCTCCCCCCGAAGACAAGCCGTCGTTGGATCCATCGGTGAGAGTTACTCGTCACCAGAGGAACCTCCTGGGTCTCCCCACACCCACTGAAGCACTGATGTTGAGCTGAAACGTCAGAAAAGGTAAAGAGCACGGCGGGGCTATAAAGCCCGCCGACCCATCTGCCTCTATGCAGAGGGCGGATGAGGATCCCGAGAAGGCTATGCTACGTCAACAGCTCGCCGAGCAGAAGAAGCTGGTTGACCAGCTCCTCGCCGAGCGCGCTGCAGAGCAGCGGCCTGACTACGGTGATCCTAGGCCAGGACAGCAGGGACAGGAACAACCACCCCTCGATGAGGCTCTCCCGGGCAACCGTGATTATGCCGTGTTTGCTGACAGGGGAGAGGCCATTGCCTATGGCAAGAGGGCGCGGTATGTTTCACCGCACCCTCCCGAGCGGCGTGACTACCTGAGAGACCCCGCTCGGATTCCTCCCGCTGCCCCAAGGGCCGCTCCGCCCGCCATCCCACGAGCTGCCGAGTTTGACGACCCGGTCGACGACCCGATTGAAGGGCCATGCAATGCGCTCGTGGTTAGATATCCTCGTCAGGACTGGAACCCATGTCCGGACGATCCGATGGCGGCACTCATCGCCCGCTTGGAAGCCTTGGAGACTCGGCAAGTGGCAATCCCACCGGACGGCAAGCCATACCCCGCATGGGTGGATGACATTCCGGCGCCTCCGGGATTCGGGAACCCCACTTTTGCCCCCTTCAACGGGACTGGAGATCCGCCACAACATTTGGCCCATTTCAACTCGAGGTGCGGGCCTATGTTGGGAACTCCGGCCTAGCAGGAGGCCGCTAAGCTTCGCTGCTTTGTCCAGACACTGGAAGGGCCAGCATTTGTCTGGTACAGCCAGCTCCCCGTCGGGTCGATAACTAGCTGGGAGGACCTTCGTAGACAGTTCCTCTACCAGTTCAGTTCCACGACCCGGAAGACGAGTATCGCACACCTCTTCAAGTGCAAGCAGAGGCCTGATGAGCGAGTCGCGGATTTCGTCGCCCGATGGAAGGGTCTCACGTATTCCCTTGACATGCCATTGACTCAAGAGCAGTTGCTGAAAATGTGCGTCGGGAACGTCAAGACTGAGCTGGTCCCTTCCTTGATCACTCAGAATTACCTCGGAGGGTTCAGGGACTTCTCAGACAAAGCTCAACGTCTTGAGGAAGCCCTGCAACAGGCCAGTCAGGCACATCCGCTGCCTCCTATGATCCCTGCAAGGAGAGTCAGCAGGGCTGAGCCCGCTGTTGTTGCCCAGATAGAGGCCCCCAGGCAGTTGGAGTTGCTGCCGGTGAGGCCAGCTTCACAGCCTCACAGGAATCCGCCTCCATGGGTGTCACGTACCAGATCTGGTCGCCACCATTAATGGCACCAAACCCGGCCCATGACAAGGCCCGAAGGGCATTCCCTATCCCCACGGGCTGGCACAAGTGCCCGGGTATAAAACAATATGATTTGGGAACGATTTACCCGAGTATGAAAGCATAAAACAAATAAAACAATCAATAATAAGAATCTGAAATTTCCATGCTAAACCATTCTTAACAAAACCAGATCTGAATACATATGTTTAAAGACACTACAAGTGGTCCAAATACAAATAATGACAACATGAAGACATCCCCATGGACTCCACACGACAAGGGGATCATCACCCGCAAGCCGTCCCCGCAACTCCGCCCCAACGATGGGGACTAACATCCCGAACCGCCATCACCCTTAGCCTTCCCTTTACCTGAGTCATGCATGAGCAGGTCTACTTACACCCAAGTGGTGTAAGTAGGGTGTGAGCCTAAGCCCAATAGGATACCACTAGAAGATTCCAAAGAGGATGCAATACAATGGGAACAAAACTAGCAATTTTAACACACAAGGTGAAACAATGTTAAAAATTTCAAGAAAAGCAACTTTCAAATGAAAACAGTTTTCAATCCAAGAATTTCAGAATGATAAAACATTAAATAAACATGTGAGCTACTATAAAGTACTGCCAAAAGATCCCACAACAAGGGTAAATACTACAATTCTAATGAGCACAAAAATTGGGAACACCCCTAGGCAACTAGATAGTCTCGGGCCCTATGTACCTCGTATCTCGGTGTAAAGTATCCAAGTCACAATCCTTTCCCGTGCACGAGCCACTAGTAGGGAACAAACCCATAACCTAGTGGTCCCCAAATAACATCCACATAGTTCAGTTAGTGTTGTCGTTGTCCATTTGCTCAGTGAAACAGGGACACAACCCATCCGGTCCACTAGCCGTACTAGTACATATCCGCCCACCTAAGTACCCGGGATTCCCCCTTTTGTGCTCAAAAAATTTCAGCAAACAACACACATACTTTTTCATGTAAAGTATCACTACTGGTCACAAACAAATAGTACAGTATCTACACACATTTTATATCATTTGAAACAGTCAATAAAATATTTTGATCTTCAATAAAACAACCTCTCAAAACATCACATTGTTTTGCACCCAAAACTCTTTAAAATATCCACTTTTCACAGTATGTGAACACTTGTAAGTCATCAAAACAAAATTTTAGTTCAACACAATTTAATAAAACCAAAAATTCAGTTATGGGGCAGCCCAATGTGAACCAAGAAACTATATATTTTAAAAACCACCATTTTCACACCAACACGGCACTTAATGCCCATTTGCTTCTCAAACACAATTTAAACAAACTTTTGCAGCCACAACCAAAAAGAATAAATATTTAAAACATTATTTTGATTCCTAATACAGTTCAATAAAATCAACTATGTAATTAGATTTCATCCCAAAATGAACCAATAAAAGACTTGCATGAAAAACCCTCAATTTCACCAAAAATTGTAACATACAATTCATTTGCATTGTAAATGAAACTAAAACAAATTTTTACAGAAACATTAAAATTCAATAAGCATTAATTCACCCTCAACACAGCAAGCAAATTCCCAAAAAAATTGCACACACAATGGAATCACCTACCAAAAGATTCAAGAACTGCAAATCCTAGTGCGGAACTTCAACCGCACGACCACCGCGCCACAAGGAAGTGATATCAAACCTAAAACCAGAGGATTGAACCATGAAACCCAAAATGAAACCCTAGGTACGAAGCCCTAGCTTCTGGAAATTTGGGGATTCAAGAAAAAAAAAAGATAAATCTCAAGGAAAAGGAGAGAACTAGAAGGATAGTCACTTACTTGAGAAAACTGGACGTTTTTAGAAACCAGAGAAGTTAGGCCCTAATTCACGACAGATGCGATCTCCAAAGAGGGGGAAACGAAGCTGGGGGTGCGGCCAGGTATAGTGGGAGAAGGTGAGAGGTGGAATCACCGAAAAAAATAAAAATTGAATATTTTATGAAATAATTACAAAACAATTTTAAAACTGGAAATGGGCTTTCGGGTTGGCCCAATACCCAACTTGATAACCCAAATCCAAGATTCAATTTAATTTTTAAGGGGGCCAAAATTCATTGGTGGTTTTAATAGTTAAATGAAGGTCATTTTGGAAGTTGAATGAGTTAAAAATGTTGAAAAACGAGGGAGTTATTAAACAAACAAAATTTATTGTCAAAACTGGAAATGAGCTCTCGAGTTGACCCAAATTATGGAAACCCACCATTTCCTTCAAAAATGCATTGAAAACCCCCAAAAAAAGAAATAATGTAAATTAAATAAAAAAAATACCTTTAAAATATGTCATGTATGTGACAATTCTCCCCACCATGAAGTACTTTCCGCCCCGGAAAGTCAACATGATTCTTGGTTGGTAAACAAGAATGGATACTCTTCCTCGACCCATGACTTTCGCTCCCAAGTCTCATGTGTATCATTCCCATGCTGCCATAAAACCCGGACTAAAGGAATAGACTTTCCTCTAAGTATCTTCTCCTGGGAGTCCACTATTTTCACTGGCCTCTCAACGATAGACAAGTCAGGCTCTATCTCTAGTTCTTCCCAACTCAACACATGGGATGGATCTGGATTGTATTTCTTCAACTGGGAGATGTGGAAGACATCATGGATAGATGTCAACTGAGAAGGTAAGGCCAACCTGTATGCCACCTTACCAATATGCTCGGTGATCTCAAAGGGTCCGACATACCGTGGCATCAGCTTACCTTGCTTCCCCAATCGACGATGGCCCAGATGAGGGGCCACTTTTAAGAATACCCTGTCACCCACAGTAAACTCTAGGTCTCGACGCCTCCGATCAGCATAAGATTTATGACGACTCTGAGCTGTCAATAAGCGCTTCCTGATCAATTTGACCTTCTCATAAGTCTCCTGCACAAGGCTCGGCCCCTATAGTGAAGTCTCTTCTACCTCAGCCCAACATAGGGGGGACCGACATGGCCGACCATAGAGCGCCTCAAAAGGGGCCATTCGAATTGAGGATTTGTAACTATTATTATAAGCAAACTCAACCAATCCCAAATGGCTATCCCAAGAACCTCCAAAGTCCAAGACACATGCACGAAGCATGTCCTCCAAAATCTGATTCGCCCGCTCTGTCTGACCATCCGTCTGAGGGTGGTACGACGTGCTCATCTTAATCTGAGAGCTCAAGGCCTTCTGAAGGCCTCCCCAAAATCGAGAAGTGAAGCGGGGGTCTCTATCCGAGACAATAGCTGATGGTACACCATGGAGTCTCACCACCTCCTGAAGATACAAATGGCCCAACTCATCTACTTTAGTTGTATCTTTAATCGGAATGAAGTGGGATGATTTGGTCAGACGATCAATCACCACCCAAATAGCATTCTTACCCCGAGGTGTACGAGGTAAGCCAACAATGAAGTCCATGGAAACCTCTTCCCACTTCCAGGTAGGAATGGGTAGTGGTTGGAGCAAACCGGATGGCCTTTGGTGCTCTGCTTTCACCTGCTGACATGTGTAGCATTTCGAAACAAAGTCTGCTATGTCCCGTCTCATACCAGGCCACCAAAACTGCCGACGAACATCATAATACATCTTGGTGGCACCCGGATGGACAGCCCACTGAGACTGGTGGCTATCTTGCATCACCACCTTCCGTAGAGATAATGGCACTACTGAACGGCCCTTGAAGCACAAGATGCCCTCGGGAGATGACGACCAATCAGAGGATGTCTCCCCACCATGAAGGAACTTCTTAGACCGCTGACAAAGATCATCACTGGGCTGTTCCTGCTGAATCAACTCTAATAGAGAAGGAGTCAACTGGACACTTGCCAAGAATTCCCCTCCACTTTGTTCCCTAGCCTCCACATGCATTTGAGAAAAGAGCCCCATTAATGTCCACTCATCACTAGACTTCCTCAAAGCCTGCACTGGAACTCTTCTGCTCAAAGCGTCGGCCACCACATTACCCTTGCCTGGGGTATAGACAATGTCAAAGTCGAACCCCTGCAAGTACTCGATCCAGCGGAGTTGCCTCAAGTTGAGGTCCTTCTGCGAGAAGATATAAGCCAAGCTTTTGTGATCAGAGTAGACCACAAACTTCTCGCCAAAGAGGTAGTGACGCCATGTCTTCAAAGCATGCATCACCGCTGCCAACTCCAAGTCATGGGTAGGGTAGTTCTTTTCATGTGGTCGGAGTTGGCGAGAGCCATAATCCACCACGTGATCATCCTGCATAAGCACGCACCCAAGGCCCATACCTGAAGCATCGCAATATACCACATATCCCTTTCCAGCCTCTGGCAAAATCAGCACGGGGGCGGTAGTCAGCCGCCTCTTCAGCTCCTCGAACGATGTCTGACATTCTAGACCCCATACAAACTTCACCCCTTTCCGGGTGAGGGAAGTCATCGGTGAGGCAAGCCGAGAGAAATCCCGAACAAATCGCCTGTAATAACCGGCCAAGCCAAGAAAACTCCTGATCTCAAACACATTCTTCGGTTTCTCCCATGACATGACTGCACTAATTTTCTCAGGGTCCACTGAAACTCCATGCTCTGAGATCACATGCCCCAGAAATCTCACCTCTCTGATCCAGAAAGTTCACTTTGAAAACTTTGCATAGAGGCGGTGATCTCGTAATGTACCCAAAACGATCCTCAAGTGATGTTCGTGTTCCTCCTCAGAGCAAGAGTATACCAGAATGTCATCCACGAACACCACAACAAAGGAATCGAGATACTGATGGAACACCCTATTCATTAGTGCCATAAATACCGCTGGAGCATTGGTCAATCCGAAGGGCATGACCAAATACTCAAAGTGGCCGTACCTGCTTCGGAAGGCTGTCTTGGGGATATCTGACTCCTTCACCCTGAGTTGATGATACCCTGAACGCAGGTCTTTCTTTGAGAACCACTTTGCCCCCTTCAACTGATCAAACAAATCATCTATTCTGGGCAAAGGGTATTTGTTTTTAATTGTTACCTTATTCAGCTTCCGGTAGTCAATGCACAACCGGAGGGATCCATCAGCCTTTTTTGCAAACAACACAGGAGCGGCCCAAGGAGAGACGCTCGGGCGAATGAATCCTTTGGATTCTAAGTCGTCCAGCTGTATCTTTAATTCCCTCAACTCGGTGGGGGCCATGCGATAGGAGGGAAGAGATATCGGCTGTGTTCCCGGCGCCAGATCAATCGAAAACTCCACATCCCGCTCTGGGGGAAAACCAGAAAAATCATCAGGGAATACCTCGGGAAACTCATTCACTACATGAGGTAGTTCACCTTCAGGGGAAAGACCATCCTCTAGCACAATCGAAGATAACTGGAAGATAACACTTCCCAACTCTGGGAGTGGAGGCCCTGCGCGACTTGATCGTGGATCCCATTCTCCATGAAAAACCTGACGACTCCCATCAGGTGATGTGAAACTCACACGCCGTCTGTAGCAATCGGTGTGTGCCTGGAAGTTTACTAGCCAATCCATCCCAAGTATGACATCAAAAAGGTCCATATCTAAGACCAAAAGGTCCCACTCCATCTCGACCCCTGACACAGAAAGTGCACACGAGGGGCACCTCAGGCCCTGCTCCTTCTTCTTTCCCAATGGTGTCACCAACTCCATCGCAAAAGACATCAACTCAGTTGGCAAATTCAGCATGTCCACAAAATGTCCCGAAATGAATGAAACAGAGGCACCAGTATCAAAAAGAGCAGTAGCTATAGAAGATGCGATCAGAACGGTACCTCGAACTGTCGACGGTCCCGCCTCTGATCCTGCTGGTGACTGATCCACTGCATGGAGATGTCCAGTATCTGCCTGAGGACGACCGCTAGTATGTGGTTGTGCCCTGAACTGGCTCTGCCCAGAAGATGATCCAACCCTACCACCACGACCACCAAATCGAGATCCCCCAGTCCTCGACGGCTCGGACTGTGCTGGCACTCCTTTTGAAGCCACTGACCCTGCCCCACTTAGGAGTGGACGTGCCACACTGCAGAAGCGCTGCAAATGCCCTATACCTCCACACTGGTAACAAGGCTTTGGAGGAAGAGGGAATGCTGGTCGGATATGCCCAGGCCTCCCACATTGGTGGCACACGACCGATCTCGCATCAGAAGCCGCAGAAGAAAACTGCCTGGAAGAGTGGCCTGAACTGCCCCCTCCTCTCTTCACATGATCCTCCCGCTTCCTTTTATTCTCTGAGGAGCTGCCACTACCCACTGCTGATACTGAACCATAGAAACCAGCCCTGCCTTTCCTATCAATCTCCACCATGCACGCCCGATCAACAACTTCAGCATAGGTCCTCAGCTTAAACAAGAACACCTGTGAGTATATCTCTGGTCGCAAGCCTTTCTCAAACCTCTGGGCCTTCGCTTGTTCATTAGAGACAATTTCTGGAGCATACCGAACCAATTCAGCGAAACGGTTGGCATACTCCATCACAGATAGATTCCCCTGAACAAGTTCCATGAACTCTCTAGACCTGGCATAAGCCAACACCTCAGGGCAATACTGTTCATTGAAGACAGCCTTGAAATCTCTCCAGCGCATCTGCTCATTCTTCCCAGATTAAAGAACTGACTCCCACCATTTACGGATGGGACCCTCCAACAGAAAGGAGGCACACTTCACCCTGATCTCCTCGGGTGTTTCTAGGAACTCAAACATACGCTCGATCTTCTCGAGCCATTCTTCTGCTTCCTGGGGTTCTGAGCTTCCTCGGAAGGTTGGAGGCTTATTTTTCAGGAACTCCTGGGCCTTGTCCTTTCTAGGACCAGTATAATCCTCTCTAACAGGATCTGGAGCTGGAGCTGGTCCATATCCTAGAGCCTGGACAGCCCGGACCACGGCCTCGACTAGCCTCTGATCAATCGGCGTGGGAGAACTCTCTCCAGCTTCCTCCTGTGGGTGCGTGTGAGCTTTCCGGGGAGGCATGTTGCTACAAAATGCAACAGTCACAAAACAAATAGTCAATACCACAATTCTGAAAATTGTAATCAAATACATCAAATATAAACAAACTAAACACATTCTTGTAATAAAAGAAACAACTACTCCACATCTGCCTGATGTCCACATGTGGTCTGCAGCCCACACGTCTCACCTGAAAGTGAAGTAAATCAGTAAATTCCAACATCCTCTAGTGACTCAAGGTCTTCCATGAGAGGTGCGGGCCAGGCACCCTACTCACAACCAATACCCCGAGCCCCGACAGTCCTAGCTCCTGTCTATCCCGACTCATGTCAAAATAACAATATAACCCAAAAACATTAACCTCCTTTGATACCATTTTGTCACGTACCAGATCTGGTCGCCACCATTAATGGCACCAAACCCGGCCCATGACCAGGCCCGAAGGGCATTCCCTATCCCCACGGGCTGGCACAAGTGCCCGGGTATAAAACAATATGATTTGGGAACGATTTACCCAAGTATGAAAGCATAAAACAAATAAAACAATCAATAATAAGAATCTGAAATTTCCATGCTAAACCATTCTTAACAAAACCAGATCTGAATACATATGTTTAAAGACACTACAAGTGGTCCAAATACAAATAATGACAACATGAAGACATCCCCATGGACTCCACACGACAAGGGGATCATCACCCGCAAGCCGTCCCCGCAACTCCGCCCCAACGATGGGGACTAACATCCCGAACCGCCATCACCCTTAGCCTTCCCTTTACCTGAGTCATGCATGAGCAGGTCTACTTACACCCAAGTGGTGTAAGTAGGGTGTGAGCCTAATCCCAATAGGATACCACCAGAAGATTCCAAAGAGGATGCAATACAATGGGAACAAAACTAGCAATTTTAACACACAAGGTGAAACAATGTTAAAAATTTCAAGAAAAGCAACTTTCAAATGAAAACAGTTTTCAATCCAAGAATTTCAGAATGATAAAACATTAAATAAACATGTGAGCTACTATAAAGTACTGACAAAAGATCCCACAACAAGGGTGAATACTACAATTCTAATGAGCACAAAAATTGGGAACACCCCTAGGCAACTAGATAGTCTCGGGCCCTATGTACCTCGTATCTCGGTGTAAAGTATCCAAGTCACAATCCTTTCCCGTGCACGAGCCACTAGTAGGGAAAAAACCCATAACCTAGTGGTCCCCAAATAACATCCACATAGTTCAGTTAGTGTTGTCGTTGTCCATTTGCTCAGTGAAACAGGGACACAACCCATCCGGTCCACTAGCCGTACTAGTACATATCCGCCCACCTAAGTACCCGGGATTCCCCCTTTTGTGCTCAAAAAATTTCAGCAAACAACACACATACTTTTTCATGTAAAGTATCACTACTGGTCACAAACAAATAGTACAGTAGCTACACACATTTTATATCATTTGAAACAGTCAATAAAATATTTTGATCTTCAATAAAAACAACCTCTCAAAACATCACATTGTTTTGCACCCAAAACTCTTTAAAATATCCACTTTTCACAGTATGTGAACACTTGTAAGTCATCAAAACAAAATTTTAGTTCAACACAATTTAATAAAACCAAAAATTAAGTTATGGGGCATCCCAATGTGAACCAAGAAACTATATATTTTAAAAACCACCATTTTCACACCAACACGGCACTTAATGCCCATTTGCTTCTCAAACACAATTTAAACAAACTTTTGCAGCCACAACCAAAAAGAATAAATATTTAAAACATTATTTTGATTCCTAATACAGTTCAATAAAATCAACTATGTAATTAGAGTTCATCCCAAAATGAACCAATAAAAGACTTGCATCAAAAACCCTCAATTTCACCAAAAATTGTAACATACAATTCATTTTCATTGTAAATGAAACTAAAACAAATTTTTACAGAAACATTAAAATTCAATAAGCATTAATTCACCCTCAAAACAGCAATCAAATTCCCAAAAAATTGCACACACAATGGAATCACCTACCAAAAGATTCAAGAACTGCAAATCCTAGTGCGGAACTTCAACCGCACGACCACCGCGCCACAAGGAAGTGATATCAAACCTAAAACCAGAGGATTGAACCATGAAACCCAAAATGAAACCCTAGGTACGAAGCCCTAGCTTCTGGACATTTGGGGATTCAAGAAAAAAAAAAGATAAATCTCAAGGAAAAGGAGAGAACTAGAAGGATAGTCACTTACTTGAGAAAACTGGACGTTTTTAGAAATCAGAGAAGTTAGGCCCTAATTCACGACAGATGCGATCTCCAAATAGGGGGAAACGAAGCTAGGGGTGCGGCCAGTTACAGTGGGAGAAGGTGAGAGGTGGAATCACCGAAAAAGAATAAAAATTGAATATTTTATGAAATAATTACAAAACAATTTTAAAACTGGAAATGGGCTTTCGGGTTGGCCCAATACCCAACTTGATAACCCAAATCCAAGATGCAATTTAATTTTTAAGGGGGCCAAAATTCATTGGTGGTTTTAATAGTTAAATGAAGGTCATTTTGGAAGTTGAATGAGTTAAAAATGTTGAAAAACGAGGGAGTTATTAAACAAACAAAATTTATTGTCAAAACTGGAAATGAGCTCTCGAGTTGACCCAAATTATGGAAACCCACCATTTCCTTCAAAAATGAATTGAAAACCCCCAAAAAAAAGCAATAATGTAAATTAAATAAAAAAAATACCTTTAAAATATGTCATGTATGTGACAATGGGCTCAGTTCCCGGCCCAGCAGCGGCAGCCCCAGAACTGGCCGGCCCCTCCGCGTAATGTACCACCACAACCCAGGCGAGATAATCAGGGTCCACCTCCTCGGCAGGCCCCTCCAGCCCCTCGTCAAGACCACGCTCCCAGGGGCTCGCGATACCTGACTTACTCATTTCACGAGGATCAGGTCCCCGGTTATTTCCGGAGCGCCCTGGAGCAGAGGATTGTGCGACTGCCTGAGTGTCGGAGGCCAGAGGAGGCACATCGCACGGATAACCCCCGCTACTGCCCTTACCATCAGGCCCTGGGGCACACCATCCGGCGGTGCTACGTGTTTAAGGACTGGATCCAGTACCAGATTAACAACAATGTAATCAGGTTGGGCCCAGCTTCAGCACAAGTGGCGGGCGTGTTCGTGGGATCAAATGACGATAGCGGCAATGAGGACGAATGGCAGCTGGTCTCCGACCGCGGATCCCAGAAGTATAATAACTGGATGGCCCGCAAGACGATCATTCGCGCCCATGGAATCATTCGTGCGCGCTTGAATCAGCCTGAGCCCCCAGAATCTGCGGGTGCTGCTTCGGCATCGTCGTCCCAGCCTACCTCTTCCGAGAAGAGCAAACGGCGGCGGCGCAAGAAGGAAGAGCACGCCCCGCCAGTTCCGCCGCTATCCCGCACTCTCAGTGATTTCATGCCCCCGGAGATGGGGATCCCTCCCCGGATCCGCCCAGTGGTGGATGATTTGTCCGATGACAGTGTTGGGTACGCTTCGGTTAATACCGTCGAGCTGGTAAATCCCTTTTCGGTTCCCGACGTTGAAGAACACCAGGTGGACCTCCCTAGTGTCCCCGGTCGTCACCACCGTCGGAGGAACCGCAACAACAGGAGTCGCCGGGGCACAACAGTTGGTACCTCCAGCCAGGACGTGCACGCCACTGAGACTAGGAAGCAGGCTCAAAACCGAGCTCAGCGTGCGCAGCCCCCCCATCCGGGGATGACGGATTCGCCTCCGCCACTGTTTGTGGTGTGGGACCAGGCAGAACCGCCTCAGCCGCGTCGCGATCAGCTCCGCCCTGCCGCAAGTCCATCCCGGCCTCCTGACCCCAGTACGGTGACTACTTCCCTGGCTTCAACCAATGAACAACGAGATGCGCCAAGTACCAGTCGGCCGCCGGTCCAACCGGCAAGGCCCGTCATGCCTCCAACCACAGAGCAACCTCCTGCAACCAGGGGCTCGCGCTTGGCCAAAAAGTATGATGTCCTGAAGCACTTGGCCGACATCCCAGCAAGGCTCTCCATCCTTGAGGCTCTGCGCATGTCATCTGAGATGCGTGAGGCACTCGCTGAAGCCCTGAAGAGCCCCCTCCAGTTTGAGACAGAGGTTGCGGCTGCAGAGGCCTTTCACGGCGAAACGGTTGAGGACGCCGAATGTCAGGCAGTTATCTCGTTCTCTAGTAAGGATGAAGACCCTCCTACATAGGGGCACATTCGTCCGCTGTATGTCACTGGCCAGTTCAATGGTCTTGAAGTCCGGCACTGTCTTATCGACACGGGGTTCGGGATTAACTTGATTCCCACTCGGACGCTCCGGAGATTGGGATTGTCTGAGGATGACTTGATTCCCTCCGACCTCAGGATCCAGGGGTACGACAGCACCGAGCAAACTCTGGTCGGCAAGATACGTTTGAAGACCCAGTTCGGTGACCTGGTTTCCAACACCGAATTCATGGTAGTCTCTCAAGACACTGCGTACAACGCATTGATGGGCAGGCCATGGCTCCACCTTCATGCGGCGGTTCCCTCATCATACCACCAATGCCTGAAATACTCCCTTAACGGTCGAGTAGGCGTGCTTCAGGGGGATGCCTCTCCTTTTGCTTCATGTGAAGCCCGCTATCTAGATGCGGACTATTACAAGAGCAAGGATAAGCAGATCCTGGCAGGTGAGGTTGAGCCTGTCGTCGTTGCAGGTGATCCCTGGGCAAGTTTGGATGACGCTTACGTCCTCCCGATCCATCGTTTGGACGTAGCCATGGTCTCGACGGCCTGTGAGTCTCCTGATGAGATGACCGCGACCGCCCGTGCCAGCACCAGCGGCCCAGCAGGATCTGGTAGCCCCAATGCAGTTCCCAGCGCAGTCTCTCCCGTGGACGATCCCTCCCTGAGTGGAGAGGACGTGGAAGATGCACCCCCATCCTTTGAGGAGGGCGTCTCTGCCACGGTCGATGAGTTAGTACAGGTGAACCTTGGAACCGAGGCAGATCCAAGACCCACATTGGTCAGTGCCTCCATGCCCTCTGAAGAGCGGCAGCAGTATGTGGACTTCCTCAGACAGCACCGTGATGTGTTCGCTTGGGGCTATGACGAGATGTCGGGGCTAGATCCTCAGGTAGCCGTCCACCGCCTTGGTCTCCCGGCGAACCATCGCGGGTTCAAGCAGCCTCCCAGGAAGATGCTCCCATTCCATGGTGCCATGGTTTAGGCCCAAGTTGACAAGATTATCAAATCCAACTTCGTGAGGGAAGTTCAGTACCCCAAATGGCTGGCCAACATTGTGCCGGTCAGGAAGAAGAACGGGCATATCAGAGTCGGCATCGACTTCCGCGATCTCAACCGCCACTGTCCGAAGGATGATTTTCCCCTTCCGGTGACAGAGATGTTGATTGACGCCACGGCAGGGTTCCAAGCCCTCTCCTTCATGGATGGATACTCCGGATACAACCAAATCTGGATGGCCCATGAGGATGAGGAGTTCACTGCCTTCAGGACCCCCCAAGGTATCTTTTGTTACCAGGTCATGCCCTTCGGCCTGAAGAATGCAGGTGCCACCTACCAATGGGTGATGCACCACATATTCAAGCCAATCCTCGGCACACTGGTGGAATGCTACGTCGATGACTTGGTGGTCAAATCGCGCCAGCGTCAGGACCATCTCAAAGATCTTGAGAAAGTGTTCGGCTTCCTCCAGTCTCACTGCCTGAAGATGAACCCGTTGAAGTGTGCCTTTGGGGTCACCTCCGGGAAGTTTCTTGGCTTTGTGGTAAGGTACCGGGGTATTGAGATCGACCCGGAGAAGATCAGGGCGATTAGCCAGATGCCTCCCCCAGGTAACATCCGGGAACTGCAAGGGTTCCAAGGCCACTTAGCCTATATACGCCGATTCATCGCGAATCTGGCCGGCAAGTGTAAGCCCTTTTCTCGGCTCATGAAGAAAGGTGCCACCTATGTATGGGATAAAGAGTGTCAGACCGCTTTCGAGGAAATCAAGCAGTACCTGCTTCAACCTCCGGTTCTGATGCCGCCTGTATCCGGGAAGCCGCTGGTCCTTTATGTGACCGCCCTGGAACGGTCCCTTGGTGCCCTTCTCGCCCAGAAGAACAACGAGGGAACAGAGAATAGCCTCTATTACCTCAGTCGCATGCTCCTCGATGCGGAAGTTAGGTATTCCCCCATCGAGAAGAGCTGCCTGGCGCTCGTATTTGCCGTACAGAAATTACGGCACTACTTGCAGCACCACGAGGTACAGTTGGTTTCTCGGGTAGACCCGTTGAAGTATATCCTGAGCCGGCCTATGTTGACTGGCCGTCTAGCGCGGTGGGCTGTGCTTCTCCAGCAGTTCGACATCAGGTATGTGTCTTAGAAGGCCATCAAAGGGCAAGCATTGGAAGACTTTCTGGCTGCTCACCCGACCTCCGCGGATCAGCCGCTGGATCTAGGCTTTCCTGATGAGGCCATTCTCTCGGTCAATCATGTCGATCCGTACTGGCAGATGCACTTTGACGGTGCCTCCTGGAGCCCCACCGGTAGAAGGCTCGATAATCCCAAGCTCAACAGAGTGGGCTTGGGTATCGTCTTCATTACCCCGGAGCAAGCCGTGCTGCCATACTCTTTCCTGTTGTCAGAGGGCTGTACCAACAACGAGGAGGAATACCATGCCCTCATCACTGGCCTCGAGTTAGCTCTCGAGATCGACGTGCCCCATCTGTGTGTGAAAGGGGACTCTGAGCTGGTCGTTAAGCAGATCAATGGCGACTATGTTTTCAGGAAGCCGGAACTTGTGCCATTGCTGGAGTGCACCCTCCTTCTGATGGCCCAGTTCCCTTCTCGGCCAGAAATTGTCCATATTCCCCGGTCGCAGAACGGTCGATCAGATGCTTTGGCCAGCCTTGCTGCGTCACTCGCAGAGCCTGAACAGAACAACCTGATCATCCGCATGACGCACCGCAGGCTCATCGCTCCCGTTACCCCGGATGGAGATCGCAGCCCGTCGGTAAGTAATCTCACCACGGTTGCCCCTGTGCCCGGAGCCCCGAGTACCCCAGATATGGCAGTCGAATCAGCCCCTGATTGGAGGGCGCCTTTGGTTGAGTACCTCCAACATGGCATTCTCCCGTCAGATCGGGCCGAGCGCGAGCGAGTTCGACGCCGCGCATCGCAGTTTGTCCTCCAGAGCAGTCCCGGCATGGAGCAGATCCTCTATAGGCGCGGATTTGATGGTGTTCTCCTCCGTTGCCTTCAAGGAGTTGAGATCCCATGATTCATGCAATAGGTTTATGCTGGTTCATGTGGTGCCCACCAGACTGGGCCGAAGCTGTCCCACCAGATTCGGAGGTTGGGATACTTCTGGCCCTCCATGATCCATGACTGCATCGAGTATGCCAGGAGGTGCCATGCGTTCCAGGTTCATGTGAACTTTGTGCATCAGCCGCCTAAGCCTCTCCATACCACTAGGTATTCCTGGCCCTTTGCAGTCTGGGGTCTGGACGTTGTGGGACCTTACCCGCCGGCGATGGCTCGCCAGTGCCGGTTCATTCTGACCGCCACGGACTTCTTCTCCAAATGGGCAGAGGCGATTCTGCTCAGAGAGGTCAAATCCTGTTCGATCGCTGACTTCGTGACCTCCAACATCATTCATCGATTTGGAGTGCCTCACGCTATCCTCACAGATAACGGAGCCAATTTCCGAGCGGCCGAGTTGAAGAAGTTGTACGCCAAGTACAACATTCGCTCGAACCATACATCTCTCTATCATGCGCAGGCGAATGGACAGATTGAGGCGTTTAACAAAACCCTCTCTAAAATTCTGCAAAAGATGGTTGGTCGGAACAAGAATAGTTGTCCGGACAAGCTCCCCAACGCCCTCTGGGCTTATCGGACGATGACTCGCAATTCCACCCAGATGACCCCTTATTCCCTGGTGTATGGATCTGAGGCCGTCCTGCCCATCGAGATCCAGTTACTGTCCTTGCGCACTGCGGTCTACGACCAGCAAGCGCCGGAAAGAGCTGCTGAAGCCCGTCTAGTCGAGTTGGAAGCACTGGATGAGAATAGGCTTCGCGCTTTGCACAACTTGGAGAGGCATCAAAGCAGAATGGCTCGAGCTTTCAATAAGAAGGTTCGCCTCCGCTCCTTCCTGCAGGGTGACCTAGTACTGGCCCTAAGAGCGCCAATGATCCCCGGCAGGAAGCCACCCAAGTTGGAGCCCAAGTGGGAGGGACCTTTTGTTGTCCACAAGGTCTATCCCAATGGCGCGTACTCCCTAGAAACTATGGATGGTGAGCGTGTCACTCCTCCCACCAACGCTAGGTTCCTCAAGCAGTACTTTTCCTGAGTGCACTTCGTCCGAGCTGCAAGACGTTAAACTTCCAAGTGTTTCGTCCAACATGACGTTAAACTGTACCACGTCCAAGCTGCACGACGTTAAACTGCCTAGCATAACGTCCAAGCTACAAGACGTTAAACTGTTCAGCATTCATCCAACATGACGTTAAATTGTACCACGTCCGCGCTGCAAGACGTTAAACTTCCAAGCGTCATCGTCCTGCATGACGTTAAAATGCCTCTCAAGAACTACGTGTGGCTTGATTCCCATCCTTATGGGATACGTAGGACCGCCTGAACATTCATGTTTCAGGCCCAGCCCCATCCTTCGGGAATTTCCATCCCATCTCGGGCCCTTGGTCCAGTTGCCTCTGGGTATGCGGCGTATGGTGTGAACGCGGGGCTATGCCCCCATTCACGTTGGCTTGCTCGCCACGCTGTACGCCCCCCACGTTTGGGGATGCCTTCCGCTCCCCCCTTTCTCTCATCGTCCTGCATGACGTTAAACTGCACTTCAAGAACTACGTGCGGCTTGATTCCCATCCTAATGGGATACGTAGGACCGCCTGGACATTCATGTTTCAGGCCCAGCCCCATTTCTCAGGAATCTCTATCCCGCGTTGGGCCTCTAGCCCCAGTTCCCCTGCTTTTTGTGCGAGGCGTATGGCGTGAACGTGGGGCTATGCCCTCATTCACGCCGGTCTATTGGCCGCGCCGTACACCTCCCCCGTGTATGGGACTACCTCACACCCCTCATCGTCCTTCATGATGTTAAACTGCCTCTCAAGAACTACGTACGGCTTGATTCCCATCCTTATGGGATACGTAGGACCGCCTGGACGCTTGTGTTTCAGGTCCAGCCCCGTCTCTTGGTTGATCACGGGGATCTGCCGTCTTTTGGTTGCTCTCAGGGTGAGTCCTCCGACCCTTTCCGGTGATCTGTTAACATGTTTTGGGTACTCGGGTCTATGAACCGTGGTGTCGGATTCAATCCCGACAAGTCCTGTGTTGCTTGTCGGGCCTCGCACTTCCTCTAGTTCGAGCCTTCACTCAAAGGGATCCTCGTTAGCGGTTTGGGTACGATGCCTCAGTTCTCTCCTACCGCTCCGGGTCGATTTACCGGCAAGTCCTGGCCCGCAAATCGATATGAATCCTGCGCTTGAGCGGTTGATGCTCATTTGCTTGCCCCGTCCTAGGCTGACGCGATCGGATGTTGTGTTGCGAATATGGTCAGCGACATCCTTGATCGCCATGTCGGCTCTTTCAGGCTCTGAATATTGGTTGCGCAGTCCTCATCACACTCCGCCTTTGTGCGTTGTAGTGGAATCTCGACACTCTCTTCATACTGACCTTCAGTACACCTTTACACGTTAGGCAGGACGACCAGGGTAATGGTGTCTTTCGAGGCTCCCACGATCTGAGCACCAAGGATATATGCTGATGTCCTCCCTAAGGGCCATGTGTAGCTGGACCCTCGTCCCCATAAGGAGGAAGGAGTCGCCCGAACAATCGCGTTCTGGGCCCAGTATAGCTGGAGGCTAGCATCTCTGCACCTCGGGTGATGGACATGTGCAGGCCCCTATCCCGGGATCCTTCTCCTGGAATTGTGCGTGACCGCAGGGCGGGGGTATGTTCCCACCTCCGCTGGGTCCGCCGTATCGCGATAAGCGGATTCCTCCATGGTCCGAACCACACGACCTTAAACTGTGTTGCCTGGTCTTACCACACGACCGTAAACTGTGATCGTCTTGGCCGCCCGACGAGAAACAGCACTGCATCGTGATGTTCTCCTCAGAGGACACTCACGTTGGGCGCTGGTTAATAACCACGCCATTTATCAACACCTTTCATGGCTTGATTATTGTGGCGACGCCAGGGATTCCTTAATCACAGGCATGTCGCTGCACAAAGAAAAACCATCCACCTTTAAGGACAAACAATAAATATCAAATACCGCTTCTTCTGTGTGCGAGGGTCAGACCCGCACCCTTCCCCGCGCTGGTGCCCTATTGTGTTGCGCCGCGCTTCCAGAACTGCGTGTGTCTTGATTACCATCCTTATGGGATACGTAGGAACGCCCAGATGTTTGAAACTTCGGGTCCAGCCCCCCACCTCTTAGAGATTCCCCCTTCTCTGGGGAATCCGCCGCCTTCGGGTCACCCTCAAGGCGTGTCCCTCGACCCCTTGCAGTGGTCCACCGGTGTCAAGAGTACTCTGGTTTATTGCCAGGAGGGTCAGGTTCAGCTTGGTCAGGTTCCTTCCACTTTTCAGGCTTCGTGCTCCCTTTCATTCGGACCCATCACCTACGCCCTGGGTGGAGCCCCCGTGAGCGGTCTGGACACAATGCCTCAGTGCTCTCCCACCGACTCGGGCTGGTGCCCCAAAGCGCCTCGGGCAACAAATCGATATGAATCCTGCGCTTGAGCGGTTGATGCTCGTTTGCTGCCTCATTCCATCAACGGTCAGTGCGATATTGATGCTGCTTTTCCGCCACGGTCGGCAGTACTCCTATATTGTTACGCCGGTGCCCCCAGTCCTTGAGTGAATGGCCGCATGATTCAAATTACATTTTCCACCTCCCATTCTGTCCAGGCGAAACCTCGACACTCTTGACACTATCCCTCAGTGCATCTTTGCATATCCAGGGGATGGGACCACGATGTGGCATGCTTTGAGGTTCTTATGGTCCGAGCTCTAAGACCTTAAACTAAGATCTACCTCTATGGTCCAAGCTCTACGACCTTAAACTAAGATCTCCCCAAACGGGGTTCTACGTCACGCATGACGTTAAAACTGCACTTTCAGAACTACGTGTGTCTTGATTCCCATCCTAATGGGATACGTAGGAACGCCCAGGCATCTCGACTCGGGCCCAGCCTCAGGGATCACTAAGTCCCGCCCCTCCTCGTCGCCGGCCGTCTGGCTTGGCTTCTGGTAGAGTGGTGCAGTTGTGATATTCTCCCCGATCCAGCTCGGGATGCCCCATTGCAATGATGGGAAGCGACAGTTTCCTCGTCAAAGAGGTTCTGTCTGAGAATTGGGGTGATTCACGGCCAGATTAGTGCATCCTCCTAATACGCTTTCCCCACGGTGGCGCAATTTTGAGAGCGTTAGATTCTGTCCGAACAAATCGTCACTTCGCCCCACGCTTCGCATGCCCTGTTGATCTGGATTTCCACCCTTGTGTCTGAAGGAACCCCCAAAGTGGCATTGATGATGACATGTGATCCGCCTCCTGCAAATATGACCTTCGGTCCGTCTATTGCAGTAGTATGTTCGATTGATCCATTCTCCGCTTGCCGTCTTGGGCATTTCCTGGAAGGCCGACCGTTGTGGATTTCTGAATTCGGGACATGCAATTCACCCTTTCTCATTTCCCTATGTTCGGATAAAATCTTAATGCCCCTAGCGTTGTCCCGCTCGTGTGTCGGAACAGGTTGGGGGGATGATACATTGATTAGGTCTGAGGTCTCCTTTCCTAGGAATGATCTCCCTCTTTTCTTTAGAAATCCAGGCCCAATTACGGATGCCTGAAGCTTGGTTAACGCTCCCGTGAGACAATGAATTGTGGTTGAGCATGTTAAGCCAAAAGATGCAGATAAATATATTGGTTCATACAAATGGATCGAAATATTGAGTAGCAGAAGCAAATGTTCTGGGAGTGGCAAAAACAAATCCCCTAGGGATTAGCGTGCTGAATAAGTCTTTCTAACACCGCTACCCTTTGGCTGGCGGCCTCCAGAGCTGCTTCTCGCTCTCTGCGTGCCCTCTCCTCATCGGCTGTCGCAGCACGCAGTTCGTCAATCCTGGCCTGTGCGCTCTCCCGCTCGACTTGAAGTGTGACCATCTGTTGGCCCGCCTCCGTCAGCTGTACCTGGGCGTCATCCAGCTGGGCCGTTAGTTGCTCCACAAGCTCAGTGCACGTTGCGACGAAGGCCTCCTTCTCTGCCGCCTGCCCTTCGAGACGCCGGACTTCCTGCTCCGCCACGAGGAGCGCCCGCGTGCTCTCCAACATGTCCCGACATTGTGCGACGTCGGCACGCCGGCAGCTCTCGCGCATCTTTTCGGCCATGAAATCACGGACCGTCAGATGGAGGCGTTGAGCATCAGCTCCCCCAGCACACAGGAAGCGCAGCCAGGTTTGAAGGGATCCCACGCGCCCCAGCCACTCCGATGGGTCTCGCTTGAGGAAGCGCTGGATTCAATTCCACCCCCTGCGGTGTTTTATCCGGCTCTCCTCGACCGCCTCCGCGTCCGAGTCGTCCATCTCCTCGGGGTCGGCAGGCCGGTAGGTAGGGAAGCCAGCCAGCAGGTCTGCTGCGGGGTCCGCCCCTGGGATGTCCTCACGGGGGATAGGTTCCCCAACATCTGGGCGACCTTCTTCTCCCGCCCCAGCGGCGTTGACACCCTTGTCAGCCCCCAACCTCTCTTCGATGGCAGCACCGCCGGCGTCCGCTGCCCCCTGATCAGCAGTTGGTGGGGCCGGATCGGTGTGAGAAGTCTGTTCCGGAGCAGGCGGCATGTCTGCCACTGGTCCACTCATTGATGGCCCGGGTTCGGCAGCCCGACGAGCCTCCAGTATTGAGATCACTGTGCGGGGCATGCCGTGGTTAGTCACGGAGCGTCAACGTCAAGCACCAACAGTAAAGTAAGGAGACTTACGGGAATCCAAAGCGTCATCTTCCGCTGTCCCGGTCGCCGCAGGAGCAGTTGCAGCAGGGGACCCTTCAGCGCTTGTCAATTCAATGATGGGTGTCTGGCCCCCGCCTTGTCCTGCTGGCGCCTCTCCTACTCCTACTGAGGATGCCTGACCAACATCCGTGCACTCCTGAGAAAAGTGGAGAAATGGGTTAGAAGCTGCATAAGAGAATGGACGAAGCAGGTTGAGTAGGGATAGAAGCGGACCTCGAGGAGCTCGGTGACATCGACATTGTCGGAGCCGGCCACCTCACCGCTCTCCCGTGGGCTCCCCTGATGGGACCTTCCCTCGGAGCCTTCATCCTCCCCCGTCTCCTCCTCTTCCTCGGAGTCGTCATTACTGTCATCTTCCTCCGGTGGCATCTGTTCTAGAGCAGGCTCTAGACCGAGCATCACCTTCATCATAAGGGACGGCTCCGCACGCTGACCACGTTGGCGCGCGTACTCGTCCATGGCCGTCAGATATGCATACCGCCGGTGGAAGTTCACCCTGTCGGCGACCTGAAGGCGCCCGACCTCTGGCATATGGATTCCTTCGCTGGTTATCTTCTTCCAGATGATTTCGGTCCCCAGCGACTGCCGCAGGGTCATCCAGGCCGACCACAACGCTGGGAAGACTGCATCGTGGGAGGGTTCGAGCAGACGCCTTACCTGCTTACCGGGCCGCTCTTCGACCACCGCACGTGCCCCCTCCCTGGGTGCCGAGGTCGTAGCGGCAGCCTGCGATGTGCCCGCCGCCGAAGTCCCTGCTCGCGCCGGCTCCACTGCTTGGCGCGCCTCTGTTCTCCCCCGTGTAATGGCGCCTCGCCTCCTTCCTTGACGTCCGGTCTCCGCACGGGTGACCTCGAGCCGCTGAACTGGTTTCCGTAGAAGCCCCTCGGGGTACGCGATGGCCCAGTGTTCAGCGTACTCGGTTTCCAAGCCTGCGTCGACCCCGGTAGGAGGGAGAGTGATGACCTCGCCAGAGTCGAAAGCGGTGAACATTAGCCACATCTGGCGAAGGACGCCAGGGTTCGTCTCCTCCCGGACAGCAGTGAATACCCTCTTCGGCATCCGTTGAAGGCACCCGAACTGCCTGGCGAACCGGGTTGGCACGTAGGGCTCGCAGATCACCTTCCCGTCGATCCGAGCCACGAGCACCCCGCCCCGCATGTTCAGGAAGTATTCGTGCTGCTCCAGCGGACCCTGCCCATTGTCGATCATCTGGCCAACGGGAGTGGGGAACGGGATGAAGTTGAAATTGGCATGATTTCCAATCCGAATCCTCACGCCCTCCTCATTTAGGGTCATCGGAGTGACCCCCGCGATGTTCAGTAGGGAGGGTCGCAGGCCGTTGCCCGGAGGAATGATGGCGTTTGGAAACGTGTACCCACTGAGGTGAGCAGCCACCCAGCCGTGGAAGAATTGAAAGGGCCCACAGATCCTTCATGGTGACCCCCCTCGCGAGATGCGTCCCAGGATGGCATACAGCTTAGCCAGCACTGGGACACCGAGGTTGTATCTTTTGTTGGCGGCCATGGCGCCTGCCATCGCCAGTGTCGTCGGGCGGACGCCCATTCTCGCGTCCCGCACTGGCAGGAGCCACCCACTCATAAAGGCGGCCAGGAACGCCGCGTACTGGACATTAGGGTCCCGGGCCTCAATGACGCGGTACCCCCATGAGCGGTAGTCGCCCGTCTCCAGGACCCGCCAGTACGACCCGTTCCGGCTCCTCTGAGCCGCGGTCGGGCACCGCTTCCCCCTGCCTGGCATCTTGACCGCTGGGTCATGCTCCAATAACTGGCCGAACCACTCCTTGTAGGCTATGTCCTTGTGGAAGTCCTTGATCCCAAGATGCTGCGTAGCCAGGTCAAGTAGATGCCATGTCAGAATGGGAGTCCGTGACCTGTCTTCCCAGGTGTTCTTCGGGGGCAGGAACTCATCGTATTGGTAACCCTCCAGCGGGATACCTCCGATGCAGTGGATGTCCCAGAGACCGATGCTAACCTCCCCATGGTGAAGATGGAAGGTGTTGGTATCCGGGGACCAGCGGGTGAACAGCTCCGGCCCGAGCTTGGACTGCTGGTAGAAGTGGAACTGCGACGTCCACACCGCCTCAAACAGGCCGATGTACCGCAACTCCTCCGCGAAGTGATCGCAAGTGTGGCGTACCCAGAATGCCCAGGCCCACTCACTGGTGAAATTGCCCCCAGACCGCAAGTCCCAGTCCTTCAGCCAGCCCTTGGTGTCGTCGGTGACACTCTGGCGATATGTGCTCGAGTAGAGGGCTGGAGAGTTCTCCGCAGTAGGCTCACTTCCGACGATGGTTCGCGTCCTCGGGTTCAGGACGTAGACATCTAAGTGCCTGGTCTCCCTGGTAGGATGCCCATTGTTGGTGATGTTATAGCGAGGAAGCTCGTCCTCCCGAGTCACCCAGGTCCGTGGCGCATCAACCTCGAACCCTGGCACCAGAACCTCATCTAGGATCCCAAAGTTCCAGAGCGGCAGGTTGTCCGACAGCGGATATGTCTTCTGGGCCGGCGTCAGCAAGTCGAGCAAGGATTGATTGTTGGAAACAATCTCCTTGGCTCCGTAGACCTCCTCGTTTGCCGCCATCTCAGCTCTGCGAATGGCGGCATCCCCCTCATTCCCTTGATTCGCGGCCATCTCAGAAGCTCCGGGAGTTGTGTGGGTTAAGGGATGAGGCGTGTGGAATCGGAAGAGGCTGGTAGAGAAGTTTGAGAGGTGGCGCGCAATCCTAGTGGACGGCGCGCAATTGGGAAGTCTGTCTCGTAAAACCCCGGGTGTTCGCGCAAAAACAGGCCGAAATCCGGATGGGTTTGCGCGACGAACGGGTGAATTCCGCGCCGGAAATAACAATTTCGCGCACGAGAGCTTGAAAGCTTGTCGCGCGGAAGGCCGGTGTACGGTACGGGGGACCCATGGCCCCTATTTATAGGCGAGGTCGGGTGTCCGCGCTGCGCGGAAAGCGCTTTGCGCGACCGCGACAGTGAATTTCGTGCCTGACACCCTTTTTTGCGCGCCACAGTCCCGCGCCACCCAGGACTTCGGCATTCCGGCGTCTCCCTCGGAACCCGATCGTTGCGACCTCTCGCCGATCAGATTCCGAGGGGGGGCTTTTGTAGACACCGGAAAAGTCCGTTGTTCCCAAACGAAGCTCCGGATGCGGAAAGCGAGGTCATATTTGGAGTCAGAAGCATGTTTCGGAGGGCCCGGAGGCCTTGCGCGGAATTTCGGAGACCCGCGCGCAAAGTTGAAGTTAGGCGCGCAAGCCTCCCGGGATGCGCGCAATGCGCTGGGCCAGCGCGCAATTTTGCGCGCCCGTGGCCCGCGCGACTCCCTTGCGCGCTGGGCCCGATTCCGCACCCGCGAAGGAAATTCCGCGCCCGCGAACCGGATTCCGCGCCCGGGGTTGCCTATAAATATAAGGCGACCCCCGACGTTTTGAAGGTTGCCGGAATTCGAAGAGTCGCTCGTTCGCGCAATCCAACCCCCTCCGCGCGCAATGCCGATCTTCAGGTAACCTCCTTTCTTTCGCGCAATAAAGCCTTGGGGTTCGCCTTCGCGCGCAATCCCTTTGGCTCCTTTCCTTTGAACAACTCTTCACCCAAAGGCCTCCGCGCGCAAAAGAAGCCTCTTGCGCGTAATTGCCCCCGGGTGCGCGCAATCCAGCCCGATTGCGCGCACCCCCCCCCCCCCCTTACTAAGAGGCCATTCGTTAAAGAATGAGTCGTTGCCCCCGCGCGCTATCCGAAGCCCGGTGCGCGCAATCTCCATCTTCCGCGCGCAAAGCGCTGGCCCAATTGCGCGCCAGCCTGCCCATTTGCGCGCCGACCCGCGGTATTGCGCGCCAAGCTTCTCTTTTGCGCGCAATCCGCCGGGGTCGCCCCCTTTGACCCCCTGAGGGTACCCGCCTGCGTGGCGCCCGATAATCTCCACCCCGGGTGCCCGTACCGTGCGTTGTCTTCCCGTGCGGCCCTCCAGGCTCGCGCGAAGTGACACGAACCCATCGGCGGCATCACCTCGTCCGCACTGCAAGACGTTAAACTGCCAAGTGTTTCATCCAACATGACGTTAAACTGTACCACGTCCAAGCTGCATGACGTTAAACTGCCTAGCATATCGTCCGCACTGCAAGACGTTAAACTGCCAAGTGTTTCGTCCAACATGACGTTAAACTGTACCACGTCCAAGCTGCACGACGTTAAACTGCCAAGCATATCGTCCGCACTGCAAGACGTTAAACTGCCAAGTGTTTCGTCCAACATGACGTTAAACTGTACCACGTCCAAGCTGCACGACGTTAAACTGCCTAGCATATCGTCCGCGCTGCAAGACGTTAAACTGCCAAGAATCTTCGTCCTCAACACACGACGTTAAACTGTACTTCGTCCGGCAAGACGTTAAACCGTCCGCTTCGTCATCAACACACGACGTTAAACTGTACTTCGTCCGGCAATACGTTAAACCGTCCGCATCGCCCGATCCCGTGCCTCGCACGCAGGGTCCCCCTCCCGGTTTGGATGTGGCCCCCACCCGCTCGTCTCTGCAGGAATGTCGGGATTGGAGTGGCCTTCGCCCACGGGGGTAGAGTATTACAGCCAGAACGAACTACGTGGACTTTGATCCCTGTCTCCTAAACAGGGTACGTAGGAAGCCTCTCCGAGGTTCAAGCCCACCACCTGGTCGTCCCGGTCCTATTCACGTCGGTTCGTCCATCAGTGGACCCCTCCCGGGTTCACACTTGCGTCGATTCACCTATGAATCCGCCCTTGTGGGAGACTGCACGTGTGTATCTCCATTGTGCTTCCCCACTGCCGAAACCAGTGGAGGGCGTGACAGGGATCGAGGTCTCTCACCTTCGGCCCAAGTCCCTCTCCAACTGAGCTTTGTCGCATCCGGGCTGCCTCAGTGCGTCAGTCCTGACAGAACGAACTACGTGGACTTTGATCCCTGTCTCCTAAACAGGGTACGTAGGAAGCCTCTCCGAGGTTCAAGCCCACCACCTGGTCGTCCCGGTCGTATTCACGTCGGTTCGTCCATCAGTGGACCCCTCTCGGGTTCACACTTGCGTCGATTCACCTATGAATCCGCCCTTGTGGGAGACTACACATGTGTATCTCCATTGTGCTTCCCCACTTCCTTTTTCTATTTCTCCTTCCAGCGTCCAGCATGACGTGAAACTGTGATCCACCCGGCCGTTCCATCCCCCTCTGTGCGAGGTGGTTCGGTTCAATCCTCCGCCCGGCAGCCTCGACCTCTTCGTGAGTCGGCTTGCCGACGTCCAGCATGACGTTAAACTGTATATCCGAACTACACTGACTTTGATCTGCGCTAACGCGCGGTACGTAGGAAGCCCCTACGGGGTCCAAGCTCTTCACTCCATCATCCATCCTGATCTTTACCCGGGCCGCCACATCCCGGTGGGGTCATGCCACTTCATTCCACTCCACTTCACTCGGGAAGTCGCCCAGGTGCTGGCCCCAGCGTCGGAGGTTCCCCGCAAGGGGTTCTGTCATCTGATCCACTTCTCATGTTGATCAGTCCGATGCCGTCCCCGCTGGACGTTAAACTCGCGGCATACCCCGTGTTAAACATGGGAAGCTAAGGAAAACCTCAGGTAACACAGTTCCCCGCACCCAGCGCGGGATGCCTCAGGCCATCACGCCTTCGAGAAGCCCTATTAGGGACGGAAGGCAGACATGCAGAGTCGCAGTGTTAAGACACGCCCCCAACACCCAGAGCTACCCGGTATCCTCACCGCAGGTTGCTGCCCCGATCAGACTCCTTGGAGCGTCCGGGCAGAAGCAGCGTAATTAACCGGTGTCCATGGAGACATGGCGCCGGGAACGAGATTCACGAGCACGTCTTAAATCTATGAGGGAGACCCGGATTAGGCAACGAGTTCCGAGGAGACTTCCACGGAAGGAGGAGCCGACATCCCATCATCCCGGTTTCGATCAAGGAGCAGACGCCCCTGAATAAGGGACGGATGCCGCCCACCTTTGGAAAGCGGGACTGCGGGGCCACAAGCCGCGCGCCCATCCCCTCGGGTCGACGGGCGCACGCGCGAACGCGTCCTGGCGGAACAGCGTCGGAACAGAAACCCGACGCACATCCGCACCGAAACATACATAATTATGTTTTTTTATTTTATTTCACACATATCTTTGGCATTTGAAATCATATGCGAAAAAATAAAGCTCAACCTTAAGTCTCTATTTCTGAAGGCTATTTAGAAGAGGAGTGTCTTACCTTTTGTTCTAGATTCTTAGATGATATTGAGATAAGATTAAATCAAGTTGTAAATGTTGAAGACACATAGAATCAATCTAAAATACATGGGAAATCAAAAATATTTCATGTTATTGGACGATCAGTTGGGAGGAGCTCAAATGTTACACTAACAGAAATGGAATTATTATAAGCACATAGATATGTGCTGATGAATATTGAAATTTTAGATCCATTTATTGAAGATTTTAGGATATAAACAAAGAGACAAATGAGAGGACAAACACGAAATGAGAAATATATAACAAAATCTATTAATAAAGAGCTCGTAGAATGGTTTTCATGTCATGTAAGTTTATAAATATTGCAATAAATACGAATATTGGGGTGATACACATATTTTATAAATCTAATAATGTATATTATTTTTTTCAGATCATGAATACTGATACTCGAGCATAGTTTTCAAAAGATTTAAAGTTTCTTGCTCGAGGTCCTCTAAAACAATCTAGAAAGTTTGATGCTTACAACGTGAATGAATTTAGATTCCGTACAATTGATAATGAACAGGGTTTGAAAACACAGAATAGTATCATATTTATGTTTTCTAAAGTGTAATACTATGTAAAATTGAGTGATATTATCAAATTAAACTACCATGGACATTTTTCAGTTTTTTTATTCAAATGAAATTTGGTGGATATTATCAGGAGTGTTAAAAGAGATTCCTTGTAATTTAATTCTTTAAACTTATCTTGCTTGATGGATGTTGGTGACCATGAACTACATGATCTGTATATCTTATAATCTCAAGATAAAAATGGTATATTATGTGAAAGATGTCATGGATGAAGGGCGGAGTGTAGTTGCTCATGTAAAACAAAGACTTGTATGACATGGGTGATGAAGTGGAAGATTTGACCTCTAACATTGAATCTCATTAACAATAAAAAGCGGACTTATTTTTCCATATTGATATTGAAAATATTATTCTTTTAAGAGTGGATGAAGTATATGAAGTAATGATGAAGCAAGAAACTGACATGATTGAAGGAGAAAATGATTTTATGTGTAGTTATACATTCATTTATCAACCAATTATGTCATTTGTGCAATCATTCATTATAATTGTTATATTTTTTTTGTTAGTACTGCTCATATGTTATCATTTCTATTTTTTATGCATTAATTTTTGAAATATACATTTTGAACTAAATTTTATTTGATTAAATGACAGAAATTCCAAGGAGGAAGCGTTATACTCACACTGCAGGGTCAAACAGTTTTTCTAGAAGTTGATCGACTCTAGTAATATTTTCATTAGTTTAAATATTTATTAGACAATGTTATCTATTTAATATATTAAACTTTTTATTTATCTTTGTTTAATGCATTCACCAATTTTAGGCCACCAAGCATCCCGAACAGAAGTGTGGTTGAATTTTCATAAAAAAACTGATGAGAGTATTGTTAATGAGACTGCCAAAGAAGTTAGGGTATGAATTCATATTTCATTATAATAACTTATTATCATTTGTCACTATGTTAATATATATTGCTTATAATATGATTTATATTTAATTTATAGGTAAAAAATAAAGAACTATGGGATTTCAATCCCATACAGTTCTACTCAGTCTCCCAGGATGACCTAGTTGGAAAAGTCCTTGGGAAGAAGCATCCTAGTCGAGTGCGTGGATGGGTTTGAGACTATTACCATATGAGATATTTAGTAGACAAATGAGGATTTAAAGTGATGACTGGTGGTGAGAAGGTAAATCACAAAACTTCAAAATCATTTAGTTCAAAAAAAATTATTGATTTTAAGTTTAAATATAAATATAAAACTTTGTTTAATTTTCAATATAATTGTCTTATAGGTTCTGGTAGCAAGAAGTAGATATGGAGATGGAGAGGTTGATGAGAAAAGTTTATCGTTGGGCAATGATTAGTGGAGAGGGTTTGTTCATGTATCAATACGTCCAATGTGGGTATTTTTTATCCTTTTATTGTATTTTAGATGGGATCGGGACAACAGGTGCCCTATGTATGTGTTGTGTAACCATGTGTCTATATGTTGTGTTTCAACTGGCTATGGAGATTGAAATTTATATATGATCATATATGATGTTTAGTTTATTGTCTCTATTTTACATATAGGTTGATCTGACTATTATATTCTTCTATTTACCACTTGTTTTTCATGGTGTCTTATTAAGTATGTTTATACTCATACCTGCATGGGATTTACATGCATGGTTTTTTCTTATACAAACAACTGGTAGATGGTGTCCTTAGTGGACATAGTATTTATGGAACATAGAAGTAAGTAGAGGCACCAACCATGTTTGGTGGTCAGACTTAGGGATCTTGAGTTGGGGACTCCTCTTCTTTTTGCTTTCAGTTGTTTCTATATTGGGACCCACTTTCCTTCTTCTTAGTTAGGCATGTATTTTACCCTTTTCCTTTCCTGGATATTTACCTATCTCATTTTGATGTACTTTCTAGAGGTTAATACATGAATTTTTTACACAGATAGGTATTATTTTATTATACCTATGCAGTATTTCATGGAGTTGAGTGTGTGTGTATTCATGTACAATAGGATAAAGCCTCCCACTTCAGTGATATTGATACTCTATGCTTGTTTTTATCCCATAAACTATTTGGGGTGAACATGTGGTGTCACTCTCAGCTTACTGGTGTCCCAAGTAGGGTCCCTATAGGACAAGTCATGACACAAAACCCCATGGTTTTCTCCAAGACCGTAATCTCTATCAAACCCCGTCCATTATAGATAAGTCTATACCCTTTTCCAAATTTCACATCACAACCCAGTCCTACTGACCAAGGATTATTTTATGTTATCTCTCACCAAACTAAGGTCCTATATCACTTATCCATACAATGACATCTTAAGCCTATAACATATAGGATAACCCCAATCTATTAGACCCTCTGTTCGATTAGTATCCTATTGGTTTCACCTTATTGGTTAGAGCTAAATCTTGATGTGCTGGGTGATCTCACTTTTGGGAGATTTTTGTGCTCTATTTGTGAATGGAACCTATTTTTTGAGCCCTGTCTTGTTGGTCTTGGATAATCTATGTGGAGGTAATCAGGTAACTCGAACTATGTGGATTCTAGTCAGTCTAAGAACATAGAGGCTTCTATGTTGTTTTTTCGTGATCTCATAAAGGGGTGGGATTAGTGTTGGAAGTCCTAGGATTTCATAAAGTATTTACCCGTTGTATAAATTCAAGTCAGTTTTAATCCTCTATTATGGAAGTTTAGATCATTTATAGATATTTAGGGTGATTTATCTTTTGTCTAAGAATTGATTATTGGTTTTGAATCATTAATAACCCTTTTTATGAAAATAGTATTCCTAATGGATGGTTTCATATTGAGAATTATTTATTTATTATTAAATTAATTTATCTTGTTTGTAATTTTGGTGGATTTAGTTTTAACATGTGAAGCCTCATTTTAACGGAAGTATGTTGATTCTTTATAGCTAGTTTTAAATGTATTAAATTTTTGTTTTCCTTGGAAATGTGTTAGGTAATATTTTAAAGAATCAACTTACTTTTAGTGATACATGTATTGTTCTAGCTACAGGTTCTGGGACTGTAGAACCTATAGTTTTTTTTAATGCATGAGATGGCAGCGGTTTAAACTGCCGCAATATATAGGATTTTTTTCACAGTAGTTTAAACCGCCTCTATATTATGGTATTTTTTTGGGAGGTGGTTAAAACCCCTCTAAATATGAAAAAAAAATTACCCAATGGTGGTTTTATCCATATTAGAGGTAGTTTTTTTGGTAAAAAAATTAAAACTTTAGTGGTAGTTAAAAAACGCAACTAGATCCCAGTTATTTTTTTAAGCGAAAACCACAACTAAAACTAATAAAACCACTATGAAATAATACTTCTACAACACTTTCTATAAACCACCGCTAAATAGAAGAAACCACTACATGTTGAATGCCAACACCAATTTTAGTGGCGGTTTTTAAAACCATCTGAGAACCATATAGCGGCAATTTAAACCACCGCTAGATAAAAAAACCACTACTAAATGGGAATTTTGTTGTAGTGTACCAAAAACCCATCCAAAAACCCATTCAAAAACCAATCCAACAACCGAAGTATCCTTCTAGGATAAACCAACCACCACAACCCCTACGTAATCTATCCCTCTCCCAATCGTTGATTAGTTATGAAAAGAAATGGAAAAAATGAACTCAGAAGTATCATACCTTAAACATGAACTACAAACCATTAAAATTGGAAGGGCACCCTTTCCTACTCTAGAGATACCATCCTGAACCTTAAGGGAAGAATCCAGTTACACACAAACCTCTCATGAACAAATAAAAGCAGTGACTATCTTAACTAAATTCATTGAAAAACCTGAACAAACCATTCCAAATCCATTAAAATATTCAACATCACAAGAAAATGAAGAAGAAACACCATCTGATTCTAAAAAAACTTGATGAGAATGTGAAAGAACCACATCCTCACCAAACAATCAAACAACTAGCTCTCTTTACTCAAAGCATGAGAGAAAAATCTAAACCATAACTAAATGAAACTTTAATGGAAATATCCTCTTAGGTTAAGTTGAACATTCCTCTTCTCAATGAAATACAAACCATTCCTTCCTACTCCAAGTACCTGAAGGACCTATGTACTTTCAAAACGAAGTTCTCACCAAAAAAACCAAGTCCTTTTGGAAACTAATGTGAGTACCACCCTTCAAGGGACCATTCATACTAAGTTGAAATACCCCAGATGTCCTTACATTAATGTTGAGTTAGGAGAGAATAAAGTTTTCAAATGTCTTTATGATCTAGGAGCTAGTGTGTACCTCATTCCATATGTCATGTATTGTTAGTTTGGGATCGAATAACTCCAACCCACATCTTTCACTCTTCAACTAGCTGATCGTAGTGTTTGAGTTCGTAAGGGTATCCTAAATGATATCTTGGTAAAAGTTGAAAATTTCATTTACCCTGTTAACTTCAATGTCCTTGAAAATCATCCAAGCTTAGGTCCTAAGGAAAAACCTCCATCATCCTTGGTCTTCCCTTCTTAGCAATAATAAACTATATCATCCAAGTTTGTAATGGTAATATGATAATAAACTTTGGAAACATGAGCCTCAATCAGGATATATATAATGAAAACTATCAAATCATGGATGATGAAGATATCCAAGAGGTAAGCTAGATAAGTAGTGCTGATTTTTATCTATAAGAACATCTAGGATTCATTGAAGGATGTATAAGTCAAGATGATATTGATTTAATTTGTTCATATGAGTGGAAATTGTCCGCTTGGCTTGAATCTATTTTAGATGAATCCTTTGATGATTTTTTAGGACCACCAATCAATGATACCATTAGTGAAATCAAAAAAATTGAGACCATACTCATTCATGACACTGATTTGGAAATTTAGTGGCTGAAAATTCTATTCAAAATGAACTGATTATATTAATAAATTTGTAAAAATAAACTGACTTTGATACCAAGTTCCATCATTCTTTTGAAAGTGTTAACCAATATGAACTATAATTAAATGTACTACCTTCATCAATCAAGTATTCTTTCTTATGGGACAATCGAACCCTTCCTATTGTCATCTATTCCTCTCTTGAATCCAATCAAGAGAGGATGCTTCTGGATATCCTAGAAAATCATAACAAAGAAATTGGATTGGCCCTTTTTAAGATTTCTAGGATTAGCCCACTCATTGGAAGTCATAGGATTATTCAATAATATGACTCAAAACCATTTCATCAACCTCATTAGAGACTCAATCCCAATCTTATGGATGTGGTACGGAAATAACTTCTTATGTTTTTGAAAGTGGGTATCATCTACCCCATTACTTAGAGTGAGTGGGTAATACCAATTCAAATTTTTTCAAAGAAATATGGAATCACTGTGATCACCAATGAGGATGCTAATCTTCTCCCCACAAGGGTTGGTAGCGGATGGAGAGTGTGCATTGACTATAAGAAGTTAAACTCATTCACCAAGAAAGAAAATTTCCCCTTACACTTCATTGATCAAGTCCTCGAACGAGTGGTGGGTCATCAGTTCTACTGTTTCCTAAATGGATTCTTAGGGAAAAATAAAATATAGGTATCTTTATAGGATCAAGGAAAAAAACCTCCACCTATCCATTTATTACTTTTTCCATCAAGTTCATTTCCTTTGGATTATGTAATAGCCCTAGTACCTTCCAACAGTGCATGATGGGATTTTTCTCTGACATGGTGGGAGATTATTTAGAGGTATTTATGGATGGGTTCTCCATATTTGGGGATACTTTTGATGGATTTATTCTGAATGTTGAAAGGGTTTTTTCAAGATGCGAGGATAATAATGTCATCCTAAATTGGTAAAAATTCTATTTCATGGTAAAGGAAGGACTTGTTTTATGACATTTGGTCTATGATAGAGGTATTGAAGTTGATAAATCTAAGGTTGATATCATTCATCACCTTCCCTATCCAAAAAACTATCAAGGAAGTGAGGTCCTTCTTAGGGCATGATGGTTTCTATAAAAGGTTCATTAGCAATTTCAACTCCATTTCCCGACCACTTTTTGCTATGTTGGTGGAAGATTATCAATTTATATAGAAAAAAATCTATGAGGAATCATTATCAACACTCAAGTAATCTCTTATCTCTCCACCAATCACGAAATATCCTAATTTGAAACTTCCATTTGAACTCATGTGTGATGTGATTGACGTCGCTGTAGGAGCTGTTGTAATGACCCAAAGTTTTCAATGAAATCCCTTCATATAATTATGTCATATAATAACATGGAGTCACAACACAATGAACTACTAAGTACAATGTGACCTTTAAACATAATTTTATCACTTGTGTGATTTTATTTTTGAAAAATGGTCATCTACAATTGTGATCAGTAAGTGATTTGGAGTTTAAAATAGACAAACATAATTTTTGATGAATAGTAACATACCCTTATGAATAGAAACACACCTTTATGAATAGTAATGAATAGAAAATCATCCAAAAAAAATGAAACTTCACCCATGAATGTACAAATACAATTTAGACATCTTAAAAGTGACAAAACGATCAAAGTATAAGAATTGGTATTTTTATATGTCAAAAATATTTTATTTACAATTTTATGTTTAATTTAATAATTTAAAATGGAAATTTAATTTCATAAAATTTAATCATAAATTTTTACTTTATTATCTTATGGTTATAAGATAATTTTATGGGACCTTGATCAATTTTTCAAGGTGTTATAAAATGAGTTATAGTTTTAATGTTGATTTTGTTGAATAAATTATGATTTTATTTAAAAATTAAATTAAAAATATTTAGAAAATTATTATCAAAAAATGTATTTCATTTATGAATTCTACATGTTGAAAAAATTTAAGGGTTAATTTTTGTGATTTTTCAAAAATATGTGAATTTTTCATGAATAGTAAAAATACAGTTTTGAGTTTTCAGTATATTTGATGACATCATACTGATGTAATAATTAATAAAAAAATTTGGTAGACTTGTGTACTGTAAAATAAGATATTAGGTGTCCCAAGTGGCTAATACCATGAGAAAATACCATGGGAAGCCCATGGTTTTACAAAAACCACTAATGAGGTGTCTTTTTAAATTAATAAAAAATTCTATCTCTTTTACTATAAATACTCACTCATCCATTCGTTTTATTTCATGTCAAATACCTCATACTCGAAGTTCTGGTGGTTTTACCTCCCTAGGAGTCCTCCCAAGGTGTCCTTAATCCCCCAAGGTCCCAACCATCAAGTTCTAGGAGTCACTCTACAAGGTAAGGGAACCATTCACCCTCCTCTTTTTGTCAACACTTCTTTTATGTTATCTCTTTGAATTTCCATTTTCATATGTTGGGGTTTTATTTTATGTATCCCTATTACTTTAATTTTGATTTAAATATGATGAGATTACCTTTTTTCTCACTTCAAAATATTTTGTGAAATTTTAAGTGACGTCGTTAGGCTGCCAAATTTTCATAAGGGATCTCTAAACGTTTTCTTTCATTTTCAAGTTGATCTCTTTTCTTTTTCTTTCCTCACATCCTTTTATCCAAATCTTGTGATGAATCCAGTACCTTACATGTACTTTAATGTTTTCATGATAAAGTAATAATTCTTCATCATATCTCTTTTCCTTTTTTATACTAAAATGAAAATACCATCCGAGATGTGCTAATTTACCACATTCAAGGACTATGGGATTTCAATTTCTGTTATCGTCTTCAATTATGGTCATGAAACCATTTTCATGGTTGAATCGGACAATAATATATGTATTATATCTCATTTATGGTTATGAAATCCTTTTTTTAAACAATGTTTTTATTTATAAAAAAAACATGTTCCTTGTGGGCAAAAAACCGCCAATTAACCCAAACAGTTATCATTAAATAACTTATATAATGATTCATCTTCATGCCAAGTAACCAAAAGGAATTTACAATCATGTAACATTATGAATTTTCCATAATAAAACATAAATCCAATTCTGGACAACCATCCCCATTTTACATGATTCTTCGAACATGAATATAAGTGAACCAATCATTAGAACCAAGGAAACAAACAGACCCGAATAATGAAAATGAACCTCATAACCAATCAAAAGGTTATGAATGAACTCAAAAGGGTTTTAATAAATAATTTTTATATAGAAAAGGTTCTATAATTATTAATTAATTAAATTAATTTTATTATTCAGGTCATTAATAACAATTGGATAACACCACCGGACTTAAGGTAAAGGATCCTCTCCATTTCACATTTATTCAAGAATGTCCTCTATGCTATGCCTTTTATGTGTAATTGCTTGTGATGGGGTATGATTACAAACCTCCCCCATACTTCCCTCACAAGGTATAAGTGATTAGAAACCCATTTTCTCTCTCATCAAGCCCTCTTAGGTTCACCCGACACCATACTGATAATCTGTAACGAATTCTACCTGAACCTCATTTCTTCTTTCAGGTTACCTTATCTTTCTTTATATCAAAATTGAGTTATCTTATATGTTTATATGAATCTTCTAAATACTATGTATTTGTAAAAAAAATCATTCATCAAGACCCTTTTATCTCTCTCTTTCAGGGATATACATGTTTTTTAAAGATTCTCTCCTTAGTACTTTCCGATAAGCAAACCTATTTTAAGGGAACTTCCCAAATATTTACCCAATTTCAAGTGAACTCTATACTCTGTTTTAAGATACCATTGTCTTTATAAAATCAGTCTTTTTATTATGAAAACCTTTTTTTTCCACTTCTGGTTTTATATAAAATATTTTTCCCTTTTCTATTTTAAAAGCTCTATAGTATTTTCCTTAAAACCGCCCAAAAATGTTTTAATGCTAAAAATTCTCAATTGCATTTCTTAGATGTTGTAACTCCTGTTTGAAATAACTTACCATGATATATGACTATATTACCTTATTAATGTACATTTATGTTATAATTACTTTCTTTCATGTAATCTATTATGATACACCCATTTATTATGCTTTATGATATGATTGTGATACCCATTTCTTTCCATGGGTACCCTTAAGTTTATGTATGGTTGATTATGTATGATTATTTATCTAGAAAGTATATTCATGAAAATATTGGGATGAGTGAACACTGATAGCACTCTAATTCATTGAGTAAAGTTAAGTCTCATGAGATGCGATGTGAAACGGGATTGGCGGTTAGCCTTGACCCGTACTACAATGGGAAATGGGATTAGTAGTTAGCCTTGACCCGTACTACTATGGGAAACGAGATTGGTGGTTAGACTTAACTCATACTAAAGACATGTTTTATGATTCTACCACATTACTATGATTCTATGTTTATATGATCCTATGTTTATATGATATTATTTCATATGTTTCATGCTTTTGATATTATTATGTCATGCCTCCTAACTCATGTTCTTAAGTTGTATTCTTTTGTTGATTCCCTTACTGGGCTTTTTAGATCATCCCTTTATTCATGTGTTCCCCAGGGTACCCTATGCAGATTTAAGGGCTCAAATTAAGTTAGGATCTCTTTATAGAGATTAAATAAAGAAGTTTTTTTAGCCCCATGTTTTATGTTTTATGTAACTAGTTTTCAAAGACACTAGACTTCACAATCCTTGGCTTGTACTCTGATGTATATTTATGCTTAAAATCATGTAATGTTATATGTAAATGGAAAGGGTCACTATAGTTGGTATGTGAGGATGGTCTATTTATTTTTAGAGTTTAGGAATATAGTACTTTAGTGAGAACCTTAAGGATGAGATGAAGTATAAGAAAACATCCCTAAATTTTGGTAAGTATAGAGTAAGTGGTTTATTAAGAAAATGTGTCCCTGTCTGGATACAAACATGTAGAGGCGGATCGGGCACATATGTACCTAGGAGTAAAAACTTTGACAAGGAGTTTTGGTCTTGACCCAGGGTATCCTGGTACACTACAACGTGCCTTGCTGTACTCTTTGTTTGAAACTCCCAGGGGATATGCTTTGGTAAATTCATAAGCTTAGTATGAACCATTATTAAGGGAACAAAAAGGATCCCATAAGAATATACATTAGGAGATAGATCATGAATAACATTGATTGAGTCCTAGAAACACATAAGTTAAGGAGATAAGTGTAATTTTAAAGTTATCCCTTTAATGTCATTGGTTTCCCCCTTATGTCATACTCATCCCCGAATTTTTTTATTCTAGACAATGGATGGTAATAGGATGAATCATGTTAACAACCGATGTCAAGGGCAATGTGATGACTGTCAAAATGAGATCCCCAATCAGATAGGAGCTCAAGAAGGGCATATCATGATTATGCCAAAACAACTATCAAAAATCATGATTAACAATTGGTGCTTGGTTGAATTCCCAATGGAGTCAAGGAAGAGTAAGATGAAATCTCATAAAGGTTCATCTGATAAAGGTTATAAGGGAAAGAATGCCCAATTTCCTTTGTGCAACAAGTGTGGAAAGAGGCACCAAGGGGAATGTCACAAAGGGACTCAGAGATGTTTTAAGTGTGGAAAGATTGGGCACAAAATAGCCAATTACTGTGATGAAATAAATAATGTGATGAATGGAAAAAAAATTCCATCTAAGGAATCCTACATAGTTATATGTCATAAATGTGGAGAAGTTGGACATTATTCAACACAATGCTCTGTTGTAATGGTTAATAAGTATGATGAGCATCAACAATCTCCATAATCAAGGGAGAACTGAAGGTCCTATGCTATGGTGGATAATGATGAATAAATTATATGTAACTACTACTTAAAAGTAGTTTATGTCATAATTTATTTTGATTTATGACTTATTAATATATGTTTAATGTTTTATAAGAACATTGATTCCCCAACTAAAATGATATTATATCATTATGGAAAATTTCTATAAGTATTGTATCGAATGTTGAATTTTATGGGAATGTTCTTAAAAATATTATAAGTCTCCCTTTGGTGTAATATGAGGAAAATTGAAAAATTGATTGCCTATGCCTCAAGGAAACTGAAAATCCATGAGAAAAACTATCCTACGCATGATCTGGAGTTGGCGGATGTGATCTTTGCGTAAAAAATCTGGTGGAATTATCTCTGTCACAAACCAAGTCGGCATGCCATGAAACCCAGCACCCGATTCGATCCGCGACATGACCCGAAGGTCGTTCCCGATCTCCACGGGCTGGAAACAAGTGTCGGGCATCAAAATAAAACAAGAGGGAATGATTTAGCCCAATAATAATAGGATAAAAAATACAACATAGAAAACGCAGCAGATCTAACCACAACTGAATCTCAATAAAACAACAATCTGGTCCAATACAAATACAACTAAATAAAACTAACACGGAAAGAACCAGGAGCTATAAAAAAAACAAAAAAAAACTACTAACACGATCTCCATGTGACCTCCTGGTCACCTCCAACCACAAGACCACCCTGCTCTAGGAGATAACTCAAACCAGAAAAACCTGAACCTGTAAAATAGCTTGGGTCTACCGACACCAAGTGTTATAGGTAGGGTGTGAGCTAACAGCTCAGTAGGCAATCACCACAGATTCCAAGTGTTTCCTTTCCCAAAACAGTCCATTAATACTAGTTTGAAATAAAATTATAAAAATAGTTTTTTTCACATTATATTAAACAACCATAACTTTACCATCTCAAAGGCCAACACTTGCCACCATCACTTTTTCAAGAAAACTATCATTTTATAACAAAAACCCAATCCAAACAATACTAGTAATAACTTTCAATGGAACAAATTTAAATGGAAAATAATTTCAAAGAACTCTGCATTAATGACAAAGCACTGAATTTTAAAATTACCAACCCAACCCACCGTATGCCGACCGGAGGTGCAATATAATCATTGAACACTAGTCACGGGAACGCCCCTAGGCACTAGCTAGCTGTGAGCCCCATGTACCTCGTATCTCGGTGAAAAGTAACCGTAACAATATCCTTTCTCATGAATGATCCACTATTAGGGAATATACCCATAACCTAGTCGTCCCCAACATCATCATCATAGTTTAGTTAGTGTTTTCATTGTCAAACTTTCTATGTGAAACAGGGGCAAAACCCCACAGGATCACTAGCATACTAGTACAAGTCCGCCCACCTAGATACCGAGGCTTCCCATTTTGTGCTCAATCAAATTTCACACATCACATGTTACCACATACACCATTTATCAACCAAACTGAGCATCTCATTTCATAATCCACCACTTTCACATCACAAACCCACTCTTGAGAAATTAAGCAAACCGAAACACTTACAAATCACTTCAAAAATCATGAGGAACACCACCTCTTCAAAAATTTTATAAACAAGAATTTCCACATTTTAGGAAAAACATGAAACACTAAAAACATGCCAAATGGGCCATCACATCACTTAAGCATTCAAACCATCTTTTAAAACACCTTAAGCTGCCAACCGGGCATTCACATTTTCCGAATCACATTCTTTTCTAAAATCAACACAAAACATCACCTTTAAAGGTACAATTCCAAACAGACCTTTTATGTTTACAAACCCAAATTCATTTACCAAAACATTTCCAAATCTTTTCCAAAACCATCTTCAAGTGTGAAATGCCAAACAACCCCTCAATCCAAACATTTTCCAAAACGCACACACCAAAAGCCAAATGGGCATATCCCCCCCTGGGATTCCATTTTAAACAGCATTTAGGAAACTATTATTTAAAGGAACACCCAAAAACCACTTCCACAAAACCATTCATTTTCTTTAAAAACACATCCAACCATCCACATTATTCAAAGAACATAAAACAATCCCATTGTTACCATAAAACCCTTTTTACAACATTTTAATACTTTTAAAAAGATAAATCATTACCAAACCATACACATCAAATCAAGGACACAAATAATAAACAACCATCCCACCATAATCAAGGCTAAAAATTTTATAAAAACCCCCAATTTAACTTTAAAGAACAATGGGGTTTAAAAAAATAACCCTAGGTTCAATAAACCCAGGTATTTCACACAAATCCCTTTGAAAACCTATTTTTAGTAAATTCTACCAACACGAAGACATATTTCGCATCAATACATAGATATATTAGAGGTGCGAAATACATTTAAAAATTAAATGAAAACACACAAGTGCTTGTGGAGATTTCCGAAAAGGAAAATGTTGGAAACACCTACCTCAACCATGTGCGAATGGAATGAAACTTCAAGGGAGGAGAGATCTAAGCCCCACTGACCATTCACACACCCTAGATCCAAAGAAAAAGGAACCAAACATAAACTCTAGATATCAGGGTTTTTTCATGGAAGAAAACACCCAAAGGAAACCCAAGAACAAAGAGGGGAAGAGAAGGAGGGAATATTTGATGAAGGAAACATGAAGAACCACCAACCTTTCTTGATAAATCGCCCCAAAATCGCCCCAAATTGAAGCCGGAAACAGGGGGAGGCTCCTTTGGTCGATTCTGAATAGATAGGGAATCATTTTGGAGGTGGAATCACCCTAATCGGATCTCCACGTCAAAATTTATAAATCCCGCAAGTGGATGCATGGTTTGGATGCATGGTTTGTCAAACCGTGTGCAAACCATGCGGGGGCTACTGGAAACTACTGCAACTTTTCATGGTTAGGTTTCATGGTTTTCCCAGGCTATGCTCAAACCGTGTGACCCCAAAAATTGGCTGAAAACCCCCAAATTACACCCCAAACACTAGGGAAGTTCACTCAAAGATCCCTAAAAGTTTTAAAACCAAAATAGTGAATATGTGGGTGTCACAAACTCCCCAACATGAAACTTTATCTTAATCCCAATAAGAATAAATAATAATAAGAATAAAAGGAAACCCAAAAACACAAAAACACAAGGACTTTTTTTGGGCACTCAACCCGAACCACAACCAAAAGATCCAACATCGAGAAAAGAATAAAATAAAGTAGTATCTGTGGTCGGGGTGTGGCAATCTCTATGGGGAGAAGTGTGAGATATATAATGACCAAAAGAGTTTCAAATATATATTCACACAAAAAGAGCTTAATATGTGCCAGTGAAGATGGACAAATCTCATCAAGGATTATTACTGCTCAATTCACTACCATCTCGGTAAGGCAATATGGTGGGGGATACTCTAAGTAGAAAGGATCCTGCATCTTTATCAATGATGAGAATTGAATAAGATCCTATATTCTTAGATTTTCTGAGGATGGACATGGGAATCATTAAGGGAGGAACATCATCAATCCTTTCTCAAATGATTTTTCAACCATATCTCATGGATAAAATAAAGTATGCTCAAAGAAAAGATGTGGAAATTCAAAAAAGGGTGGAAGCTATCAGAAATAGGAAATCCTCTAATTTCAAAATTGATGAGGAAGGAGTTGTAAGATTTGGTTCATGATTATGTGAACTATCCGATCCAGAGATAAAGAAGGAGCTTCTGAATGACGCACATAGCTCAACCTTCTCTATCCACCCAGGGAGCACAAAGATGTATCGAGATCTCTGAAAGAACTTTTGGTGGGACAATATGAGAAGGGAGATGTTGAATATACATCAAAGTGCCTGGTATGTCAACAAGTGAATGTTGAAAGACAAAAGTCAAAGGGGATGATGCAACCACTAACCATACCAACATGGAAGTGGGAGAACATCACCATGGACTTTGTCACTAGACTTACAAGGACATCCAGAGGAAACAATCCTATATGGGTTATTGTGGATTGTCTTACAAAGATAGCTCACTTTATCGCGATTTGAGAGAAATTATAATTGGATCAACTTGAGAACATATATATATATATCAAAGAAGTGGTAAGGATTCTTGTAGTACCATTATCTATTGTATCTGATCGTGATATGATATTCACCTCGAAGTTCTGGAAAAGTCTTCAACATGCTCTAAGCACTGAACTAAACTTCAGTACAATCTATCATCCTCAAACTGATGTCCAATCTGAGTGGACTATTCAAACAATAGAATATGTTTTGAGAGAATTTTTTATGGAATTAAAAGGAGGATAGGACCAACATCTTCCTATGGTTGAATTCTCATACAACAACAGTTTCCACTCGATCATCTGAATGACACCATATGAAGACCTTTGTGGGAAAAGGTGCAGAACCCCGGCGTGTTGGGATAAAGTTAGTGAGCACAAGCTTCTAGGACCTGAAATGGTTGAAGAAATGGTGGGGATGGTAAAAACCATTGAGCAGCATATCAAGGTGGCCCAAAGTCGACAGAAGAGTTATGAAAACAATCATCAATGAGACCTTGAGTTCAAAGTTAGAGACATGGTATTTCTATGAATATCTCTTTGGAATAAGGTCATGAGATTTGGGAAGAAAGGAAAGATAAGTCCTAGGTATATAGACCCCTTTCGATATCCTTGATTGAGTCACAGTGGTGGACTATCGACTGGAACTTCCACCTACCATGTCAAAAGTACACAATGCCTTTTATGTATCCCTCTTAAGGAAGTACATACCAGACCCTTCACATGTACTCTCTTCAGAGGTGGTACAATTGGAGGATGATATTTCCTATGAGGAGAATCCAAGAAAGATCTTGGATTGTAGAAATAAAGTTATACATAACAAGACTACTCACCTGGTCAAGGTACTATGGCGAAACCATAAGTACAAAGAGGCAACATGGGAATTGGAGGAAGCAATGAAGGAAAAGTACCCGCAACTATTTTTGGCGTATAATGTAAAATGAAATTTAGAGGGAGAAATTTCTTAAGGGGGGAAGAATGTAATGAACCAAAGTTTTCAATGGAATCTCTTCATATAATTATGTCATATAATAACATGGAGTCACAACACAATGAACTACTAAGTACAATGTGACCTTTAAACATAAGTTTGTCACTTGTGTGTTTTTAATTTTGAAAAATGGTCATCTACAATTGTGATTAGTAAGTGATTTGGAGTCTGAAAGAGACAAACACCTTTTTTATGAATAGTAACATACCCATATGAATAACAGCATACCTTTATGAATAGTAATGAATAGAAAATTGGCCAAAAAAATGAAACTTCACCCATGAATGTACAAATACAATCTAGACATCTTAAAAGTGAAAAAACGATCAAAGTATAAGAATTGGTATTTTTATATGTCAAAAATATTTTATTTAAAATTTTATTTTTAATTTAATAATTTAAAATAGAAATTTATTTCCATAAAATTTAATCATAAATTGTTATTTTATTTTCTTATGGTTATAAGATAATTTTATGGGACCTTGATTAATTTTTCAAGGTGTTATAAAACGAGTTATAGTTTTAATGTTGATTTTGTTGAATAAATTATGATTTTATTTAAAAGTTAAATTAAAAATATTTAGAAAATTATTTTCAAGAAATGGAGTTCATTTATTAATTCTACATGTTGAAAAAATTTTAGGGTGAATTTTTGGGATTTTTCTAAAATACGTGAATTTGTCGTGAATAGTAAAAATAAAGTTTTGAGTTTTCGGTATATTTGATGACATCATAATGATGTAATAATTAATAAAAAAAATTCTGGTTGAATTGTGTACAGTAAAATAAGATATTAGGTGTCCCAAGTGGCTAATATCGTGGGAAAATACCATGGGCAAGCCCATCGTTTTACAAAAACCACTAATGATGTGTCTTTTTAAATTAATAAAAAATTCTATCTCTTTTACTATAAATACCCACTCATCCATTAATTTTATTTCATTCAAAATCCCTCATCCTATAATATTTGGTGTTTTTACTTCCCTATGAGTCCTCCCAAGGTGTCCTTAAGTCCCCAAGGTCCCAACCTTCAAGTTCTAGGAGTTACTCTACAAGGTAATGGAACCTTTCACACTCCTCTTTCTGTCAACACTTCTTTTATGTTATCTCTTTGAATTTCCATTTTCATATGTTGGGGTTTGATTTTATGTATCCATATTACTTTCATTTTTATTTACATTTTATTAGATTCCCTTTTTTCTCTCTTCAAAATATTTTATGAAATTTTAAGTGATGTCGTTAGGCTGCCGAATTTTCATAAGGGGTCTCTAAACTTTTCTTTCATTTTCAAGTTCATCTCTTTTATTTTTCTTTCCTCACATCCTTTTATACAAATGTTTTGATGAATCTAGTAAATTAAATGTAATATAATGTTTTCATGATAAATGAATAATTCTTCATTATCTCTCCTTTCCCTTTTTAATACAAAAATGAAAATATCATCCGAGATGTGCTAATTTACCACATTCAAGGACAATGGGTTTTAAATTTCTATTATCATCTTCAATTATGGTCATGAAACCATTTTTATGGTTGAACTAGACCGTAATATATGTATTATATATCATATATGGTTCTGGAATCCTTTTTTTACACAAGGTTTTGATTTATAAAACAAAACATGTTCCTTGTGGTCAAAAAAACCGTCAATTAACCCAAACTGTTATCATTAAATAATTTATATAATGATTCATCTTCATGACAGTAACTAAATAGAATTTACAATCATGTAACCTCCTAGATTCTAAATAATAAAATATAACTCCAATTCTGGACAACCATCCCCATTTTACATGATTCTTCGAACATGAATATACGTGAACTGATCATTAGAACCAAGGAAACACACGGACCTGAATAATGAAAATGAACCTCATAACCGATCAAAAGGTTATGAATGAACTCAAAAAGTTTTTAATAAATAAATTTAATATATAAGAGGTTCTGTAATTATTAATTAATTAAATTAATTTGATTATCTAGGTCATTAATAACAAGTGGATATCACCACCAGATTTAAGGTAAGGGATCCTCTCTATTTCACATTTATTCAAGAATGTCCTCTATGCTATTCCTTTTATGTGTAATTCCTAGTGATGGGGTATGATTAAGCACCTCCCACATACTTCCCTCATGACTTGTAGGTGATTATAAACTCCTTTTCTCTCTCATCAATCCCTCTTAGATACACATGATATCATGCCGATAATCTGTAATGAATTCTACCCAAACCTCCTTTGTTCTTTCGACTTTCCTTCTCTTTATTTATATCAAAATGGAGTTATATTATCTATTTATGTGAATCTTATAAATTCTTTTTATTTGTACAAAATTCATTTATCAATACCCTTTCATCACTCTATTTTTGGGATGTACATGTTTTTAAAAGATCCCCTCCTTAGTACTTTACGATAAGAAAACTTGTTTTAAGGGAACTTCCCAAATTTTTATCCAATTTCAAGTGCACTCTATACTCTATTTTAATCCACCATTATCTTTATAAGATCAGTATTTTTATTATAAAAACCTTCTTGGTTAACTTCTGGTTTTATATAAAATGTTTTTTTCTTTTCTATTTTAAAAGCACTATAGTATTTTCCTTAAAACCGCACAAAAATGTTTTAATGCTCAAATTTCTCAAATGCAATTATTAGATGTTTTCACTCCTGTTTAAAATCACTTACCATGATATATGTCTATATTACCTTATGAATGTACATTTATGTTCTAATTCCTTTATTTAATGGACGCTATTATGATACACCCATTTATTATGCTTTGTGACATGATTATGATACCCATTTCTTTCCATGGGCACCCTTAAGTTTATGTATGGTTGATTATGTATGATTATTTATGTGTCATGTATATTCATGAAAATTTTGGGATGGGTGTACCCAGATAGCGCTCCAATTCATTGGGTAAATTTAAGTCTCATGAGATGCGATGTGAAACAGGATTGACGGTTAGACTTGTCCAGTACTACAATGGGAAATGGGATTGGAGGTTAGACTTGACCCGCACTACTATGGGAAAAAAGATTGGCGGTTAACCTTGACTTGTACTGAAGACATATTTTATGATTCTGTCACATTACTATGATTCTATTTTTATATGATCCCATGTTTATATGATATCATTTCATATGTATTATGCTTTTGATATCATTATGTCATGCCTCCTAACTCATGTTCTTAAGTTTTATTCTTATGTTCATTCCCTTACTGGGATTTTAGTTCATCCCTTTGTTCATGTTTTCCACAAGGTACCCTATACAGATGTAAGCACTCAAAGGAATTTAGGATCTCTTTGTGGAGATTAAATAAATAATTTTTTTAGCCTCATGTTTTATGTTTTATGTACTTAGTTTTCAAATACACTAGACTTCAGGATCCTTGGATTATACTCTAATGTATATTTATGCTTAAAATAATATAATGTTATATGTAAAAGGCTAGAGTTGCTATAACAGTCTTGGGAAAATGTTGTGATAAAACTCTGTGTGTCATTGATTATGCAAGTAAATATTTAAATGATTCACAAATAAACTACAACAACACTAATAAAGAGTTACTTGTTTCTATCTTTTCTTTAGAGAAATTCAGGTCCGATCTCTTAGGATCCACCATAATTGTCTTCACTAATCATTTAAATCTAAAATACCTTTTCAAAAAATAAGATTCCAAGGCTAAATTGATTAGGTGGGTCCTTCTTCTTCAATATTTTTATTTAACCATTATGGATGGTGTTAATTTTTTTTCATTGATCACCTCTCTACGATGGAATTCAATGTTAACTCACATCACCTTTCTATGTTTTATTCATTTCACAATGATCACCTATATTATATGAGTGACTTACCATGGTATGATGACATAAAAACCACATGGTTATGGGTGACATTCCAAAATTCCTTGGGACCTAATCTAAGAGTAAATTCTTTTCTGATGTCAAACACTATGTGTTTGATGATCTATACCTCTTCAAATATTGTCCTTATCAAATAATTAGGAGATGTGTTCTCAAGTCTTAGTAAGAGTCCATTCTAAAAATTTTCCATGGAAAGGTATGTGGAGGCCAATTTTCCACAAACAAAACCACTAAAAAGGTACTCCAAAGTGGTTTATACTGGCCTAAACTCACTAAGTATTCCTATAAATTCTGACAAAGTTTTCCTTAGTGTCAACAATTAGGATCCATAACCAAAAGGAATCAAATACCCCTTATTCCCATTCTAGTCATTGAAATATTTGATTTTTGGGGAATTGATTTCATGGGACCCTTCCCAAACTCTAGGGGATATCTTTTCATCATCTTAGCTGTTGATTATGTCTCAAAATGGGTTTAGAACATTCTCATAAAGTCTAATGACCATCATGTTGTGTTCTGATTCCTGAAAGAGCACATATTTTTTAGATTTGGAATTCCTAGGGCTATCATCAGTGATCTTGGAACCCATTTTTGCAACCATCCCTTCTCAGTACTCATGTATAAGTATGGTATTTCTCATAAAGTTTCAATTTCCTACCACCCTCAAACCAATGGTCAAGATGAGTTGGAAAATAGGGAAATTAAGAAAATTATTCAAAAAAACATCAACCCCTCTAGGAAATATTAGTCTGAGAAACTCTTGGATTCCTTTTCGGTATATCGTATTGTGTTTAAAACCATCCTAGACATGTCACCATATAGGTTTGTTTACGGAAAATCTTTCCATTTACCTATTGAAATTGAACATAATACCCTTTGGGAAATTTAAATAATGAACTTTGATATTTATTTGGCCAAATCAAAGAGGAAATTAGATCTTAATGAAATTGAGGAACTTAAGATGGAGGATTATAAAAAAAAATATAGGTTAAATTAAGCTATAGTTCATGCCTACCAATCTTGGAATCTCAAAGTCGAAAAATTTGAACCCAGAAAATCCATGCTCTTATATAGTTCCAAACTTCATTTACACCTGAGAAAGTTAAGGTCTAGATGGTCAGGTCCTTATATATTGAATCATGTTTATCCTCATGGGGTAGTAGCGATTCAAGATACCACTTGTGGTCAGATCTTCAAAGTCAATGGTCATAGGTTAAAACCATTCATCGAATCAATCAATAAACATGAAAGAGAGGAGGAGATAACTAAGACAACCTATGAACTAGACAAAATTTGATAGATTTTGGGTCCATGTTGGGCTAGCTGCATTAAACAAAGCACTTTCCAAGAGGCAACATGACTATTACCTGTAAATTTCTACAAGATTTAAAGTTTCAAAATAAATAGGCACATATTTTTATCCTTTCCTTTTTTTATTTGTTTTCTTTTATTCAAGGGAACCTCTTGGGATTTCTATAGTTTCTAATTTGGTTTGTATGTGAGAAGTATGTGATTTTGTGGTTGAAGTTTTTTCAGGGAAATCACATATATCCAAAAAGTCCAAACCATTCTACCATCCACTACGAGGATTATATGAGTGATAAGGGGATTGAGGGATTAATTTTTTGTGGAATGAACTTCATCAGTATACCACCAGGTGACATTTTTCTATAACTCATTTTCAAATTTTAATTTTGGAACTCCTCTCCTCAACCTCTACCCCCTTCTAAATTTTCTTTTCTTTAAACACTAGGGACAATTTTATTTTAAGTTGGGGGGATATGAAATAAAAAAATTGCTTTTGTGTGAAAAAAATATTTTAAATGAAAAGTAATGTTTGTTAAAGGATGGAAAATTTTCTTTAACCTTGAACATGATAATACAAATTGTAAACATTGAAACTTAATATTAAATAATTTTACATGCCTTAATTCTGATTTTAATCCATACTTAAGTTCATGGGAATAGATTTTGGAAAGTGTGGTTGTCTAATGTGAATTTTTACCATTTACATTTTCATTCAATTAATAAAAAAATCACAATTCACATACTTTGGATTGTGGGGTAATAATTTGAGTTCTTGGGGTCCCATAATAAATGTAATAGGTTTGGTGATCATTTTAGTTTTAACATGAGTATTCAAAAAAACATAAAAAAATAATAATTTCATGTAGAGAAATAGATTGACCTAATGTGTGGATTTTGGAACTTGGGGATCATGAATCTATAGTTTTCTATCCCATAGTTCATCATTTTATCTCTATTTTTGGTAATTTGATTTTTTTTGATTGAGTTAAATCGAGATGATGTCTGAGTATGTGAGCTTCGGTTAGTGCCCTAAGGTCTTTGAGCCTAGGAGTCATCGGAAAAGTCTTGCTATAGGGGTTGAATTTATTGAGTTCTATTTCAATTACCATTGAAAAAGTAAAAAAATAATAATAATAACACTCATATTAATATTAAAATGTGATTCCACCTTTCACGTCCAACTTTTCCCCTTGAATAATGATAAACCCCCATGTCTATTATTATGCACAATAAATCATCATGATTAATTGAAGTTGGATGAAATGTGGTGATGAATTTGAATAAAGGAATGATATTGGACTTGAGATATGATTGTGAACCTATATTGTGTTAAATGATATTAATGAGTTTCATAATTTTTTGGTATGAGGACTTTTGGTCAGCATTGTGTATTAATTTTTTTTTTGGAAAAGGGAATTTGAATTTCATATTTTTGAGATACATTTTTCTTGGGAATAGAAAAAATCAAGTTGGGGGTTTGATTAAACACTAAAAGAGGCTAATATTAATTGTATATATTATAATATTTATGTGATTAATTATTCATAAACACCATTTTTTGTGTATTTTACAATTTGAACATTATTTCAAATCATGATTTCAATTCTTGCCTAAAATGAACTATTACTTGGTATATTTTGATACACATTTTTAATCCCCCCAATGATCTTGATTTAAATTTAATATTTAATTTTCAGGTTTCCCATTCCATCAGGAATATTTCATTCTTTTGGAGCACTTGAATAATCACATTGGAAGATGACCAAAGTGGGATTTCATGCCAAGACATTTTGGGTGAATTGAACTAGAAAATAGCCTAATAAAATTACTATAACCACCAAGATACAAGACCAATTATTCTAAAATTTGAACTGAAGTTATATAAAACCATGGGTAAATTTAATTAAATAGAGTATAGAGATAATTTTTAATTTTTAAGGGAGTTATAGTCATCCCAAGTTAAAGATGAAATTATGATCCTTATTCAGTGGTCTAGAAAAACAACCCACTATTTTAACCATATCTCCAAAAAAGAATATCCATTTGAGATGAAATTTTACAGACAGTTAGGATACATCCATATATTAATTTTCTTCTTCTATGGACCACCCCAATTCATCAATATAGAAGTTAATTTTGGCACCTCTGTTTGGTGGATGCAAGTTTGCTCGGATTTTTGTTAAGGGTGGAAAAGTCTTCTCTCCATTAACTTTCCACCCACCTAGGACTAACACCAATAATTGGGGTGACTTCCAATGTTGGTGAATCAACCCAAGGCTTCTAAAATTTCTATTTAAGGTAGTTTTGTTTGAGGATTTATGGATCATTTTGTGTTGTTTTCATTTTAATGTTTTGCTGCCAATTTGATGTTGTAATCACATTTCCCAAATTGTAAGTTGTTAGATTCACCTTAAATTATTTATAAAATTTATTATTATCCTATTATTTTGTTATTATTAATGTAAAGTTGATAAATTTTATTCAAGGTGTGAACTTATTCACACAAAACCCTATGAAATGCTTCACACAATGGTGGAGTGATCGTTATTTCATTGTTTTTCACTTATTCAATTCCGCCCTCATGAGTCTACTTTTCACTTCCATTGAGAGCATAGTATAAATGGAGGGATAAACCTGTTATGTTTTGACCCAAGGGAGTATAAAGGGTATGTATTTTATGTTATTTATCAATCTATAAATGTTTAATATTTTCTTTTTTTTTTTTGAGTTTTTCATTCAATTATTTTCTCTCTTCCTCTTCATTATTGAATTTTATCACCACACTTTTCACATGATTTTAAGATCCTTTACCTAAGAGTGATCATGAAAATTATCCTCTAAGTGTATAGGTGATTATCATGTGTATTTGATGGTTTTAAAACATTAAGTGATGAGATTATATTAATTTCATTGAATGAATTCTTCTCGAGTTAATGAAATTGAAATAATTTAAAAAGAAATTCATCCAATCCATCCCTTGTAATAACCTAGGATAAACCCATTATCATAATTTTAATTCACTTATGTCTCTTAGGTATCATTTTAAACAATCTAAAATCAACCCAAAGTTGGCCACTTCATATCCAAAAACTATCCATAGAATGTACATGTCTTTATGTTTCTTCTTAGGTCTTGGGGGATTCGAGAACCCAAGCTACACTAAAATAGACCACTTAACCCTAAAAACTTGGGTAGATTTTGGTGATACCAAAGCCCCAAGTAAATAAATTCTCCATATAACTAATCTATTTAGTCGATTTCTAATATATTTAGTCGCTTATTTAACTAATTTCTCATGTATCTGATCACTCATGTAGCTGACCCACGTAGCTAATCTAGCCATGTAGCTGATTCACATAGTCGATCCATATAGCCATTTCACTCATCTAGCTGATCCATGTAGTTGTTTAGCTCACGTATCCGATTTATCCATGTATTTAATCCACCAATGTACCCAATTTCACATATCATATGGCTCCATGTAACGATTCAATTGTCCATGAGTCGGGCTCTCACCCAAGCCATAAACCACACCTTCATGATATTAAATCCTTCCCGCTTCCATATTTTAGCAGCCAAATGCTTCCAAACCTACTATAGGCGTCCTTAGAGAACCAATAGATTCAAAAAAACACAAATGGTTGGACTAGATGAATCTGATCTCTTACACACAATCACCCTGGGCCACAAATAAATCAAAGTTATGAGTTAGGACCGAGTATGGATATCTTCCCAAGTAGAACCATAATCGACCAACCTAGTTGACCTATTTTTTTTAATTTTGGTTTTATGTTTCATATACTATAAAGAACCAATATTTCCATACATAAATATTACATATTTTTAGATTAATATTCCATATACAACATTATTATTCATGTAAAAATTATAAAGGTGTAGTGTCTTTAGAGACTATATATATAAATATCTTATTTAAGTACCTTCTTAAACACCTCTCAGAATGTCCTTCTCAATTTTTCCCCTATTGGAATACCCTAATGAAAACCTTTCTTCATAATTTGGTGAAAGGAAACATAAGAAATGGTGATATCAAATTCTCAGTAAGGGTAAACATGAGAGATCTCAATCGATGATCATATGAAAGAATAAGATATGAATAAGGGTAAGAGATCATGAACATAAATTACAATGTTCATACACAATATTTCATAGATAATAAACACAAGTTATGACATAAAAATTTATTATTTCAAAATACATGAATCATTATAGTGAGGAATCATCATAAAAAAATCATGGACCATAATTTTAGATTATAAGCATAAAAACATGTCATAAGATCATGGAACTATAATATGCATATAAACCATTTCATATGTAAAGGTTAAATATCAATACCATCAAATCATAGCTGATCATGCATCAAAACCTGCTTCACATATCAAAATTGATCAGGAATAATCATTTTTCTCTCACTGGATTAGACATCTCTACCTGTTTCCCATAGTGGATCAAGCACATTGACTTATTTCCCATAATTATATCATGAGATATATAACTTTACCCATTTCATTTAAGGGATATATAATTTTGATCCCACTCGTCACATAATAAAAACCATACCTATATATTCCAAAAGATCATAAAACATTCATCTTATAATTATATCATAACCTGTGCAAAGGAAACAGGTTTCATTAACTTTTCATAAATTCATCATAGCATAACCCATGGAAAATAAATAGGTTTTTTAAACATCTCATCATCAAAATCATAAACCATCCAGAGAAAGAATAAGGATGGTATCATTAAATCATATTCCTATTAAATAATAATTAACATCAAAGGATGTTATCATAGATGAAAATTACTTTAAAATATCACTCAAATATTTCTTGAGTAAAATACCCTTTTCATTTTGAAATCACTTTGAAATATAATTTTTTTCAAAAATATTATAAAAAATATTTTCTTCGAAAATAATCATGGAAACTTTTATAGGAAGCTTTAAAGATTTGAGCAATCATGATGTCAGGAAATTCCATTCATACCATGTACGTTGAAATAAAGATTTATTTCACATTTTTGGTAAAAATTCAAAAGTACCTCATTTGGAGAAACAAAAAGAAAATTCATTTGATTTTTTTATAAAAAGTAAAACATGGGTACAAATTAATTTAAACATTCATAGGAGAATAGTGAAACATCATTGAAAACATTTTAAAGAAAACATGGACATAGAAGAAAATGATTCTCGACCAGAGGAAATAAAGTTCATTTTTCTTAAAAATGTTTTACAATCATTTTAAGTACCAAAGAGAGAAAAATAGAACTATTACTTTAAAATTAAATGAATAACCATAATAGAATAAAATGAAATGGATTTATCATATAATTACCATAAAATCTCTTCAATGGAATTCAAGTATAACCATTCCCGATTAAAATAGGATTGAAAGATAAATACATTACATTAAGTCTTGTATTTTTCTATACACATTCAAACCTCCAGTATAAAAATGAATTACATCGTTCATGGAGATGGCTAGTCATACATACGCATGAATGACATTTCCACTTTTCAAAGTATGAAATGAAAGAAAGTTAAATAAAAATTCACCTTTCTAGAATCAATATTATATCATATATATCATATATATTCATTAAATATATCCATATTACTATCCATTTAAAGTGTAAATGAAAAAAAAATCACATCACTTTGTGGGGGTGGTAGTTCACACATATGCATGAGCGACGTTGTCGTTTTCCAATGGATGGGTAAGTAAGAAGGTAAATATGATATTATGATTCTATAAGTATAATTATATCATAAATATAATATATAAACATTAAAATCATCATAATAACCATCCATGAAATATGGTGATGAAAAACAAATTACACCGTTATGTGGAAAGGGTAAGTCGTATGTATGTATGAGCGGTGTTTTTGCTTTACATATGATGGAAATAAAGTGGATAATGGTTTTTAAATAATAATAATAACAATTAAATGTATTTAAGATAATTAATTCATTATTTTATAATATATACCATGTATTTATAGGAGGTATAATAATAAATAAAATTTAAAACATTTGGTAAAGAGTTATACCTCTCCGTTGAGAAACCTCTTTTGAATTACACCTTAAGCCTTGAAGGAATGGTATTTTTGAAAGAAAAAAACCTAAAAAATTTGGTAGTAATCTAGGAAGGTATTATGGAAGGAATTCGATGATCTATAAGGATAAAAATGTGTGAGGAATGAAGGATAATAGGTTCCCTTTTACAAGTGAGCGATGGGGCACACTTGAAATTACATAAAGTATTAAATTAATATAAATTAATTTTTATAATAAAGTGAATCCAAATTAATATCTTTTTTAAATATAGGATTATGATAAGTCTAAATATTTTCATAAAATAATATTTATGCAAGTTTAAGTAATGTTTTAACCCTTATCTCTCAATTTTAACCCCCGTTAACTCTTTTTGGAAATTACCTTGATAACAAAGCTTTATAATATTTAAGGGTCAACAATTTTACCATAAAAGGAGAAATGACCCATAAATGGACCATGGTTTATATTCTCAACCATATCCCATTCACTTGTCCTAATATAGGATTTTTATGAATTCTAAATCATTTAATAAAATATTTTTTATTATAAAATATTATTGTAATGTCCCAACCTGGGTGCCACATATCGGTGCCCGGTTCCAATTATTTACATGATCTTATGAATGCCTCCTTATACACAATAGGATTTATACTAGTAGTGATACTATACCCTCTTCATCAAAGTAGCACAATAATGTAAATAAATAAACAATAACCAAATGGTAGTAACCATAAATAGAATAATACTAGTATCAGATGATGACCAAAGTAGGAATACAATATACAAAACCAAATCAGTAGATATTTCATTCCATATATGTGTCAAGTGTCAATATGAAAAACCCAAAATAAGGTCACACTGACAACTCCCAAGTGGGTCCTTACACCATGTCTGGTTCCCTCATCCATGCTTCATCCCAAACCAGCCATCTAACATTTGGGATCTTGCCCTTATCCTGTCCTAAAAAATGAAGTCTATTCAAGTACCAATTAGGAATCCTGAGTATGGTGTGAGTACAATTCAGTAGGCCACCACCAATATTTTCTAAAACAATATCCAGTCAATAAAAGTGTATGTAGTTGTATAAAGAATAAAGTAGTACCAATAAAGTAAACCGTTTAAATATTCAATTATACTTTATTTAATAACATCATTTTCCCTATGTTCATAATGAAACTCGTACCATAAATACATACTTAAACCTGTGCTAAAGTCTGAACCATATCAGATAGGGAAACCACAATTCAATATAACATGGGATTTAATTATCCATTTAATTCCATTTCATGTCACACCCATTTAGAACTAGAGTCTAATGCCAATATCATGAGTGTAGAATGTAATGTGAGCACCCCATGGGTATTTAGAGCATCAGTATCTATCCCAAACCTCATGGTTATTTCGAACATCAGTCCATATCCCATACAATAATATTCACATGCATGCATTTGGGCCTAGAACGCCATGGTTATAACCGTATGGGTATTTGGAGCCTTAGTCCTTGTCTCACACCCCATTTCTCAATAACTGACATACATCACACATATCACATTTAACATGGTTAATCATTATTAACCCTATTCTCAACACATCACATCATGGTATACCATTTCAATTTATCAACATAATCATAATTATTTACTTTAATCACAAGGAATAATATGAACAATTCACCATTAAACCATTCTATCAACATTTATTCACATAACACATTAACCCTTCAAGGTAAATCCAAACATTCCTTTATTTCCATTATCAATCAATTCCATATCTCAACTATTAACCAATTACAAAATCCCATTTAATTGATCAATTCCATAATCCCAATATCCCATCAATTTCATAATCCCATTATTCTATTAATTAATTAACCAATTAATTAATCCAGTTCAATATACGATTTCCAAAAATAGAAATTTCTATTTCACAGTTCCATACTCACAATTATAATCAATATTGTGGTATTTTCAATTTAGACCACCAACCTCAAGATTATTGATGATCATTCTCCAAATGGAATTCCCTAATTTTAAAGAAAAATGATCAAGAACATGATGAAGAATGATATCTAGAATCAATTCCTAGATCCAATATCAAACATATTAATATATATCAAAACCTAGATCTAAAACCATGTCAATGGATAACAAAACACTCCTCTTGATCTGAAAAGAGGTAAGGAAGAGGAAGGAAACCACACGAGAAGAGATTTCTCACCTAGATAGGTGAAGATCTATAAATCAGATATTAAACTCATCAATAATGGAGTTTATAAGCCCTTGAAATCCATATAAGAGCCTCCAAAATCATAAGAAATTATCCTAGATTGAATAGGGGTGAATAAGGGTGATACACGGGGGGTTCGGGAATTTTAAAACAATTTTTTGGAATAATTAAACCAGCGTGCATGGTTTTTTGGGCAGGGGTGAAAAGTTTTCCAAACCGTGAACCCTAACCATGAACCTCCACCTAGGGGTGTATGGTTTCTATGAAGAGGGAACACAATTTTCCAAACCATGCACCAACCGTGCAATCCCCCATTGTCTAGGGTTGCACGATATTCTAGGGGTTGGTGCACGGTTTGGAAAAATGGGTGCCAACTGTGCGTTGACCCATTTCTTTCCAAAAACTTACAAAATTATTTTGTTTCACCTAAAACATACCTAAAGTAAAATACAACAAAAAATTACTCAAAAAAAGACAAAATAGTACCTGAAAAATGAGCATGATACATCTATAGAAAAGGTCAGAACTTTAAAATCACCCCACCTTATTACAGCTCGTCATCCAGGTGTACTCCTAATAATCTCTAAGATTCTGAGGAAAAAATATCAGGACACTGAGCCTATATATCTTCTCCTCTCTCCCATGTTTCCTTATGAAAATCCCATATTGCTATAATACTTGAACTATCAGCACATTCTTTCCCCACAAAACTTTCTCACTATGATCCAATACGTGTATCAAGTGCTCCTCAAAGGATGCATTGATCTCATGCTCAAAATCATATACATCGATCAGATGATAAGGGTTAGGGTGATACCGCCAAAGCTTTGAAACATCAAAAACATCAGGAAGATCTGATCAGTACACCACCAGCTCGGTTCTCTCACAAACCTTAAAAGGTCTAACAAACTTGGGTATAAACATTCCCTATCTCTGAATCATATGGTGAACCAATATAGGCAACACCCAAAGGAACACATGATCACCCACCATAAACTATAGGGGTCATAAACATTTATCATCATATAACTTCTACCTACTCTGATTCATGGCCATAAATTTTTTAATCAGTTGAACCTGATCTAATGTCTTCTACACAAGATTTAGTCCTGGTAGTTCTGACGCACCTACCTCCATCCATTATAGAGGTGATCTGCATGGACTTATATAAAGAGCCTCATATGGTTCCATCTTAATAGTCACTGATAACTATTGTTATAGGAGAACTCCACAAATTCTAGGTTCTTCTCCCAAGACACACCAAATTCTAGGACACACACCCATAGTATATCCTCTAAAACCTATATAGTATGATCTTATTGCCCTTATATTTGTGGGTGGAAATCCGTACTCAGTAAAACCTATGTACCAAGCACCTTCTTCAACCCTTTCTAGATGCATGAAGTAAAACATGAGTCACAATATGAAACTATACTCCTTGCCACCCTGTGCAGATGGAATATCTTATGAATGTACAAGTCTCCCAACTGATCCATTGAGAAAGTCTCTTATATAGGCAAGAAATGGTCCACTTTCATCAATCAGTCCACAACCACCCAAATAGTAGCATTCTTTCAAGGTTTCCTTGGGATACCCACCATAAATTCCATAGTAAAATCATTCCACTTCCATTCTAAAATGGGAAACAACTCTAGTAAACCACCGAGTTGTTGATGCTCGACCTTCACTAATTGGTAGGTGTTGAATCGTGTCATGAACCCTACAATTTCCTTTTTTATTCCTAGACACCAATACCATTTATGTAAGTCTCAATACATTTTGGTCAAACCTAAATGCACTTCCCACTTCAAGTCATGAAATTTACACATCCGCTCCTCCCACATACACATAAGAACAATGAAACGGCCCCATACATAGATGATATTATACTCATCTATAGTCCAATATGAAGGTGTCTCTCCACCTACAAGGTTTTCCCTCAAGTCCAAACACTTTGTATCCCCATACTGCCTCTCCCTAATTCGAATCAAGAGTGTAAAATCCAATAAAACTGATATTAGAGTTATCTACTCCAAGCCCTCCTGAACCACAACATGCATCTCAGCCAGAAAAGTTATCATCTTCCACTCAAAACTAGCCTATTGAATTGCCTGAGTCTATGTTTTTCTTCTCTCAAAGAATCAGCGACACTATTTCCTTTCCTTGAAAATTATTCTAGCTCAAAATATAATGATTTCATATACCGCAACCATATCCACTATCGGAGGTTCAAGTCTCATTGTGAAAAGTTATACTTTAATCTCTTGTGATTGATATACACAGTAAAATTTTCACCCAACAAATAATGCCACCAAAACTTCAAAGAATACACCACTACTACTAACTTGAGTTCATGTGTAGAGTAGTTCTATTCATGGGGCTTCAACTTCTATGACCCATATGCCAAAACCCGATATCTCTTCATCAACACTACTCCAAGTCCTATCCCTAAAGCATTGAAAAACACCGTATACTCCTCACTTGGCTCAGTTAGGATCAAGGTTGGCGATGTTTTCAACCACTTATTCAACTCCTAGAATGAATTATCACATACTCCAAACCTTTCAAACTTTATAATCTTCTTGGTTAATCCCAAAAGAGGTGCTTCCAAGTGGGAAAAGTCCCAGATGAACCTTAAATAGTAGCCCACCAACCCCAAAAAGCTACGGATATCAAAAACATTCTTGGGATGCTTCCAAGAAACAAATATCTTCACCTTCTCTAGGTCCACTGACACACCTTCCTCTAAGATGATATAAACCAAGAAATCTAATCGATCAATCTAGAATTGAAACTTAGATAGCTTGGAGTATAGCTGATTCTATATCAGCATACTCAAGATGAGGTCAAGATGTTGAGAATGATCATCATGAGTCTTAGAGTACACCAAGATGTCATCCAAAATAATAATAACAAACTGATCTAGGTATGGGTAGAAGATTCAGTTCATCAAGTCCATAAACACTACCAGTTCATTCATCATCCTAAAAAACATCACAACGAACTCATAAAGTGCATAACTGCTTCTAAAAGTAGTATGTGGTATATCATAAGGTCAACATCTCAACTAATGATATTCCTATCTCAAGTTGATCTTGGAGAACACACATGACCCTCCCAACTAGTAAAAGATATCATTGAAATGAGAAATATGATATCAATTCTTCACTATCATCCATTTTAACTTTTGATAATCGACACATAAGCATAGAGTCCCATCACCCTTCTTTGAAAAAAAATGGATAACCCCAAGGAGACATACTCAGATGGATAAATACCTTATCCAGTAACTCTTACAGTTTAGTCATAAGCTCTTGAATATCTATTATTGTCATTCTATATGGTGGAATAGAAACTGGATCATCCCCTAGAATGAGATCAATTGTAAATTACAGATCTCTCTCAGGTAGAAGCCTTGATAAGTCCTCAGGAAACACATCCTGGAACCTATCCACTATGGGTGGAATGACATAATGCTTTACACCCTCATCATCCAGCAGAAGACTCACAGCCTGGGTGGTAAGCTCCCTAGTTTCTTATGAAATGGACCTATATAACCTACTTGGATATCACACTCTCCACGATAAACATAAGCATCACCCTCAAGAGATGTAAAATTCACTCTCCTTCAGTAATAAAAAATGTGGTCTTGGTATGATAATAACCAGCCCATACCCAAAATCAATTCAAAACCTATCATATAAATTATATATATATCCCATAGGAAATGATACTCCCCAACCTCGAGGGAACACCCCTTGAACAAACAGATGTCTCTTGATTGTACCCCCAAAGGTGTATCGATCATCATAACCTTGATCACAAACTCCACTATCAGACTAAATCCATTCCCAAGTTGTGTATATATAAAGGAATGAAAGGCACCAATATCAAATATGGAACTAGTAATAATAGAAGCTACAATAATAGTACCTATAACTATCAATGGTCCATCCTCACTATCCAATATTGTAGGCTAAATAGAATGAAACTGTCTTGCTCCTCTTCCTTGCGATGCATTCTGAGTCCCCTGAGTTGCACCACCCTACTAATGTGGGTGATCTTTCCCAGAAGCGCCATGTTCACTGCCTCTACTACCATAACTAGTAGATTTCAAACTACTAGACTGATATGGGGTAGAATACCCCCTTTCTGCACTATGATTCTACATAGTTCCTCTATCAATATCCATATTTCATGGTTTCCTACAGAACCTTTGTTGATGTCCCATCCCGTCGAAAGATATACACTCAACCAATGGTCAGGGACAATATCTATGAAAGTGACCTGGCCTACCGAATTGGTGAAAGAGCACTCAGGTTAGATCCTGGGTAACTGATCCTTCCCCCCTGTTCACTTTGTTTTCCACTTCTCTGGTTGACATTCTCATAGATACGCTTCTTACTCTTAGAAGGAGTACCTCCTAATCATCCAAAAAACCCACATTTCCTCCATTTGAAGCCTCCTTCAAGTTCCCCTTAGATATGAGGGCCTGGACCACTAACTCAACAAACTTATATAACTGAAATATGTTAACTTGGGAATTAATCTTAGATTTAAGCCCATCTTAAAAATGTCTTTTTGTAGATGTATCATCCCCTACCAGCAATGGAATAAAGCACTGAAAGTCAGTAAAGAGACCAACAAATTCCATCATGAACATACTCCCCTAGTTCAGCCTCATAAACTCTTCTTCCCTCTCCAGTCTTAGTGTCTCTAGATAAAAGTTCTCCAGGAAATTCTCTTGGAAGACCTTTCATGCCTTGTTTTCCATCTATTCACTCTAAGCCTAAATATCCCACCAATGCTTCACTGATCCTTACATTATATAATCTTCCATTTTGACTCTCTTCTCAATAGAAGTATCTAAGTGGTCAAGTAACATCTGTATAGACTCAATCTAGAACTCAGATTCCTCAGGTCCACCCTCTCCAGTAAAATTTGGAGGGTGATGCAACTGAAACTCTCTTGTCAAGTCAGTTATACTTTTCAAAACCCACCCTAGGTCTCTTTCCATAAAGTACATGAAGTGAGAAAATTTCTCATGGAACTTCTCTCCATCTCCCTCACCCTAAACTATCAAAGCATCAGGTTCCACCACTGGAGGCACATTCCCAGCCATGTTCTCCAATTGTTCTACCAATAATCTCCATCATCGAGGAATATTTATGCAATTTTGAACACATATTTTAGAATACATTACACATCATTAAAAAGTTATAACATTAGGGTTCACGTAAATCCATAAAAAATAACCCCTCTTACCTCACTACCTAGTCACAAATGAGGTTCTATCACCACCCTTAACCATCCTACATCTAGGTCATGGTTAACAAAGGGTAAAAAAATTCTCATATTCAAGTTCTAATTAGAAACCCATTTATCCATATCAAATTTCCACATTTTTCATCATTTAAAATTTTACATTTTCATATTAGGAACCTCTTTCAGTTCAAGTATATAAGAAAATAAAATGATTCCAATTTAAAAAACTTATGAAAAAACTGCTTTTTCCATGCGTGACTAAACTGATACATGTCACAATTAATCCCGAGTGCCTATAATGATGCATTATTACTCAACTATTATGACATACTAGGCCATGAGTCAATATCAAAACATCTTAGAAACAATAATCACATCACATAACAAGTGCAACACTCGAGGTGAAATAACATTAAAATGTAACAACACACAAAAATAACATCGATTCTCACCTTGGGTACTTGGTTTTACCCTCATACATGAATTAGCTACTCCTCTGCACGATCTCTTAACAAAGTCCCAACTCATCATACTCTCTTTTCTACCTTTCCCAAATAGTAATATAAAAGAAAAGAAAAGAAAAGAAAACACCTTTGATGCCACTTTGTAATGTCCAGACCTGAGTACCACATACTGGTGCCCTGAGATGATTGGTTACGTGACCCCATGTGCAACTCCCCGTACACTAGAGGCTTCTAGCTAGTAGCGATGGTCAATTATATAACATGGGTAGACTATGAAATCTTTATTAAATTAGCACAACAACAAAAATAAATAAACCATAACCAAATAACAATAACCATAACTATAATAATACCAGTATCACACGATGACCAAAGCAGGAATATAATATCCAAAACCAAAGTAGTAGATATGTCATTCACTATACATGTCAAGTTTCAATATGGTTCTCTCATCCATTCTCCATCTCAAATAATCCATCTAACATTGGTCTCTTTCCCTTATCATGTCCTGCAAACATGAAGTCTATTCTGGTACTGATCAGGTAACCTGAGTAGGGTGTGAGTATAACTCAGTAGGACACCACCAATAACAACTAAAGAAATATCCAATCAATAAAAAGGTATGCAGTTTCATAAATAATAATGTACAACCAATAAAGTAAACAGTTTCCATATTCAATTATTCTTTATTTAACCAAATCATTTTACTCGAGTTCACGATGACACCTGTACAATAAATACCTGCTTCAGTCCATGTTGGAGTCTGAACCGTATCACATAGAGAAACCATAATTTATTATAACGTGGGATTTCATTATCTATTTAATTCCATTTCACGTAACAACCATTTGGAACCATATTCTAATGCCAATCTCATGGGTGTAGAACATTGTATCTAGCACCCTGTGGGTATTTTGAGCATCCTTCCCTATCCCATGCCTCAAGGGTATTTGGAGTTCCAGTCCTTGTCCCATAAAATTATATTCACATGCATGAATTTGGTTCTAGAATGTCATGGTTAGCACCCTGTGAGTATTTTTAGCATCAGTCCTTGTCCCACACCCCATTTCTCAATAAATCACATATATCACACACATCACATTTAACTATTTAATCATTATTAACCCTCTTATCAACACATCACATCATGGTATACCATTTCAATTTATCAACATAATCATAATTATTTACTTTAATCACATGGAATATTATGAACAATTCACTATTAAACCATTCAATCATCATTTATTAACATAACCCATTAACCCTTCAAGGTTAATCCAAACATTCCTATATTCCCATTATCAATAATTTACATATCTCAACAATTATCCAATTAAACAATCCCATTTAATTGACTAATTACATAATCCCAATATCCCATCAATTTCATAATCACATCATTCCATTAATTAATTAACCAATTGATTAATCCAATTCAAGATGCAATTTCCAAACATGGAATTTTCTATTTCACAATTCCATACACACAATTATAATCAAGACTATGGGATTTTCAATTTAGAACACATACCTAAAGATCATTAATGAGCGTTATCCAATTGTAATTCCCCAATTTAGAAGAAGAATGATCAATTACACAATGAAAAGGGTTATTTTGAACCAATTCCTAGATCCTAGATCAAACTGATTAAGATCTATCAATACCTAGATCTAAACCCACAACAATGAATAAAAAAACCTATTGATCTGAAAAGAGGTACGTAAGATAAAAGAAACCATAGGGGAATATATTTCTTACTAATAGAGGTGCAGATCCATAAATTGTATCTTCGATTCATTAAGAATAGAGTTCGGAAGCCCTAAGAATCCATCCTGGAGACTCCAAAATCATAGGAAATTGTCCTAGGTGAAATATGGGTGAATGAGGGTGAGAGACGGGGGGTTCATAAATTTGTAAAAAAAATCAGAATAATTAAACATATTCACATGGTTTCCTAGGAATCGGCACATGTTTTTTCAAACCATTCACCCTGTGTGCCTCCTTCTAGGGTTGCACAGTTTTTACTAAGAGGGTGCACAGTTTTGGAAAACCATGTGCCAACCATGTACTACCCAATTTCCTTCCAAAACTTCATAAATTATCCTATTTCACCTGAAACATCCCCAAAATAAAATCCAACCAAAAAATACTCAAAAAATACAAAATATTACTTGAAAAATGAGCACAAGACATCTCTAGAAAAGGTTAGTATCTTACAATAATTAATGTAAATTTTAAAACTATTCATTTAATTTGACTTTGAAAATAACATTATTTAAAATGAATTCTAATATAAACATTTAACACATACCAAATATGTTATATTCAACTATAAATTTTATTGGGAACTATAATTCACCCAAATAATGTTACTTGTAGATTTTTAAAATTATTTACCAGATTTTTCTTCTGCATATGCAAGAATTGCGTCGGTATTATGTAAGAATTTAAGGTAATGATTTCATCACTATAATTTAAAAGTAAATTACCATGATAAAAAATTGATTCATATTTCAAATAACATTATTGGAACCATGTGTACATATATTATATAATTATATATATATTTATTAAATACACTCATACAATAGGATAAATGAAAGTTTTAGATAAATTTTAAAGCCTTAACCTAAATTTTTTATCCTATTTTATACATTTTACCCTTACCGTGGTGACAAATATTTACCATGATTACTATTTATAATGAAAAAAATACAAGAGTTCTATTTTAAAAAAATTAACCTCCTAATTCTAAATATTAAATCTATTTTTCAATATTTAATTCATTTAAGTTATATAATTTAATTAAAGATAAAAATAAAAAAATGCAACAAAAACTGTTTTTAAAAAAATGCATTTTTAAGTATAAAAATATTTTTATACCAAATTAAACCATAAAATTAATTAAAATAAAATTAATTGGATTATTAATAATATAATATAACTGATGTTTCTTTGGAACCATTTTAAAAGAAAATGGAATTTTTTAAATGCTTGAAATAAAAATACAATTTTTAATAAAAATCAGTATTTTTCACTATTCACTAGAAAATCAATATTTTTAGAAAAAACCCAAAAATTCTCCCTAATATATTTTTTATATTTTCATTTCAAAAATTATATCATTTTTATCAAATAAAATTTCTAGAAATTAATTATAATATTCATCCACACATTTTTAAAGAAAAATTATTTTTTGAAGAATAAAATGACTTTTCTAAAAATTGTGTGCTTATTAATTAATACATTTGTATCGATCGTGAAATTTATATATGTATTTCATAATGTGTTTAATACTATCCATACCAAAATATTCAATGTTTAGGTGATAACTATCACATTAAATTATAATATTTCAATAATATAAGACAAATTGTTTAAACTTGGTGTTGTGTGTAAATAAAGCTATCGAATAAATAAAATTTATTTATACAGAACTATATCATAAAATTTTCGGGTGTTAAATTTTTCCTCCTTATAACAATTTCATCCTTGAAATTCTATCACTCTTATATAAACAACTAAGAAAACTTCTACCTCATCACATCCTTGGTTTCCCACATAGCTTCCTCTAATTTATGGTTTCACAAAAAAAAAACTTTGACCGAGTGAGTGGTATTATTTCATAGAACTTTCTCTCTACAGTTTATAATATTAATTGGTTATTCCTCAAAAGATATATATTTCTTTATCGGTACAACCTCTAAGTTCAGTAATATGAACAAGCAGGTATGTACTTCCTTAGGAGAGATATGGGGACACATCGTAAACTTGTGAGAGATTTGATGAAAGTGTCAAATGATAATCTACCATCCTGATGTGATAAAGAATCTCAAAAAGGATGATATATCTAGGGATAATATTTCATTTATTTCTAAATATCATAACTTTCTTCTAAGTATATATTTATAGGAATTCTTTTTCACCAACTTCAAACTTCATATCTCACTAAAGATTGTATAAATAGATTTTCTATCATCTCTGAGCTGCTCTTATATGCTACTGAATAACTCTAACCTTTAATATCATTTCTTCAGCTATATTATGTCCCAATAGATTTATTTATCCAACTTTACCCCAACATGTAGTTCTTCTACACTTCTTAACATAGGGGGCTTCAAAGGGATCTATATGAATACTTGAGTGAAAGCTATTATTGTAATAAAATTATACCAAAGGAAGGTGCTGATCCCAACCACCTTTGAATTTTATAGAGAAAGTTCTCAACACATCTTATAGAGTTTTAATGGTACTCTTAGACTGACCATATTTTTTAGGATGCTATGAAATACTAAAATTCAACTATAAATCCAGATCTCATTGAAGAAATCTCTAGAAATTTGAAGTAAACCCCAAATCCTGATAAGATACAATAGAATCTTGTGATCCATGCAATATTACCACTTCCTTGATTTATAACTTGGAAATATGATGAAGAGATAAATATTATCTGATGGAAATAATGCATATTGACTTCATAAGGTGGTTGAGTAAAACCCAAATAGCATTATTCCCATTTGACGTTTTGTGGAGTTCGATAATGAAATCCATGGTAATGTTTTCCCATTTTCACTTAGGTATGGGTATAGTTGTAACATCCCCTTAGAATTATGTTTCTCATAATTAACTTGCTGACATAACAGGCATTGGGATACATAATTTTCAATATCCCTTTTCATGTTGTCCCACCATAAATACTCTTTTAGATCTCTATATATCTTCATAATTCCAAGATGAATAGAGAATGATGAACTATGAGCTTCATATAATAGTTCCTTCTTCAATTCATGTATTCACAAGACACATACTCAGATCCTAAACTTTGTCATTCCATCACAATCATGATTGAACTCAAGAACATGTGTGACCTTCTTCTGCAGTTCCACGTCTTACTTCTACACCTCTTTAATCCTCACATGGAAATATGGTTGAACATTCATCTAAGAAAGATTATATATATCTAATTTCATCATTATTTTAAGTTCTATATTATAAAAATCAATAAGTATTGGATCTATTTCAATTTTTATCATGGCCAAATTAGTATGGTCCTTCTAACTCGAAGTATCATCCACCTTGTTTTCCTTCCCATGGTGGTACTATATTGAGAAGTCATAATATTTAGTCAATTCCAACTATCTTATCTTGAAATTTTTCAAATATTTATAAATGAAGATATAATTAAAAATTTAATGATTTGTATATATGTCACACTTTTAACCATAAATATAACCCTTCTATATATTCAATACAAACATTACCGTTGTCAACTCCAAATCATGAGTCAAGTAATTTTTATCATGTATTTTCAATTAGCATGAGAAAAATGATATCACCATATCATTATGCATAAGGAAACATCCCATTCCCTTTTTAAAGCATCACTATAGATCACAAACCCTTATCCACTACATGGTAGTTCGAGTAAAGGTTTACTAACCAAACTTCTCTTCAGCACCTTGAAATTCTCCTCACATTCATCTATCCACAAGAACTAAACCCTCATCCAGAATCAACTTGGTGAGTAGATTAAATATTCATGAGAGATATCTCTCAAAGAATCAGTTATATCTATCCAACCCAAGAAAACTATGAATCTTAGTAACCATTATTGTTCTGGGCCATTTATCAAAAACTTTTATCTTTGAGGGATCTAATAAAAAAACTTTAAATGATATTATATGGACTAAGAATGAAACTTTATGAAACCAAAATTTACAGTTGGTAAATTTTTCATACATATTATTCTTCCTTAGTTTCTTCATCACAATTATCAAATAATCTTCATAATATTCCTTGATCTTTGAATATGTAATGTTCTGGACCTTCCAACCCATTATTTTTTAGGAATTCTAGTGGTGAAGGTGTTCAAGGGGAGTACTAAGGAGATTATATATAATTAAGGGGAGATGGATCTGAGATCTCATCTCAAAGAATTCCTACGGTGTGCAGCCTTGGCTATGATGTGGAGTAGATAAGTTATAGCGTGGAGAGGTTGGTTGTGGAATAGATACTCGGGAGGAGGGTTTTGGTGCCTTTACCATTTATAACATATATACAACAAGGTCACTCAGCTACAACATGAAGTCTGATATGAGTGATTTTGGGGGTTCTATTATTTTAATGGTAGTTGTGGCTTGGAGAAGGGCTGGGCGTAGCCTCTTCATGGTGAAAGGGTTTGGAGGCATGGTCCTTCCCATGGCTCCATGGTACCTTATCTTATATTTTTTGATCTATGGAGTGGATATAGCCATGTTTTTTAGAGGGGTATTTGACCATCGGGGCTATGACATTCTCCCTCCCCTTTACATTGTAGTCTTCAATTTTTTATAAATTATACGACATGGTGAAGGGAGTCTCATCGTGGTCTTATGTTTTGCAGACTACCTATAAATTCCATAACACCCTAAAACCCCATCATTCTCCAAAATTTCTTATCAATTCATGGGTGACCCAAGTTCATACCAAGGAGTTATTCTATCCCCCTTTATGTGGATTTCAACCCTATCCATGGGAGATCAATCCTTGGTGGTTTTATATGAGTCCCCCTTCTTTTCTTCTCCCTATATCTCCCTATTTCCCCCTGTTTTTCATCCAAAATAGGTTTCTATCAAGGGTAACTTGTTTTTTTTAATGATTTTTTTAGTAATAATACATTATGGAGTTTTTTTTTAGGGTGATAAAAGTATTATCCTTTATTGAGGTGCTTGGTGGTGGTCTCCCTCTCATTTTAACCTTGCACAGTGGACCGATAAGCTTCATTTGAAATAGGGGATCCTTCATTTCTCATCTATTTGTATCATGAAGGATGGGATTCTTGATTTTTTTTCTTTTGGTAAGATAGAATGTGTAGAATAATAAATATACTGAATTTTTTTAATTTAAATTTAAGGGGAAGGGGAATGAAATGCATATTTTACGACCTTTGATATTATTTGATATTGAGATTTTATGGGCTTGATTCCTTGCTGAAAATTGTGGTTGTTGGGGGGGTTTGTTTGCACTATGGTAGATGTTTTTATTTAACCTTTTCGTGTGGTTATTTGATGTCACTTTAAATGAAATTGGATAAGAACATATATTCAGATAATAAATTGGGTGTACATGAAAATTATGGCTTATGTTATAATGAACTTGAAATAAAGAAGTGTAAGTGATGAAAAACCCCTATCTAAATCTAAAAAATGATCTGTGAATGATGTGAAAAGTTTTTTGATGATAATTGGATGTGATATGTGCCATATGTGATGGGAATTGGTTGTGATGTGTCAAATATGATGAGAATTGGTTCCAATGTGAGGCTTGTTGGTATGGGAAATTTGGGTTTTTGTTGTGTTTATGTGGTTATGTGCTATTTTCCTAGTAGTGGTGGAATATTTTGTTAATAATGAAACTAAAATAACATAGGTTGGTTTTGCTAGTGAAATCTCAAATTAAAATGGGAAGTGTATCTTAAATGTTTATTGATAAATTTGAAATGAATATGTTGAAATATTGAAATTTGGGCTAGAATAATGAATTGGATGGTAATGGGAAATTTGGAAGTTGGATTAAATTCTCCAAAACAATTTTATATTTTAAAATAAATAACTTTATGGTTTAGTGAGAACCAAACAATAATCGCTTTAAGGTTGATTGAGAACCAAAACCAGAACCACAGGTGAGGAAGCATGCCCAAGGGGATCCACCATTGCAGACATGAGACAAAAAACCCAAAAATCACTTTATGGATGAGTGAGAACTGCAAGTTACACCCAAAAATAATCCTCATACATACCTTTAGAAACATATTCTTCCATCTCAGAATCAAGAATTGAATCCTCAGACATGAGACTAGATTGGTGGATAATGGAGCATATGTGTGTCCTACCCAGCCTGCATGCCTCCTACCTGCCATTGACCAGTGAGAAAACACACAAATTGAACAACTCTCATGCCTTCCCCCACAATTTTGGGTTTCTTTTTGGATGAGTCATAGTAACTGGGGCCACTTGTTCCCCAACCGAACCAACATCAATAGTGGCACTCTCTTTGGCTCCATCGGTCATTGGTATACTCTATAGTGTTAGGTCATCCCTACTTAAATCAGGGTTATACCTTCTCCCACAAGGTTTAGCCACCACAACATGAACAAAATTGTCATAGGAAGAGTCGACACTCCCAGAAACCACAATCGAAATGCCCCTACCTTTCTTGTCTCCCCGGCCCAAGTGCTTTCGGTACAAAGGGAGGTGTATGAACAACAGAAATTGGTAGACAAGAAGAAGATGATGAGGGTTTTCTAGGGATCAAAGTATCCAGAGCCCATTGGATGACCAAGGGGTTTGATGACCACCCTGTGGAGATTTTGACTCATCCTAACACCAAACTTAGGCATTCAAATAGTAGCCTGGGGGACTATGGTAGTAAGGGTGTCATTAGGCTAAGTTGTCGATCCCTTGCAACCTCGCCTCCCACATCAAGATCAGAAAGAAGTCCATTTCCCATGTTGATAGAAAAGTGAACAAAAACCAAAGGTTTCTTCATAATGAATGCATTTCCAAAAAAACAACTGCACCTTACACCTAGAGATGAAGATGAATCGGGAGAGGCATTGAGAGGTCTATCTCAATGCAGAGGCAAGCAAAGCTGAGTTTCTTCATGCAAAGAGTATCATCTTCAATCCAAAAAAAACAACTAATCATGTGGTTGTGGTGTGGATTGTTTGTGTGGTTTTTTTAATTTTCAATCGGCGGTGAAAGTGATAGAGGTTGTGAGGCTTGTGGTAATTTTGTGAGTTGGGATAAAACTCTTTTTGTGAACCCTTAGGTTGGGCTGGTGTGTTGAGGCTACAATATATATTTTTTATGTTCATTGTGATTTATATATGCACCCTATCCTTATAAATCACTTTTTTCTAAAATCCAAATGTTTTGGGGGTGATTTTCCCAATATCTTAGTGGTGAGGGTGGATGGATGGCTACCCACTCTTCCTAAAAATTTCATGTGTGTCCTCTCCCCTAATTATAAAAGGTCACCCCTCTTCTATCCTATTTACACTTCCAAACCCTTTGGTTTATCCAATACCTACCCCAAATATATTCCTTAATTACCTCACCATATCATACATGCCTTAGTTTGATTATTAATCCCTCCTAATAAGGCTTTATGTATAAACCTAATGAGGCTCTTCGAAGAAGATGTAAAATTATTAAACGTGTTTATTTATTTTATTTATTCATACACCTCATTAAAATCAGATTTAACCATGATAATATAATAACACTAGTATACCCTATATATTGAGATTTTATTATGTTCATTTAATAACTCATATATATCTCCACTTCCATCAAATGGGAAACGAAACAGTCGATCATGTGTATGATAGACTACTTATGAACTGATGTAATTCGTTTTACATAACCACCTTTCACAGCTATATATAGTGATGGATTTAATATATTTATATGATATTTATGAAATTTTTATACTTTTGTAACTATTATATAACATATAACTTCTTACTTTCCATTTTGTGGGGGAAATGATAACGTCATTCGTGTGTACGGAGGACTACCACCTCACGAAGTGATGTGATTCTTTTTTCACTTATGCTTTGCATGGAAGGTGGTAAGGATAAAGTTAATGAATATATGTAATATTTATAACCTAAAAAAACTTCTATAAATATAATATCACATCTAACTTCTTACCTTCTAATCTATTGGAAAACAATAATGTCGCTCATGTGTACGTGTGGACTACCGCCTCCACATAGCGATGTGAAATGTTTTTCATTTTATTTTTACATGGATGGTAATAAGGATGTATTAGATTAATATAAATTATATATATGACATAATAATGATTCTGTAATGGTTATTTAATATTTATTTTCCTTTCATTTCATCCGTCGAGAAAAATTGAAACAACATTCATGCATATATACGACCTACCGTCTCCATGAATGGTGTAATCCATTTTCTATCTCTAAATTTTATAGATTAATATATATACATGTATAATAAATATATATAACATTTCTATAATATTTAACATTGTGTATATTATTTAACCATGATCAATATAAAAGGAATGAAATTTCTATAATATTTAACATTGTGTATATTATTTAACCATGATCAATATAAAAGGAATGAAATTATCGTACCAAAACATACATGAAAATGAAGCAATTATCACCTAATTTTCACAAAGAATTATTAGTAAACGGGTTATAAAAGACTATAAGTAAATAATATATGGTATGAAATATATGATTATGTTTTTTTAATATATTTATAATAAAAATATATTTATTATACAATAGTTTTTAATATGTACGAAGGAAATCAGACCTAAGGTAAGGGCTTCTCGCCTCACTTTTACATCTATGAGATGTATGTTATATTCACCAATTAGTTATTTTTTGTGGTATATATACTACCCATTTAGATATGTTATATCATGAATATCTATATATTCATATAATTTAAAGTTTCATTTGAAGTTATTTTTTTTATTTTCTTTACAATTCAAAAGTTATCAAAGTGGTATTGGTTTATTTCACAATCTCATTATTTATCAGGATTATTTATGATTAAATTTCCAATGATGAAATATTATGATCTATCACTCAAGAAAATCATGAATTTTATTCTAATCTAGATATTCTTGAACTTTTCAATTAATATTACCATTTTACTCTCTTTGGGACTTAAAATAATTATGAAAATGTTTTTAATAAAATCTGAATTTATTTATCTCTTCAGTCAAAAATCCTTTTTCTTCCAAAACCATGTTTTATAAAAAAGTTTTAAAAAAAGTTTTAAAATTATCCAAATAATTTATTAAATAAATTTTTCCCATTTTTTAATTTTTACAAAAAATTTTAAAGGAAGCTTCATGTCATTTTCCAAACAAGACTCATTTGGATTTTACCAAAAATGTGAAAGGAATCTTTGTTTTAATCTGTATGACATGTACATAATTTCCTATCATCATGACCACTCAATATTTTAAAGATTAATTTATAAGTTTAAAAGTTTATTTTCAAATAAAATTATTTTCAAAATATTTTTTAACTTTTAGTTTTAAAAATATTTTCAAAGTGAAAAGGATATTTTTCTCAAGAAAATTTTTAATGGTATTTCTATTAATAAGAAATAAAAATCCCCATTTTAACTTATGATCCATTGGGAATACGTTTTAATGATACAATACTAGTTATTTATCTAGATGGTTTATGAACAGTTGACTAGGATGTGCTATTTTGATACCATTCTCCATATTACTCTGAACTTTTTATGATTATGTTTATTGATTGAGAAAATTATTAACATTTTGTATGCTAGTTTTTCTAATACAATTTTTTATATTGATAATGTTTCACCCATTTCATATGAGGAATTAATTTGACTTATTATGTGATTGGAGATGCATTCTATATCCCCTTGATGCATTGGTAGGTCTCATGAGAAAAACTAGCTTAGGTATTTGGATGAGCCCTTACCTATTCATGTAAGATTTATTAGAATAAGGCATTGATCTCATGTTTATGATGTCTATAAATATGCATTCCATCATTTTGAGATTAGTTATTGATGTTCCGTGTGATTATTTGATTATTTAGTATATCCATGGTTAAGTTGCTCATGTGATTATTTATATGGAATTATTTGATCATCATTTATCCCTACCATATTATAGTTCATATTCAAGTTATTGATTAATTAGAATTTTTTTTAGTTATTTACCTTTCCATATTGATTATTTCTATATATTCGTGAAATATTCCACTGTACACATAACCTTATTGAGCATCATAGCTCACCTCTTTCTTATGTTTTATTTTTACAAGGATACCAAGAAATATTTTATGATTGATATAAATGGATTTGTTAAGGGGAATAATGGCATTATCAAAGAACACTTTTTCTATTTTATGTTTCCAATTATAATGTGAGATTAAATTATGTATCTATTTTACCAAGATTACTCAACTATTCAGTTCTTCAAGATATAATTCCTTGTATCTTATTCTAGTATAATTATGTAACCACCAAATCTAGGCTTCTGGAGTTATGGTCGTTACAAGATACATATAAACACATTATAAACTAGGAAATATGGAAATATTTCATTGGTCATCGTGATAAGGAATCATTTCAGGTTCATTGTAGTCAACAATATTTTATCTTACATTATTTATTTTATCCAATTTTATTAAAAATTATTAATTTATGAAATAGTAAAGGAGTGATGAAAATAAGCAGTGTGCATCAAAACTAATATACCACTACCATTAAGAAAGGATGAGGTATGCTTCACTTGAAAATAAAATGGAATGTATTTTAAATCTATATTAAGATTTTAATGTGATATGAAACAACATATTCTTTTTTTATATACAGAATGATGAATCAAAATTCAAACCCAATTTCATCCCACGTTATGTGATATGGAAGGAGTACCATCTAAATAATGAGGAAAAACTAGTAAATGAAAACACACAAGCAGTATGGAAATCATGTGTAAGTATGAAATAATAGTAATTTTTATACTTTATAACAACATTATATAAAAATATACTTTTATATTTATATGTTTTTTATATGGTTTAGATACAAGAATCAACATTTACTATACATAAAGAACAAATACTTGTAGTATCTTTAAAATGGAAAGAATAGTATGTTCGTATTAGAGGTACAAATTTTGGAGTGTCACCTTAGACATATTTTGAGAAGTCAAAGATGCAAGGAAATAAATATGAGATTATGATAGGCATTTAGGTACATATAGATTCTTTAAAATATATTATTATCTAGTTGTGTTTTTTAGAACAATAAATGCAAAAGGATCAATGAGAACCAATAGTGGAACAATGATCAGTACATGAAGAGACACATGACCCCACTAGCTTTGAGGCTAAATGTTACCCTTAACTGACTATCTTCCCAAGGTAATTAATTTTTTCACAACTCTTTCTCTTAAATTTGAATCAAAAAACTTCAAATAAATTTATATTAGCAAAATTATGCAGGTTGAAATTGTATATGATTTATATCTATCAACACCCATATATCACCTTATTATGAGTTTTATGATGTAAAATATCCTTGGAGACATGATTTATAATAAACAACTCTTAAAAGATCATGTGAGGGTGGGGATTTAAGTTTCTATCAATATGATCACAGATTTTACTATTATTATTGATGATTTGGATGTTACCATGGTCAATAATACTACTGGAACTTTTGTATCATGGTTTTTTAATCTTATTAAGATGTATGAGGTATGTATTTAAAAAAATCAAATGAAAATCCTTTAATAATTGATGGTAAAATGTCTAAAATGAGGTTTGTTATTACAAAGGGAAATATAAAATGGGAAATGGAAGGTCAAATCAAGACAATCTATAGATCAACCAAGAAATAAAAAGAACCTTTTGAGAGTACCTTCACCCACCAGTTTCACTAATACATATTTTAACATTATATGCTCATACATATACAAAATTTAAAGATTATAATATGTCCTAAATTGATTATAAGGAATAACTATTTGGAGAGGACATTACAGTTGTGGTTGGTATCGATAATATAAATGATATTATCAAGTTTGAATGGCTAGGAGTCTCTATTGTGAATACCTACATGAGATACATTTTAATAATATGTTTCTATAAAATTATCTATTATGTTCATTAAAGCTTACAACTATTCATATTTTCTATAGGTGTATATGTTACTACTATATAAAGTAAAATCTTGGGAAGTAAGATTTGGACACATTAATCCCTCTATCATTTATATGGAAAAAATTTCATTGTAAATGGAATAAATTTAAAAGAAAAATAGATTTGGACACATTAATCCCTCTATCATTTCTATAGAAAAATTTTCATTGTAAATGGAATAAATTTAAAAGAAAAAAATGACCTAATCATGGAATTTGAAAAGAAAATAATAGATGAAAAACTCAACTTAATGCCTATAATGAAATGCTAAAACTTTACAATATAATCTTATAAAATATATTTTTATTTTTTTATTTATTTTTATTTTTATTTTTAGAAAGCAATAGATTCTAATCATAATCAATTTGGATACTCTGAATACTAATTTTTTGAATTCAAAGAATGGATTTAAAATAAATCAACCACACATGATGTGAATTGTGAATTTATAATTAACTTCATTCAAAATTTTAAAAATAAACTTATACATTTTAGTTTTTATTTTAAAAAGAATTTTGTTATGATAGGGTGATCTATAAATACTATCTAAATCAGGTTATGAGTTTGGTGACTGAATGAAAAATCCTATGTATTTCTTTAAATGATAAAACAATTAAGGTATACATAGTGATATTTAACAATCAAAACATATTTCAAAACAATTTAATTATTTTGTTCAACGTTTCTGAGTGTTCAAAAAAATAATGACAAATATTGTAGATATTATGTTTGAAAATTTATTAAGTATGATATATACCATCAACAAACTACCATCTCTGAATAAGTAATTTCTGAATGTAATTACAAATTCATTTAAAGTATTTGTTAATAGTTTGTTTGTTAATATTTTATCACTTTAATACATTCCAAAATATCTTTTAGGTTTATATTTTTAGAGAATTAGCTTATAACCAGACACAAATAAATTCATATATTACAAATTAGACAGTTCTACTCAATATCCATTTTTTCACAATATGAAACTTTTAGAACAAAATGTGATTTCTTTCCATAACAAAACTTCACGAATTTAAAATTGAATTATTCTCTCCCATTACCCATCCAAAAAACTTGTCGAAAACATTTTAAAATTTTGTATGAGCACAAAAATCTCAGTAAGGGACATAAAAAGGAATAAATAAACCGTTCGTCCATGAATGAAAACATTTTCATAAAGTTTTAACTTTTAAATGTAAAAAATAAGATATTTATCTTACCTTATGATATCATAGGTTTCCTATAAAACCATATAAATCATACATAAATCATAAAATTTAACTTTTGGAATTATTTTCATATCACTCTTACATATAAATAATCTCTCCTAGCTATATAGAGAGTAACCATTCTGGTTACATTTGGAATAACCATCAAAATATATTCCCATAATCCCTTAGAAAAAAACCTAACCAGTTAACTCTTTCCCTTTACCCAATGCATTAGAGAGCTATAATGGGCTCACCCACCCTCAGTTTATCAAATAACTACATGACATCATAACAATTCCCAAGAACCATAACATGATCATAACACATAAAACTTTCATAAAAGAAACATTCTTGAGGAAAATAAATTTTCTATTTTGAAAACACTTTTCATTTTTTAGAAGCTACACGCTTATAAATGAAAATATTTTATTTGAAAATAAACTTATAAACTTGTAAAGGAAACATAAAATCAAAAAGTTTTCATGAAAGTGGTAAAATCCTCTTATGCCATATAATTAAAAAAATATCTCTTTAATAAAAAAAGTTGTAACTTGGAAATAGGATTTTGAAAAAGAAAGTCCCTTACAAATATCATATCATTAAAGTAAGAACTAATAAAATGAATGGAATATGTGTATACAATATAAATAAACATAATATAACATAATATAATCAAAATTAATTTCACAAATAATCTTATAATCTAATATTCAATGATGTATAAGGTTAACCCAAATAATGGAAATGGAGTTACGAATTCCCTTACATTATATCTGAAAGCATTCTGAACTTATACTTAATGTCATGTATGATCAATTTAGATTCATTAATTACTTAATTAAAAATCTTTTTCTTATATATATTATTTATTACCATTTTATTAATTTAATTTATGTCCATTTTGATGATTTATAAATATTAGAATCCTCGTTCTAGGAGCATTCATTTCATGGCTTTATGGCCAGTTCCCCTGAGTATAATTATGGGTGTTCTTTTCAAATGGAGGAAAAACTCCGTAAGTGGTAAGAAATGGTATTAATATAATTAAACAATTTTAAATGATCCCATATATCATTTTATTTTGATATGAGTATGGTTCATTGGATAAAACATTAATGATAAATGTTTGGTTTGTTTTTGGAGGGTTTTCCAACCATCACAAACTAGTTTCATTTTATTTAATTATTATGTCTATAAATTAGTTCCAGAATATTAAAAAAGTTATAATATACATATTAAAATATGTTTTAACCATAATAATGGTTTTATTAACATCCTTTAAGGTGTTAATATAAAATGAAAACTCATCATCCATGAAGGTGGTGAATTGACACGTTATAGATGTTGATTTCATTTTTTAGAATAAGAGGAGAAGAGAATAGGTTTGATGATGGATGTTAAATTAACAAAATAACATTACAATATATGTATGATACTGTATTTATCATGTCACTTTGGATAGGTGAGGTGAGGATAAGTTAGAAAGAAATAAAGAAATAAATAATTTAAAGGAGAAAGAAAGGAGGATTTTACCTCTTGAATATCGTCTCATTGAGAACCTCCTTAAGGAAATTTATTTTAGTCTTTTGGTGAGAACATAAAGTATTTATTGTGGGGAAGAGGCTTTTAAAAGGAATTGGGTAGAATTTAGACAATATTTTAGGCTTGGGGTGGTATTTAGAGGTAAAGGAGGGGGCGTATTTGATTATTTTATTCATTTGCTTATTAATTTGGCTCAAAACTATTAATGGTGTTGATTCCTATAAATAAGTATAGTAAATAGTTCATGTGAGTTTAAAATAATGGTTTCTTACATCATTAATGACACAAAAATTCATGTATTTAACTTATAATGTTAAATACCATAAATTACCATATTTCACTATTCACAAAAAATTCATCTATTTCATAAAAATCCAAAAAATTCTCCCTAATAATTTTCTGACATTTAGATTTATAAAATGGACTCCATTTTTTGAAAATAATTTTCTAAATATGATAAATTTAATTTTTAATTAAAATCGTCATTTATTTGAAAAATGTCAATTTTAAGATTACAACCAATTTTATGGCACTTTGAAAAATTAATTAAGGTTTCATAAAACTATCTAATAATTATAATACAAAAAAATATTAATTTATTAACCTGTTTTATAAAGAAAAAATATTTAAATCATTATATTAATTATAAAATTAAAAATAAACATTTACATTTTACAAAAATACCAACACTTAATCTATCATTTTTAAAACATTTATTTACTTATTACATGAAATAAATATATAATATTTTCATTTATGAGATACCTAAATTTTATTTATACTTTCATAGGTGAGGTTACTATTCTATTGCTCATATCACTATTCCTAACGGTCACATTACTATTCCAAGGGTTAGGTTACTATTCTATTAGTATAGATTCCTTGATTTATATAAATACCAATTATTTAATTATACATTTATAATTAATTTAACTATTTGATTCTAGAGTAAAAAAAATTATTCTATAATTACCTGGGTTGTTACGTGAGTTTTTTCTCAAGGATAAGTATCATGGAGGGTTATACTCTATGGATTCTAAAAGAGCTAGTAACATGTATAAAGCTGCTCATATTCATGAGAGATTGGACTTCAATACTGTATTTGAGATAATGTTGAGAGATAAATGGGTCAAGTATCCTTCTACCCAAAAATCTGAAGACATATTACCAACTACTATGGAAGGTACTTCCATGTGCTTAGCCGCATCATTTGTATTATTTTTCTTTCTATCTTTTGCTAAGTTTGTAAAAATAGTCTGGGCCCTGTTACGATCACTTCCGCATCCATGATGAATAAGAAAGATTAATTCCTTTAATTTCACATTTGATTAAATAAAATACATGATAATGAAAGATACTATAAATATTAATAGAGATTCATCACCCGTGTCATGATCTAATTCTCATAGTAGAAATGAGGAATAAACTATGAAAGAAGTCTAACCAGGGTTAGATGTTTAAAATTTTGAGACACCAGTTGATCTCTATAAGGTAATTTAGTATAGAGCATGTGTCATATTATTAAAACTGAGAAAACAAGATTGGATTATTTTCAAAATTTAGTAAAATGACTGATAACTCATTTTTATGTGTATGAATTGACCACATGTCAATATGATATACGATGTGGATAGTATGACTCTAAGTGCATGTTTTCAATATAAAAGTGTCATATTACTATAAAATGTGTGTCACATTGTAAAAAAATAAGAAAATGAGCTCATGTTGTCTTGATAATTTAGTTCAATGGTCTATAATTCATTTTTGGTGTGTAGGAATCAATCATACATCAATCCAACACACTATGTGCCCCGTATTACTCAAAGTTCAAGTATTTATATTAAAAGTGTCATTTTAGTTTAAAGCACGTTTCATATTTTAAAAACCAATAAAATCATCCCATATTATTTTAATAATTTATAAAAATGATCCAAAAATAAATTTTTTATATATTGGAGTTGACCACACTTCATCATACACATGATGTGGCTGATATGACTCAAAGTTCATGTTTTCAATATAAAAATGTCATTTTATTTTAAAACACATGTCACATTGTAAAAAATAATTAAACAAGCTTGGATTATTTTTAAACTTTACAAAACTGATCTATAATTCATTTTTGACATGTAGAAATCCACCTCATGTAAATTTGACACACGATGTGGTCGATATGACACAAACTGTGTGTTTTCAATATAAAAGTGTCATTTTAGTTTAAAATGCACATCACATAGACAAAACTGAGCAAATGATATCATATTGTTTTTAATCATTAGAAATTCGATCCATATTTAATTTTTAACATATATAAATTGAACACACATCAATCTGAAACACAATTTCGTCGATATGACTCAAAGTACATGTTTTCAATAGAAAATTTCCATTTTAGTTTAAAATTTTCATCACATATAGAAAATAAAAAAATCTTGGATTGTTTTCAATCTTTATAAAAATGATAAATAATTCATTTGAGATGTGTAAGAATTAACTGAATTTCAATCTGATGCAGGATGTGTTCAGTATAAATCAAAATGTGTGTTTTCAATATAAAAGTGTAATTTTAGTTTAAAATGAAAGTCATATATCCAAGACTGATTAAATGAGATGAGATTGTTTTTATAATTTATGAAAATTATCTGTAATTCATTTCTAGAATATAAGAATTGACCACACATAAATCTAAAACACAATATGTCATGTATGACTCCAAGTGTGTGTTTTCAATATAAAAGTGTAATTTTAGTGTAAAATGAACTTCACACAGCCAAAACTAAGTAAACTATCCCATATTACCTTGAAAATTTAGGAAAAAAATATATATTTCATTTTTACCATGTATGAATTTACCACATATCAATCCAACACACAATGTGGTCGGTATGACTGAAATGTGTGTTTTCAATATAAAAGAGTCATTTTAGTTTAGAATGCACGTCACATTATCAAAAATAAGAAAATGAACTCATATTGTTTTCAAATTTTAGGAAACTGATCCATAATTCATTTTTGATGTATAAGAATTTATTATACATCAATTTGATACACAATGTGGTCGTTATGACTCAAAGTGTGTGTTTTTAATATAGAAGTGTCATTTTAGTTTAAAACGCATGTCACATAGCCAAAACCGAGTAAAAAACTTGGATTGTTTTCAAACATTAGGAAAAATATCCATAATTTATTTATGACATTTGAGAATCAACTGCAAGACAGTCTGACAAACGATGTGGTTGGTATGACTCAAAGTGCGTGTTTTGAATATAAAAGTGTTATTTTAGTTTAAAACATGCATCGCATAGCCAAAAATAATAAAATGATCCATGATTATGCTCAAAATTTAGGAAAATGATCCTCAATTCATTTTATATGTATATGAATATACTTCATGTTAATTCAACACATGATGTGGTCAATATGACTCCAAGTATGTGTTTTTAATATAGAAGTGTCCTTTTAGTGTAAAACATGTGTCACATAGCCAAAAATGAGTAAACAAGCTCATATTATCTTGGAAATTTATGAAAATGATCCATAATTCATTTTTGTGATGTATGAATTGACCTCACATCAATACAATGCATAATGTTCTTAGTATAACTCTAAATGTGTGTTCTCAATATAAAAGTGACATTTTAGTTTAAAGAATGTGCCACATTGTAAAAAAAAATCAAATGAGCTCAAACTATTTTTAAAATTTAGGAAACTAATACACAATTCAGTTTTGATGTTTAGGAATTGATTTCGTGTTAATCCCACACATAATGTTGACGGTATGACTCAAAGTGTGTGATTTCAATATAAAAGTGTCATTTTAGTCAAAACACATGTAATATATCCAAAATAGAGAAAAAAACCTTGGAATGTTTTCAAAATTTTGTAAAATGGTTCTTAATTCATTTGAGATGTGTAGTAATCAAACACACATCACCCAAAAAAATGACATGACCGGTATGAATCAAAGTGTGTGTTTTCAATATAAAATTGTCATTTTAGTTTAAAACGGGTATCATGTCTCTAAAACTAAGCATATCATCTTGGATTATTTTAAAATTTTAGGAAAAAATACACAATTCATTTTTGGAATATAGAAATTGACCTTACATCAATCCAAAACATGATGTGGATGGTATGACCCCAAGTGTGTGTTTTCAATATAAAAGTGTCATTTTAGTGTAAAACACGCATCACAAAGTCAAAACAATTTAAATGATCTCAGATTGTCTTGAAAACTTACAATAATGTTCCACAATTCATTTTTTTCATGTAATAATTAACCACATGTAAATCCAAAAAAATTATGTGTCTAGTATGACTCAAAGTGCAAGTTTTCAATATAAAAGTGTCATTTTAATTTAAAACACATGTCACATTGACAAAACTAAGAAAATGTGATCAGATTATTTTTAAACTTTGGGATAACAATCCATAAATAATTATTGACCTGTAAGAATCAACCTCACATAAATCCAACACACGATTTAGCCGGTATGAAACAAATTACATATATTTAATATAAAAGTATCATTTTAATTTAAAATACGTGCCACATAGCTAAAACAAAAAAAAACTCGTATTATTTTCAAAATTTAGGAAAATGATCCATAATTCATTTTATACATGTAGGAATCAAATTCATATAAATTTGGCACACAATGTGTCTAGTATGACTCAAAGTTCATGTTTACAACATAATAGTGTCATTTTAGTTTAAAACACGCATAATATATCCAAAACTGAGCAACTGAGCTTGTATTGGTTTCAAATTTTAGGAAATTGATCCATAATTAATTTATGACATGTTGTAATTGAATACACATTAATCTAACATACAATATTGTTGGTTTGACTTTAAGTGCATGTTTTCAATATAAAAGTGTCATTTTAGTGTAAAATGTGAATCATATAGCCAAAACTGTGTAAAAAAGCTGATATTGTCTTGAAACTTTAGGAAAATAATCCATAATACATTTTTTCATGTAGGAATTGACCGAAAATCAATCGAAGTCATGATCTAGTCGGTATGAATCTAAGTGTGTGTTTTCACATTAAAAGTTTCATTTTACTCTAAAACACATGCCATGTATCCAAAACTAAGTCAAAGATATTGGATTGTCTTGCTACTTTAGAAAATGATCCATAATTAATTTGTGATGTGTAGGAATCAACCATACATCAATATGGAAGACAATGTGGTCTATATGACTCAAAGTGTGTGTTTTCACATTGAAAGTGGCATTGTACTCTACGCATAATATAGCCAATACTTAGTAAACAAGCTTGGGTTATCTTGATAATTTCAGATAATGATCCATAATTCTTTTGTGGGTTCTAGTAATTGATTGCACCTCAATCCAACATACAATGAGGCTGGTATGACTCCAAGTGCATATTTTCAATATAATATAAAAATGTCATTTTAGTTTAATGATATAATTATTAACAACTATTTAAGTAGTTAAGATAATTAATAACTGATAATATCATTAATATATTCAGTAATTAACAGTATAATTTATATATATTATTAATTAACAATGTAATTAATAATTAATAATTAATAATATAATTATTAATTAATGGTATGATTAATAATTTATCATTAATATAAAATTAACAACATAATCATTAATAATATAATTAATAGTATAACTAATAATATCATTAATATATTCAGTAATTAACAATATAATATATCATATATGGATTATATATTTTAAAATTATAATCTATTTATTTTTTAATATATTCTTATTAAAATAATTTTTTTTATTGTAGGGACAAGATTTTGTATGGAGATTGATCATTGGATAAATCTTGCTATAAGAGTTATGAATTTGAATATTGGTTGTAATTATTTTTTATTAATTGAAAATATCACATCAATGTAAATATTTTTTATGTAAATTTTTAAACTGAAATGATAGTGGAATGTTATATTTATATTTCAATATGGTTTTATGTAATATTTGAATTACAATTTGATTATATTTCTCTAATCTGGTTCAGTTATGGGGTCGTTGTAGGGTTACATGTTTGGCAATAGCTGTCATGGCCTTTATCATCCCTAAAAGAAAATTTTGATAAAGGACTCCTTTATCAGCACTAAAACTTAAGCACTAATGAAGGGGGACTTTATTAGAATTTTATTTTTAGCACAGAAAGTGGTCCCATTTATCGGTGATTTTTTAGTACCGATGAAGGTCATACGATTTTAAGGGTCCCCTGATTGTCAGCTCTTTTTACGCCACCAAATCCCATTTTTAGCACTGAGATAGTCCAGTTATATACACTAATACAGATTTTTCAATATCAAGTTCTTCCCTTTATCAACACTAGAAAAAAGTGATGATAAAGGGGGAACCTTTATCAGCGCTAGAAAGAAATTTTGATAAAGTTTGATTTTATCAGTGCTAAAAAAAGAGTTGATAAAAAATCCCCTTTATCATCGCTTTTTTATAGAACTAATAAAAGAAACCCTTTATCAGTGCCTTTAAGTGGCACTGATAAAGGTGGTCGTTATCAGCGCTATTTAAATCACTGATAAATGGTGTCTTTTATCAGCACTAAAAAAAGTGCCCATAAATGAGATATTTTATCAGCACTTTTTTTTATCATTGATAAAAGAAACATTTATCATCACTTTTTTAGTGCTAATAAAAGGTATATTTCATAAAAAAATTATATATCATTAAAAATCATATATTAATATATAAATATATTTATATTGTTATAAATATAGTATATTTTATTAAATATGATTTATATAAGACTAAATATTCGCTTACACTTAATATATAATATATTTAATAAAAATGACATATAAAATAAAAAATATATACTATTAAAATTCTTATTTCATATAGAAATATATATTGATATATATATACATACTATTTATTTCTTTTTAATTGATATATATTAATATATATATATATATATATTAAATGTATTCATTTTTTATTTTTATTTGTTAAATGTTATTTTTAATTTTATTCATTTTTAATATTTATTTATATTCATTTATTAACATTTAATATGTTTTTTAATACAGTTGTAATATATATATATATATATCAAACTTGTATTGCATTAATTTCACACACACATATACGTAGTTAATATAGAAACACACACACAAGCATAATATTTTTGAAATTTATTTAATTTTTAATATTCATTTCATAATTTTATTTATTAACACAATATATATATATATATAATATTGTGTATTAATTAGTAGTTTTTATTCATTTTTTATATTTCTATTCAATATACACTATTTATTACTTTTTAATATTTTTTCAAATTTATTCATTTTTAATATCATTTATTCATTAATAATATTAATTATTTTTTAATTATTTTTTTCAATTTATTCCTTTTCAATTTTTCTTTGTTTAATATTTTTTAAATTTTATCCATTTTTAATATTTATTTATACATGTTTATTCATTAACATTTAATGTTTTTAATATGGATCTAATTTATATAATTAATATGTATTCAACATCATTAACTTATATACTTTTTAATTTTTTTTAATAATCTATATAATTAATAGAAAATGGGATTGTACTTGAGTGATCACCACACCCTAGATGCATCTGGGTGGCTGGGGTTCAAATCCTAGCTGCCTCTCATTTTAGGCCTCCCAATTAAATTGGGCAGGCGTTGTGTGGGCCGTCAAATGACATCGTTCCCATGTGTGGTCTTGCACGCATCTATGTGAGACGTTGAAGTATGGACTCTACTCAGTAGCAGAGGTGGGCATCCGGTGGAGCTTTGATTGGAGATGGTTGGATGTTATGGATGATTAAGCCCTCTTCCAAGGCTCATATTCATCATTTAAGTATGATTAATATGATCCATTATCGACACTGATTCACAGTCCATTTTTTGAGGGAGATCCCGGATGACAAGCTCAATATTAGGCTTGACTTTATCCTCAACTTTGATGGATAGAAACTTCAAATTTTCAAGGCAGTCACAAAATATAAGGGAAACATCCTCTAAATTTTTTAAATCAACTTAAACTTAAAAATCAAACCATCATGTCATTTCCTTACTGAGGCCTAGAGGTGACCTCTTACCATTAAGCTACTCTGAGAGGATTTTTCTATCTAAATTGTTAACTAATTATTGATCTGGCTGATTTTGGGTAATATTTTTAAAACTTAAACCCTATCTGAACCTGATTATAGGGTTTCCAAACCCAAAAAATATTTACAAACATTTATTTATCAATATATTTATAAATAAGTATAAACTATATTAATAAAATTATATATTTATAATTATATATATATATATATATTTAAAAAATATTTATATAATTTTAAATGATTATTTATTTATTTAAATAATTATACTCAAAAGGATCAGTCATGGATTTGGTGAACAAATCCATGACTCCAAATATTTTAATAAAAAAAGAAGCATACAAAGAGGAGATCAGGTTAACCAAGACACAATATGCTCAAATCAAGAACAATAAGTCACTTCCAGCAATTCCCTCTAGTTCCTAAATTTTTAGGATATCTTTCTCTACCCTTTGGGTGTCGTCCTCTCTACCATGTCTTGGAATTTTGTGGTGGCACATGATCCTCTTTCGATTCAGATGATTCTTCCATGATGGAACATATTCTGAACTTTCAAGAGAGATCTCAAAACTTCATCTTCATGTGAGATCAAAATCCATCCTCTAAATTAATTTCCAATAATATTTTCATAAGAAGGTATTCATTGAAACCAAAAACGTCTAGTTTCATCATGGAGTATATAGACTCAATTTTCAAGAAAAACCAATCAGCCACCTTATTATTGGTGCCTACAATAGGCCTTTTCACCTCCAATATCAGCAGAAGGGATGTTATGAGAATTTTTATTCCATGAAATAACATATTCCTCATAAAAAAAACCCTACCAAAAAAGTAGTATGCATTTTTCAAAAGATCAGAAAAATTAGAAGGGTAACACCAATCCACATTTTTATTACCCACTAAGTGACCGATAGATAGAAGTTCCACCTGCATATTTACAATTCTTTAAATATATTTATAATTATATAAATATTTATTTACAATTATGTACATTTATATTTATTTATAATTATATAGATTTAAAATTTTAATTATATTAATTATAAAGGTATTTATCGGTGTTTTTTTAGAAATTATAAAGATATATATTTATCAGTTCTTTTTTTAGTGATTATAAATATATATCTTTATCAAATCTAAAAAAGCACTGGTAAAAATTGGTTTTATCTGTGCTTATTATTTTAGCACTGATAAATCGCATCTTTTATCAATGATTTTTTGAAAGCACTAACAAAACGCTTCCTAGTCTTATAAATTTAACCCTAATTGAACCCAATTATTTCACATCATTCAAGCTCTCATGGAAGTATTTCTATGTCGTCGCTCCCCCATGACCTTCTCGGATGAATCAACCCTCTCAAAAATCTAAGTTATATGATTATTTATACTCCCCTTTTGTTAAAATCACTGATTTTTCTTTATCACTGTCTTTGTCCTTGCGATATTGTCCTCAACGCGCGTCACCTCCCTCACGCATACCTGATATGGCATCACCATCACACACTACTTCTTTTCGCCGCTCCCCTCAACCTTTTTTTCAGTCATCTTGATTCTTCTTAACCTCAATTTTTTTCTTTTGATTTCAATTTCAGGTGAAAGATGCTTTTTAGTTGCCAAATTTTGTGTATGATTAAATATTTTATCCTCTTGATATTTTAGAGGATTAATATTTTAAGAGATAAGGTATTTATCATATGGAATTTAATTTCTATTTTGAAGGAGGTTTGAATAAATATTTAGGGTTTAGATAACGAATATTCATGGGGATTCAATGCCTATACAGAGAGGGAATAACTATTGACAAAAGATATACTAGGAAAATTAAAATCAAGACCTAAAGGAGTATTATAGAACTATTGTAGGTTTTTCTATAATTAGAGATACTGCATTATTTATATAGGATTTATTATAATTAACTAAAATATAAATTTATTTTTATAAAATAGACCTCAAATTTTGAATCATAGATTTGAAATTCTCTTAAGGTGAATGTTTGGTATTTTTCAATAAAATTTATGTCTTTGGTGAATAATAAAATATTTTTTTGCATTTACCACTTGTTTTATGACATCAGAATGATGTTCGAATGATTCAATAATTTTTTAAACCATTTATATGTATTAAATTAGATTTAATGAGAAAAATTAATCATTTAAAAATAATAATATTGATTTCCAAAACTTAATATAAATTTTTAAAGTCTAAATCAAATTTTTATTCTAATAAAATACTATTTTTGATTCTTTTATTTAAATAAAATATTCCACAAAGACCATTTTTTAAAGTGTTTAAATAAAAAAATTAATATGCATTTTATAATAAAGTTTTGATTATTTTTCTTCTCTTTAATTTATTCTAAAAAACATTACTCATGCTATGGTGGGTTTATTCCAGCTATGTGAGCGATGATATTTTCCATCACTTCCTATTGTGAATAATTTTAAGTAAATTTTAAGATTTTATAATTATATAATAACCATTATATTAATAATATTAATGATAAAACTTCAAAGTGAATTTAATTGTTTTAAAATATAATTTTAACAAGAAACACTTTATAGTTTGAATATATTTTAAGTATCAACATAACTATTGATAAATTATAATACCAGGATGTCATGGAGAATTAATTTCACACTTTAAACTCATGTACCCATGGTATGAGAATCAAAGGATGATATCATCACACCTATGAAAACATTGGACCATGAAATAACCATCTTGATGATCAATAAAAAAACAACATAATAGCTAATAAGAGAATAGTTTATAAATAAAAATATATAATAAAATTGAAATAAGCATTAAATGTTTTATAAAAAAATTAATCAATAAACTTAAGTAGATAATTGAGGATGTTATAGAAAGTATTAAAATATCATCATACTCAAATTAATCATAAGTGAAATTTGGCCACTGAAAAGTGTCGATCACCTAAAATTTCCCACTCCTTCCACATCCAGAGATAACTTTAAACTGAGGGCTTGTATTGAACTTAAAACCTGAGAGGGAAGAATCTATGTTCCAGGTATCCTTCATGTTCCCATGGATTAAAATCAAATAATTCTACCCATTTTCTTCAATTAATAGGTAGATGAACCCTAATCCTTTTAATATTTTCATTTTTTTGAACATCTATGATAGGCATTTTCGCCTTGATCCAAGCCATATGAATTGTTTATATTTAAAGGATTCATCAAAACCCAATTAGATTATTATTTGGTTTTTCCAATATCCAGACAACCCCAGCCAAAGTCTTCTAGTTTATTGGATATAAATTCAAGATTTTCTTCAAATGTTAGGTTCTCAAGACCATGTGATTGGACCCTATCAACATTTTAATCATATAAAAAAGACCAAATTTGGATCCTAAGAATCCTATCACTAAAATACCACTTGTCCCACCACGAACTAAGTGAAGAAATTAATAAAAAACAAATCATACCTCTTATTGTGATCCCACCTTGAAAAATTATAGAAACCATTTAAGAGTTATTGAATCCAAAATAGTAATATTATTGAGATAACTTTGATATGATTGAGGTGTAGGGATGTTAGGTAGGAATATACAAAGTAACACATAAGAGGGGGTGAATTGTGTCTTTTAAAAAACTTCCACAATTCTGGATTACAAAACCCTTTGTATTTTAAGAGGATATGAATCATTTTTATTCTATATGAAACTATGTAGTAGATAAATAGGAATAAGGAACACAAATTTTTATAGTGGTTTAGGGCACAAATATCCCCTAGTCAACTCCACCAAATACTCTCTCTGAGAACTTGGTGAATTTCACTAGAATGATCCTCTTATCATAAGATCAAAATCCACAACTGATTATAGGATATTGACACCTTTATAAAAAAGAATAATAAAAAGGTCTTATGGTTCTATAACAAAGAACTGGTTATCCACAACTTAGATCGAGAAGCTAATACTCCACCACAACTGAGTACGAGCAATTGAAACTAAAATAAATCAAAAGAGATTTATTTGTTGAAACTGGTTGAACTTAAAAATTATAGTAGTATCAATTGATAGTTGATGGATCTTCTTCTTTATAAAATACAGACTTCAAGAAAGAATTAATCTGAATTAATACTAGTTGCACATAAGATCTTCGATTTAAGAACAACAAAAAAACAAAGTAGTCACAAACTTATAGTAGAACAAGATAAAACATGTATATCTCTAAATTGTAGTCTCTTTTGAGATGTTCAATCATTATAGAACTATATAGATTTGTACCAGAGTATGATTGAGTATATGAAAGAAAATATAGGTCCCTTACAAAGATCATGTATCAAAAATGATACACTGATGGAATATATAAAGAACAAAATTATTCTTCTGAATTCCAGATCCACAAAATATGCCCGATGAAAGTATATATTAAAATTCAAAATAAAGTGGGGGAGTTGTAAATTCCCTTTAGAATAGGATTAAAAATATTCTTTGAATATGGTTCTTTTAATCAAATATAACAAGATTTAAATAAGTTAAAAACAAGCTTTAAAATATCCTATAACTCTGTCAAGACCATTTCATAAATCACATAAAATATTGCAAAAATATCCAACATGTTGAAAAGTCAAATATAGGGTTCCTTTATAAAGCGACAAAATATCAAACGTAGGGTTCAACTATGTAGAGTTCATCTTCTAAACATAAGGTTGAAAATTTAAGGTTGATCATAAAACTAAGATTGATGATCCATATGTTTCTCTCTCAAACATAAGGTTTTTTACTTATGTATGGTTCTTTAAATGTACTTTTCTTACTTGAAAAATGTAAGGTTCCTTCCAAATGTAAGGTTGATTTAACCATACTTTTCTAATAACTTAGGGTTGATTAACTGTATGTACTATTTTCAACATAGGGTTGAGATACCATACTTTCTTCTTTCAGTTTAAGGTTGAACACAGACATAGAGATCATGATCCATACACATTGTACAAAACGTAGGGTTTATTTCTTACATTATGCTTATCCACGTAAGGCATGAACAATGTTTCCAGAATGATTGAAAATGTGTCCCGGACACTTTAAAAAATATTCCATTCAAATTAAAAGCTTGAAAATAATTTCAAATTAAATATAAATAAATATTAATTCCCTAAAATACACTTAAAGTAAAATCATTATTAAAATAGACAAGGGTATTTGGGAGTATCAAAATCATAATAAATTATAGATTATTGTTGAGAAAATATATGCCCAAAAATCTCCCTCGTTTTGATAATCACAAAACCCATAAAATTATTAACACAATATATAATTTTGTAAACATAATTAAGGAAAATATTTATAATAGTATTTTGATTTTACAGTATTATTTCAAAAAAAATGAAATATTATGATTATCTAATTTTCTCCCCCTTTTGTGATATCAAAAATAAAGTATTGAAAAAAAGATTACAACACGTTTAATTTTGCACAAAATAGTAAGTAAATGTTATAATATACTGTTCAGATAAATAAGACTGGGATTCTGGTAGTTGATATAAACATAAATGAATAACAAATAAAGAACAAAAAATAAGAATAAAAAATTATTAATAAAATATGTACAGATACAATATACAGTTTCAGCGTAGGAAACAAGTTAGTCAACTGGTAGGGTTTGGTGAGGGTTTGGCTATGGTTCTGGTTCTTAAGGTAACTGAGCAGCTTTAAAAACTTCTTTCAATTCTACCATTTGTACCTATAATCTTTAAGCAAAATTATCTCCCAAATTCCTTATCAAAACTCTATAATCATGGTTCACATGAAGACTTTAAACTAAATTGACTTTAAAAAAGTCATGAAAACTTTTTTATTGATGCATAAACTAAACCAACTTATCACTTAACCGGTTGAGCGGAAGTTGAATTCCGGATTAACTGGCAATCAATTGCTCAATAAGATATCTCTAATTGTCTAACAAGACTGAAAAAGGGGTAATATTGCAATGAAGATTTATAAATCTATCATTCATATCATCAATAATAGTTTTGATTTCTTGAAATATTCTTATTAAATCTGGTGAGGTTGAATGGGCAGAGGTAGAAGTACTGAATTGAGTAACACTCCCCTTTATGAACTCAAACTGGTCTCCCAAATACCACTTCAGATATAAAAAAATATATTTTGGAAATAGACTCAGACTGGATTTTTCCAATCTGATCTAGCATCTCCCTCTTAAAATCATCAAAATCCCTTTTTGGCACAGAATTTTCCTTAATGTTCTGAAGTTGAGTCTGAAGATACTCAAACTCCATCCTCGGGGCTGATGAATTTTTCAAATCATTAAAATATTTCCTATAGGCCTCTAAATCCTATCTAAGAATAGAATTATATTCCTGGTCCTTATTGAACTTAAATACAAGATCTTAAATTTGTCTAGTCAAAGAATTAGATGTCTCTTCATCTGGATTATTTGATAGGGAAGCATCCACAATAGATGAAGGATTAGAGGCAGACTTCTCTACTAACTTTTCAACTGATTTTTCACCAGATCAAGATAAATTATCAATAACCTCTATATTATCTCTAGAAACCGATCCTAGTCTTTCTACTGATTGGTCAAAAGCTGAGATAGCTTGATGCTCAACAAGATCTGTAACTTCGGTTGTTGATCTTTGGACTTTATGTTATTCTTGGGAAGCCTCATCTTAAATAGCTTCATCCCGAACATCCTCATATTGTTCCTAAGGAACATCCTAAAGATATAGAATATGAATTTCAGCCTGTTGATCTTTTTCTTGAACTAGTTCTTCCAAATGAATTGAACACGTAGCTTCTCCTGACCCTATCACTGGTCCTTCAGCTGGTGGTTCTTCTCTATTCCTTGGTTTCATAAACAGTTCCTCTATAACTTCTTCTTATTCTTCTTCTGCTACACCATTAAATCTCAATTTCCTCTTAGCATATTTGGAAACTCCTTCTGTCTTGGATTCTCCAACTACTTCATTTCTTATATCACTTTTCTCCCCCTCAACAAATGGTCCTAACTTATTTTGCTCATATTCACCAACTGGAATAATCACGCCTTTCACAGTACTCCAGTAAAAACCAAACTTCCTGTGAGTACCATTATTCAGAACATTACTATGATGACACTTAACTCTTGAGATAAAAAAACGAATCATATTTTTCCTGAATAGAATCAAGGAAAGTATCCTTTCATAGGAATAAAAATGCATTTGATCCTCTTCTTTAAAAAAATAATTCAAATATCTCAACATGTATCTAGGAAAATTGAACTTGATTTCACTTATGAATAGGAACATAATATACATGTATGGATATAATATTTTCTCCATTTCATCTACTCTTGGGAAAATTGCAGTTTGAATAAACTTAACCAACACTTTATGATCTTCCTCAAGATCCTTAACAAATATCTTCCTTATATTTGTTGATCCAAAAAATAAATTACATAATATCCACAAACTTATGATCATTATTTCCAATAGATAGAAGGTCAAAATGGAATACAACTTCATAAGGAAATTTCAAAATTTGAGCTATTTCTACAGAAGAAATCAAAAATCCTTTATCTTCTATTTTTGTAAATATAGTATATTCTATTTCACAAAATTTGAACTGTATACTAATGAAGAAATTATTCAGTTCTACCTCATAAACAAACTATGTATTCACCTCATTGAATAAAAATTTCAAACCTTGAAATTTCAGTGCTTTCTTGAGCAATAGATTCATCTCATACACCCACTTGAAATCAACGACCTTCCCTTGAAGAATCTTTCTTGATGGAACTCGTTGATGCTTTAGGTCACTGGTTTCTCCCTCATTAGTTCTCTTGGTCTTCTCATTTTCTAAGAATCGAAAGTTCTTAGGTTTTTGGATTCTAGGGTTTTGAAGGTAGAAGAAGGTTTGAGTAGGAGAAAAAGTTTGTGAAACAAAGGGGTAAGGTAAGTCTAAAGGTTTCTGACAGATAATGACGTAACCTTGTTTCCCATGCCGATTGTATAGGGTAATTATTACAATTTTTGAAAACACGTGACTTAAAAACTGAAAACTAATATATTTAAACAAATAAACATCGAGAGTAAGATAAAAAAAATTTAATAGAAATAAATATTCTTTAAAAATGAAATTACTTAATAATTATTTATTTAAAATTAAATAAACCTAACTCTTCCTTAATAAAATAAAAACTAGAAGTGGGAAGTGGTTTAGTGAAAATGTCATCTAATTGATATTCAATATTAACAATTTCTAAAGATATATCCTTTTTAAGATCATGATATCTTAGAAAATGATGTGTTATATTAATGTGCTTAGTCCTGGAATGACTTATAGGATTTTTTTGAAATATTTATTGCACTAGTATTATCTAATAAAATAGGAATATTGTTAAAATTTAATTCAAAGTCTAGTATAGTGTTTTTCATCCACAATACTTGTGCACAACAACTTCCAGCAGACACATATTCTACCTAAGTGGTTGACAGGGCAGTAGAGTGTTGTTTCTTACTAGACCATGAAACTAAATATTTTCTTAAAAAGTGATTGGTTCCTGAGGTGCTTTTTCTATCTATTCTACAACTTCCAAAGTCAGTATCTGAATATGAAACTAAATTAAAATCATAATTTTTGGGGTGAATAAGAGATTGAAAAAAGTTCCTTTTAAATATCTAATTTTTTTTAATATCAGTAAGATGAGATTATTTTGGATTTGATTGAAATATAGCACAAAGACATACAGAAAATATAATGTATGGTCTGCTTGTAGTAAGATATAACAAACTACCAATCATACCTCTATATAACTTGTTGTCTACTAGTTTTCCAGCTTCATCCAAGTCAAGTTTTATATTGGTACACATGGGGGTTGTATATGTCTTGTTGTTTTCAAGTCCAAAATTTTTCAATAAATCAATAATATATTTACTTTGATTTAAAATATTTCCAAAATATTTTTGATAAATATGAAATCCTAAAAATAAATTTAGTTCTCCCATCATACTCATTTCAAATTATTTTTGCATTAATTTTGAAAAACCGTGACAAAGTTTTTTATTATTGGATCCAAAGATAACATCATCAACATAAATTTAAACTAATAAAATATTAGAACAAATAGTTTTATTAAAGAGTGTTGGATCTTCCTAACCAACAGTAAAACCATTTTTCAAAATAAAGAACTTAATCTTTTATAGCAAGCTCTAGGTTCTTATTTAAGGCCATAGAGAGCTTTGGTAAGTTTAAAAACAAAATTTGGTTTTTGAGAATTTTCAAAACCAGGGGGTTGTTCAACATAAACTTACTCCATTAAATAACCATTTAAAAAGGAAAACTTAACATCCATCTAATATAATTTGAAATTCATATGTGATTCATAAGCTAAAAGGATTATAATGGCTTATAGTCTAGCTACTGAAGTAGAGGTATCATCATAATCTATTCATTCTTCTTGATTATAACCCTTGGATACAAATCTAGATTTATTCCTTGTAATGATCCATTGATTGTCATGTTTGTTTCTAAAGACCCACTTGGTTCCTATAACTGGATATTTTGTGGGTGTTTCTACCAGTTCTCAAACTTTATTTCTTTTAAACTGGTTTATCTCTTCTTGTACTGCTAACATCCAAAATTAATCATCTAAGGCTTCTTCAATAGTCTTAGGTTCTAACTAATATAGAATGATAGAGAGTTCTACTAGGTTTCATAAATTTCTTCTAGTTCTAATTCCTTTTTCTATGTATCCTATAATAGTTTCTAAAGAATGATTCTTTAGGTTTCTAGACTCACTAGATATAAAACTTTCAAATTATTTAGTTTCATGTTCTTCTAAACTGGACTAAATTTTGTTAATATCATTTTCAAAATCATTTTTAGGGGTTTCTAACCTCATGTTGTCCAAAGAGCCATTAACCTCATCATTTTGATCTGTTTTTTTAATGAAAGGTTCAATTTCATCAAACTTCACATGAATCGATTTTTTAACAATCCTTGAATTTTTATTAAACACTCTATAAGTTTTAGAGGTATCAGAATATCTTAAAAATATTCCTTCATCTGATTTTGGATCGAACTTTCCAAGATTTTCCTTGGTGTTCAAGATATATACCTTGCATCTAAAAACTTTAAAGTACTTTACTTTATCCTATTTGTTATTCCAAAGTTCATAAAGTTTATTTTTGAAAATAGTCCAAATTAAAACTCTATTCATGATATAGCAGTTTGTGCTTACAAATTATGTCCAAAAATGGGTTGGAAGACTATATTCATTCAGCATAGTCCTATACATTTCTTAAATAGTTCAATTTCTCCTTTTAATAATTCCATTTTATTGAGGCATTCTTAGTGCAAAGAAGGTGTGTTTAATACCAAAATTTGAACAAAAATAATTAAATTCTTGATTATCAAATTCTCCATCATGATCACTTCTTAATTAAATTTTTTTAAAATCTTTTTCATTTTGAACAATTTTATAAAAGATTTCAAAAATAGAAAAACCTTCACTCTTAAGTTTTAAAAAATAAACCCAAGTAAATATAGAATAATCATCAACTAAAACATAAACATATAATTTACCAGCCAAACTTGATATCCTTGATGGTATAAAAAAATCCATATAGATAAGTTATAAAGGTTTAGATGTAGAAATGTTGTTAATAGATTTGAAAGATGATTTGGGCTACTTTCCAATTTGGCATGCATCACAGAATCTGTCATTATCAAACTTAAGACTAGGAAAATAAAAAACTAATTGTTTCTTAAACAATTTATGTAAAGAATAAATATTACAATGACCAAGTATCCTATACTAGATCCATGACTCGTTTTTATTTTTAGTTAAACAATTCACTTTTTGTTTACATAAGAAATTTAAGTCTAGTGTATAAACATTGTGAGTTCTTAGTGCTCTAAACTTAAGCAATTTATCATTAAACATAGAGCAAAAATTGTTAGAAAAATGGACATAAAAACCATCATCACAAATCTGAGAAATAATTATCAAATTGTGCTTCATCCCTTTCATATAAAGTACTTGGTTGATAGATAAGGTCTTCGGATCTCCAACAATTCCAACTCCAACTATTTTCTCTTTGACATTATCACCAAAAGTGACATGACCTCCATCCATTTGAGTCGGTGTGGGAAATTTTGATGAATCACCACTCATATTCCTCAAACAACCACTATCCATATACCATATATAATTTTTATTCCTATTTCCTATTACCTAAAAAATTATTTAAACAAATGTTTTTTTGGTACCCACACTTTCTTGGGTCCAGTAGTGTTAGCTAACAAACATCTGGGAATCTAGATCTGCTTTGTTTTTTCATAGATTATATCATTAGATTCAGATAAACTCTTTGAAATAAAGGCATTTTTAATGCCACTTATTTAAGGATTTCTCAAATAACAGTTATTTTTAACATACCCTTTTATTACACAAAAATAACAAGTTTCATTTTTTGAATTGAGGACAAAATAATTCTTGTACAGTTTATATTTCTCACCCTTACTTCCTATACCAAATCTTTTATTTTTAATAACATTTTTTTCAATGGTTTAATTTAAGATATTTTATCCTTTAGTAACAACAAGTGAAACACTCTTATATGATTCTACTTCATCCTGTAAATCTTTGATCTTCTTTTTGTTATCAGCATAGTTTGATGTTGATGAGTTAAATTTTTCAATTAACTCTTGATGTTGTTTCATCAAGGTGTCACTTTCACATAAAAAAAGATTATGAATGTTCTTTAAAGATTTTTTCTTTTTAATAAAGAATATTATTTCTATTATAACATAGAATAGTAGGTATCTAATTTTCTATTTGAGAAATTGGAAGAATTAGAATCAGGATTGGATGAGTAATATGTTTTTACCTTTTCCTCTTCAGCCGTGAAGCACATATTGGCTTTCAAATTTGATTGTTCTTTTTATGAATAAGATTTAGATGAACTGTTGGAGTCTTTAGAAACACTCCATGTTATTTTCATTGATCTTCTACCTTTATGTTCAGAATCATCATTTTTATGATATCTCTTATTCGGATTTATTTTTTCATCTTTTATATGAGGAAAATTAAGTCTAATATGACCTAATTTCTTGAATTTATATAATTTGACTTCTTTTGACTCTTTCTCATTCTTCTTGAATGTTTTTCTGAATCCTCTTTTCTTATTATAAAACTTGATGAACTTTCTAGATAACTGAGCCAATTATATTTCAGAATAAAATGAACCATAATTCTTCTCCTCTTTGACTTATTTCTTTGATCTTATGCTATGTTTATAAGTTTTTAATTTCAGAGAAATATTTTATTTATTTATTATAATATTAATATATTCATCTTCATATTTCAAAGAAGATAGTATTCAAGAAATAATGAGTCTGAATTGATCTCGGTTTCACATAAGATCTTCGATTAAAGAATAGAAACAAAATAGAGTAGTCACAAACTTATAGTAGAACAAGATAGAACATGTATATCTCCAAAGTGTGGTCTCTTCTGAGATGTTAAATCATTGTAGTACTATATAGATTTTTACCAGTGTATGATAGAGTATATGAAAGAAAATATAGGTCCCTTGAAAAGATCTTGTATCAAAAATGGTAGACCAATGGAATATATAAAGAACAAAATCCTACTACAAAATTTCATATCCACAAAAGATGCCTGATGAAACATAGATATTCAAATTCAAATAAATTAGGGGAGTCATAACTTCCTTTAAGAATAGTATTAAAAAACTTTGTTGAATATGATTTTTTGAATCAAATATAATAAGCTTTAAATCAGCCGAAAACGAGCTTTAAAATAGCCTGTAACTCTGTCAAGACCATTGCAGAAATCACGGAAAATATCGCAAAAAATATCTGACATGTTGAAAATTCAAACATAGGGTTCCTTCACAAATTGAAAAAATACCAAACGTGGTGTTCAAGTACGTAGCATTCATCTTCTGAATGTAAGGTTGAAAATGTAAGGTTGATCATAAAAGTAAGTTTGATGATCCATACATTTCTCTCTCAAACGTAAGGTTTATTACTTACGTATGATTCTTTAACCATACTTTTTTCACTTGGCAAATTTAAGGTTCCTTCCAAATGTAAGGTTGATTTAACCATACTTTTATGATAATTTAGGGTTGATTTACCGTATGTACTATTTTGAACATAGGTTTGAGACACCATTTTTTCTTCTTCCAGTGTAAGGTTAAACACAAACATAGGGATCATGATCCATACACGCTATAGAAAATGTAGGGTTTATTCCTTACATAATACTTATCCATGTAGGGCATGAACATTGTTTCCAAAAATGTTTGAAAATGCATCCCAAACACTTTAATAAATATCCCTTGCGAATTAAAAGCTTGAAAATAATTTCAAAATAAATATAAAGAAATATTAATTCCTTGAAATAAAATTAAAGTTAAATCATTAGTAAAATAGAAAAGGGTATTTGTGAGCATCAAAATCATAATAAATTATAGAGTATTGTTGAGACAATACATGCCCAGCAGGGAATACTTACATCCATAGAAAAAATTCGAATGGTGGCCAGCATTAGTTTGAGATGATGAGGAATCCCAGAACTCTATTTAAATATCCACTCAGACTGCCCTTTACTCTTTAAATTGATATGATGGACAACATTAAAAATATCTATATCTTCTACCATCTTGTTTAAACCTCACTCCCAATTTCTAATATGAATTTTTTCTAGATTTGATTATCTCTATTGGTTTCAATGAGGTTGAGTTTTGTTTTTAGGTGATCCCATGTAGTTGGGTTTATACTCCAATCATTAGTTTGAGATGAGGATTTATAATCCCACTGGGACACTTATTCAACTTGTGTTGAAGATTATTGTTTCATCATTTGATAAAAAATCACCAAATTCAATTCCTAAGCACCATGTCACTAAAACAACACCTAACCCACCACGTACCAAGTAAAGAAATGAATAAACATCAAATCCTCCTTTTTATTGGACTCCCACCTATAAAGGTTATATAAACCATCCTAGAAGTGCTCCCTTTTACCCCATAAAACATCAAATCAATTACCTATAACAACAACCACATGTTTACCTTAGGTTATTTATTTTTATGTCACCCATGTGTAAAATGATAACTTATTATAAATCATCATAAATAACATTCAAATGTTGGGTTCCCCTTATTATAATTATCTATAACTTTATACTTTTATTAGGAATACCTTATGTGTTTTTTTTTTACAAAGTGAATATTTTATGAACCTAATAGGATAGATATGAATTGAAAATGGATGTGTACTAATCATATGAAAAAATAGTATGATGATGGAGTTTATGAGTTAATCAAGTTTACAATAGAGCATGTATATAACCCTTCTCAAATCCTTTATTCATGTTTACATTGTTGTTATTCAAAAAAATCATCTGGAAGAGTTGGAAGAACGTTTTATTTTTCATGAAATATATTATATTTATAAATTTTTTACTAAACACGGGGATAAACTGGATGTACATACTGATCGGGATGATATTGTTATTTATGGATCATTTGATATGAATAATAGTTTAAATGATGATGGAGATTTTATGGAAGAAATGATAATGGAAATTAAATATGACCTTTATGATTTTACAAAGTTTTTTGATAAGTTAAATAGTTATGCTAAGAGACCATTTTATATTGGTTGGACTAAATATACAATATTTTTAGTTGTATGGAAGTTATATAATTTGAAAGCTAGTAGTTGATTGAGAGACACTAGATTTATATAAATACTTATTCTATTGAATGATATGATAATATAAGAAAATTATCTTCCCTATAAAATATATAATTCTAAATTAATGCTAAGTTCAATGGGAATTATCTTAAAAAAATACATGTATGTACAAATTATTTCATATTGTTTCTCAAAGACTATGAATCGCCCAGAAAAATTCCTAAGTGTGGAATGAATTGGTACAAAAAATTTGAATCAATTACTTCAAAATATGTATGGTACATTCATATCATTCCAATGTTTAGATGACTATATTTATTGCAAGAAACTAATCAAAAATTGGCATGGTGTGCAAATATAATAAATTAATATGGGAAACTACATCACCCAACAGACTCTCCTCAGTGGATGAAAATTGATTATGAGTATATTGAATTTGGAAATAATTCGATAAACCTCCATATTGCATTATCTACAAGTGGAATAAATACTTTTTGTGTATATAGTAACACTCATAGCACATGGCTAGTTATGTTGGTAAATTATAACTTTTCACTATGGTTATGCATGAAGCAAAAATACATTATGTTGTATCTACTTATATCTGGACCAGAAAAACCCAGTAATGATATTGATTCCTATTTAGATATATTGATATAAGGTCTGAAATTGATGTAGTATATCAGTGTTGCATTGTATGATGATAATAGAAGTTAAGAATTCACATTGAGAGTCATATTGTTTGGGATAATAAATTAATTTCCTACTTATGAAAATTTTTTAGGCTATAACATTGAAGGAATATTGGGGTGTCCCGTTTGTGAAGAATGAACACACTTAGATCAATGAAAACATTTCTCAAAGAATGTGTTTTCATGACATTAAAAAATTTCACCCCAACAACATAAATACTGATCCTGGACTATATCATTCGATGGGAATACAAAAAAGGCACAACGCCGTCTCCACTAATGGGTGATCAACTGTTCAAGATAGTAAAAGATATTGACACTATTTTTGATAAAAATTTTCAAAAAACCTTAGAAAATCAGGCTTAAAAAAGAGGTCAATTTTCTTTGAATTACCATATTGTAATTATTTGTTCGTCAGAAATTTTCTTGATGTCATCCATATAGAAAAAATATATTTCATAGTGTTGTTGGAACATTGCTAAATTTTCCTAAAAAAGATGGAATCAAGGATAGGTTGGACATGATTTACATGGGGATAATAGAAGTGTTGGCAATGGTGAAGGGTGGAATATTTACTTTTCTTCCTCTAGAAACTTACACTCTATTCTGACAATAAAAGTTGCAAATTTTCAATTTCCTTAATGGTCTAAAAGTTCCAAAGGGGTATTTATCAAATATCAAGTAAGTCATTTCAATGGATAATTTTAATTTATAGGGTCTAAAATTATATGAATGTCATGTTTTTATGTAAGATTTGATTCTTATGGTTTTACATTGTATTCTTCCTAAAAATTTATGGTACACATTAACCAAACTCTACTTCTTTTTCAAATCCATATGTAGTAAAGGTATAGACCCATTGAAGTTTCCAATAATGAATAAGGATATTGCAGTCATATTTTATGAATTATATATGTTCTTTCCACCATTATTCTTTAATATAATGATCCACTTGATGGTTCACTTGGTTATAGAGGTTCAGTTATGTGGTCTGTTCCATTATATATGGATATATCCCATTGAATGGTATATGAATATTTTTAAAGGGTGTGTCAATAATCAAAGTTGACTAGAAGGTTGTATTGAAGATTGATATATTGTTAAAGAAGTTGTTGAATTATATACTGATTACCTATCAGATATTTATTTCATTGGTTTTCTAAAATTTCATTACAGTGGATTCCTTATGGGTGAAGGGGTTTCCAGAAGAGATGTTATTACAATTACTATCAAAGAGTGGTAGCAATCTCACCTTTACATTTTACATAATAGTGTAGAGGTTTCTTCTTACGTTGAATCCCATAAAGTAATTCTTAGACATTTGAATATATTAAGGGTTGAATAATGGATATCAAATATAAATAATCAATAGTTTATAGGATACTTCCAATATTATATTTTTAATGATTTATCTAAAAATTCAAATTCAATTTCCAAACAACTTAAATGGCTAGCCAGGGGACCAAATGTAAATTTTATATCTTACACTAGTTTTGTAATTAATGGTTATAAATTCTATACAAAGGAATAAGATAAATGTTGTATGATGAAAAAAAGTGGAGTTATGCTTGTGGTGGAAGCGGTTCATATATATAGTTCCAAGGATAGAAATCCAATTTATGTGAATATGTCATATTTTTACATCATTGAACAGATATAAGAGTTGTATTATACCACAATTTAAGTGCCTATTTTCTGTTGCAAATGGTTTGACAAAAGGAGTGTAGTGAAATTTGATGAATTGGGCTTCTTGAAGGTGAATTTTAGTATACAGGGGTATAAGGGTGAGTTTTTCATAATGGAATCACAACCAGTGTAGGTATTTTATGTATTAGATCCAATAAACAACAATTAGTCGATTATCCTATTTCTGACTAAAACAACTATAGAGTCATATGAAAATTCAATTGAGGATAACCCTTTAATTGGGATATCACAATCATTTCATAGTGGTCCCAATGTAGATAATTCATTATAAATTAGATGGAAACACAAAGAGGGGTTTTGGATACTTGATAAAAGATCCAAATCCCTTAAACCTTTAAATAAAAAAGAGAGTACAATGAGTAGGTTATGTTTTTTTAATATACGATGTTTTTCCCCATAATATTATTTGTTCTCTACTATATTTGCATAATCTAAATTAAATATTTGACTACTCATGCAGATAATGAATTATGCACATGATGATTTTAACAATCCCAAGGAATAACACATGATTGATGCCTAAACTATAGAACTATTAGGGTATCAACAAAATGTTGATGAAAAAAACAATAATGATATAGCATCATTGTGTTAATTAAAATTATAATGGAAAAAAGGAAGGGTATAAAATTTTGGGTTGGCTAGAATCAACACATCCAACCTATTGACCCCAAAAATTCAATGTTCATTAGTTATACTGGGATTACAATGATAATGCATGTGCTAGTTGATATAGATATGTGGCGCCATGTCTTTCACACATTATAAGAAACCATTTGGGAAGATATTAAGGTAATTTTATGATATACTTTATTTATTTTACTGAAAAATTATATAATAAAAAAGTGATTTACTTTTCATTATCCATTGTAGAGTTATTTTATTTTAGATTATTTCCATAATATATATGTCTTAATAGTCGCTATAAAAGCTCATAGATTCTTTCAGACGCTTCTTACAATGCATCATCTTAGGGATGCTAATGGGAAAGTAAACCCCCACCCACTAGTTATATATGCACACATTATAAACCAGAAAACCTGAAATTATTTCATTAGTTTTTGTAATGAGAAATCATTTCAGGTGCATTGTAGTAGATAATATTTTATTTTCAATTATTTATTTTATCCAATTTTATTCAAAAAAATTAATTTGTAAGATATCAAAGGAGTATCAAAAATAAAAAAATAGAAAAAAAAATATACACCTATTGTAAAAAAAGGTTGGGGTACAATTAACTTGAAAAGAAAATGGTATATATTTTAAATTTATAGTAAAAGTTTTATGTAATATGAAACAACATATGTTTATTTTTTTATATGCATATTGATGAATCAAAATATAAATACACTTCCATCCCATGTCATGTGGTATGGAAGTAGGCTCTCATAAATAAAGAAGGTAAACTAATTGATGAAAACACACAAGCAGTATGATAATCATGTGTAAGTATAAAATAATAGTAATTTTTTGTAATTTATAACAGTATTACATAAAAATATCTATTTTTTTGATATATTTTTTATATGGTTTAGAAATCAGAATCAACATCAACTATACCTAAAGAATCACTACTTTCAGTAGCTTTGAAGCGACCATAATAATATGGTCGTATTAGAGGTGAATGTTTTGGAGTGTCACCTTAAACATATTTCAATAAGCTGAATTTTCAAGGGGATACATATGAGATGATGACATGATTTCATGCACAGATGGATGATTTGAAAGATATTGTTGTCTGGTCTGGTTTAGAGAACCAATATATACTAAAGGATCAAAGCAAACTGGTAGTGGAACAAAGATTCGTTCATAAAGAGATAAATTACCCCCACTAGATTTGAGGCCATTCCCCTCAACCACCTACCTTACCCGAGGTAATAAATTTTTTCATTAATATTTCTTCTAAATGTAACCAAACAAATTTTGATAACTTTATATTACTAAAATTATACAGAGTGAAATTTTATGTGATCTATATATATCAACACCCACATTTCACCTTGTTGTGATGGGTATGGTGTATAATATCCTTTGATACATGATACACAAAAAAAACTTCAAAAATATAACATGAGAGTGAGGATTGAAGTATCTCATGAGTTGAGCACTGAGTTTCTTGTTCTACTTCATGATCTGGATGTTACCATGGTTGATAATTCTATTGGACCTTTCATAGCATATCTATCAAATCTTATAAATATACATCAGGTGTGTCCTTAACAATTTTTTCAAATGAAAAACCATTAACAGTTTATGAAAAAAGTTTTGAAATGAGTTATGGTGTTACAAATGGGTAAAATGATGGGGAAACAAAATTTTGAATCAAGATAATCTAGTGAATCATCCAAGAAATCAAAAGGACCTTGTAGGAGTACCTTCTCCCCACTAGTTCCACTAAATCATATATTAACATTACAAGTTTATATAGGAAAAACATTTAAAGATGGAAATATTTACTACATTCAATATAAAAAATAAATATTTGAGGGTGACAGTACAAACATGGTTGGTTCAGAGAGTATAAATGAGATTATCAAGTTTGAATGGTTGGTAGTCTCAGTTTTGAATACATACATGAGGTATATCTTCATAATTCGTCTATCCAAAAAATGATCTACTATATTCATTATAGTTAATAACTATTCATTTTTTTTACAGGAATATATATTACTACTATATAAATGGAAAACCCTACAAACCATGATTTGAAATCATTAATCTCTATATCATTTCTATGGACAAGCATTATTTGGAATTAAAAGAAATTTAAAAGAAAAAAGATGTATTAAATGATGCATTTTAGAAGAAAATAATAGTTGACATACTCTTATTAATGCCTACAATGTAGAGGTAACACTATACAATCTAATCATATAAAATATATTTTTTCTTTTTTTCATTAATTATTTGTTTTTGTTTTTTTAGGAACCACTGGATGCTCATCACAATCAATTTGGATACCCCAAGTGTTTATTTTTTGGATTCAATACATGGATTTCCATCAAACTGACCATGCATTATCTTCATTGTGAATTTTCAATGCACTAAAATCAATATTTTATAGATAAAATTAAAATTATGTTTTTTGTTTTTTGTTTTTTGTTTTAATGATAATTTTGTTATAATAGAGTGATCTATTAATATAGGCTAAATCATGGTATGAGGTTGGTGAATAGACATAATAAGCCTATGGATTTATTCAAATGGAAATGGATTTAGGTATATATAGTAAAATTTAACTATTAAAACATATTTCAAAACAATTTACTTATTTTGATCAATATTTTTAAAGTGTCTGAAATAAAATAATGACAACGATTATGGATATTACGTTTGAAAATTTATGAAAGATATCATATGCCATCAAAATACTAGCATCCTCTAATAGGTAATTTTCAAATTTAATTACAATTTCATTAAAATATTTTTTATCCTTTTTTTGCCTATATTTTCATAGTACTACCAAGATTTAAAATGATCTACATACTCAAAAGAATAAGTGAATGTGTTTAGAGATGAGTGGGTAGAGTACATGGTGTCACAATGTTTTTTTACATCAAATTTATTTGACTACCTATTAAGTTTATCATTTAGTATGGGCTATAACCTTAGAGATACATTTTGGATGTGAATCATTAGTATCGTAATGCTAATATATTATTTTTGACCTATTTCTCAAATAGAAGTATAATGGAGGGTTATTCTCTATGGATTCTGGAAAATCTAGTAACATGTATAAAGCTACTCATGCTCATGAGAAATTGTATTTTGAGGTTGTAACTGGAATAATGGAAATAGGGAAATGGGTTTAGAATGTATACATGCATCATGAAAAAGTAACTTCCTAATACTTGTTTAGTTAATTTTATCGTCATTTTATCTACTATTTTTTAGTTAATTTTTTTATTATTTTTATATTATAGTTATTTAGTTAATTTTCATAGAGATAATTCTTGAAGATGAATGAGAAATGGTGTGATGGTTGAATTATTTTTGTTCTCAAAAGTATGAGCTCTTGAATTAGATCACATCCATGGTGGGAGTTTCTTATCACCAAGGATGTGATCCAACTCAAGATAAATTTTTTTAGAACAATAGGAAATGCAGTGATGTGTAGGAATCCACCACACCTCAATCCTATACACGGTGTGCCTGGTATGACTCAAAGTATATGTTTTTAGTTTAAAATTGACACATTAGTTCAAAACGTACATCACACATTCAAAACTAAGAAAACACATTTAGATTGTTTTGATATTTTATGATAATAATCTATAATACATTTTTGATGTGTAAGAATCTCTCGCACCTCAATTTGATACATTTTGTACCATGTATGACTCGAAGTGTATGTTTTTAGTTTAAAATTGATATTTTAGTTCAAAAAAAATATCACATACTCAAAATTGAGAAAACCCATTCAGATTATTTTGATACATTATAAAAATAACCCATAAGTAATTTTTGATGTTTAGGTATAAATCATGACTCAATATGATACACGGTGTGCCTACTATGACTCAAAGTGTATGTTTTTAGTATAAAATTGAAATTTTAGTTCAAAATACACGTGACATAATCAAAACCAATAAATCTCATTCAAATTGTTTTGATAATTTAGAACAATGATCCAAAAGTCATTTTTTACATGTAGGAATTATCATCGCCTCAATTTGATACACGATGTGATCGGTATGACTTGAAATGTGTGTTTTAGGTTTAAAATTGACATCTTAGTTCAAAAAACACGTCACATACTGAAATATGATAGAATGCATTCATATTGTTTTGATACTTTAGGACATTAATCCATATGTAATTTTTTATGTGTATTAATCTACTTTGCATCAACCTGACACACAGTGTTACCATTATGACTTGAAGTACATGTTTTCAATATAGAAGTGTTTTTTAAGTTTAAAACATGTGTCACATAGCCAAAAGCAGGAAAATGAGCTAAAATTATTTTAAAATCTTAGGAAAACAATCCATAATTCATTTTTTATGTGTAGGAATCGACTGCATGTCAATATAACACATGATGTGGTTGGTATGAATTTAATTAAGTATTTTCACAATATAAAAGTTTCATTTTAGTTTAAAACATGCCACATATCCAAAACTAAGAAAACAAGATTGAACTATTTTCAAACTTTAGGGAAAATATCTATAATTTATTTATGAAGTGTATGAATTGATTGTATGTAAATCTGACAGAAGATGTGGTAAGTATGACTCAAAGTGCGTGTTTTCACTATAGAAGTTCCATGTTAGTTTAAAACATGTGTCACATAGACAAAGCTAATAAAATGAGCTCGGATTGTTTTAAAGCTTTAGGAAATAGGTCTATAATTTATTTTTTATGTGTAGGAATCAACCACACCTCAATCTAACACACTATGTGGTCGATATGACTTAAAGTGTGTGTTTTAAATATAAAAGAGTCATTTTAGTTTAAAACATGCATCACATAGCCAAAATTGAGCAAAAAAGATCATATTGTTTTCAAAATTTTGTACAATAATGCATAATTCATTTTTTATGTGTAGGAATCGATCACATGTTATTCTGCACATGATGTAGTTAGTATGACTCAAAGTGCGTATTTTCAATATAAAAGTGTCATTTTTGTTTAAAACATGCATCACATTTCCAAAATTGAGCAAACTAGCTCAATTTTTTTCAAACTTTAGGAAAATGATAGATAATTAATTTTTAATGTGTAGGAATTGAATGTACATCAATCCAATTAATGATGTAGAAGGTATGACTCGAAGTGCATGTTTTCAATATAAAAGTGTCATTTTAGTTTAAAATGAATGTCATTAGCCAAAAATGAGAAAATGAGCTCAAATTGTTTTCAAAATTTTAGACAATGCTTCATAATTAATTAATGACATAAATGAATTGATCATGCATCAATCCAATATAAAATGTGTTCAGTATGACTCAATGTGCATGTTTTCAATATAAAAGTTATATTTTAGTTTAAAATGCACATTACATATCCAAAACTGATAAGAAAAGCTTAGATTGTTTTCAAAATTTTAAAAAATGATCTATAATTTATTTTTTACATGTATGAATTGACTGTATGTCAATATGATGCATGATGTGGCCAGTGTGGCTCGAAATATGTGTTTTTAATATAAAAGTATCGTTTTAGTTTAAAATGTACATCACTAGAAAAAAATGATCAAACAAACTTATATTATTTTCAAAATTTAGGACAAATAATTAATTTGTGACTTGGATGAATCTACCGTATGTAAATCCAACAAATTATGTGGTCAGTATGACTTAAAGGGTGTGATCTCAACATAAAAGTTTCATTTTAGTTTACAATGCGTGTCACATAACCAAAACCAAGAAAATAAGTTCATATTATTTTCAAACTTTAGGACAATGATTCATAATTCATTTGTAACATGTATGAATCTATCGCACATTAATCTGACACATGATATGGTCAGTATTTCTTGAAGTGTGTGTTTTCAATATAAATGTTTCATTTTAGTTTAAAATGTGTAGCTAAACCGAGAAAACGAGCTCCAGTTGTTTTCAAACTTTAGGAAAATGATCTATAATAAATTTTTGATGTGTAAGAATTGACCACACGCCAATATGAAGCATGATTAACTGATAATATCATTAATATTTAAGGTAATTAACAATATAATTTATCATATGTGGATTATATAACATTAAAATTACAATTTATTTTTTTTATTTACTATTACTAAAATCAAAATAGGTATTATTATAGGAAAATTATTTTGTATATTGGTTTATCTTTGAAGAAATCCTGAAATAAGAGTTGCAATTTTTTATATTAGTTGTAATTTTTTTGATTAGTTATAAATATCACATCAATGTACATATTTTGTATATAAATTTAGAATTTAAATGATGGTGTAATGTTATATTTATATTTCAATATGATTTTCTATATATTTTTATTTATATCTGTTTGGTTTTTGATTGAGTTTGTTGTTATAGGGAAGTTGTAGGGGAGCTATAGTTGTATGGCCTTTATCAGTGCTAATAAAATCACCGATAAAGGCCTAATTTATCAGTGCTAAAAGAAAGGGCTAATAAAGGACCCCTTTATTAGTGATTTCTTGTAGTGCTGATAAATTCTTCCTTTATCAGCACAGATAAAGGACCCATTTATTAGTTCTTTTCTTTTATCATTGATAAATAGGGTCTTTATCATCATTTTCTAAGCATAGATAAAGGTTACTTTCTTTTAAAAGTGCTTATAATGTCAGTGCTTTTTTGCACTAAAAATCCATTTTCTAGTGCTGTTAAAAATATCATTTGTAGTGGTGGTAGTAGTGATGCATAAAAACCATATACTCAATAGTAAAAAAAAGGAGTATGAACAATTCAATTGCAAAATCATGGAGCATCATATATCATAGATCCTAGGTCACCTAAGTATAAAAACTGCTTCTTTAGTTTGGGATCTACAATGACACGGGCACCAGGGGAGCCAGGAATGGTGAATGAAAACTAGGAAGAAGGCCTAGGGATGGAGCAACATGCCTCATTTTTTGTTTTTCTTAAATGTCTCTATACATTCATATCCCCCCCCCCCTTCCATTGGTGGTGGGTGGTAAGGGTTTGGGGGTGAGGGACAAGTCGCGGGACTGCATATTTATTACAATTTAATTTCTTGTGTTGTGTTCCGTAGTGGTGGATGTAATCGATCTATTTTAAGTATTATATCATAATTTAGTTTGCATATATATCCCACTTCGAAACAAGGTAGGTCAGGTCCTTAATATTTTGGTTTTTTAAATTTAGTTATTCATGTTTCCATTAATCTTTTGATTTTACAAATTTAGTTACAAATATATTGTTTCATATTATGCATGCATACACAAATTTAGTTATCCATGTTTCCATCGAGACTAAGGAAGCACTCTAAACTGGTTTCTAGGGATTTTTTGTCACTATTATGGTCTATTTAATTACGTCATCAATTGTTCATCAGGAAGCATAATATTTAGGTAATTATTCCTACTCTAATTTATATATTTTAGTATTTTTACATTTTTATAATCTTATCATTCTAAATACATGTTTTTTGTCTCTAAATACATGCAATGTGAATTCTCAGTTAGAATCTACACTATTTTTTAGGAATCTTTATTTTTTAAAGAGTAAATACTTATTTTCCATATGTAGCATTTATTTGTTATTTTAATTTTTTCAATATGAAAGTGAATTATTAAAATTTAAAAATATGATTCTTTTAAAAAACCTAATTGGTATCCTCCCCTCAACCCATGGATAGACTTTAAAAGTAAATCCTTTTCATGCTAGTTTTAAAATATAACTATGAAATTAATATGTTCATTTTTCATAAAACAAGTCACAAAAGTTTTCCATTTAAATTTATTTTTATCCAATGTAAATAATCCACTATTTTAAGGAAACTATGATTTAAAACATTTTCTAATGTGATTCCATTTATAAAAAATAAATATTTTACAGGTCATGCTTTATAATACACTTAGATTTAACTTAAGGGAAGAAAATGGACATTTTAAACCAAGTTAAAGAACACACTAGAATAATAAAATAATACTTTTAAAATTTAGAATCTAATGATAATGAATCTAATACATAGAATAAATATAAAAATATATAGTATCCACTGAAGAGGATTAAAAATTGGCAAATATAGACTACAATATCATCCAATAAAGTAGTAAAAAATAGAAAAATATAGGTAGAAATAGTATTCACTCGAGAATAAAAAAAAAGGATATGTGACACACTAAACTAATAAAAATATATAGTGACATTTCACTAGTCATCACAACACAATGGACTAGTGGAGAGGAGTAGTATCAGGTCACTAGTTAGGATGGAAACTAACCTAGTAGAGGGTAGTTGTCTCACATCACTAGTTAGGAAGACAAAATAAACTAGTAGAGAGGTGCGGTATCATGTTATTTTTCAAGATGATTCACAAACCTAGTAGAGATGTGTAATATTGCATCACTAGTTAAAAAAACACACTAAACTAGTAGATTAAAAATTCTTATTTCAAGAAAAAAAATATCTTAATGCAACCCCATTTTCAAAGTTCCAGCTGGGCATTTGGAAACATCTTTTGAAAATAAAACCATATAAAAATAGATTAGAAAATCCTTTGAAAACATTACATTCTTTCATAAATTACTCTCAACTATATCTAAATACAAATAAAAAACAAAATATCCATAAAAAACCTCAAACAAACATTAACCCATAAGGTAAAATAAAAATAAAAATCAAATCCTTCATTTGTAATAAATTTTCCAAAAAACATGAATATCCTCCCTTTAAGATCATAAATAACCAATAAAAGCTTTATAATTTAGAAAAAAAATCTTAAAGATCCAATAAGGCATTTAATCAAGAAATAGGGGTTCACAATATTTGAAAACTAGTTTTATATCTTAAAACATGAGTGGAAACCCCTTTCAAATATAATGAAAACCCAAGGAAAATTATCATCATAGGGTGAAAGCCTCTAATTAATCATGATATAATTCATAAAAAAATTTAAAAAAAATAGAAACCATAAGAAATCATGGTTTTAAATTTAAAAATTCATTTATTGAGAAACCTACCTTAAATTCATCTCTTTCAGAAGGTGCCTCACTAAACCACCAAAACAAGGCTAGAGAAACCCTTATAATGCCATTAAAATCCATTAAATATGAAAACTCCAGTTAAAATCATGCTAGAAAAAGTTGTAGGTCACAAAATCCATACTAGGGAAAGGAAAATGGAAGGTATGGAAAAAGGAGAAGAGGGGGAAGGGATTTGGTGTGTTTTATGTGAAAGTCGAGTGTTGTGGAAGTCGTGATGGGTGGTGCGATGTGGTGCAGGGTGCAGTATCTGGCTACATGGCACATAAAAATAGGATCAAACTCCATCCATGGTCAGGTAACAGATTTGAAGGTGCTTACAAAATAAATCGGCACATACCTTAGATTTAGAGAGGATCGATTCATCATGAAAGTTGCTGAATTTTGAGAACGTTGACAACAGTAGAGTTCGGCAAGAGTAGCCGCAAAAGTAGAGTTCTACGAGAGCATGAAAGCATGAGAGAGGTGACTTTGTTAGGGTTTATTTTATAAAATTGGATAAGTCTTTTATCAACGCTTTCAAAAAATCGCTGATAAAGAGTAGTTTTATCAGCGTTAAAATAGTAAGCACTGATAAAACTACTTTTTAACAGTGCTAGAAAAGTGCTGATAAAACAAGTTTTTATGAGTGCTACTATTATAGCACTAATAAAGAGTAGTTTTATCAGCGTTGATAAAGGGTGACCTTTATCATTGCTATAAATAACAGTGATAAAGATCTAATTTTAATAATATATTTATTTATTTATAATTATAATTGTAATTAAATATATTTATAAATATTTCTATATGTTTATAAATATCTCTATATATTTATAAATATATTTATATAATTATATATATTTATATTATTATATATATTTATATTATTATATATATTTATAAAATTATAAATATAATAAATATATTTATTATTTAAATATATTTATTATAATTTTATAATTATTTATATATATATTTCATTATTTTTAATTATATTTATAATTAAGTATATTTATAAATATTGGTATTTAATTATAAATATATTTATATATATAATTATATATATATTTATTAATATATTTATATATATAATTATATATATATTTATTTATAAAATTATAATAAATATATTTATTATTTAAATATATATTTATTTATTTTTAATTATATATAATTAGAAATATATTTTATATAAATATATATTTTTTAATATATAATTATATATATAATAAATATATATATTATTTAAATATATATATTATAATTTTATAATTATTTAAATGTATATTTATTTATTTATAATTTCATAAATAATTTTTTTAAATATATATATATTTAATTGTAAATTTAAAATTTAAAAATTAAAAATTATTAAGAAACCCATTTAAATAGATTAATTATATAAATTAAAAACATATTTTAAATGTTAAAAATTAATAAATAAAAATGAATAAATATCATTCATATAAATTACAAACATAGAAAATATTACATGTATAGTAAATAAATATATGTATAAATAAATATTACAAAATGATTAAATATATTTTTAATATTATTAATGAATATATAATTATCAGAAAACCATGGAGGAACGGGATGAGAAGCACCCAACATTCTTGTCATCCAATGAGTTTGAATCTCTATTCCTATGTTGTGAATCATCATATTGTTCGACAGGGGTTGTCTTCTTTAAATAAGGGTAAGGTGAACGATGGGGAAGCTTTGAAGGGATCCTCTTCATTCTATGGTTTTTCGGGAGGATCATTTGTCTCACTCACAAATAGGGATCCACAAAGAATCATTAGAAAATGCTCAATCGCTCATTTTTCGGCCTTAGATGATGCCATTTCTGAAAGGACTGATCTGTGTATGCATTTGGTTATTGCTCAAATTTCTCTGACGAAAGGTATGAATCCTTGTAAAGTAGTTGATCTAGTTTCCCATTTAGCCTCTATTTGGGGTTTTGCATATTTCAAGTGTTTCTATTTAGGTTACGGCTTCTTCCACATTTTATTCCCCTCTATGGAATTTAATGGGAAAACCTGGAGTATTGGCTCAGTCAATATATGATTGGGTATCCTACGGGTTCATGAATAGAAGTTAAATTTCAATCTTAATGACTTTTGGATACATGAGAACAGGTTTGGATTAAAAATCATGACCTGGATTGGGTTTTATGGCATCCTAAAATTTTGTATGACATTGTATCTGCAGTTGGTATTCCAATTAGGATGGATAATGCCACTGAATTGGTTAGTTTTTTTATTATGCACGAGTTTTGGTTTAGGTGGATTTAAGTTCTACCTTGATTGATAGGGTGGTTCTTTCCACTCCACGCGATGAGATAAATCTTGGGATTGAGTTTGAGAAAACACCACTGTTTTTTGATTCTTGTCAAATTATTAGAAATTTGAAGTCTACTTATAGTGGAAGTTTTATTTTCTATAACTTCTAGATTAAAGTCCACGACTTGCAGCATTGTCGAAAGAAAGAAAATCTAGGGACTGTCAAGTGCATGGAAGATCATAACAAGACCCAGGTTAATGATGGACATGACTCTGCTACTAGGATTTTAAATCCACCAGGAGGACAGACCCATGTAATCACTGAGAACATGATTCATGTTAATGTTGGACCTGCCTCTGCTGCTAGAATTTTAAATCCCCCAGGTCTTTCAAGAAAACCCCTTGTAATCGCTGAAAGGTCCTCTCGGGGATTCAGGATTTATGATCTTGAATGTCCTCCTCTTAAGGAGGCACTAGTGCATAAAATGTTTTTTACAGAGGTTATTTTTTATTTTTTACATCATCTTTTGGCCGACGTTATTACAGGAGACGTTATAAACATTGTTTTTTAGGTCGGTTATTTTAAAACCGACGTAAAACCCAAAAATCCAAAGCATTTTTCACATTGGTTCCTCAAAAACTAATGTGGAAAATGCTTCGGAGTCATGATTTATTACATTGGTTTTTAAATAATCGATGTGGTATATAGTTTTTCACATCGGTTATATAATAACCGATGTAATAAACTGTGCCTCTGAAGTGTTTATCACGTCGGTTATTTTCATAACCGACGTGATAAACCAGTCTGCCAAGCATTTTTTTCACGTTGATTATAAAATAACCGACCTAAAAAACTATTCCATTCCATTTATTATGTCATTTATGAAATAACTGACGTAAAAACCCATTCCCATGCATCTTTTATGTCGGTTTTCAAATAACCGACGTTAAAACCCATTCCCATGCATTTTTTACATCGGTTATAAAACAACCAACGTAAAAACTAATTTTTTTTATAAAACCATTCAACCACAACTATGCCCTACCAAAGAAGACCTGAAACAAACCAAAAACAGACCAAAACCATACCAAAAAAAGACCAACCCCCCACCCCCCCACTAGACAGCCCTCCCACACCCCCACCCCACTGGACACCCCCCACACCCTTGGACAGCCCCCACCCTCCTGGATAGCCCCCACCCCCTGGATAGCCCTCCCACCCTCCTAGACACCCTCCAACCCCCATGGACACCTCGGACACCCCCCACCCCACTGGAAAGCCCTCCCACACCCCTAGAACCCCCCCCCCCCACCACCACCACCACCACCCCCCTGGACACCCCCCCACACCCATGGACACCCCCTGGACACCCCCCTACCCTCCTGGATAGCCCCCCCACTCCCTTGGACAGCCCTCCCACCCTCCCACCCCCATAGACACCCTGAACACCCCCCACCCCACTAGACAGCCCTCCCACACCCCTGGACCCCCCCCCCCCCCACCCACCCACCCCACCCCATTGGACACCCCCCACGCCCCTGGACACCCCCTGGAGAGCCCCACCCCCCACCCTCTTAGACAACCCCCACCCCCCTGGACAGCCCCCCCACCCCCTGGACAGCCCTCCTACCCCCATGGACACCCTCCCACCCCCATGGACACCCTGTACACCCCCACCCCGCTAGACATCCCTCCCACACCCTTGGACCCCCCCCCCCCCACCACCACACCCCTAGTTACCCCCTAGACAGCCCCCACCCTCCTGGACAGCCCCCCACTACCCTGGACATCCCTCCCACCCTCCTAGACACTCTCTCACCCCCATGGACACCATGGACACCCCTCACCCCACTGGAAAACCCTCACACACCCTTGGAAACCCCCCACCCCACTGGACACCCCCCCCCCACCCCCACCCCCACCCTCATGGACATCCCCCACACCCCTAGATATCCCTCCCACCCTCCTGGACACCCTCCCACCCCCATGGACACCCTGGACCCCCCCCCCCACTAGACGACCCTCCCACACCCCCTGGAACCCCCCCCCCCCCATTGGACACCCCCACATCCCTATATACCCCCTGGACATCCCCTCACCCTCTTGGACAACCCCCACTCCCCTGGATAGCCCTCCCACACCTCTGGAAACCCCCCCACCTCAGTAGACACCCCCCCCCCCCCCCCACACACCCCTGAAACCCCCCCCCCCCCCCCCCCGCGCAGACCAGAATCCATACCAGAAAACCATCATAACTAGACCAAAACAAGAAGTAGAGAAAATTTAAACCTTCACATATATAACATTCAAAACTTACAATGTCAACTAAAAAAACCTAAATCCAACCTAAACAACTACCAAATACACAATTATAATGAAAATATTCAAAATTACATTTTACAATACAAACAAACTAAAATACAATTAAACCTGTAAAATAATTTGGCCATTCCACTTGTAAGTGTTTGAACTCTTGAGCACTATAGGTTTGAGGGTAATCAAATAGATACAAATTAAAATCATAGTAGTTAACATATATAATGAATAAATAAAATTAAATATTATGGAAAAGTTTAAAAGGAAATATTACCAGGTCAAAGTTCACAAGTGTTCCAGTTGTAATTATTTCATACATAAATCTTAACATATAATATCCACATTTGACGATGCCTTGTTGTTCATGATAATTCTTTTTAAATGAGTGTAAATTCAAAATATTATTTTTATGTAATACATCAAAAAGTACAAATTATAAATGGTTATTTACCTTTACTTTTACAAATTTGATCTTGGCATTCCTTTTCTTCGTGTTTTTTCGAAAGTATACCCATCCCCTATTAGAAAATAATATGAATAGGATAAATTTAAAATTCATTATAATATATAAAACTATTAAGAAATTGAAACTTACTTTTCCAATAAATTCTTAAAACTTTCCCGCACATCGCCATGGACAGAGCATATCCAATAAAGTGTTTTCTCCCTTGGGCAAAAAACACCTAACGCCCAATGATCACTGATAAAAAAATATGCATGAAAATGATTTTAAAAAGAAAATATAGTTAGATATAACAGTTTTAAATTAATATTGGATAATTTCTTCTTAAGGTACACAAAGAATACATCCTAGTGTAACTAGATACCAAATTCACCCTTCCGTAAAAAAGAAATATGAAGTATAAATATTAAAATATGTATACATTCACTACTGAAAATTACACATATCCCAACGATTTGAAACCATTGAGATAGCCCCTGAAACCATTGGGATAGAATACCCTAGTGGTTTCACACACCATTGGCATAATGGTAATTTCAATATCCCTATACCAATGATTATACAGGAATCATTGGTATAGACTACATGAAGTTAAATTATTCCAATGGTTTCAATGAAAACGTTGGGATATATATATACCAAGGGGGTGTCCAAGGGGGTAGGGGCTATACAGGGGGTGGGGGATGTCCAATGGGGTAGGGGTTTTCCATGGAGGTAGGGGTTGTCCAGGGTGTCCAAGGGGGTAGGGGGTGTCCAGGGGGTGGGGGCCTGTCTAGGGGGTGGGGGTGTCCATGGGGGTGGGGGGTCCAGGGGGTGAGGGGGTTGTCCAACCCCCTACCCCATTGGACACCCCCCACCACCTTGGACACCCCTTGAACACCACCACCCTCTGGACATCCCCCCACCCTCTAAAAAACACCCCCACCCCTCTGGACACCCCCACCCCCTGGACAACCTCACCCCTAAATACCCCTACCCCCTTGGACAACCCACTCACCCCCTGGACACCACCCCCCACCCCCCACCCCCTTGGACACCCCCCTAGACACCCCCCACCCCCTGGACAGCCCCCTCACCCCCTGGACACCCCCACCCCCTGGACACCCCTACCCCCTTGTGAAGCCCCCTCACCCCCCCCCCCCCCTAGACACCACCCCCACACCTACCCCATTGGACACCCCTTGGACACCCCCACACCCCTGGACAGCCCCCTCACCCCCCCAGACACCACCCCCCACCCCCTGGACACCCCCACCCCTTGGAAACCCCATGGACACCACCACTGTAACACCCCAAGATTTCATAGTACGTTAGTTCTTCAAAGTAATTCAATAACTTTCACTACACACAGCACTGAGTTCAAGCGCACCACAACTTACCAAACTAGTCGTTCAAAAGTGGTTATGAATAGTATTAATTTAATTTTGAAATTTACATAATCCTTATAATTTTAGAATCCATATTATTAGTTTCTTAGACATAATTTAAGAACAAATACATTTTTTTTAGATAAAAGAAGTATTTTTCAAAAAATGCAATTTTACCGCCTTTTAATGGCGAACCCTTTTTAAATCCAATATTTGAAACTTTTATATATTAAATTTGACAAAATAAACTTCTTCTTTAGAATCGAGACATAATAATTTAGTTTTAATAAATTTTTGGTGTTTTTCTGATAACTTTCATATTTGGGTGAATAGTGAAAAATGTTATATTTTAACTGAAAACAACTTTTTTAATCAAAATGATTTATAGTGTTGAATTATAAATTTTAATGGTTTTTAAGTATAATTAGATTATATTTTTACCATTTAATACAATGATGGTCATTGTAAGTAATTTCACTTTGAAATTGGACATAAACAAGTGTCAATCTTTTAATAGTTATTATTTCTTAAAAATACGCATCTTGGTTTTGACAACGGGAATTAATTTTAAATTAATTAATGAAACTTCTATGTTTTTAAATTGGTAAAATAGAATTCATTTTTGAATTATTAATATAAAAATTATCTTAGGGTGAATTTTTGGTATTTTTCTGAAAACTTTCAATTTTTGATGAATAGTGAAAAACATTGAGTTATTGTTTAAAACTGACTTTTTATTTAAATAATTATTTATTTTATTTAAATTTATTTTAGGTAAAAATAGATACATAATACCTATATAAATTCAATATAATTCATTGAGGTCAATTTATAATAATTTTAGATATATAAAAATTTTATCGAACTTTTTACCGTCTTTTACCAACCTCCTAGGAGCATTTGCAAATTTACATAAAACTTAATTTTACCGCTTCTGTGAGTTGAATTTAGAAAATATGAGAGAAAAAGTTAATATCAAGGGGTAAAATGTGGTTCAATAAGATAAAAATAATTTTTGGTGAATAGTAACTTTTTAATTTTATTTACCACGGTTAAAAGTAAATAGGCTAATTAAGGGTAAACATAATATTATTATTACCCTAAAACATGTCATAATTCTATTATATAAGTGTAATTAGACCAAAAAAACCTTAGGAATAAAATATGACCCTTTAGGTCCACTTGGATTAGATTAAGACATTTATTATTATTTTATTTAAAGAAGAGTTAAAAGAGTTAAAATCAAAGTTTAATAACTAAACCATTTTTAATATAAGGTTATACATAAGATAAATTCGACTATAAATATTCATTATAAAGATAAAAAATTTACTACATAATGGTATTTTATTTATAATTTTTAGAGATTAAATAATTAAATTTATTAATGACACAATGATGGTGCAGTAATTACCTTATTAATGAAAGAATCAAATAAATGGTATTATAAATATTAAAATAAATATAATTTCAAAATTTTTATGACATCCACGAATTTTATAGGTGAATATGACATTTTATTATTGATTCAATGTTTTTTTTTTTGAATTAATCATGCTGTTTTTATTTTCTCAAAAAACAAATACCAAAGAGTGTCAAAATTGACATAAAATAGGTTTTAAAAACAAATATTATATTATTAATTGATATAATAGTTCTAAAAATATAAGGTTCAGCCAAAATACTTATATAATAATATATATGACATTAATGAACCAATTAGGGTTCTATTGGCATTTTATAGTAATTTTATTAACCATATAATATAAAAATACAAAGAGACATGGTAAATGTAAAACTATTTAACTAAGAGTTAAATCTAAAAGCTAAGGTTAATATGGTAACCTAAACCTGTCTAAAACCTATTGGTTTAATTTTTTTTGACCCATACCCACCTTATATTTTAAATAATTATTTTTGGAGCCATTAGAAACTGAAAATGAATTTATTATAAAATAATATTTTAAGTTTTTCCTAAGGTGCCCCTCACCCCTCTTATAAAAGGGAACTTCCCCTTCTCTCAAATTCACACCACCAAAGCCATTTGTCTCAGCCAAACTCTGCCCAAATATCCTCAAAACTATCCTACCTTTATCCCAGAGGCCTTACTTTGGTCAGAAATCCAACCTAAGAATCCCTTTTGATCAAATCAAAAGGAATAACCCGAAGAAGAGGTAATGATTTCACCACCCTCTTTCAAGTTCCCTTATTCTTCCACTTACTCTTTCTTTGTTATTTCCATTATAAAATAATAACTCTAGTATCTTATATATACTGTTATGTTATTATAAATATGGCACAACTATATTCATTATTCTATCCATCTTAGGAATGATAATGTCACCATGCATGCGTACGTACGGCTTATCATCTCCACACCGTGGTGTAATTTATTATTCAACACTATGTTATTTGGATGGATATAATGATGAGTAATATGTATTTAAATAATGAAAATAACATGCTAATGTCTCTTTAAAATTAATATACCATCCAATTCCACACCTTTAAGGAAATGATATTGTCGCTCGTGCGTACGTACGGATTACCATCTCCACGATGTGATGAGATTCATTTCCACATTCACCATTCATCGACGATTATAAAAATATATATTACTAATAAGTATGTAATATATGAAATAATAATGCTAATGGATATATATATATTTATATATATATTTACTTACATATATCTTATTCACTTTGTTCCGTTCAATATGATATGAAAATGGAAACAGCGTTTATGTGTACGTACGGACTACCGTCTCCATAAATGGTGTTTTTCATTTCATATATATGTATATTATACATATTTATATTCTAAATATATATGAAATATAAATCATGTTTTATATTCTGGAAGTATTTAAATCTTGATCTAAGTTATACAATCAAGAGTAACAAGTTAAAACACGTACGATAAAGAAAGCGATTATTACCCGAAATGTTAATTTAACATGGAAATTATTATTAAATGGGTAGTTTAAAGTCATAAATGAATCATGTATGATATCATAAATATTAATATGGTTCTGGTATAATTTAATAACATACTACGATCTTCATACAGGAGGTTAAACGTACCCTCGACTAAAGGAAAGTGCAAGGTAAGGGTTAATTCCTCAATCTCATTATTATCTGAGATTGTTTATGTGTAAGTATTTACTGAGACATTTTTATCATCCATGTCCATTTTTCATAAAAATTATTTCAAAATTAATATTTTAAGGATTTTTGAAAGGTACTCTTTATCAAGATCAGAATTTTAAATGTTTTAAAGATTTATCCTTATAAATATTTTAATTAATATCCATTTTTTCAAAATGATTTTAAGGATTTATTTATATGGACATAAATGTTTTGAAATGATAATTATTTTCAAAAGTTTCAAAGTGGTATGGGACACTTTGATTCAAAAATATCTTTTAAATTACTTCCTTTATAAACGTGTGACTTTTAAATGATTTTACAAAAAGGATATTTCTCTCAAAAAGTTTTACTCATCGTTTTCAACTATGTCAGCATCCTTTACTGGATATTATTTTTGATTGAGGTTGATTTATTATAATACAATATTCCATATTTTATTGAATAAGTTATGATATGTTTGACTTTGGATGTTCTATTTTTATACCATTCATGGTTTATGGTTAATGTATTGAAATTTTTTATGCTAGTTTTAAAACGAATGTTTATGTCACTACTGGAAATTTGGGTTTTCCCAACGCTCCTATACCAACGGTTCATCAAAAACGTTGGTATAGGAGACCTTTACCAACGATTTCATCAAACCGTTGGTAAAGGTTGAGATAGTTGATGATTTTCCAATGGTTTGAATAAAACCGTTGGGAAATCTCCATAGGCTGCTCCTTTTACCAATGGTTTATACAAAACATTGGTAAAGGTAAGCTTTTCCCAATGGTTTTTAAAAATTGTTGGGAAAAGATCCCCAAAATTGCAGCAAAATTGAGCAGATGTGCCTGCATTTTCTAGTTCTCCCCCAATTTGCAGAAGCCCCCGCACGCGCCCCAGGTGAACCTCCATCAAATCGACTAAGAATCCCCCACCAGGTTAGATGGGATAATTTTAAATCTCCATGTCTTCTTGCTCATTTTACACTTCTCTTACATATTTATCCATTTTTATTGAAGGTGGAAACCCTAAATTCGGTGTTGTAAAAACTTATGGTTTTTAATTGGGGATTCGGTTTGTTTTATTAGGGATTAGGTGTATGATGCATTCCCCTTCCTATTATGGGTGGTTTTAATCAAAAGTTATGATGTTGGAACCATTTATGATGTTGTTGTCTCTATTTAATCTCATTTCCCCTGACTTAACATTAAATTATATATCACATTTGGTTTATGTTTTTTTAATTTCCAGTTAAGTTATTTGTGGTTGATGATTGTTCCATGTTAGTTGTTTTCAATAGTTTGGTGTGGAAATTGGGCATATAATGTGACTTTTCCAAATGGGGGTGCCTTGAGAATACTCCAAATATTTGTTAAAAATGATCAAAGGGATTTTATTATTTAAAATAGATTTCGAAAGATATTTCAAAAATGATTTAATCTTGAGGAAAGTGTTTTATTCAAATGGGAATTTTTTTAATAAGGCTTGTGTAATGTATTTTGTTATAGTACACCTGTTATGTGACTATGTTTGGTATTTAGTAACACATGAGATAACTGGTGTGTGAGAATGTGTTGTGAAATAGATTTCATGGTTGGTTCAAGATTATATTTATGTTTTGAGCCTATTAATGAGTTGTTTTAAAGATATTTTGAGATATTTACCTATTGGTGTTAAGTCATACAGTGATCATGGGGGATATTATATGTTTATTGGTGAAAATGGGAGCTGTAGAGGTGGTTCATGATTAAGGCATATAATTAGTGCTAAAAATGTGGATAAACCATGCATAGTAGTTAATTTTTGAAGTGTTTTATGTTTTTAGTCCTTTTTTATTTGGAGTTTCTTTTGATGCTGATGTTTCTTATTGATACCTATAATGGGAATTTATTTTAGTTTCTAAATCGGCTAAGACTCCCCCATCATGCACAATGTATGCAACATCTACCCTTATTTAATCATTCTGTTTACACAGCCTGTGCAACCTCTACCCTCATTTAATCAGTGAACTCAAGTCATTAATTAAAGCCTTCATTCTCACTAGCATGTAAGAAATTGAATGATGTATACCTATCCTCCCATTATTTCTTACCTTAGATAGTGTCCATCATATGGAATATGAGCTTTTGAATTCATCAGTTAACCAGGATCATATATTCCATTTCCCCCAAGATGACTGTACTAATATAACTTTAGGGTCAATTAAATATGGTTCTCATTATACGTTGTATATTATGTGTCCTTCTTGTAAAATACTCACTTTTATGAGGGTGGGGTGCTTTTCACTAGCCATGCTGGCATGTGTAGACATCCATAAAGATGTTAGATAAGTCACAAGTTTAATTCAGTAATGTTGTTATCATTGACATACTTTATTATTGATCTCAAATTTAAAAATAAATGTTTTTGTCTATACTTTATGTGTCCTTCTTGGAAAATAAATGTTTTTTTATATAGTTTATGAAATTAAACCTTGGTCCCTGGATATCCCCCTGGACAGCCCCCCCCCCCCCACTCTCCTCCTTGGACCCCGGACAGCCCCCCGAACAGCCCCCCGGACAGCCCCCCCCCCCCCCACCCTCCTCCCTGGACTCTGGACACCCCCCCCCCACCCTCCTCCTTGGACCCCAGACAGCCCCCCGGACATGAATAACATTTTCCTTTTGTACCACTATGTATGCAAGTAAATGAGACTCATATGCCTTATGTAAACAGCTATTACAAGTTGATTAAATGTTATACCTCATGGATGATATGTAAATGTAGGCATGTTGATTTCACATGCCTTTTTTTTATTTCTATGGTCATGCAATGTTATTTAGTATTATTCCATTTTTTTATGTCTTGAACTATATGAATGTCTTGGTAAGCTTATTATCTCATGCTCATCAAATGCATGTGATGACATGCTTTAATTTGAATACAAATCCTTGTTGTACATTATCCATGTTATGTGAATTATGCCTTGTTTGATCTGGATTTCTTGTAAATTGTTAGGATAAGACATGGGTTACATGTTAAGGACTCATGTATGGACTCTTCATGCTCAGGGAATTTAGACTTGAAATTCCAGGATGTATGCTTTGGTTTCCAGGTGAGGGCTACCAGGATGGTTTCTATTACTCATGAGTGATATTGGTTCCATTGGAGATAAACCGAGGACATGTCTATTTTTCAAGATGGTAATACCATGCCTCAGGTGATACCTGGTCCCCTATGTGAGATACTTGGCAAGCAAGGCCACCTAAATATGAGGCACGGTGTGATCGACACCACTCAAAGTGTCTCTCTTATGTTTAAAATGGACATCATTTTAAGTGAAAACAACAACTGGCATATGAAAAACCAAACAAAAGAATTTGTATTCTGTTGATACTTTAGTAAAAAGATCCATTAGTCATATTTGATGTATATGAGTCAACCCCACCTCAATCTGAGGTGTGGTGTGGCTAGCACCACTCAAAATGTTTCTCTTTTGCTTAAAATGCACATCATTTTAAGTGAAAACAACAACTGCCATACAGATGACCATAAAATGCATTCAGATTCTGTTGAAACTTTAGTAAAATGATCCATGTGTCATATGTGACGTGTACAAGTCAACCATGTCTCAATCCGAGTCCTAGTGTGGCCGGTACCACTCAAACTGTATCACTTTTGTTTAAAATGGACATCATTTTAAGTCAAAACAACTGACATACAAAAAACCATCCAAACGGATTCATATTGTGTTGATAATTTATCACAATGATACATGCTTCATTCAGGATGTGTACGAGTCAACTCCATCTCAATCTAAGGCTCGATGTGGCCGATAACACTCTAACTGTGTCTCTTTTGTTTAAAATGGACAAGATTTTAAGTGAAAAGAACAACTGGCATACGGAAAACTGACCAAACACATTCGGATTCTATTGATACTTTATCACAATGATCCATCTGTCATATGTAACGTATACGAGTCAATCCCGCCTCAATCTGAGGCGTAGTGTGGCTGGTATCACTCTAAGTGTCTCTCTTTCGTTTAAAATGGACTTCATTTTAAGTGAAAACAATAAATGACATACGGAAAACCGACCAAACGCATTCGGATTCCATTGAAACTTTAGGAAAACAATCCATGGGTCATATGTGACGTGTAAAAGTCAACCCTACCTCAATAAGAGGCTCATTGTGGCCGATATCACTCTAATTGTGTCTCTTTTGTTAATGGATAGGATTTTAAGTGAAAAGAACAACTGGCATACGAAAAACCAACCAAACACATTCAGATTCTATTTATACTTTAGCACAATGATCCATATGTCATATGTGACTTATATGAGTCAACACCGCCTCAATACGAGGTGTGGTGTGGCCGGTATCACTCTAAGTGTCTCTCTTTTTTCTTAAAATGGACAACATTTTAAGTGAAAACAACAACTGGCATACGGAAAACTAACCAAACGCATTCGGAATGTGTTGATGCTTTATGGAAATGATCCATGGGTCATATGTGACGTGTACGAGTCAACCCTGCCTCAATCTGAGATGCGGTGTGTCCAGCACCACTCAAAATTTCTCTCTTTTGTTTAAAATGGACTTCATTTTAAGTGAACACAATAAATGACATACATAAAACCAACCAAATGCATTAATATTTAATTTAAACTTTAGGAAAACGATACATGGGTCATATGTGAAATGTGGGAGTAAACCAAAACTCAATACGAGGGCTGGTGTGGCTGGTACCACTTGAACTATCTCAATTTTATTTGAAATGGGCAACATTTTAATTGAAAATTACAACTAGCATACAAAAAACTGACCAAACGTATTCAGATTGTATTGATACTTTATCACAACGATCCATGGGTCATTTTTCTCGTGTACGAGTCAACCACGCCTCAATACAAGGCTCGGTGTGGCCACCACCACTCAAAGTGTCTCACTTTTATTTGAAATGGGAAACATTTTAAGTGAAAACAACAACTGACATACAAAAAACTGAGAAAACGCATTCGTATTCTATTGAAACTTTAGGAAAATGATCCATGGGTCATTTTTGATGTGTAAGATTCAACCCTTCCTCAATCTGAGGCGTGATGTGGCCGGAACTACTCAAAGTGTCTCTATTTAGTTTAAAATGAACTTTATTTTAAGTGAAAACAACAACTGACATACAGAAAACCGACCAAACGCATTCGGATTCTATTGAACCTTTAGGAAAATGATCCATGGATCATTTTTGACGTGTACGAGTCAAACCCACCTCAATTAGATCCATGGTGTGACCTTCACCACTCAAAGTGTCTCTCTTCGTTTAAAATTGACTTCATTTTAAGTGAAAACAATAAATGACATACGGAAAACTGATCAAACGCATTCGGATTCTATTGAAACTTTAGGAAAGTTATTCATGGGTCATATGTGACATGTATGATTCAACCCTACCTCAATCTGAGGCTCGGTGTGGCCGATATCACTCTAACTGTGTCTCTTTTGTTTAAAATGGATAGGATTTTAAGTGAAAAGAACAACTAGCATACGGAAAACTGAACAAACGCATTCGGATTCTGTTGATACTTCAGAAAAACAATCCAGCTATCATATGTGATTTATAAGAGTCAACCCCACCTCAATCCTAGGATCGGTGTGGCCGGTATCACTCTAAGTGTCTCTTTTTTTTTAAATGGACAACATATTAAGTGAAAACAACAACTGACATACAAAAAACCAACCAAACACATTCGGAATGTGTTGATGCTTTAGTAAAATGGTCTATGGGTCATATTTGATGTGTAAAAGTTAACCCCACCTCAATATGAGGTGCAGTGTGTCCGACACCACTCAAAGTGTCTCTCTTTTGTTTAAAATGGACATCATTTTAAGTGAAAACGACAACTGACATATGAAAAACTGACCAAACACATTCGGATTATATTGAAACTTTAGGAAAATGATCCATGGGTCATTTTTGATGTGTAAGAGTCAACCCCACCTCAATATGAGGCACGGTGTAGCCGGAACCACTCAAAGTGTCTCTCTTTAGTTTAAAATGGTATTCATTTTAAGTGAAAACAACAACTGACATACGAAAAACTGACCAAACACATTCGGATTCTATTGAACCTTTAGGAAAAAAATCCATGCATCATTTTTGATGTGTACGAGTCAACCCTTCCTCAATCTGAGGCACGGTGTGGCTGGCACCACTCAAAGTGTCTCTCTTTTGTTTAAAATGGACTTCATTTTAAGTGAAAACAATAAATGACATACGGAAAACTGATCAAACGCATTCGGATTCTGTTGAAACTTTAGGAAAACGATCCATGGGTCATATGTGACGTGTACGAGTCAACCCTACCTCAATCTGAGGCTTGGTGTGGCTGATATCACTCTAACTTTGTCTCTTTTCTTTAAAATGGATAGGATTTTAAGTGAAAAGAACAACTAGCATACGAAAAACCGAACAAACGCATTAGGATTCTGTTGATACTTTATAAAAACGATCCATATGTCATATTTGATGTATATGAGTCAACCCCACCTCAATCCGAGGATCGGTGTGGCTGGTATCACTATAAGTGTCTCTTTTTTAAAAATGGACAACATTTTAAGTGAAAACAACAACTGGCATATGGAAAACAAACCAAACGCAATCTGAATGTGTTGATGCTTTATTAAAATGACTCATGGGTTATATTTGATGTATAAGATTCAAACTCGCCACAATATGAGGTGCGGTGTGGCTGGCACCACTCAAAGTGTCTCTCTTTTGTTTAAAAATGGACATCATTTTAAGTGAAAACGACAACTAACATACGGAAAACTGACCAAACGCATTAGGATTCCATTTAAACTTTAGGAAAATTATCCATGGGTCATATGTGACATGTAAAAGTCAACCCATACTCAATACGAGGGCTATTGTGGGTGGTACCCCTCGAACTGTCTCAGTTTTATTTGAAATGGACAACATTTTAATTGAAAATTACAATTAGCATACGGAAAACCGACCAAACATATTCAGATTGTATTGATACTTTATAACAATGATCCATGGGTAATTTTTCCCATTTAAGAGTAAATATAGCCTCAATATGAGGCTCATTGTGGTCGCCACCACTCAAAGTGTCTCACTTTTATTTGAAATGGAAAACATTTTAAGTGAAAACAACAACTAACATATGGAAAACTGACCAAACGCATTCGGATTCTATTGAGACTTTAGGAAAACGTTCCATGGTTCATTTTTAATGTGTAAGAGTCAACCCCACCTCAATCCAAGTCATGGTGTGGCCGGAACCACTCAAAGTGTCTCTCTTTAGTTTAAAATGGACTTCGTTTTAAGTGAAAACAACAACTGACATACGGAAAACCAACCAAATGCATTTGGATTCTGTTGAACCTTTATTAAAACGATCCATGGGTCATTTGTGACATGTAAGAGTCAACCCCGCCTCAATCCGAGGCATGGTGTGGCCGGAACCACTCAAAGTGTCTCTCTTTCGTTTAAAATGGACTTCATTTTAAGTGAAAACAGTAAATGACATACGGAAAACCGACCAAATGCATTCATATTCCATTGAAACTTTAGGAAAATGATACATGGATCATATGTGACGTGTAAGAGTCAACCCCGCCTCAATCTGAGGCCTGGTGTGGCCGGCACCACTCAAAGTGTCTCACATTTATTTGAAATGGACAACATTTTAATTGAAAACAACTACTGGCATACGGAAAACCAACCAAATGCATTAGGAATGTGTTGAAAGTTTATAACAATGATCAATGGGTTATATTTGATGTGTAACAGTCAAACCTACCTTAATCCAAGGCATGGTGTGACCAGCACCACTCAAAGTGTCTCATTTTTTTTAAATGAATAACATTTTAAGTGAAAACAACAACTGACATACGGAAAACAAACCAAACGCATTATGAATGTATTGATACTTTAGGAAAACTATAAATGGTTCATATTTTACATGTAAAAGTCAACCCCACCTCAATCTGAGGTGCGGTGTGGCTATAACCATTCAAAGTGTCTCTCTTTTGTTTAAAATGGACATCATTTTAAGTAAAAACAACAACTGATATACGAAAAACTGACCAAAAACATTCGGGTTCCATTGAAACTTTAGTAAAACGATCCATGGGTCATATGTGATGTTTAAGACTCAACCCCACCTAAATTCAAGGTGCAGTGTGGCCGAAACAACTCAAAGTGTCTCAGTTTTATTTGAAATGGACAACATTTTAAGTGAAAAGTACAACTGGTATACGGAAAACTGACCAAACGCATTCATATTCTATTGAAACTTTAGGAAAATGATCCATGGGTCGTATGTGATGTGTAAGAGTCAACCTCACCTAAATCTGAGGCACGGTGTGGCCGAAACCACTCAAAGTGTCTCTCTTTTGTTTCAAAAGGACATCATTTTAAGTGAAAACAACAACTGACATATGGAAAACCGACCAAACACATTCGGATTCCATTTAAACTTTAGTAAAAATATCCATGAGTCATATGTGATGTTTACGAGTCAACCCCGCCTCAATCCGAGGTCTGGTGTGGCCGACACCACTCAAAGTGTCTCATGTTTATTTGAAATGGACAACATTTTAATTGAAAACAGCTATTGTCATACGGAAAACTGACCAAACGCATTCTGAATTTGTTGAAACTTTATAACAATGATAAATGAGTCATATGTGACGTGTAATAGTTAAACCTTCCTTAATCCTAGGCATGGTGTGGCTGAAACCACTCAAAGTGTCTCATTTTTTTTAAATGAACAACATTTTAAGTGAAAACAATAACTGGCATACGGAAAACCGACCAAACGCTTTCAGAATATGTTGATACATTAGGAAAACGATCCATGGGTCATATGTAACATGTAAGATTCAACCCCGCCTCAATTCGAGGCACGGTGTGGCCGGTATCACTCCAAGTGTATGTATTTTGTTTAAAATGGACATCATTTTTAGTAAAAAAAACTGGTATATGAAAAACCGAACAAACGTATTCAGATTCTGTTGATACTTATTCAGTTTTTTATGTATTTTATTGATAATTGATAATTAAATTATGTATGTATTCAATTATGAATTGAATTCCAGATTCCACATATAATTGTCATCTAAATTTTAAATTGAATTCTAAATCAATTATGTATGTTTATAATTACGTTATGAATTATGATTTAATTCTGGATGTGTATAGTTCAAGAATACATTATATGTTAAATGTTTATGAATTTGTTCTCTATATTTATGTCTTAGTTTGTTATTGTAGGTATAGTAATTGGAAAGGATCAGAATGGACATCATTAGAGGCTGCTGTGCAAATTGCAGGCTGTTGTGCAATTTGCACAGCATAGCCTATGCCAACAGTTTCAAACCGTTGGCATAGGCTTCCGACCATTGGTGAAAAACCTTTCCCAACATTTTAAAAACTGTTGGGAAAGTTTTCTAGGGATATTTTTACCAACGGTTCAATGAGAACCGTTGGAAAAAACCATTCCCAACGGTTTAGAAACTGTTGGGAAATAGTTGATTTCCTTAGTTTTACCAACGGTTTTGTGTAAACCATTGGTAAAACTTATGCCAACGGTTGGCCAAACCGCTGGCATAGGTTAATTTTACTAACCTATACCAATGGTTCTTTGTAAACTGTTGGGATAGTTTTTTCCAACAGCTTACATCTCTACGATTTGCAAAACTGTTGGTATAACATATACCAACAGTTCTGCAGGCTTTCCCAATGGTTCAGAACCATTGGGAAAGACCCCATTTCTAGTAGTTTGTTATGTTTCAACCTTTTCATATGAGTAATGCAGTGGACTTAGTAAGTGATGGGTGGAGCCCGTTATAGCTCCTCGATGCATCAGTAGGTCTCATGAGACAAACTAGTGTCTTGGCACAAGGCCTTGACAAAAATTTTATTTGTAGTCTTGGAACAAGGCATTGACTATGTGGTAATGATTTTCGGCATTAGGCATTCCTTCATTATGAAATTAGTTATTACATGTGATTATTCGACTAGTATAATATCCATGTGCATGTTTATATGGTAATGTTTGATTTATTTTTTCATATTATGTTCAACTTTATGTTTAAAAAGGCTGTTTTTTTTATCACACATCTTGCCTTAAAAGTTTATAGCTTCCACTAAATTATTTACTCTTACTAGGCATCTGAGCTCACCCCTTTCTTATGTTTTATTTTCCTAGGATTACAAGAAGTGTATTATGATTGATATGCAGGGTTAAGATAAAGGGAATAATGTAATTCTCAAAGAACTATTTTTTTTATTTTATGTTAGAAAGTGTAATGTAATGTTCATGTATGCAATCTATTTTCCAAGACTGCTAAACTGATCGGTCTTTTGGGAATTGATTCCTTGTAATCATGCCAATTTATTAAAATAATGCACCGACTCTGGGAATCTAGGGTCGGGCATTACAACCACCCCCTTGGATAGCCCCCCCCCCTGGACAGCCCCCAACCCCAATGGACAGCCCCCCCACCCCCAACCCCCTAGACACCCCCACCCCCTGGACAGCCCCCTCACCCCCTGGACACCACCCCCACTCCCTGGACACCCCCAACCCCTTGGAAATCCCCCTCACCCCACCAGACACAACCCCCACCCCTTTAGACACCCCCTGGACACCACCACCCCCTTGGACAACCCCCCACTTCCTGGACAGCCCCCCAACCCCTCTAGACAACACCCACCCCCCTGGAAACCCCTACCCCCTTGGACACCTCATACCCCCCTTGGACAGCCCACTCACCCCCTGGACACCACCCCCACCCCCTGGACACCCCCTGGACACCACCCCCACCCCCTACCCCATTGGACACCCCATTGGAAAGCCCCCTCACCCCCCTAGACACCACCCCCACCCCCTGGATACCACAACCCCCTTGGACATCACCCCCCCCCCCCCCCAACCCCTCTGGATAGCCCCCCAACCCTCTAGACAGCCCCCCCCCCCCCCCCGCCCCCACCCCCTGGACAGCCCCCCACCGCTCTGGACAGCCCACCCCCCTGGACACCCCCACCCCCCTGGACACCCCCTACCCCCTTGGACAGCCCACTCACCCCCTGGACACCACCCCCACCCCCTGGACACCCCTACCCCCTTGGACAGCCCCCTCACCCCCTGGACACCCCCACCCCCTTGGACACCCCCACTCCCCTTGGACAGCCCCCACACCCCCTGGAAACCACCCCCCACCCCCTTTGACATCCCCTGGACACCCCCACCTCCCTGGACAACCCCCCACCCCCTGGACACCCCCCACCCACTTGGAAAGTCCCACCCCCACCCCCACCCCCTTGGACACCCCCTGTACGCGCACACACACATGATAGAACACACAAAAATCGTAAACTTGCATGATATCACTTCCATGGTTTATTTTACCAAAAAAAAGAATTTAGCATGGTATAAATGAACACTATGAAACTAAACATGATAGCAATAACAAAGATAGAAAAATAGCATCTCAAAAAATTAGTTTAGGGCATCGCAAAAAATAAAAACTGAAACCGAGCCGTGTGAGGCTTAATTGAGTGTTGTGAGTCGACCTGATAGATCTTGTGATAATAAAGATGATGAATGATGTTGACAAAATGAGGCTGGAGGTCACGACTTCGAAGAATCCTTTCTAGGTTTTCTGCGCGAGAGAAACGAGTCGCAGGTCGCCCAATCGAAGAAAACAGAATGACTGAATATGGGGCGTGATAAATCATTTAAATGCTTTATCACGCCATTTATTTAATAACCGACATGATAAAGTATTTTTGTTTATGTTTATAACGTCGGTTATTTAATAACCGATGTAGAAAATAATTTATCACATCGGTTATTTTATAACTGACGTTATAAATGGCGCTTTATCACGTTGGTTCTTTTGATAACCGACGTGATAAATTGTCGAGATTTGCTTTATCACGTCGGTTATTTTATAACTGACTTGATAAAGCACCCTGATTCGATATTTCGCGTCGGTTATAAAATAACCGACGTGATAAAGCTAATCTCAGTATTTTTTTACATCGGTTATAAAATAACCGATGTAAAAAATTGATTCTCATCGATTTATCACGTCGGTTATACAATAACCGACGTGATAAAATCGATTTTTATAGCTTTGCAAGTCGGTTATATAGAACCGACGTGAAAAATGTCGACGTGTTAAATGTTTTTTCCACTAGTGAGGGAGGCACAAATTTTCCTTCTCCCACACCCAGCTCTTCTCCACGAGATGTTTCTGGGTTGGTTTCTCCAACCCAGGTGAATGATAAGACCCCTATTTTCTGGCCTGACATTGTTGACGAGAGTCATTTAGTTGTTGATGGAATTTCTTTTAAAGACGCTTTATCTTAGGGTATAATTGATGATAATGTTGGTGAGGAGTCTAATAATAGTGAAGCTGCCAAGGAGTTTGTTGCACAGGTTGATGTGGATTTCAGCTTTTGGCAAGAGCAAAGAATGATTTTTTCGAAAATCCACAAAAGGAAAGCCAAAGTAGATGTTGCTACTTCAACAAAACCCAAGACCAAAAGAACTCTCACCTCTAATTTTCAGGTGCAATGTATCTCTACCCCTAAAAAGGGTAATGAAAGGGTCCTAGTCGCACGTGGTAGTCTAGTTTTTCCTCTGGACACTACATGGAATCTCGAGGCAGTAATCTGGTTTCTAATGACTCTTCGACTTCTTCTTTTACTCATTCTAGTCTTAAAGGGGATGAATCGGTGGATACGGTAAAAACATCTATTGATTCTGCTAAAAGGGATCATCCAAGTTTTGGGAGGGTGGTTGCTGGTGCTCACTCTCAGGTCACTGTTACACCACTATCATCTGTCCAGGATGTCACTGAAAGAGCTAAGGAAAATTCTGCAAGTCCCTTGGTGCCCAGCTTGGTTCAGGTAACTACAGAGGTTTCTCCCATGCTGAAAATTTTTCTTTTGGTCTAGATAGAGTTGAGGTGTCCATACCTATACTATCCACTACTTTTCAACCTGCTGAAACCTCTATGGGGTTTTCAGATAAATTTTTGACTTCTAGCCTTCCTAAATATAGGGATAGTGGCAAGGTACCGTCTGGGAAAGTACTTACTAAATCTACAAAAAAGTGATCATCAAGGAGTTTGCTTGGTAAAAGTCGCTGCTAATGGCAGTGGGTGCTCTCCTGCTTTGGTTGTTTCATCCCCGCCATCAGGGCTGGATGTATCTGGAAGGCATGAACCGGTTAAACATGGAAATAAGGTGAGTGTGAAGGTAAGTATGCACAATGCTTTCGAGTTACTCGCTTCTGGAATCAACGAGGAAGATGTTCAATGGTAGAGATGATACGATGACACTAATGTTGAGCCACTTGATGATGGAGGTGGGCCTTGGCGGTGAGTGAAAACTTGAAGGAGGGGTCGACATCCTTGCGGTAGGGGTGGACCCCCCCCCCCACACACACACCACAATATGAATACTTGTTCCCGATATTAATGTTGTCTTGCGTGTTTTGTGTTTTGTTGTGGACAAATTTGGTCTTGTATGCTCCTCTTTTCTTTTTTGTATTTTAATAAAGGGACCTCCCTATTCCCCAACCTTAAAAAAATGAACATATAATAATAAATGAATAAATTAAATTAAATAAATAACAAAAATATTAAAAAGTTAATTCAAAACATTTATATGAATTACACACATACACATCTACACACATATATACATATATTTATATAATTATATATATTTATTAAATATTTATATACATTTTTAAAAAAAATTGGGTACAGCCGCGAAACCAGCACACGACGCACCACGCCACCACCATCGGGGTTTTTTATATACATTTTTATATAATTATTTATATGCACACACATCCCACTTGGACCCGACCCACCCTTAGCTATCCAGCACTCATTCAATTCGAATTGTCAAAAGTTGAAAAAAAGTATAAAAACAAACAATAAATATAAGGAAAAAACAGCAGTGAAGCGATCACAAGGCCTATAAATAGCGACCCTCTCCCGAGCAACACACACATACTCAGAATCTTATATTGATTGTGGTTTTGGTTATGGGGAAGATGGGCAACACCAAGCAGGTGAGTGTTGCATTCATGGCTTTGCTCCTCCTCCACCTCTCCCTCGCCACCAGGACCCTCCACGGCGGTGGGTATGGCTCCGGTGAGGGATACGGCCAAGGCCAAGGCGCACACGGTGGCGGGAGTGGAGGGGGCGGTGGTTACGGGCAGGGGGGTGCCGCCTCCGGATACGGCTCCGGCGGTGGTGCTGGGTATGGCCAGGGAGGCGGAGGAGGAGCTGGGGGTGGCGCAGGAGGAGGAGCTGGGGGTGGCGCCGGCGGAGGCGGCGGGCAGGGTGCTGCCGGGAGCGGCTCTGGGCATGGAGGTGGTTACGGGGGTGGGGCTGGTTACGGAAGCGGTGGTGGGGCGGGTGGCGGAGTGGGCGGCGGCGGCGGCGGCGGCGAGGGAGGAGGCGGTGGTGGCGGCAGCGGCAGCGAAGCTGGTGGGGGATCTGGGCATGGCTCTGGTGGTGGGTATGGAGCCGGGGGTGGCATGGGTGGCGGAGGTGGACACGGGGGAGGCGGCGGCGGCGGCGGCGGGCAGGGTGGCGGTGGCGGTGGAAATGGTGAAGGGTTTGGGTCCGGTGGCGGGTACGGGTCGGGGCATGGGCACGGGATCGGGCATTAAGTGTGCCCGCTTCTGGGATTGCGGCGCATGGGCCCACGTACGTACGGCGGCTGCTTCGGTTTCTTCACATTTGGAATAAACGGGTCGCATGTTTACTGTTAACGCACTGAGTCGGGTGTACCATCACGTGTGTCTCACGTGGTTTAAGTTGAAATCAAACATAATATTACAAGGTAGGCAAAACAAAAAAAAACAAAAAAAACAAAAACAAACAAAAACAAAAACCATTGCAGTTGCCCAAACTGGACCCTCCGGTTGTGTTTATGACACCTGGAAAACTTTTGACACCGGGACAAATAATTAAGAGTTATTTTTGTTTTAAATTTAACATGACACATATATAAAAGTGGTTGCCCAGAATGCCCCCATATGTTTTATGTTGTACTGCCCATATTTTATGTTATTTATAATAATAATAATGATAATAATAAGAATGATGATGATAATAATAATTATTGTTGTTGTTATTGTACAAATACTTTCGTATTTTCATTTATAGATTTTTTATAATGTTTTAATATTAAATATTACAACGTAAATATTTTTAAAAAACTTTTTATTTTTAATTTGTTTATAATGTATACAGTTAATTTTTTATAGCGTTTTAATGATAAAAATTATAATTCCAATTTTTTAGAAAAAAGCTATCATTTATATTTATATTTATATTTATAATAATAATTAAAATAATGTCTTTCTATATGCACATTAATATATATTTTTTAAAAATATTTTGATATTTAAAATTGTAACGTTTTATTTTTCTAGGAAACCAAATTTTCACACGCATGCCACTTTTTTTGATTTTCTTATAAAAATCAATTTCGTGGGTTGAGTGGGAACTTGAACAATGCACGAACCTAAGTCCAAAACACAATTAAAAGGGACAACAAACAAGATGAAAAACAAATTAAGGGGATAGAAAAACCCTTCAAAATCATTGACTTGCAATCACCCCTAGCCACAAAGAAATCAAAGCTGTCACTCAGGATCGAGTATGGATATCGTCCCAAGGCAAACCATAATTGCCCAACCAAGTTGACTTCTTTTTCTTCGTTTTGGATTTTTGTTTCATTTACTATAAAGTCCCGAGCTTTCCATATATAAATATTACATCTTTTTAGATAAATATTCAATATATAATATTATAATCCTTGCTAGAACCGTAAAGGTTTAGTGTCTTTAGAGACTAAATACATAAACATCTTATTTAGAGATATTCTTCATCACCACTCATAAAGTCCTTCTCGCTTAATACCCCTCTTGACATATCCCACTTAAAACCTTTCTTCATTATCCTGGGAAAAGAAACTTAAGAAATCGTGAGCTCAAATGCTCAGTATGAGTAAACATGAGAGATATCAATTGATGACCATATGAAAGCATAAGATAAGCATAAGGGTTTGAAATTATGACAATAATTACAAAGTTCATACTCAATCTATCATAGATCATAAACATGAATCATGATATAAAACTTTATCATTTCAAAAACACGAATCATTAGAGTGAGGAATCGTCATAAATCAATCATGAACCATAAATTCAGATCATAAGCATAAAAACATGTCATAAGAGTGTAACACCATCATAGGCAAAGAAACTATTTCATATGTTAAGGTTAACTACCAATACCACCAAATCATAATGGACCAGACATCAAAACCTGATGTACATATCATAACAGATTAGACATCATCACCAGTTTCCCATAGTGGATCGGGTATCCCTACATATTTCTCATAGGTATCAAACACACCGACTTGTTCCCCATAATTATCTCATGAGATATATAACTTTATCCAATAAATTGAAGGACTATATAATTTCGAGCTCATCCGTCACATAATTAAAACCATACATATGTATGTCACAAGATCATAAAACATTTATCTTATCAGCATATCATAACTCGTGCAAAGAGGGCGAGGGAACGGCCTCTGAGCGGCGTCTCCCCCCCATCCTCTCGCGCGTCTGGGTTTCACCTGGTTCTCCTCCCCTTCCCCCTCCGGAGTGTCCGGTTAGCTTGGCGTCGTCGCTCAGGATTTCAGTTGGGCGTCAGAGTGGTCCGCAAACATTTTCGCGGTTTGACATCGGCATGGTCTGGATCTCGACGCGGCAGCCTCTCGTGGTTCGGAGCTCGGCGTTGGTTTCCGTCGATTTCGGCTCGGCGTCGCGCGACGAGCTTTCCAGATTCGGGGTATGGCTTGGCTTCAGTACGAATCGACATGGCTTGGCGATGGATTCTGGACTCCAGATCTGGTCTCGGCTGACCTTCGGCTCCAGGTGTGTTCCGATGCGGCTCTACAACTGCTCTGACGCGATTCGGAGTGGGGAGGTATGGTTTAGCTTCGTTTGTTTTGATTTTGATGCACTTGTGGTGTTCTTGCGGTGGAGGCGTCACCGGAGGGGCCCCTGCCTCCCTCGCTGGTCCCTTCTGGATCCTGTGGCTCGACCGTTTTGGAAGTCGGTGGGGGTTCCTCCGCGTTATGGTTCTGTTCGTCTCCAGCCCATAGTGGTGTTGTATGCTCAGACCTGTTCGGCTCCCCTTATCGGCGATAATCCATTGATGTGCTGCTGGATCTTCCAGTCCTGGGTGACGAAGATTTGGCTTCATCTCTTTGGTTTATCCTCCTTTTTGGGTTGCTGCAGATGTTTTTGAAGGGTACCTTGCGGTCGAGATGAGGTTCTACTTGTTTCGGTTCCAGCGGTGATTGATGTGGGAGAGCTCGACTTTGCTCTACCCTTTGGCTTGTCTTCTGGTTTCTTCTGGTAATTTGGATTTGGGTGATTTCTGGATCTCAGCATTGATGGCTGCTTTGATTGATGTGTTTGGTGGAAGATTTTTGTTTGATCTTGGAGGTGGAAAGCTAGTGCAGCTGGACTCGATCACTTGGAACAGGCCCAAAGGAGGATTCAGAGCTGTCATTTCATCGTTGTAGTGCTTTTCAGATTTGGTTGTTTGAGAAGGTATGACGTTAGCCATCAGATCGGGCTTGTGCTTTGACACAGGACACTTGCTTGCCGATTGCATCGCAATGTTGGAGTGTTTCAACATCTTTTTATGTTGGGAATGGGATGGTCTGATTTTTCAGTTTGGTTTCACTCTTTTTTTCCTTCAGGTGTGATTGTCCCGAGTCTTTGAAGTCCTTTGGGTTCTCCCCCCTTCTTCCCTTCAAAGGGGGCTTTATCAATAAATAAAAATATTTGAAGGCCTTCGGGCTGTTGGATGGATAACTCGTGCAAAGAAAATGGATATCATTGACATTTCATAAATTCATTGTAACGTCCCGGCCTTAATCAGGTGCGAACCGTTTTTAATTTATTACAGTATAATTAATTAAGCGACCGGGACGCGTGCCTGCACACCTCGTTGCGGGTCCCGGACATCTTTCTAATTAATTTAATTAACTGCACCCATTTAATGAAAAATGCAATGTCGCGCCTTAGCGCGATGTTCGGGTTTAAATTATCAATTAAAGATTGAAAAATAATAATAAGAGATTTAAAGAAGATTTAAAAGAAAGCAATAAAGGATGATTTTTTTTTGAAATAAAATAGAAAGGGGGCTACGGGAAAAATAAAAATAATTAAAATGGGGGATTTCTATTTTTAATTATTTTTATCTTTTATTTCCCTTCCATCCTTTTATTTTATTTTATTATTTTCTTTTATATCCTTTTTTTCTTATCTTTTATTTTTCTCTTATTTTTCTTTATTTTCTTTCTTTTTTCTCCTCTCCTCTCTCCCTCTCCCTTCACTCAAGTCGCACCCCTCCTCTCCCCTAGGTGGCGCACAAACCAGCAGGTCCTTCGGAAGGCCGCTGCTCCTCCGTCCGACGTCTGATTCCTTCGTCGTCAGGTGCGCAGTAAACCTTAGGGAAATTCTAACGTTGCACATTTGGAATCGTGCATTTCCGTTGAGTAATCTGCGCGCAGTTCGTCACGGAAGATTTTTACCCTATTTTGGGTTTTTTCTAAAATCCTTCGTTTTCATCCGTTTTAGGTCAAATCGAAGCCTACTGCAGATCTTAAAGTCATCTACGACTACAAGGTAGGGTGCCTACCCGCTTTCCCTCCGTTTCGTTGCGGTTTATAAAAACGCATCGTTGTGCCGTTAGTCGGTGCCTACCAGCTTTGTGCAATTTTACCCAATTTAATTACCTTAATTTGTTTGAATTGTAGCAACAAGATCAGACACCCCTTTGGGCGTGCCGACATTGTCGGTGTATTTTTCCGTTAGTCGGGTTTTTAATTTAATTAACTGATGGTATAGCGCAACCCCTGTTTATTGTTTTAAAATTAAATAATTAATTGCTTAAATTGTTGCAACAAAGTCAGACACCCCTTTGGGCGTGCCGAAATAGTTGGTGTAATCTTCCGTTAGCTGGGTTTATTATTTGATTAATTGCATGCGTTGCGAAGCCCCTTTTTATTGTAATTAAATTTAATAAATAGTTGCTTTGAACATGAACTTGAATTGTTGGATCATTGGTACTTGTTTACTGAACTGTTTATTTATTTAAGGGTGCACTATCTGCTGATGTTGATACAGTATATTGCCTTATTAAGTTGCCATGTTGTAAATGTTAAATTTATGTTTTGTGATGCACGGGTGTATCTGGTTAGTTTTCAAGCTGCGATTTTATATGCTGATTATGTCATATCTGTTGCTGTGAAAACTTTAATTAAATTCAGGGCGGGTGAAGGAGGTGAGTCCCGTATTAAGGGTCACGCTTAGATCCTCCGTTCCTGACAGGTTACCTCTATGTGTCGGGGGGTGGTGTCATTGGCTTTGTCGGACCGAGACTTCCTCGGGCTTTCTAATACTTTTGAATGATACCGGTTCCAAAAGGGCCCATCGGGACGGATCCGTTGGCAATGTGGCTAAGCCAGCCTCAGATTACACCCAACCCCTTTTTGCGAGATTGGGATGGACTCAGGGTAAAGCCATGCCTCAGGCGATACTTGGTCTTTCGAAAGATTGTCTTGGACGGGCTCGGTGGTATTGGATAAATTGAAGGATGTTCCGTAGCGATACCTTTGGGACGGGCTCAGACTCCAACTCTTTACTTGAACCCTAAATAATGATGCAATTAACGTTTATGTTATTTCTATTCGAGTCTCTTGAGATTTGAGACATTCCTCTGATATGTGGAAGTGCACCTGGTTGACACTGGACATAGACCCCAAGTTAAAGCACAAGCTTGGGGTATATTTTTTTTCCTTGTCTTACCTTGCTTTCTAGGTTATATATATATATATATGCGTGTTCGTGCATTCTGCTGACAGGTACCCTTTCAGACTACCAACTTAGGCTGAAGCAGGTGACTAGGCACGAGTGTCGTTTGGGACCCGGGCCGACTCATTTATTTCATTGCACTTAAATTAATTTATTTGAAATGGTGCACACTGCATTTTTATTTTTGCACAAAATGGAAAGGTTTAGACACCGTGTGAGCCGGCCTATTGGGATTTTATCTCACACACTGCTCGGGCATTATGGACACCTGAGTAGATTACATGATCGCAGGTATTGACAAAGGGAAGCGTGCTGCTTCCGATGCTTGACTGTTCAATACTGTTTAGGATGAAGACTGGGGCAGAGGACCGAGCTTTGCTTGTGATGCAGTTGCTGCGTGTGTCTTTTCTTTTAGTTGACTGCGTGTTTGATTTCTGTTTTCCGTACTTTCAGTTTAGACTCATATCATGGCATGACATCCTTTTGGAGGCTTCCACACTTGGTTATTACCTTTTAGTTGGATTTATTTATATTGCTTCTGCTGCAGTTTATTCATTCACATGCTTCCGCTATTGATTATTTGTTGCTGTTTACTTACGCTGTGATATTATCTATTACCTATGAGGGCATAGTCTCCCCCACAGACACAACAATGGCCCTCGCTGCTAGCCGGCAACCTCTAGCGTTCGGGGAGATGCGCTTGAGGTTATGTAACCCACCGGTCCAGCCACCGTCTTAGAGGTGAGCCGGGTCGGGACGTTACAAAGTGGTATCAGAGGCATGTTTTTTCCTTTTGTCCTACTGTTTAGGTTAGACATGAGACTAGGATATAGGGATTTGGGATGTACTCTGTGTTTGGACGTAGCTAACCCATGTATAGGGGAAAACTCAAATTCCTGGGTTGGGATTGCAGTTATTGATTATGCCAGTTACTGTTGATATGATTTCACCTTGGGTGAATCACTTGTATTGCATTGTTATTGTGCTGGTATTATTGAAATAACGGGTTTACCATTGCAGCCCGATGATACGAGGGCAAACATCCCATGCATTATAATAGGCACTATAGGATTTAAATGCCATGCATATTGCCATGCCGTATCTACTTTCAGCGTGCATTTTTCTGTTGCATGTGAGTGCTGTTGTGCCTAGTGGTAAAATTTTGAAATACTTTTGTTAAAGATAAAGTTGTGATAGTCTGTTAGATGTTAGCCTCACTTAACCTAGGAATAGATTGTAAAACTTTTTTACCAATCCTCTTGAGTTGTCTCTTCCATATCAAAACCCAGCTCTTAAGGTGGGTTGTCTGTTGTTTAGTGCTCAGAGGCAGGCTCTGTACCTAACCTCTTTTACGCCTTACTTGTTTTTCTCACCTTCTTTACTCCTTGTCTAAAGGTGCGTGTTTGCCTATTGTAGACAAATGCCGCCGCGACCTCTTCGTGTTGTGCCTCAGGAGAGTGGCAATGAACGCATTCCAGAGATGGTGGGTCCTGAACCAGTAGTGGTTCCTCTCGTAGAGCCTCATGTGGCACTACCACTTGTCGATCTTCCGAGGGACCCTGATGCTCAGTTCAGGGATAGTCTCCTCAGGTTTATGCAGCCGATTCAGAATATCCCCAGACCTGCCCCGTCTATGGCAGACCTTACACGTGACTTTCTGTAGTAGCACCCTCCCACCTTCTCGGGGAGTGGCGGCCCTCATGCTGCAGAGTCATGGATAGAATCTATAAGCTCTATCTTCGACCACCTTGAGACGTTTCCAGAGCGAAGGGTCAATCTTGCACTCTACATGCTCCGTGACTTCGCCAAGCGCTGGTGGGACGTTGTTTCTCAGGATGAGAAGACCAGTGGCATGGCTTGGGCCGATTTCCAAGCAGCCTTCTACAATCACTTTTTCCCGTAGACTCTGAGAGATGATTGTGCGTGGGAGTTCCTACATCTTCATCATGGCTCTATGATTATTTTAGAGTATTCTACTCATTTCACGAAACTTCAGCGTTTTCCCCATCTCTGACTGGCGACGCGCAGACTACTACGAGGCGTTTTGAGGACGGACTTGAGTATACTATCCGCTCACAGGTGAACGTCTTCCGTTTGACCACTATTACGGAGATCATGAACCATGATCTAATCTCAGAGCGAAATGTCAAGGAAGCTAAACCAGTGAGCCAGGGTGGTTCAGTTCCGAGACAGGGTGATGACTCTTCTGGCAGCAGGAAATGCCATTTTGAAAGAGCACGTGGGGGAAATCCTACCCAAACAGTACATCTTGATAGCTATGTCAAATGTTATCAGTGTGGTAGGGATGGTCACAAGAAGCCGCAGTACATGAGGGATCCGAAGGAGTGCCGAGCTTGCGGCAGGATGGGTCACCTTCAGCGTTTCTACCGTTCCTTCTCTTTAGCTCCAGTGGTAGTGGATCTGCACCTGCACCTCCGTCAGGTATGGGATCTATGACTCCACAACAGGCTGGAAGTTCTTTTTCCACCAGTCGATCAGGCTGAGGTAATGGTGGAGGTCATGGTCGAGGAAATCAAGTTCCAGATTATCAGCGTCAGCATAGTGGACCTACTTAGGCCAACCAGGCAGCGTATCAAGGTCTTGGCTCAGGTCTCATGTATGCAGTGCAATCAACACCAGAGGAGTAGAGTGCAGGGCCATCTATAGTGAGAGGTACTATCCTAGTATCCTCTACTTTAGTTTCTGCTCTTTTTGATACCGGTGCATCACACTCCTTTATATCTACTGCTGTTGTTGAGAGTCTTGGCTTTCCAATTGGGTACCTTTGCAGCGTCATGTCTCTCGACACTCCGCTCGGGGTTAGGGCAGAGGGCATACACCAGTGCCAAGAGTGCCCCCTTGAGATAGGCGGGTACCATTTTGTTTGGAATTTCTATATCCTTGATATGTATGGCATCGAATTCATTCTTGGTATGAACTAGCTCGCTTCTTATTGTGATCAAGTGGACTGCTATCATCGTTGGGTGTCCTTCACATCCCCTGAGGGTGACACATATCTTCACAAAGGAGAATAGGATATGCAGGAAGACTAAGCTAAGCCTAAATATGCAGGGTTGGGCAGAGTGACCGCTCAGTTGGCAAGTCTCTTCATGAACGATCAGGGAACACAACTAGTTGAATTCCCTCCAATGGTGGATCTTTTTAGGGACGTATTCCTTGATGATTTCTCTGGCTTACCTCCTATGAGGGATGTGGAGTTCACTATCGAGCTCGTGCTAGGTGTGGCACCAGTGTCTATTCCTCCTTATAAGATGACACCAACAGAGCTACATGAACTCAAAAAGCAATTTGAAGACCTTGAGGCTAAGGGTTTCATCAGACCTAGCACATCCCCATGGGGTTCACCTGTCCTTTTTTCCAAGAAGGCAGATGGTACCCTCAGGTTATGCGTGGATTATCGTCGACTCAACCAACTCACGGTAAATAATCGATATCCATTTCCTCGTATAGATGATCTCTTTGACCAGCTTCGGGGAGCAACTGTTTTCTCCAAGATTAATTTGAGGTCGGGATATCACCAGGTGCATGTGCGATCATCTGATATACCACGTATGACTTTCCGAATAAGGTACGACTTGTACGAGTATCTGGTTATGCCATTGGGCCTCACGAATGCGCCAATAGTATTCATGGCTCTGATGAATCAAGTTTTTCATCTGTATCTTGATTCCTTTGTGGTAGTCTTCATGGACGACATCTTAGTGTATTCGCGTTCCAGACACGACCATGTAACCCATCTTGAGATCGTGCTGAGTACACCAAGAGAGCACCAGCTATACACTTGCTCAATAAATGCCAATTCTAGATTGATAAAGTACACTTCTTGGGTCATATTATATCTAAAGCAGGGGTATCAGTTGACCCAGAAAAAGTGAGTGTCATGGTTTCATGGGAGCATCCCAAGAGCGTCTTCGACATCCGCAGTTTCTTAGGGCTTGCTGGCTATTACAGGCGATTCATCCAGGATTTCTCCCTCTTAGCAGCACCTCTTATGACCCTGACTAAGAAAGGTGTACAATTCATCTGTCCAGAAGCTTGTGAAAAGTATTTTTAGGAATTAAAAGGAAGACTAACCTCATCCCCAATCTTGATTCTGCCTGAACCTGGTAAGATCTATATAGTTTATTGTGATGCTTCAGGAATTGGACTGGGTTTAGTCTTGATGCAGGGTGATCGAGTCATGGCTTATAGATCCTGCCAGCTGATACCTCACGAGCAGAATTATCCTACACACAACCTTGAGTTGGCAGTTGTGGTTCATGCTCTACACTGTTGGAGACACTATTTTTTGGGTGAGATATTTGTTGTTTACACAGATCATAAAAACTTGAAATATATATCTCAATGAGACTTGAACTTAAGGAAACAAAGGTGGTTCGAATACTTGCAGTCATTCAACTTTGATCTTGCTTATACCCCTGGTAAGGGTAATGTTGTGGCGAATTCTTTAAGCTGCAATTCACAGACTCAGGCCGTGCAGGTAGCCAGCAGTGAGTGGCAGATGATGACCTTGTTTTCAGAGATGCATCTAGAGGTTCAAGAGTGAAGTGGACAACCGGTTCTAGCATCTCTCGCAGTGACGTCCTCTCTTCTGGAGCAAGTCCATAGGCAACAGTTGACTGATCCTGAGGGTCTCATTTTGAGGGAAAGCGTTATAGGAGGGAACCCACCTCCTGGTTGGGTTGTTGATAACAGTGGAACTCTCCTTTACCATGGCCGCGTATGGGTACCTTCAGGTATACGGGAAGAGATGATGAAGGAATCTCACACCTCCATTTGGGAGGTTCACCCTGGATTGACCAAAATGTATAGAGACATGTGTCAACAGTATTGGTGGCCTGGTATGAAAAAGCAGATAGTAGGTTTCATCACTCAGTGCTCCAACTGCCAACAGGTGAAGGCAGAGCACTAGCGACCTGCTGGACTCCTACAACCTCTATCTATTCCTGAATGGAAATGGAATTACATCACCATAGATTTCGTTATAGTATTTCCAAGATCTCCTTGAGGAAGCGATGTAGTATGGGTGGTTATCGATAGGTTAACCAAGGTTGCGCACTTCTTGCTTATTCGAGAGACATTAATGATTGATGAGTTGAGAAGGATGTATATCCGGGAGATTGTGCTACTTCATGGTGTACCTCGTTCTATTTCCTCATATAGAGATGCCTGCTTTACTTCACAGTTCTGGGAAGGGTTGAAAAAGGCACTGGGCTCATAGGTACTTTTGAGTACTGCATATCACCCTCAGACCGATGGGCAGTCCGAGAGAACTATACGAGTGTTAGAGGATATGTTACAAGCCTATATCCTTGAATTTAGGGGTTCATGGGAGAATAATTTAACTCTTATTGAGTTTACCTATAATAACAGCTTCCAAGAGACAATTCAAATGGCTCCGTACGAGGCTCTCTATGGTAGACCATGCCGTTCGCCTTTATGCTGGCTCGAAGCAGGTGAGGAATCTTTGTTGGGTCCTTATCTCGTTCAAGAGACTTTTGAGCAAGTTCAGCTGATTTACAAGCGTATGACTACAGCTCAGTCCAGGAAAAAGTCTTATACCGATCGTCACCACAGACCTCTAGAATTTGAGGTGGGACATTGAGTCTTTCTGCGTATTTCTCTGAGGTTGGGTCACAGGTGGATCATGAGGAAGGGGAAGTTATCACCGAGACACATCGGGCCATTCGAGATAGTGGAGAGAGTTGGGTCGGTATCCTATCAGTTACTGCTACCTCAGAGGTACCGTGCCATGCATGACGTTTTCCATGTATCTCAGCTCCGACAATATCATCCGGACCCGTCTCATTCTTTTGACCCTCACGACATCGAACATGACGCTGATACATCCTTTGTGAAGCATCTGATCCGTATCGTCGACCGTAGCATGAAAGTTCTCTAAGGAAAGTCAGTCCCTCTGGTCTGGGTGTTGTGGAAACACAGACGCATTTAGAACGAGACCTGGGAACGAGAGATGGATGTACGTGCACAGTGGCCGAAACTTTTCTCTAACGACATTCCACCACCCTCGGAAGGGAAACTCGGGGACGAGTTGTCTTAAGGATGGGGGGTTGTAACGTCCCGACCTTAATCAGGTACAGACCGTTTTTAATTTATTACTGTCTAATTAATGAAGCGACCGGGGCGCGTGCCTGTGCACCTCGTTGCGGGTCCCACACAACTTTCTAATTAATTTAATTAATTATAGCCATTTAATGAAAAAATTCAATATCGTGCCTTAGCATGATGTTCGAGTTTAAACAATTAATTAAATATTGAAAAATAATAATAAGAGATTTAAAGAAGATTTAAAAGAAATCAATAAAGGATGAAAATAAATTTTAAAATAAAATAGAAAGGGGGCTACAGGAAAAATAAAAATAATTAAAATGGGGGATTTTCATTTTTAATTATTTTTATCTTTTATTTCCCTTCCATCCTTTTATTTTATTTTATTCTTTTCTTTTATTTCCTTTTTTCCTTATCTTTTATTTTTCTTTCTTTTCTTTTTCTTTATTTTCTTTCTTTTTTCTCCTCTCCTCTCTCCCTCTCCCTTCATTTACGTCGCACCCATCCTCTCCCCTAGGTGGCGCACCAACCAGTAGGCCTTTCGGAAGACCGCTGCTCCTTCGTATGATGCCCGATTCCTTCGCTGTCAGGTGCATAGTAAACCTTAGGGAAAGGCTAATGTTTCACATTTTGAATCGTGCATTTTCATTGAGTAATCTACGTGCAGTTCGTCTCGGAATATTTTTACCTTATTTTGGGGTTTTTCTAAAATCCTTTGTTTTCGTTTGTTTTAGGTCAAATCAAAGCCTACTGCAGATCTTAGAGTCATCTACGACTACAAGGTAGGGTGCCTACTCGCTTTCCCTCTATTTTTTTGCGGTTTATAAAAATGCACCATTGTTCCATTAGTCAGTGCCTACCGGCTTTGTGCAATTTTACCCAATTTAATTACCTTAATTGTTTTGCCTAATTGTTGCAGCCTTAATTACCTTAGATTAATTTATTTGAATTTTTGCAATAAGATAGGACACCCCTTTGGGTGTGCCGACATTGTCGGTGTATTTTTCCATTAGCTGGGTTATTAATTTAATTAATTGTAGGTATAGTGCAACCCCTTTTTATTGTTTTAAAATTAAATAATTAGTTGTTTGAATTGTTGAAACAAAGTCAGACACCCCTTTGGGCGTGCCTACATGGTCGGTGTAATCTTCCGTTAGCTAGGTTTATTGTTTGATTAATTTCATGTGTTGCGAAGCCCCTTTTTATTGTAATTAAATTTAATAAACAGTTGCTTTGAACATGACCTTGAATTTTTGGATTATCGGTACTTGTTTGTTGAACTGTTTATTTATTTAAGAGTGCACTATCTTCTGATGTTGATACAATATATTGCCTTATTAAGTTTCCATGTTGTAAATGTTAAATTTATGCCTTGTGATGCACAGGTGTATCTGGTTAGTTTTCAAGTTGCGATTTTGTATGCTGATTATGTCATATCTACTGCTGTGAAAACTTTAATTAAATTCAGGGTGGGGAAAGGAGGTGAGTCCTGTATTAAGGGCCATGCTTAGATCCTCCGTTCCTGACGAGTTACCTCTATGTGCTGGGGGGTGGTGTCATTGGCTTTCCGGACCGAGACTTCCCCGAGCTTTCTAATACTTTTGAGTGATACCGGTTCCAAAAGGGCCCATCGGGATAGATTCGTTGGCAATGTGGCTAAGCCATCATCGGATGACACCCGACCCCTTTTTGTGAGATTGGGACAGACTCAGGGTAAAGCCATGCCTCATGCGATACTTGGTCTTTCGAAATATTGCCTTGGACGGGCTCGGTGGTATTGGATAAATTGAAGGATGTTCCATAGCGATACCTTCAGGATGAGCTCAGACTCTAACTCTCAACTTGAACCCTAAATAATGATGCACTTAATGTTTATGTTATTGCTATTTGAGTCTCCTGATATTTGAGATATTCCTCTGATATGTGGAAGTTCACCTAGTTGACACTGGACTTAGACCCCAAGTTAAAGCACAAGCTTGGGGTATAATTTTTTTCCTTGTCTTACCTTGCTTTCTAGGTTATATATATGCGTGTTTGTGCATTCTACTGACAGGTATCCTTTCAGACTACCAACTTAGGCTGAAGCAGGTGACTAGGCATGGGTGCCGTTTGGAACCCAGGCCGACTCATTTATTTCACTGCACTTAAATTAATTTATTTAAAATGGTTATGTAATGGCACACTACATTTTTATTTTTTCATGAAACAGAAAGGTTTAGACACCGTGGGTGCCGACCTACTGGGATTTTATCTCACATCCTGCTCGGGCGTCATGGACACCCGAGTATATTACATGCTTGCAGGTATTGACAAAGGGAAGCATGCTGCTTCCAATGCTTGACTGTTCAATACTGCTTAGGATGGAGACTGGGGTAGAGGACCGGGCCTTGCTTGTGATGTAGTTGCTGTGTGTGTTTTTCTTTTAGTTGACTGTGTGTTTGAGTTCTGTTTTCTGTACTTTCAGTTTAGACTCATATCATGGCATGACATCATTTTGTGAGCTTCCTCACTTGGTTATTACCTTTCAGTTGGATTTATTTATATTGCTTCTGCTGCAGTTTATTCATTCACATGCTTCCACTATTGATTATTTGTTGTTGTTTACTTCCATGGTGATATTATCTATTACCTATGTGGGCATAGTCTCCCCCATGGACACAATAAGTTCCCTCGCTACTAGTCGTCAGCCTCTAGTATTCGGGGAGATGCGCTTGAGGTTATGTGATCCACCAATCCGGCCACCATCTTAGAGGTGATCCGGGTCAGGATGTTACATTCATCATAGCATAACCCATTGAAAATAAACAGGTTTCGTAAACATCTCATCATCGTAATCATAAACCATCTGAAGAAATAATAAAGATGGCATCATTGAATCATATTCCCTATAAAGAATAGTTAACACCAAAGGATGTTATCATAGATGAAAATTCCTTTAAAAGATCACCAGAATATTTCTTGAATAAAATACCCTTTTTATTTTAAAATCACTTCTTTAAAATCTAAAAACATCCAAAATATTATGAAAAATATTTTTCTTTGAAAATAACCATGGAAACATGTGATGGAATCTTTAAAGTTTTTAGTGGTCATGACGTTGTGAAATTCTGTTCTTACCATGTACATTAAAACAAAGATTCCTTTCACATTTTTGGTAAAATGTCAAAAGTACCTCGATCTAAAAAATGATAAGAAGATTCCTTTTGATTTTTTATAAAATTTTAAAAATTGGTAAAAATGAATTTAAAAATTCATAGGATAATATTAAAACATTCTTGAAAACATTTTTAAGTAAACATGGATATGAAAGAAAAATAATCCCAACCAAAGAGGGAATAAAGTCAGTTTTTCTTAAAAAATTTTTCCAATCATTTTAAGTACCAAAGAGAAAAAAATAGTATTATTAATTGAAAAATCCATGAATAATCAGAGGATAATAAAATGAAATGAATTTATCAGATAAGGATTATAACATTTCTTCAATGTAAATTCAAGCATAAACATTCCCGATTAAGATGGGATTGAAACATAAATCCCTTACCTCAAGTATTGTCTTTCTCCATACATGTTCGAACCACCTATATAATAACTATAGATTTATTATAAATGTATTCCAAAACCTTACTCATATATATCATACCATATTTTATTTACTTATAACGTCTTATCACCCATTTATTAGCAATTTTTTATTAAAATCACTATTCCAGGTGATAACTGTTTCGTTTCTCATGCATGTTTCGATTTGGAAGTCTTGGCCCTTGTACTTTAATCACGGTTTAATCATTTTTTGAATGTTAATAATGATATAAATATTATATATATTCATTATATATATAGATTCATCCATAAAAGGTAGATATGAAAAAAATGAATTACATCATTCATAGAGATGGTAGGTCATACATACACATGAATGATATTTTCACTTTTCGAAAGATAGAACAAAATAAAGGTAAATAATAATTAAACTTTACAAAATAATTATTATATCATATATATCATATATATTCATTAAATATATCCTTATTACAGTCCATGTAAAGTGGAAAAGAAAAACAAATCACATCACTTTGTGGAGGTGGTAGTCCACACGCATGCATGAGCGACATTATCGTTTTCCAATGGATGAATGAGTAAGAAGGTAGATATGATATAATAATTCTAAAAGCATAATTTTATCATAAATATTATATATAAACATTAAATCTATCATAATAACCATCCATGAATGATGGTGATGAAAAAAAAATCACACCGTTATATGGAGACGATAAGTCGTATGTACACACGAGCGATGTTTTCGCTTTTCGTAGGATGGGAAGAAGGTGGATAATGGTTGTTACATCATCATAATAACAATTTAGTATATTTAAGATACTTAAGTCATTATTTTATAATGTATACCATGTATTTACAGGAGGTAGAAGAATAAATAAAATTGAAAATGTTAGGCAAAGAGTTATACCTATTCATTGAGAAACCACTTTTGGCTTAAACATTAAACCTTGATGGGATGGTATTTTGGGAAGACCAAAAGCCATAAAATGTGGTAAAAGAAGCTAGTAAGGTATTATAGAAGGTCTTGGATAATCTATAAGACTCAAAAAGTGTGAGGAAGGGAGGAAAATAGGCGCCCTTTTATAAGTGAGGGGTGGGGTATAACGACCTAGACATATCATACATAGACATTACATCATTTTTTATGAATGTTCATTATATCACAAAAACACATGCTTGAGGACCATAATAGATTAGTGTATTTAGAAACATTGAAACATAATAAACTGGTCCATAGGTAAGCTACATCATCTCCCACTATGATCTTTATAACTAGAACCCTTCTTAGACATATTATATGTAATACATTTCATCAAAACTCGGGTAAAGAAAACATAAGAAAGAGTGAGTTTAGATGCTTAGTAAGGGTAAATAAGGGAGATATGTAAGCATAACATGAACATAAGGGTATGATAACATGATCATAACACTTGAAAACCATACCATGCATATCAATGATCATAATCTTCAGTCATGGAATAAAGATTAGTAGTTCATAAAACATGAATCATAAGAGAATCCAAGAACATGAGTCATGAGAGCATAAAATTGGCATAAGACATAGATTTATGGCATACACATAAGTATAAAAAATCATTTCCATATTAGTTAGGGATCACTTCTAAGAATATTATAGTGGAATGGGTTCACTCAAAAAACCATCATAGTAGTCAAGGCTTACTCCCAAGACCATCATATCAGACAAAGTCCCTTATTAAACCAGGTTCACTTCTTATTATAGTCATATCTATCGCATGAGATATAAATCTTTACCTAATTTATTGGAGGGAAATATAGTTCCCACCTGTCCCATAATAAAAATAATACATATTCATGACACAAGATCATAAAACACTTATCATATCATAACCCATGAAATGAATTGAGTTTCACAAACATTTCATCATATCATAACCTATGGAAAATAGATAGGTTTCATAATCATTTAATCATTTCATCATAGCATAACCCAAGGAAATAGGAACATGTTTCATAAGAATTTTATAATGGTATAACCCATGGAAGAGAAATGGGTTTCATAATCATCAAGACATCATAAAAATAAACCATTCATAGAAATAATAATAATGGAATCCTTAGATCATATCCCCAATATGACATAGATAACATTAATGGGTGTCATCTTAGATGGAAACTGATTTTGATCATTTAAAGCATTTCTTAAGGAAATTATCCTTTATGCTTTAATTTTTTGTTAAAAAATAAAACATTTTGAAAAATAATTTTCTTTTAAAATATACTTGAAAACTTATAAAGTAAGATTCAAATCACATAATGGTCATGATGATGAGAATTTTCATTCAAGCTGTACATGTTAAAATAATGATTCCTTTCACATTTTCAATAAAATCCAAACAAGCATTGTTTGGAAAATGAAATGAAGATTCATTTCATTTTTTTAAAGGTAAACATGGGTAAAAATTTATTTTAAAAATCACAGGATAATAATAAAACATTTTTAGAAAACATGGTTTTGAAATAAAATGGATTTCTGACAGAAGGGAGAAATAAAGTTAGATTTTTTTAAAAACATTTTCTTAATTATTTTAAGCACCAAAGAGTAGAAAAATGATACTGTTACTTGAAAATATTAGGAATAAATATATGAGAAGAAAATTCACGAGTTTCTTGAGATATATGGATCATAATATTTTATCATCAGGAATATAATCATAAATAATCTCGATAAACAATGAGACTGTAACATAAAATCATTACCACTTTGGTAACTTTGATTCATGAGATCTATGATGGAATAAAATAAAATGTAACTTAAAATATCATGAGTAGAAATAAATTCATGATATTACATGTAAAAGGGGCTGTATATACACCTCATTAAATAACATAGGTTCATAACATACAATACACCTCAAAGAAGGAAAATTGAGACAAAAATTCCCTACATTAAGTCTTGACTTCCGTCATACACATTCAAACCTCCTATATAATAAATATAAGTTTATTATAAATATATTACAAAAAATATTTATATATATAATTCCATATATTATTTTCTTATGACCTTTTATTACCTATTTATTAATAATTTCATGTTAAACTTATGTTTTAGATAATAACAACTTTATTTTTCATATATGTTATGATTTTTTATTTTTGGTCCTATTAATTTTAACATGATTTTATAATATCAAAAATTTAAAAAATTATATAAATATAATATATATTCAATATATATTTATATATATTAATCCATAAATTTTAGTTATAGAAAATGAAATACACTGTTCATGGAGATGGTAAGCCGTACATACGCATAAACACTATTTCTATTTTCTTTTAAAATTGAAAGAAAGAAAGGTAAATGATATATTATCATTATATAATAATTTTTATGTCATATATTTAACATATTTTAATTAAATCCATCCTTATTATCTTCTATGTAAAGCATGAATGGATCACATCGCTTCACGAGGTGGTAGTCCGTTGTACACATGAACGACGTTATCGTATTCCCAAAGAATAGAAAATATGAAGGTATGTGCAATATAATAATTAAATGAGCATAATAATATAATAAATTTCATATATAAACAATAAATCCATAAATATATCCATCATTAAGAGGTGGTAATGGAAAAACGAATGACATCGGTTCGCGAGGCGGTAGTCCGCCGTACATATGAACGATGATTTCCTAACCCATTTGATGGAAGTGGAGATGAATGTAGGTCATGAACATAAAATAACAACATATAATTATATATAATATAATTTGGTTATTATACAATCATGGTATAATAATAATCTAAAGAGGTGGTGGAAGAAATAAAACAAAAACGCTCATTGGTGAACGTTGCCTCTTCTTTGGGTATCCTCCTTAGGTTTTCACCAAAATCATTACTAGGTAGGATTTATATCCAAACTAAGGATCCTTGGTTGTGAGGAGAAAATTTGGTAAGTTATTTGAGTAGGTAATGTAAGAACCAAAAGGGTTTTAAGGTGTGAATAGTAGAGGAAATGGGGTGACCTTTTATAAGTGGGGTGAGTGACACACTTGTAATGTTTTAGAAATAAAGAATTACACCCACATTTTTCCACAAAACCCAAATAATGATCATTTATATATAATATAAGATATAAGGTCTAAATATGGCCATAAAATGAGTTTTGGAAAAGTTTTGGGCCATTTTTTACCCTTATCATTTTAGTTTAACCCCTAGTAAACCCATTTTCATCTTAACCGCGATAAAAAATTTAAACTATTTTTATTATTAATTTTGGTGAAAAATTAATTTGAAATTATTAAAAAATATAAATTATTATTATTAGAAATATTTAAACCATTTTTCCAAATTAAACTCATAGAATTTTCAAAATTTAATTTAAAATTAATCATGTAGATACGATGAGAAAACAGATTTTTAAAGAGAAAATGTTGAAAATTTTAAAAAGTTTTAATATTTAAATTCAATATGAATTTGATTAAAATGGCCTAAATTAGATTAATTGATTTATAATTGAACTTATTTTACTATATAACTAATTTAAAATATAATTTTATTTTATAAATAAATTAAATGAAAAGGCAGTTTTCAATTAAAATTCAGTATTTTACACTATTCATCAAAAAATGAAACATTTCAATAAATCCCAAAAATTCACTGTAAGATAATTTTTAAATGATGATTTCAAAAAATAATTTTATTTTATCAAATTAATTTTCTAAAATTATGAAAATTTAATTTTATTAATTTTCAAAAAAATAAAGAAAAATTCATTTTTTGAGAAAATAGTATTTTCAAAACATATAAACACTTTATTGAAAATTAAGTACCTTTTTATCAATATATTTTATTTATATAAAACCATTATACATAATTTTTAAAAAGTACTTATTACGATTCATATTCCTAATTTTAACATCTATGTTATAATGGTCATGTTTGAATAACTATAATAATAATATATCATTGTTTTGTTAAAACTCGGTGTCGTGTGTAATGAAAACTAACCCAGTGTTGTGTGTAGCACAAAATTAACTAAGTGTTGCATATAACACAATATATCAAAGAAATTTAATTTATTAAAAAATAAATTATTTTATAAAAACATGTGTTGTTACATTCTACCCCCCTTAAAATGAATTTCACCCTCAAAATTCATCACTTCGATAAAAAAATGAGGATAATTCTACCTCATTATATCCTCAAGTTCCCACATTGCTTCCTCAAATATGTGGTTTCACCATAAAACTTTGACCAGGTGAGTGGTTTTTCTTTGTATAACTTTCTCTGTTCTATCTAGAATCTCCCCCAGTTTTTCCTCATAAGAAAGATATTACTCTAGTTGTATGACCTATGAGTTCAATACATGTGAAGTATCAGGTGTGTACTTCCTTAGGATAGATATATGGAATACATCTTGGACTTGAGAGAGGTTCAGTGGAAGCGCCAAGTGATAAGCTATAGTTCTGATATGATCAATAATTTCAAAGGTACTGATATACCTAGGGTTTAGTTTACATTTCTTCTCGAATCTCATAACCATATTCCATAGAGAAATTATTATAAACACCTTATCACCAACTTCAAATTCTATATCACACTAGTGATTATCAGCATAATTTTTTTTTTCTAAATTTGAGCTACCTTGATGTTTTTATGAATGGATTTGACCTTCTCGGCTATTTCTTCAGCTATCTCAGGTCCCAATATCTTTCTTTATGCAACTTTATTACATCATGTTGGATCTATAAATTACTTTCCATAGAGGGATTCATAAGGATCCATCTGAATTCTTGAGTGAAAGCTATTGTTGTAAGAAAAATCAACTAGAGGAAGGTGTTGATCCCAACCACATTTGAAATCCAATGAAAAAGATATCAACATATCCTCTAGGGTGAATTTTTCTCTCAAAATGACCATATGTCTGAGGATGATATGCAGTACTAAAACTCAACTTTGTATGAAGATCTTGCTGAAGAATTCACCCAATATTTTAGGTAAACCTAAGATCCCGATTAGACACAATGGAATTTGGTACTCCATGCAACGCTACAACTTACTTAATGTATATCCTAGAAAGATGATATTGCGAGAAGTCATATATGGTAGTGATGAATTGTGATGAATTAGTAAGGAAGTAAAATACAAATCATACAACATTATTCCCTTTAGAAATTTTGGGGAGTCCAATGAAAAAATCTATGGTCAAATTTTCCCATTTCCATTCTTGTATGGGTAATGGATGTAAAATCCCCTTAGAATTTTATCTTTCAGCCTTAACTTACTAAAATAACAAGCACCAAGATACAAACTCTACAATATATTTCTTCATGCCATCCCACCAAAAAGACTCTTTCAAATATCTATACATCTTCGTACTTCTCGGATGAATAGAGAATAAAGAACTATGAGCTTCCTCTAACAACTCCATCTTCAAATCTAGTATGGATAAAATGAACACATGGTTCCTGAACCTTATCATTCTATCATGATCAAGGTTAAACTCAAGAACATTTATAACCTTATTTTATAGATCTACATCTTCCTTTCGTGCCTATTTAATCTTCACTTGGACAGATGTTTGAGCCTTCAATTGAGAAAGATAATATTTTTACCCTTCCTTTAGGATTTCAAGATCCATCTTTCACAAATCCAGAAATATTGGATCATTTTTAATCCTCATAATGGATAATATAACATGATCCTTTCAACTCAAAGGATTGGCCACCTTATTCGCTTTTATTGGGTGATATTGTATTGAGAAGTCATAGTCATTAATCAGCTCTAACCATCATCATTGGTGCATATTCAACTCCTTATGTGTGAATGTATACTTTAAAATTTTACGATCGGTATATATATCAAACTTGTCATGACCTGACCTGACAGGGCCCGGGCCGGAACTCCCCAATCCCACCTCCAATAGGCCAAGGGTTGAAAACTAGTGTCGAGAAGACATATCACTAACATGGGAGGCATTGCCTATATACTTGTACACGCACACACATCTCTAATCTCACAAAATACTGAAATGTAAAAACCAAAGGCAACCAATGCATGCATGCATCTATATCCCACAACCAGAGTACAATAGGAGTACTAAAAGCATAAAAGTGAAAAACAATTCCCACCAAAGAAAACTATAAAAGAATCCAACCTGCTTAGAAGGAGGAGATTGCTATCAATTGAAACTGCCAAAAAGATCCTCAGTCAAGCTTCAGTAAACACCTCAGTGTATCTAGCTCACTAAGGTCTGCCTATCTCGGGTCCTCTGTGGACTCCGTCAAAAGGCCTGTGGTCTACACAAGACACAAAATATGTGCAGACAAATCCCGTGCAGGGGTTGAGTATAAAAATACTCATTAGGCGCCCCAAAAACCACAAAATAAAGATAGAGAAACTTAAAGACAACAATCCGCTCTACCTAGCCATAGGGAAACCTGACCGAGAGAGAAAATACATCTCAAACCATCCTCATTTGTACATGAAAAGTCATCTCGGCCTATCCGGGGTGTCAAACCCAACATGTGACAACACCACAAGGACTCCCAGAAATCACCTAGATGTACTCATCTCAAACACTAAGTCTCATGAGGTTCCAAACTCATATCTAGCAACAATATTCTCTTTGTAGGATATAACCATAACATAAAACTATAATAACACACTCCATGAGGTCAACCATCCCATATGACACCCATTATAGAGATTCAATCCATCAGGAATAACCCTACCATTCCCAACGATACGTCTGAGAGAACATGCTCCATCAGGAACATCTTACTAGGTCCATCTCTAATGCCCATCACCAGAGGTACTATCATCGTTACCTGGCGCCCAACATAAGATAAGGAAACCAAAGTGAAGAGGCCCTTCCCTCACCACTACACACAGTTGAGGGAGCAATGCTCCAGACTATGCACCGTGTGCATCCTCTCTAACAAGAGATAATGGAGGGACCCACACCTCACCACTGCCCCACAATCAAGGGAGTACTGCTCATAACTAACCTATGAAACCTCTTTCACTCCTGTATGGAGTGGACTACACCTTAGTTTGTTGAGGGAGAATTAAATCCTATCTAGTAATCATTCATATCAAGTGGAGGGGACCACTCCTCATAACTATATCCCATAGTCAAGGGAACTCCAACTCCAATGGAGGTCCCACTCCCCGCTGCTACTCGAAGATGGGGAAGTACTACTCTGTAAGTGAGGACCTACACCCTAATATAATAGGGGAGTGCTACTCAGAGAATGGAGGACCTACACCCTGATATGACATGGGAGTACCAATCTATGTATTGAGGACCCACACCCTAACTCGGTAGGGGAGTACCACTCAATTGCTAGAGGACCCACACCCTTGTAGGATAGGGGAGTAACAACTATTCTAGTTCATTCACTATGGGGGACCCGTGCCCTGACATGATAGAGGGTACTGGCCCAAGGCTAGAGGACCCACTCCCTCACACGATAGGGGATTACTGAATCATCAGAACAACACATATAGAGGACCTGTGCCCTGATCCAACAAGGGAGTACCAACTCCTTAGATAAAGTAACTGCTCCCTAAAATGATAGGGGAGTACCAAACCTACCTATACATCTTATATGAAGGAACTAAACCCTAGAACGATAGGTGAGTACTGTCCATCTTCATGAACATCACGGGAAAACCCACACCCTAGTCCATCAGGGGAGTAACACCCCCGAAGGAAACTACCCAAAGGTAACAAACCCACACCCACAATGTGGGGAGTCCCATCTCTACCTAAGCATAGAAGAAAGTAAAACCCAATCCCTAGTCCATTAGGGGATTAAAAGTCTTAGTGCCTCTCTATACGAACCACACCGATCTCTAACATCAGCTTAATACCGCTCCACAAGCGTCTTTCTTAATTCACGCCACCTCGTATCTCTTAAGCCGTAATGGAGTCAACCATCACATTATACATGTAAAACCACTTAGGATGAACTACCAACAATCTTGAATATGAGTCCAAGAGAAGAAGATACCGAAGGTGGAAGATCCTCATAGGATCTCCTAATAGTACACAGTGTGCACCAGGGAACACACGACGTGTGAGCCCGCCCGAGCACCTGCCCGTGTATCTGGTCCACATGGGTCCCAACCCATGTTGGGGTACACGATGTGTAGAGGAGGTACACACTATGTCCCTCATATCTCATCCCTATTCCTTTTCTACATGGACCGGCCAACCGTGTCCCTTACACGCCGTGGATCCCATACTACATGGCATGTTTAGGCTAGACGACCACCTGCCTGTGTATTTTTCCTATTTCTATATACCAAAACCCATTTTTGTGTATATTGGCCATGTATTAGTACATGGACATGTGTTTTCACATGGCTATCCCAATCCATGTCCCATGGTCACACAATTTAGGACACTACACGGCGTGTAACCCCTATACAAGGCGTATAGTCCCAAATGTTCATCTTCCCCAAACCAGAAGAGCTAAAAGGTGTGTGTCACTAAACTACACACTATGTAGACTATGATTCTAGTTAGGAATCACCTATAAAACCATACGATTCTCCCTAGTTTACCCAGAAATTTAAAGATATACCTAGAAGGGATCTCTAGCAATTGTAATTGGGATCTAGAACCTTAAAAAAATGCATAAACAAGGGGATCCAGACCAAAAAACAAATCTAATTACCTCATTGGCGAAACACCGAATATTTTGATCAAGAATAGTGCCCAGATCATTCTGGTTCTTAATCTGATGATGTTTTTATTTATAAATAGAGATCAATGACACCTTATTGCATGGATTCAACTCTGTCTCTATTCATCTCTAAATGGAGGAGAGGATGATAAAGTTTTCCTTCTTTGTGTTTTGTGCACACCAACATGAGGGGTGGGATGGGTTTATGTTAGATTTAATTAATTAATTTATTAATTAATCCACCACTTAATTCCCCATCACCAAAACACCCTTAGACTAAACTCCCAGTGTGGATGACCATAGGTTGTGCCTAGGGTAAACATGATTTTATAGACTCAACTGCGGTCTCCAAAATCCAATCAGAGACTACACATGGGAGTTGTTTACATTTTAAGAGAAACTGTGCACACGCTAAAATATATATTTAATATTTTTAACATCACCGCACCAAAGCTCCCTACCCTGATTTCCCACATAGACTCAGTGCCCGACTTTAGAAATTTTCTTTGAAATATTCCAAAGTTTTACGGGCCAAAAACTGAGTCATTACATTCTCCCCACCTTAGGTATTTTTTCCCTGAAAAGTGAAAACATAAGCATAAGGGAAAAAACTGAGCCCCCCATTGGGCGCCCATGCCAGCGAGCTCACCAAGGGTTCCTATGCTGCTTAAAATCACACACAGAGAGGAACCACCAAGATCAAACCACTCTTATATCTAGCTTCTATCAGGACAAAATCATGCAACAAACTAGCACATGTCTTCTTAGCTATGATAGGTGGAAAATAATCAAGCACCATGGTCCATCTGTAGTCATGGGGTCTTGCGGTAAACTAAATTGATAACCTGATGCATATATTGAAAAAACCATATAGTCCTCATCCACTCCTAGATATACTATAAAATAACATCTTCAAGCATTTCTCATTAAAGGTTGACACTGAACACACTAGGGTATTCAAAAACAAAACAGGACTGCCCAAGACTAAACAATAGGTCTTACGAGGCCCTTTGTCTACAAACCTCCATCTATGACATAGATCGCCTAAATAGAAACACTGCCACACCCACTAGTGGCATCCCATATGAGTATGGATGGTAGGAAACCAAATCCATACTATAGAAACATTATAGGGTCTGACTCTTCTGTTACGGAATGATTCTAATCAAGGCTCTCCCTTTCCCAGGGCTGCCAAGCTAAAGGGGTCGAGCAAGAAAACCCCATTGGAAAATCTAGTACCCTCACCGAAACTTCATCACATAACCTTGCCCTGAACATGCAAGTCTGAAGAACTCATCCACCACAACTTGATACTGTCCTCTTTGGGCGGCAATGACTTGCCTGCATGATTTTGGTCGCATCACAAAAATGTGTCTTGGTGGGGAAGGAAACTCCCATAAATCTTGAGTTTAAAGCTACGTCAAAATGCACCACATCCTCCTTGAGAATGTCATGTAAAAAGCTAATGCCAAACACATGAGGGTACTAAAAAAAACAAAGGGATGCCTAAACACGCATTATGTCTTATCTGGCCCTCTGTTGAAATTACCAACACGGGGTTCTACCGAAACCCCACATCACCCCAGTTAAACCTTGAGTATGAGTGGAAAGAAAAGAATACCCACAATAGTGTCTAACAATTTCTACTACAAAAATTAGAAAGGACAGAAGGCGTACCTATATTCATCCTCAAAGCTTCTGGATCAAAGGCCTCTACGGCCTACAACTTTCCTCGCCCACGTACTCCAGCTCCTTGAGCCTAGCACAAACCACCTGGGGGTAGTGGTGGCAACACCCTGAACTACCAGCCACCTCCAGGCATCCTTCCAGCTCCTCCGCCTCATCTGCCACCCTATATAACTCCTTTCTCCAAGAACTGTCTCTGCCAAGGCGGCTTGTTAGTTGGCTCCCTATCAGCAGCATGGGGGGTTGGGAAATCTCTAGAGAGATTCCCCTGGACTTCATAAGAATAAAATAGCCTCTCCTGCAGTTGACTAGATCCTCGACACTTCTCCTGCACTACATGCCCATATGTCTCTGTCTAGGCATGGGTATGCCTCTTGTGCCATGATCTTATTACCTGTTGTTTACCAGCTCTTGTAGACGCCTCAGCCTTGTGACCACTACTGTGGGTCACATCCTCCTACTCCTCAGCCAGAAAACCTTACACCATCAGAGCTCTCTCTAGAACTCCAATGTAGATGGGAATGCACAACAGAATCACATACGCCCTGATCTCCTGACGTAATCCCTACTCGAAGGTCCATGCTCTGAAGAACAGATCCCAAACCATATCCAAGGAGTATCATGAAAAGTCTGTGAACCTCTCCAAAAACTCCGACATTATCATGCTACCCTGACAAAGCTGTAGAAGATCCTAGATATGCACTTATCTCAATGTGGCTGGGTAAAACTCTTCCCTGAAGATTTGCTCAAACTCCTCCCAAGTAAGTGTCACCTCATTGTGAGAATGTATCACCAAACTCTACCATCACCCATCCAAACCTTGTAGAAGGATTGCCACTAGGATCACCATATAATCAGGAGGTTTCCTCACTAAGTGAAAAACTCACGTGACTGCCTCGAGCCAGTCATCTACCACCTGGGGGTCTGGATCACCCCAATACCTCAGAGGTCACTGCCTCTTGAACTCATGTATCACAATCAGCTTGTGATCATCCTCATCCTGAACTTCCGGTAAAACCTACTACTCAACAGGTGGTGGCACTACCGGCGGACCACCTGGAGGTAACACTTTAAAGTCAGTGCCCTGCACCGAAGCCTCATTATGGGGCAGATTATCATCACAATCACACCGTAGAATCCTATTTGGATATATTCATAGAGGCATCCTAAAATAGAGTCAAGATATACCATGGTCAAAGAGTATATATGGGGAGATGACTCAAGAAGGATTAGAAAAAACTAAAATAGAGTCAAGATGTACCATGGTCAAAGAGTATATCTGGGGAGCTGACTCAAGAAGGATAAGAAAAAAACCAAAACCTAGTCCTATATGATGCATGATGTACCATTTATTTCCCATTGATCAGTGTCCTAATGTACCGAGTTAAAAATTAGGTTATAAAAGTCCCGGTGAATGGATATGTTGGCCATCGTACCAACACTAGAACCTATGGGCTAAGTTCCTAACTCAAAACATCCTAAAACTATCGCTATGAAACCAAAAACAAGACCACAAAAATAAAATCCCAATGTGGAACCTACTTACCTATGATACCACTCTTTCATGACCTGACCCGACAAGGCCTAGGCTGTAACTCCCCAAGCTCACCTCCAATAGGCCAGGGGCTGGCGACTAACACCGAGAAGGCATATCAATAACATGGGAGGCATTGCCTATATACCAGTACACATGCACACATCTCCAAGCTCAAAAAATTCTTAAATGTAAAAACCAAAGGCAACCAATGCATGCATACATCTATACCCCACAACCAGAGTACATCATAAGTACTAAAATCATAGAAGGAAAAAGCAACACCCAAAAAAGAAAACTGTAAAAGCATCCAAACTTCTTAGAAGGAGGGGATCACTATCAACTACAACTGCCAGAAAGATCCTCAACCAATATCTAGTAAACACCTCGGTATGTCTAGCTCACTAAGCTCCGCCTACCTTAGGTCCTCTGTAGACTTCGTCGAAAGGATTGTGGTCTACAAAAGAGACAAAACATGCACAGGAAAATTCCGTACAGGGGTGAGTATAAAAATACTCAGTAGGAGCCCCAAAAACTCCAAAAGAAAAAGGGAGCAACTAAAAGGAAACAGTTCGATCAACCTATCCATAGGGAAACCCAATCAAGAGAGAAAAAACATATCGATCTATCCTCAGATGTACATGAAAATTTAGCTCAGTCTACTCTGGGTGTCAATCCCGACATGTGACAACACCACAAGGACTCCCAGAAATCAGCCAGATGTACTCGTCTCAGACACTAAGTCTCATGAGGTTCCAACCTCATAGCTAGAAACAAGATTCTCTTTGTAGGCTCTAACCATAACGTAAAACCAGAAGAACGCACTCCATGAGGTCAACTATCCTAGATGTCACCCATCCGAGAGATGCACTCCATCAAGAACAAATCTACTATTCCTAATGGTATATCTGAGATAATGTGCTCCATAAAGAACATATTACTAGGTCTATCTATAGTTCCCAACACTAGAGGTCCTATCGTCGTTACCTTGCACCCAATGCAAGATAAGGAAACCAAAGTAAAGAGGCCCGCCCCTAAACACTACACATAGTTGAGGGAGCACTGCTCTAAACTATGAACCACATGCATCCTCTCTAACAAGAGAGAATGAAGGGACCTGTACCTCACCACTGCCCCGCAGTCAAGGGAGTACTACCCCTAACTAACCTGAGAAACCTCTGTTGCTCCTGCATGGAGCTTCCCACACCTTAGTCCATTGAGGGAGAACTAACTCTTATCAAGGCATAGTTCATATCAAGTGGAGGGGCCCACTCCTCGTAACTGTATCCCATAGTCAGGGGAGCTCCAACTCTAATGGAGGACTCGCTCCCTACTGCTACTTGAAGACAGGGGAGTAATACTCCGTAAGTGAGGACCTGCACCCTGATCCAATAGGGGATTACTAATCAAATAATGGAGGACCCAAACTAGGATGCGACAGGGGAGTACCACCCTATGGATTGAGGACCCTCACCCTAACCTATTAGAGGAGTACCACTTAGTGGCTAGAGGACCCGCACCCTGGTAGGACAGGGGAATACCAACTCTACCATCTCATTCACTATGGGGGACCCACATCCTGACATAGTAGGGGAGTACCGACCTTAGGCTAGAGGACCCACTCCTTGACACAACAGGGGAGTACCAACTCTGCCAGAATAACACGTATGGAGAACCCGTGCCCTGATCCAATAGGGGAGTACCAACTTCTAGGATAGAGGACCCGCTCCCTCACATGATAGGGGAGTACCTACCCTACCTATACATCTTATATGTAGGACCCACACCTTGGAATGATAGGGGGTACTGTCAATCTTCATGAACATCACAAGGAAACATGTACCCTAGCCCATCAGAGAGTACACCCCAGGAGGAAACTAACCAAAGGTAATGAACCCACACCCACAACATAGGGAGTCCCATATCTACCTAAGTAGAGTGTTAAGGAGAACCCATACCCTAGTCCATTATGGGAGTAACAGTCCTAGTATCTCTCTATACGAACCACGTCGATCTCTAACATCATCTCATTACCGCTCCAAAAGCATCTTGCTTGATTCACACCACATCATATCTCATAATACATAATGGATTCCACTATCGTATTCTATGTAGAAAACCACTCAGGATGGACTACTCACAAGCCTGAATCCAAGTCCTAGAGAAGAAGATACGGAAGGCGGAAGATCCCCGAAGGATCTCCTAGTAGTAAATGACGTGCATCGGGGAACACATGACATGTGAGCCTGACCAAGCACCTACCCGTGTATCTGGTCCACATGGGTCCCAACCCATGTAGGGGTATACGACGTGTATAGGAGGTACATTCCATGTCCCCCATCTCTCAGCCCCTGGCTGTGTTCCTCTTCTACACATACTGTCCAACCGTGTCCCTTACACGCCGTGCATCCCATACTATATGGTGTGTTCAGGCTAGACGACTACCTGCCCATGTAGTTTTCCCATGTCCATGTATCGGACCCCGTGTCTATGTATCTTTTTCGTGTGTTTGTACACAACCGTGTGTTTTCACATGGCTATCCTAAGACATGACCCATGGTCACACGGTTTAAGGAACTATACAACATGTAACCCCTATACATGGCATGTAGTCCCAAATGTTCATCTTTCTCGAACATGAAGAGCTACACGACATGTGTCACTGAACTACACACTATGTAGATGGTGATTCTAGCCAGGAATCACCTTCAAAACCCTCCGATTCATCCCAGTTTACCCCGAAACCTGCAGATCTACCTAGAAGGGTTCTCTAGAAATTGTAATTGGAATCTAGAACCTTAAAACAATGCATATAAAAGGGTATCGAGACCAAACCTCAAATCCTCCTACCTCATTGGTGAAATTCCAAAGCTTTGGATCAAGAACAATTCCCAGATCATTTTGATTATTGATTTGATGATGATCTGCTTTATAAATAGAGATCAACAACACCTCATTGCATGGATTCGTCTCCATTTACATTCGTATCCAAAGGGAGCAGAGGAGGAGGAGGTTTTCCTACTTTGTGTTTCATGAACACCAATGTGAGGGGTGGGATGGGTTTAGGTTAGATTTAATTAATTAATTTATTAATTAATCCACCACTTAATGCCCTGTCACCAAAACACCCTCAGACTAAACTCCCAGTGTGGACGACCATATGTCACGCCTAGGATAAACACAACGTTGTAGACTCAACCGCGGACTTAGAAATCCAAACTGAGACTCCAAATGGAGGTTATTTGCGTTTTAAGAGAAATTGTGCACATTGTTTTTAATATTTTTAACATCTCCATACCAAGGCTCCCCATTCCTCAGATTCCCACACCAATTTTGTGCTAGACTCTGGAAATATTCTTCTAAATACTCCAAAGTCTTATGGTTTAAAACCCAAGTCATTAAAAAACTTTTCTCCATAATGATAATGCCTCTATATATTTAATGAAAAAATTATCATAGCTAACTCCAAATCACAAGTTGGGTAATTTTTCTCAAGAATATTCAATTTTCATGAGGCATAAGCTATATTATGTTATTTTTCATAATAAAAAATCCAAATTTATTATTGGATGCATTAATATAGATTAAAAACCCTTATCTACTATAGGGTAATGTAATAAAATTTTTGTTGACTAATATTCTCTTCAGTTCCTTGAAATTTTCCTCACATTCATATTTCCAGAGGAACTTGGATCCCTTACAAGTTAACTTGGTCAGTGGATTAGATAGTCGTGAGAAATTATCCATAAACTATCGATAATATGTAGTTAAACCATGAAAACTATAGATCTCAATCACCATAGTTGGTATGGTCTAACATTCAATAGCCTCTGTCTTTGATGGATCTAACGATATACCCTCTATTTAGATTATATGATCCAAAAATGAAACCTTTTACAAGAAAAATTCACACTTTGTAAATTTTTCATATAGTTTTTTCTTACTCAGGGTATTTAGTATAATTCTCAAGTGGTACTCATGCTCTTCCTTAATGTTTGAATAAATAATAATATCATCTATAAAGACTACCACAAACTAATCAAGGTAATCTCTAAAGGATCTATTCTAGTGTCCATACCTTGTATGGAATGTTTTATTTGGTATATCATCCTTATTGACCCTTAATTGATGATATCCAGAATAAAGGTTAGCCTTGGAAAACTATCGAGATCTACATAGTTGATCAAAAAATTCATCAATATGGGGAAGAGGACACTTATTCTTGATTGTGATATTGTTCAGATCTCGATAATCAATGCAGAGTCTCATTGACCCATATTTATTTTTTACAAAAATAACAAGTGCACCCTAAGGTGACACACTTTCCAAATGAATACCTTATCAAGGGTTTCTTGCAGTTTCTTCTTCAATTCCTACTACTCAATCAGGGTCATTTTATAAGTAGTATTTGAAATTGGTAAAACATAAGGCATGAGTTCTATTGAGAAATCAACTTCACATTTTGGTGGAAGTCTAGGAAATTTTTTTGGAAATACATCAACAAATTCCTACAAAATTGGAATATCATTGAAATAAAGTTTCTCCCCAACCATTTGAGATAAAAAACCCTTTCAAATAAGAATTAAGGCCCATACAATGGATGCGATATACATCAGAAGTTTTTAATTATCTTCACATTGATAGAAAATCATGGTTTTTTTGGAATATCAAACTTGACTTACCTTCCTTGACAATTTATGTGGGATTTATATAGAGATATCCAATCCATGCCTAGGATAAAATAAAATTCAACTAGAGGATGAATGAAACAATTTGAAGGAAGAAAATTCCCACCAATTTCAACTAGATAGGAATCATACACTTGAGATGAAATCACCATACCATTAGGGGTTTTCACTGCTAATTCCACATATAATTGTTTGGGTGGAATCTTGATACCATTAGAAAATTATTTATATATGAAAGGATGGGTATATCTAGAGTCAAATAAGACATTAGAAGTTCTAGAGTGGATGGTAGGTGTACATTTCAGACATAGTTATCGCACAATTCATTAGAAATAGTGATCACATGAGATTTACCTTTGTCTCTTAGTTTAAGAGGTTACTAACACTGATCATCATCATTAAAATTAAAATTTGAGAATTGTTTAGCATAATTACCATACTTATTTCATTTGAAACACCAGATTGTGGGTGGTTCATTTTGGGAAGCTTTCTATCTATTTTCATCATTAGATAACTTCTTCCCATAATTTCAGTAATCAATTTCCCTATGAATTTCCCTTCTACACTTAAAACATTTACTAGCCTCCTTAATTTTTTCCATTCTTCTTCCCACACAATGAGTATAAAATGAATCTCATATTCTTCTCTCTATGGTTCTTATATTGTCCTTTGAATTATATTTTTCTATTCATATCAAAACCATGATATTGATACGTAAATCCAACCTCTATTTCCACCTTTATAGAAAATCGAACAACCTCTTCATATCTACTAAAGTAACTTATTTATAACACCCTTTAAAGACTTGTTTTTAATCCACTAAAGAATATATCAACCTTTAATTTTAGGTTGGATGATAATACCAAAATTATACCTCACAAGTCTTGTAAAATTTTCCTCATAGGTACCAACATATTCATCATCCTTTTGCATTATCTCAAGGACCTCCTTCTACATATTCAAATGAAGAATACAAGGAAAATACTTATTAAAAAATAATCTCTTGAAATTATCCCAATCCATGGATTCAATTTCATCTTATTTCCTCATATTCTTGATAAGAGTCCACCATTGATCCACTTCACCTTCTAAACAGTAGAAATAAAAAATAATTTTTTCATGTTTTAAACATTGGATAATAGAAAGTATATTTTCAATGGTGATGATCCATTATTCAAAAACTAGTAGGTCAGAAGACCCACATAAATAATGTGGATGTTACCTCATGAAGGACTTAATAAAATGTTGTTACCTCCTTTTTTCATTTGTAATTATAGCATGATTCAAAGATTAAGAAAGTTGTGTGATCATAATAATGAGATTTTAAATTCTATCTCCCATAATGTTTAGATTCTCAGGAGGACAATTATTTCATTTTCCATCACACTCATCATTAACATAGTTTCTTCAGGTTCCATCCATCAACTAAAACAAAAAAGAATAGTGTAAGAAACAATAATCATGATGTGGAACCACATAATCATGAAAAATCACTTATATGATGTTTAAATCATGAAAACTACTTAAATATATGAAATATTAGGTTTATACTAGGTGATTCATAGTGATTATCTATTTAAATCCTTTATTATGGCTCATAAAGAGTTTGTGAATTTCCAAAGCACATCCCCAAGGAGTTTCAAACCATGTGTGCAACAAACCCTATTTTCATATATTAGGTGAGGATTTAGTCTAGCTCAATGTGATATTTTCAGAGTTATTACCCATAGGTAACTTTGTTCCAGATCCAAATCCACTTATAGTATCTAGATAGAGATGTAATTTCTTGAAAACCACTCACTCTATCCTTTACCAAAATTATAGGACATTTTCCCACACTTTTATTAATCCTTATACTTATCCTTAGACACATCTTTAGGGATCTCACTAATGTTTTCTCATCCTAGTTTACCAAGGTTAACTAAGGATATCATCTAATTCAAACTATAGCGACCCAGGAATATCATAAATAGATATTCCATATTTTTTTATGAATATTCATTACATTACACAAACACGCACCTGAGGACCATAATATTTTAGTGTCTTTGAAAACTTGGAAACACAAAAAACTGGTCTATAGGAAAACTATATCATCTCCTACTATGATCTTCATAACTAGAACCCTTATTATAAATATCATGCATAATAAATTTCTTCATAACTTGGGGAAAGGAAACATAGGAAAGGTTGATCTCATATGCTCGGTAATGGTAAAAAAGGGATATATGTAAGAATAACATGAACATAAGGGTATGAGAACATGAGCATAACATTTTAAAACCATACAATGAATATCAAATATGATAATATCGAGTCATAGAATAAATATTAGCAGTTCATAAGAAATGAATCATCAGAGAATCAAATAACATAAGTCATCAGAGCATAACATTAGCATAAAACATATATTTTTGGCATCCAGATAAGCATAGAAAATCATTTGCATAGTAGTCAATTCTCACTACAAAGGCTGTCATAGTGGAATGGGTTCACTCCCCAAACCATCATAGTAGTCAAGGTTTACTCTCAAGACCATCATAGTGAAAAATTACCTTACTGAACTAGGTTAAATCCACATTCTAGTCTTATATATCTCATGAGATATAAATCTTTACCCAATGCATTGGATAGAGATATAGGTCTCACCAACATATAATGAAAATCATATATATGTGTCCCATAAGATCATAAAACATTAATCATATCATAACCCATGAAATGAAATGGGGTTCATAAAAATTTCATCATATATTAACCTATGGAAAAGAGATAGGTTTCATAGTCATTTGATCATTTCACCATAGCATAAACCGTGAAAAAGGATTGGGTTTCATAAGAATTTTATGATGGCATAACATGTGGAAGAGAAATAGTTTTCATAATCATCATTCCATCATAAATATAAACCATTCATAGAAATAATACAAATGATATTCTTATATCATATCCCCATGAAGGCATAATTAACATCAATGAGTGTTATCTTAGATGGAAAATGATTTTGATAATTTAAACCATTTCTTAGGAAAACATCCTTTACACTTAAAAAAACACATTTTAAAATATAAAATCATTTTAAAATCATTTTCTTATAAAAAATACTTGAAAAATTATAAAGGAATATTTAAACCAAATAATGGTCATGATGATGGGAAGTTTCCTTAATGTCATACATGTTAAAACAAATATTCCTTTCACATTTTTAGTAAAAGACAAGAGGGAATTGTTTGGAAAATGACATTGTCACGACCCGTCCCCCGGGGCCCGTGCTGTGACTACCCCAAGCCCGCCTTCCATAGGCTAGGGGCTGGAGACTAGGACTGAAGGCGTATTCCCTAAAACTAAGAATACATTACCTTTATAACCTGTAACACACAAAACCAAGCACACAAAAAGATACAAACTCAAGTAAACTGAATAATAAATAGAGTGAGTACAGTAGTAAAAAGCGTCCAGAATACAAACCCAACTGGAAAGTACAAGGAAAACTGGAAAGTACAAGATAACTAAAAGTACAAGTAACTAGAACAACTCCTGTGATCACCTGCCAAGGATCCTACCTGAAGGGTAGGTACAACTCTCGATCGGTCGTCTCTACGGTACGCCTCGTCTAGGTCCACCTCTAAGCTACCTCCAGTCCTGGTACCCTCGTCCTCAGTCAGCGCTGTCCATCATCTGAATCCAACACAACAAGGTGCGGGCATAACCCGTGTAGGGGTGAGTATAACAATACTCAGTAGGGACCCCGAGACCCTCAAGGTCTCACAAAATCCACCAAGGATAAACCACAAAGTATGAAATCAATAGATAACCCTACTTAGGTATATGCCCATACATATACCTAAGTTATCAAGTGATCTATCTTAATCACGAGGAAACATAGAGGTACATACTCATCTCACACCATGTATATCTTTATGTATAGTAGTAGAGATGATTAGATGTAACTACTAAATCATCTTACTCTGTTATGAGGCTCTACTGCTAACCCATACAGAATCTCTAGGAGATGACCTGCATAGGATCACTGGAGCTGACCCACATAGGGTCATTGGAGCTGACCCACACATGATCTCTAGGATCTGACCCGCACATGATCACTAAGAGCTGACCCCCACATGATCGCTGGAGCTGACCCACACAAGATCGCTAGGAGCTGACCCACACAGGATCACTAGGAACTGACCCACACAGGATCGCCAGGAGATGACCCACATAGGATCACTGGAGCTGACCCACACATGATCACTAGGAGCTGACCCACACAGGATCTCTAGGAGATGACCCACACAGGATCACTAGGAGCTGACCCACACAAGATTGCTGGAGCTGACAGACATAGGATCACTGGAGCTGACCCACACAGGATCGCTAGGAGCTGACCCACACAGTATCGTTGGAGCTAACCCCCACATGATCTTTAGGAGCTGAACCATGTAGTATCTCTAGGAGCTGACCCGCACATGATAGCTAGGAGCACTCTTCTCGTCACATCCAGCTACTGGTTTTCTGCACTAGGCTTGCTCGTCTCCAGGGGAGTCTGCTCCCCAAGCCGCTATTCGATTATCCAACTACCATGATGTCCCATGAATAAGTATCTCAAAGGACCGCCATGCCATAGGGGTCTCAGCGTAACAGACTATGTGTCAATCAAACGCCTGATATGTGAGTTATTAGCCTTTTAGTCCTGGGGGCCTGGTTGGATTCGTGCTCGATCCAACCTGACCGTACTCCATCTTAATCCAAAACTGTAGTGGGGTATACTCAAAGAAACTGCCTCACTCCAAGATTTCCCACACTGCTGACGGTTTGTCAAATGGACGTTTGGTGCCAAAGATATGGCTGAAGGAGCGTAAATCGGTTGTAGTGGGTTCGGGTTCGGTCTGACTCGGTCAAACCAACCCGGCCCGACCCAGTTTGGGTCGACCCGGCCTGACCCGCTGGGTTCGGCCTAGCCTTCTGGGTGGCCCGACTCATTGGGTTCGGCCCAGCCCACTGGGTCCGGCCTGACCCGTTGGGTTTGACTTAGCCCGCGAGGGTCGCGAGGGTGCCGCGAGGGAGGCTCGACAGAGGTGTGCTACGAGGGCACGAGGCGGCTCAGATTGGCCCGGGGCGGATCAGCCAAGGGTGGCATGAGACCACAGGGTGGCTTGATTACGGAGGTTCCACGAGGGCCACAGTGGCACAAAGGGCCACAAACGACGCGACAGGCTGCGGGGCGGTGCGACGACAGCTCAGACGATAGTGGCTCGAATGGAGGCGGCTCAGGGGCTCGGCCCATATAGTGGCGACAACAGTGGCATGGACTGCGGCGGCTCGGTCGGCAGCTCGGCGAGGCTGCGGGGTGGCGCGGCGAGGCTGCGGGCGTTCAGCCGTGGACGACGTGGAGGCCGTAGGCGGTGGTGCCATGGGGCACAGAGGCCGCGGAGTGGCGGAGTGCCGGGCGACGATGGCCGTGGGCGGTGGTGGCCGCGGGGCGGTGCCGTTTCCTTCATCGCCTTTGTCACCTTTGTCCATTGAGAAGAACACACCAAGAACCAAGATTTACGGAGAGGACGAGCCTTGTTTGTTTGTCCCTCACTCTCTGCGTTAGGGCGGTAGCAAGAGACTATAGTTTATTTCTTGATTCATGAAGAATTTTCAAGAATGGAAAGGAGAGAAATTCAATCATCCACCCTACAATTCCCCCATAATAAATTATTCCCAACCCACAAAAAAAAATATCCGCGGATCAACTTGATAATGAGTTGATCCGCGCTATTTGTTTTAGAAGGGAAGAACATGGGAATATAATCATACTCAAATTAAACCCCTACCTCGGATTGTTCATTGACGTTGGTGGGAGGAAGAGGTTGTATTTGTCGACATTCGTCTCGTCCGCCACACACACCTCCAATCCCGGGCTTGTGCGTCGGTTCGTCGTAGATGAAGACGTCCCACATTGGAGGAAGTATAAGATATCAAAATTCTTCGTTGGAGGATCATTCTTCATTGGAGGAGTGTAATCCTCCAAGGGTTATCCTCTCATAATCCCCCCCCCCAAATAAAGAGGTTCCAATATAATTAACTTAAAGGATTAATTATGTTGGCACAACAAAGTTGGCATAATTAATGTACCGCGTTAGCACAATTAATTAGGTTAATTAATTGGCCCAATTAAATGGCTCAATTTAATGGGTGGGGGTGGAAAATTGGGGAGTTGGGGGGTTTCTCCCACTACTGGAAAATTGATCTATACCCACAGTTTTGCAAAAAATCGTGGATATAGGGTACCCCTATATCCACGATTTTCCAAAACCGTGGGTATAGGGATAGTATGTGAACTTATACCCACGGTTTTCCAAAAATCGTGGGAATAGTCCACCTATACCCATGGTTATACCAACAACCGTGGGTATAGTTTTTTGTTAAGAACTATACCCACGGTTTTGGAGAAAACCGTGGGTATAGGGTATTTTCCAAAAACCTATACCGACGGTTCTTGAAAACCGTAGGTATTTTGGTTTTTTTTGAAGACCTATACCCACGGTTCACCAGAACCGTGGGTATATCCTTCCCGCGTTATGGAGGGGAAAGAAAATTAGGCGGGACACAGAAAAAATGTGGTAGGGAGGCATTTATTCATGGTTTAGATTAATATATTTACGTAAATATAAATATACAAGTTCAAGAATTCAGTAGGTCGGTTGGTAAACCGTTCGCCGTGAATGCTGTAGGTCACCTGTTCAAAACACCGTGGCCACATTTTTTGAATTTAAATACACCAGATATAATATATATTGGCAGATATATTTATATATATCAAATAAAACTTACAGGTCAGTTGGTTCGTTGGCGGAGCGCGGTTGCAATCCTTAGCGCGAGACACGAGTTCGATCCCCGCTGTGTGATTTTTTAGAATTTAAATACTCTGGATTAATATATATTTGAAGATATATTTATATATAACAAATAAAAAATACAGTTTAGTTGGTCTGTCAGTGGGGTGCCATCGTCAGGCCCTGGGCGAGCCCCAGGTTTGAAACCCCCTGGACGATTTTTTTGACAATTAAATCCCCACGGTTTGAGAACCGTGGGGTCAACACTTTGCCAGCGTGTCCAAACATCTAGTCAAGCCCCAGGTTTGAAACCCCCTGGACGATTTTTTTGACAATTAAATCCCCACGGTTTGAGAACCGTGGGGTCAACACTTTTCCAGCGTGTCCAAACATCTGCCACACTGTGGAAATCCTATCCCCACGGTTTCTCCAAACCGTGGGTATAGCCCGACCCCCCTATCCTGACACCGTTCCAGCCCACAGTTCCCAAAACCGTGGGTATAGCCTATACCCATGGTTTTGGGGGCTATACCCACAGTTCAAAACCGTGGGTATAGGGCAGTTTTCTAGTAGTGTCCCCATTAAGAGGGGTCGGGTGGTCCCCGCCTCTAAAATTCAAAATGGGGGTTTAGGCTCAGGTGGTCCCCACCACCATAACCTCACAAGGGAGATTTAGTTCTGGTGGACCCCACCTCTTAACTTTCAAAGGGTTTTTTAGTTCTGGTGGTCCCTACCTCCCAACATCCACATGGGTGTTTCAAATAAAAATAAATTGTTACAATTTTTTTTATTCTTACACGAAAAACCCCAAAACTAACTTCCACCCTCATCCAACTGCTGTCGAAGTGAAGGTATCTTTAAGAGAATACCGGCGCTGTGAGTTCAACGGTGCCCTCAGATTTCAATTCTGAGCACCAGTTCAAAATTTAGAAAAAAAATGCTCGCACGTTTACAAAATGTACCTGAAAAAAAGTTTAGAAATTCATTTTGGGCACTCCGGGCCTCGGAATCATGCGCCGCCAATTTTCACGGACTCGTAAAATTACCATATATTAAAAAAAAAATTACATGGAAATTTCGGGTCTTTACATTCTCCCCACCTATGGGTTCTACGTCCCCATAATCCACAACTCAAACTAGGTAAACAAGTGGGGGGTATTGAGTATGCATCTGAGCCTCCCGCTCCCATGTGCGCTTCTGGAGGTTCCCGTGCTACCAGCGAACGCGCACCAGAGGTATCAACCATCCACGAAGGACCCACTCCTGTCGATCCTCAATCTCTACTGGGACCTTCATAAAAGTCACCTCATCATCAAAGTCCAGCTTTCCATGGTCGATGATGTGGGAAGGGTCGTGCACGTATCTCCTCAGCTGGGATACGTGGAAGATGTCATGAACCTGGTGTAACTGAGGTGGAAGAGCTAAGTGGTAAGCCACCTCGCCAACTCTACTAAGGACCTGAAAAGGTTTGATGAATCTCGGATATAACTTGCCGCCTCGACCAAATCTCCGTAGACCTTGTCGGGGTGATACCCGTAGAACTATGTGGTCGCCATCCTCGAACTCCATAGGTCTCTATCTCTTGTCAGCATACGACTTATGCCGGCTTTGTGTAGTCTTCATCTGCTTCTGGATGATATGCACCTTCTCTATGGTAGCTCATACCATCTCTGGTCCTACTAGTGCTGACTCTCCTGGGTCAGTCCAGTACAAAGGTGATACGAAAGGTCGCCTGTACAATGCCTCAAAAGGTGACATCCCAATGGTGGAGTGAAAGCTATTATTGTATTAAAAATCCACCAAAGGCAAGTGATCCTCCTAGGTGCGACCGAAGTCGAGGACACAAGCACGCAACATGTCCTCGAGGGTCTAAATGGTCCAATCAGTCTGACCATTTGACTGAGGATGGAAGGTGATGCTCAAATGAAGCTATATCCCAAAAACCTCCTACAACCCCTTCCATAGCTGGGATGTAAAACGTGCATCACGATCAGAGACAATTATTGAAGGTACTCCATGTAGCCGCACAATCTTCTGCATATAGAGGCATCCCAAGCTCTCTACTGAACTCTGCTATCTGATCGGTAGGAAGTGGACCGACTTGGTGAGTTGGTCGACGATCACCCAAATCGAGTCATTATCACTAGATTTATGTGGAAGTCCTGTCACAAATTCCATAGATATCCCATCCCACTTCCACTCTAGTACCTCTAAAGTCTAAACCAAGCCTCCTGGTACCTGATGCTCTGACTTCACTTGCTGACAAGTGAGGCACTGAGAGAAAAACTCTGCTACTTCTTTCTTCATTCCTAGCCACCAGTGCTATTGTCGGAGATCCTGGTACATCTTCTCTACTCCTGGATATACCGCAAGAGGGGATGTGTGAAACTACCTCAACAGTTCCTCCTGAAGTGACACTGGTACCATGGTACATCCTCTGAAGAGGATGACGTGCTCCCCACCTTCAGAAAATCCATCAGGTGCTTGCCCTGTGGATATCTGAGCATGTCGAGCCTTGCAGTCAGCGTCCCCACATTGTGCCTCCCTGACTCGCTGAAGAAGTGTGGGAGTGACTTTAAGAGACTGAAGAAAATCCGCTCCATCACATTCCACATAGAATATTTGCAAAGCGACTAGATGCTCCATCACCTCTCCTAAAAGCCATATACTAGATCTCCCGCTGAGTGCATCTGCTATAACGTTCCCCTTCCCAGGAGTATAGACTATCTCGAAGTCATAGTCCTAGAGGAACTCAAGCCAACATCACTGTCTCAGGTTCAGGTCCTTTTGAGAGAAGATATACCTGAGACTCTTGTGATCAGAGTACACTGTAAAACACTCTCCCATCAAGTAATGTCGCCACATCATCAAGGTGAAGACCACTGCTGCTAACTCCAAGTCATGGGTAGCGTAGTTCTACTCATGCTTTATCAGCTGTCGCAAACCATAAGTGATGACTGCTCGCTCCTACATCAGGACACATCCACATCCGGTCCCTGATGCGTCGCAGTAGAATACGTACCCTATGCCCTCCTCTAGAAGCCACAATATGGGGGCACTAGTCAGCCTCTGCCTCAGCTCATGAAAAATCTGCTGGTATCTCTCCAACCACATGAAGGGTTTCCCCTTCTTCGTCAACGCTGATAGAGGTGCTACAACTCTGGAGAAATCTGGCACAAACCTCCGGTAGTATCCAGCCAAACCCAGGAAACTACGTACCTCCGTCACACTCCTGGGTGGCTCCCAAGCAAGTACCACCTCAATCTTCGCTGGATCCACTGCAACTCCAGCCTCCAATATGACATGTCCTAGAAAGTGAACCTCTCGGATCTAGAACTAGCACTTGGATATCTTACCATAAATCTGGTGCTCTCGGAGTGTGTCCAGTACTACTTGCAAATGATAGGTATTCCCCTCCTTAGTAGCTGAGTAGATCAGAATGTCGACGATGAAGACTACTAAAAAATGATAAAGGTATGGCTAAAGATCTTGTTCATGTGTCCCATGAAAACTGCTGGAGCGTTGGTTACACCAAATGGAATAACCAAGAACTCGTAGTGGCTGTACCGACATATGAAAGACATCTTCTGCATATCCTCATCTCGTACTCTGAGCTGGTGATAGCCTGATCTGAGGTCTATCTTTGAGAACCATCGTTCTCCTTTCAGGTTATCAAAGAGGTCACCAATCCTCGGGAGTGGGTACTTGTTCTTCATGTTCACCTGGTTCAGGCGCCGATAGTCAACACAAAGACTCAAGCTCCCATACACCTTTTTGGGGAACAGAATCGGGGCTGCCCAAGGTGAAACACTGGTCCGGATGAACCCCTTCCCCTGTAAGTCCTCCACCTGTACCCACAGCTCACGAAACTCCATGAGAGCCATCCGATACATTGGTTTAGATATCAGTACTGTCCCAGGGTACAGGTCAATGTAGAAGTCCACCTCTCTGGGAGGAGGTAGACCCAAAACATCATATGGGAAAACATCCGCGTACTGGTCCACCACTACAGGATAATTCAGAATCTCCACACCAACCGCTCCGAGGGTAAGGCTAGCCAACTGATGTGTAATCAGCTTCAACCTCCTCCAGGTAAGTCCACCCTACGCTGTAAAGGCTCCCTTCTCGCCGGTGAAGGTAAACCTGGTCCCATCAGTGCAGACACACTGCACTTTGCACCTAACACATTCAATATGAGAATGGACTATAGATAACCAGTCTATACCCAAGATGATGCCGTAAGGCCTCGACGTCGCTAATAGGAGATCCTAGATGAATCTCTCACCTCCTAGAGTAAGATCGCACTGCCGACACCAGTGTGTAATCGTCGAATCTTCTCCCGTAGGAGTCTCTAGCTGTAAGGATCGAGCCAACAACTCCATCGGAATCTCTGAGCTCCGAATGTGGGAAGTGGAAATAAAATAATGACTGGCCCCTATGTCTATAAGTACCATAGATGAGGTGGAGTAGACATAGATTGTACCTCATATCATATCCGGAGTGCAGTGATCGTAGGCCTCAGCTTCCTTGAGCTGAGCTCAACCCTTTCCACCAGCTCCCTACGGTCGGGGTAGACCTCCTGGTGGTGGTGGCGGAAACATATCGAATCGTCACCCACCGCCAGCTACACGACCAGCTCCTCTTCCATGTCCACCTGCTCCATGCGGACCTCCTCGATTGAATCTCTGTCTCTTTCTGGGCGGTCCTTAGACCATCTACTGATCATCCATATGGTGGGTCAGACAGTCATGTGAAATGTGAACCTGCCCGCCACATGCGTAACACTACCTGCTTCTAGTATGTCTGTCTCTACCTTGGGTGCCCTGCACAACCGACTTTGAAGCCTGCGGTCGTCCACTTATATGTTTGGTCCTTTTGGACCTCTACGACATCTATCTGCTGCCAGCTACATAAGATCCACTACACGATGTCCGGTGGTGGGTCTCACTGCTGGTGACTGCTCAGCAAGGAAACTCTTCACAAGGAGGGCTCGCTCTAATACCCCCGCCTGCACCGGGATGCTAAGAGAAATCATGGAAGCCCTGATCTCTCACCTGAGCCCCTGATCGAAGGTTTGGGCCCTGAATAATGGGCCCCACACTATATCTGTGGAGTAGGGTGAGAGGTCAGTGAACGTCGCTGAGTACTGAGCCACAATCATGCTTCCCTTCTGCAGATGAAGTAGCTCCGGTTTGCGCACTGCGCGAAGAGTTGCTGGGATAAACTCCACCCGAAACAGGCTCTCAAAGTCTTCCCAGAGAAGCGTCACCTTGTCATGAACCTGGAGCATCAAGCTCCACCATCTTTATACCTCTTCCTGTAGAAGGTTAGTGGAAAGGATCACCATGGGATTAGTTGGTGTCCCTACCAGTAGGAAAACTCTCACCACAGCCTCCAGCCAATCCTCAGCCACCTGTGGGTTTGTCTCTACCCTGAACCTAGGTGGCCTCTGGCCCTATAACTCATGCAACACGCTCAAGCGGCGTGCACCCTCTACTACTGGGGCTGGTGGCATCAGTGGCCCAACGGGGAATGGTACCGCTGGGGCCTCCGCTGGTGCCTCTACTGGAAAAGGGCCCTGCACCGAGGCCTCATCGCTCGATTGGCTATCAGTGCGTACAAATCTCAGGACCCTAGCTGGCTATCTGTGTGGAGGCATCCTGAAAAGAAATAGGTGCGCCACAGTTAATAAGTTATACATGGTGAGATGACTTAAGAGATCAAAAAGAAAACTCTTGAAAACACACATGCAATTAGCATTTTTGTGCATTGAGTCGGAAATCAGAAGTCAGGGTCCTGGTGTATGGATACGTCGGCCACCGCACCAACACCGGATTCCCTAAAATAATAACCACACTCAATATACTTAACACTATTTATGTTAACAAGAAAGATCAGAGTCCTATGTTATACGGTAGAACCGACTCCTATGATATTAATTTGTCACGACCCGTCCCCCAGGGCCCATGCCGTGACTACCCCAAGAATGCCTTCCATAGGCCAGGGGATGGCGACTAGCACCGAAGGAGTATTCCCTAAAATTGGGAAGTCATTGCCTTTATAAACTGTAACACACACAACCAAGAACATGACAGGATACAAACTCAAGTAAATTGAATAGTAAACAGAGTGAGTACCGTAGTAAAAAGGGGCTAGAATAAAAACCGAACTAGAAAGTACAAGGAAATCTGGAAAATACAAGACAGCTGAAAGTACAAGTAAATGGAACAGCTCCTGTGATCACCCGCCAAGGATCCTACCTGAAGGGTAGGTACAACTCTCGATCGGTCTTCTCTACGGTATGCCTCATCTAGGTCCACCTCTGAGATACCTTCAGTCCTGGTACCCTCATCTGCAGTCAGCGCTGTCTGTCGTCTGCATCCAATACAAAAAGGTGTGGGCATATCCCTTGCAGGGGTGAGTATAATGATACTCAGTAGGGACCCCGAGACCCTCAAGGTCTAACAAAATCCACCAAGGATAAACCACAAAGTATGAAATCAATAGATAACCCTAATTAGGTATATGACCATACATATACCAAAGTTATTAAGTGATCTATCTCAATCATGAGGAAACACAGAGGTATAGACTCATCTCACACTAGGTATATCTTTAGGAACAGTAGTAGAGATGATTAAATGTAACTACTAAATCATCTTACTCCGTTAAGAGGCTCTGCTGCTAACCAGCACAGAATCACTAGGAGCTGACCCATACAGGATCGCTGGAGCTAACCCACACAGGATCGCTGGAGCTGACCCACACATGATCGCTAGGAGCTGACCCGCGCAGGATCGCTAGTAGCTGACCCCCACAGGATCGCAGGAGCTGACCCACAGAGGATCACTAGGAGATGACCCACATAAGATCACTAGGAGATGACCCACATAGGATCGCTGGAGTTGACCCACACAGGATTGCTAAGAGCTGACCCACACAGGTTCTCTAGAAGCTGACCCACACAGGATCACTAGGAGCTAACCCACACAGGATTGCTGGAGCTGACCCACACAGGATCACTGGAGATGACCCACACAGGACCGCTAGGAGCTGACCCACATAGGATCGCTGGAGATGACCACACAAGATCGCAAGGAGATGACCCGCGCGGGATCTCTAGGAGCTGACCTGCACATGATAGCTAGGAGCACTCTTCTCGTCACAATCATCTACTGGTTTTCCGCACTAGGCTTGCTCGTCTCCGGGGAATCCGCTCCCCAAGACACTAGTAGATTCTCCAACTACCACAATATCCCACGAAGAAGTATCCCAAAGGACCGCCACGACATAGTGGTCTCAGCGTAATAGACGGTGCGTCAATCGGACGCCCAGTCTGTGAGTTATTAGACTTTTAGTCCTGGGGGCCCGGTTGGATTCATGATCGATCCAACCTGACCATACCCCATCTTAATCCAAAACTGAAGTGGTGTATAGTCAAAGGGACCGTCTTACTCCAAGATTTCCAGCTCCGCTGACAGTTCGTCAAACGGATGTCCGGTGCCAAAGATATGGCCAAAGGAGCGTAAATGGGTTGCAGTGGGTCCAGGTCCGGTCCGACTCGGTCGAACCAACCGGACCCGACCCGACCTGGGCCGACCCGGTTTGGGTCAACCTAGCCTGACCCGTTGGGTCCGGCCCGGCCCGTTGGGTTCGGCCCGGCCCATGAGGGCCATGAGGGTGCCGTGAGGGAGGCTCGGCCGATGGGGTGCCGCGAGGCCGCGGGGCGGCTCGGTTGAGGGTAGCGCAAGACCATGGGGTGGCTCGGGTGCGAAGGTGCCACGAGGGCCGCAGCGGCGCGGCGGTCCGCAATGGCATGGAGGGCCGCGGACGGCGCAGCGGATCGCGGGGCGGCACGTCAGCAGCTCAGACAGCAGTGGCTTGGTCGGTGGATCGGACGACTGTGACTTGGTTGGTGGATTGGTGAATCGGCCCGGACGATTGCGGTAGTGGTGGCTCGGACTGCAGCAACTCGGTTGGCGACTCAGCGAGGCCGCGGGGTGGCGCGGCGAGGCCACGGGCGTTCAGATGCGGATGACACGGAGGCCGCGGGTGGTAGCACCACATGGCACGGAGGCCGCAGAGTGGCGGAGCTCTGGGTAGTGGGGGCCGTGGGTGGCGGAGGCCGTGGGGCGGTACCATTGCCTTCGTCGCCTTCATCGCCTTTTTCGACTTTGTCCACTGTGAAGAACACACCAAGAACCAAGATTTGCGGAGAGGACGAGCCTTGTTTGTTTGGCCCGCACTTCTGCGTTAGGGAGGTAGCAAGCGACTATAATTTATTTCTTGATTCACGAATAATTGTCAAGAACAGAGAGGAGAGAAATTCAATCATCAGCCCTAAAATTCCTCCACAATAAATTATTCCCAACCCACAAAAGAAAACATCTGCGGATCAACTTGATAATGAGTTGATCTGCGTTCTTTTTTTAAAAGGGAAGAACATGGGAATATAATCATACTCAAATTAAACCCCTACCTCAGATTGTTCATTGATGTTAGTGCAAAGAAGAGGTTCGAGTTGTCGACGTTCGTCACGTCTGCCACACACACCTCCAATCCCGGGCACATGCGTCGGTTCATCGTAGATGAAGACGTCCTACGTTGGAGGAATTCAAAGATATCAACATTCTTCATTGGATAAGTGTTCTTCATTGGAGGAGTGTAATCCTCCAAGGGTTATCCTCTCACAATCCCACCCTAAAATAAAAGAAAGAGGTGCCAATATAATTAACTTAAAGGATTTATTATGTTGGAATAACCAAGTTGGTGTAATTAATGTACCGCATTAGCACAATTAATTAGCTCAATTAATTGGCCCAATTAAATGGCTCAATTTAATGGGTGGGGTGGAAAATTGGGGATTTGGGAGGTTTCTCCCCATTAAGAGGGGTCAGGTGGTCCCCTCCTCTAAAATTCAAAATGGGGGTTTAGGCTCTGGTGGTCCCCACCACTATAACCTCACAAGGGAGGTTTAGTTCTGGTGGACCCCACCTCTTAACTTTCAATGGGTGGTTTAGTTCTGGTGGTCCCTACCTCCCAACATCCACATGGGTGTTTCAAATAAAAATAAATTGTTACACAATTTTTTTTTTAATTTTATTCTTACACGAAAAACCCAAAAACTAACTTCCACCCTTGTCCAACTGCCATCGAAGTGATGGTCTCCTTAGGAAAATATCGGTGCTGCGAGTTCAACGGTGCCCTTTGATTTAAATTCCAAGTACCATTTCAAAAGTTAGAAAAAACCACCCACACGTTTACTGAACGTACCTGAACAAAAGTTTAGAAATTCATTCCAGGCACTACAGGCCTTAGAATCATGTGCCGTCAATTTTCGCGGACTCGTAAAATTCCCATATATTTTTTAAAAAAATTACAAGGAAATTCTAGGTCTTTACAGACATGAATATTCCTTTCAATTTTTTTAAAATTAAAACATCGGTAAAAATGACTTTTAAAAATAATATTATTATAATAAAACATTTTTTAAAACATTTTTATAAAACACGGTTTTTGAAGAAAATGGATTTCCCATCAAAGAGATAAATAAAGTAATATTTTCTTAAAACATTTTCTTAATTATTTTAAGTACCCAAGAGTGGAAAAATGGTATTATAACTTGAAAACATCACAAATAAATAGATTATAAGAAAATTTATGAGTTTCTTGAGAGATGGATCATAATATTTTAGCATCGACACATAATCATAAACAATCCTGATAAATGATGATATTAGAAGATAAAATAACTACCACTTTGGTAACTTTGAATCATGAGATCTAAGAAGAAATAATATAAAATGGAACTTAAAATATAATGAGGATAAATTAATTAATGATATTACATGTCAAAGGGTATTTATATACACATCATGAATGAATATCATAATCAAAAGTAGGAATATTTATTATAGAGATGCATAATAGTATTACAGAAAAGACAATTCATGGAGGACAAAAATAATGTAAGCTAAGGGAATCAACCCTCACCAAACCCGCACACTCATAAGGGAGGGATTATAAGCCATAAAATAAAAAAAGTGATCAACTTGGGTGCTCTGGGAGGCAAGGAAATCCTCCACCTTATTACCTTATATCTAAGTGTGGTGAATCTCCACCCGATCATTCAGAAGATGCTTAATTCTTCAGATGAGGTAGCTGACCCCTCCTCCCCACATTATACCATCCATGAAAGACCCTTGAGTGTTTATTTTCAAATATTGGATAATAGTATCACATTTCACCCATATTCCATGTGACTGCACATCATGAAATGAGGGGGAGAATGTATTATGAGTTACGAGAGTTCATTCGTAAGTATGCATGAATATTGTTCAAATTTTATTATTGAACTAAAAGAAATAATGATAGATGATATATTATTATTAAAAATCAATTTTATTCCATATATATCACTTATTTTAATTAAAACTATCCTTATTACCTTCCATGTAAAGCATGAATGGATCACATTGCTACGTGAGGTGGTAGTCCGCTGTACATGAACGACGTTATCGAATTCCCACAGAACAGAAAGTATAAAGGTATGTGTTATATAATAATTATAAAGGAATAATAATATCATAAATATCATATATATACAATAAATTTATCATTATGTTCATCCTTAATAGATGGTAATGAAAAAACGAATGACATCGGTTCACGGAGCGGTAGTCCGCCATACACACGAATTATGATTTCGTAACCCATTAGATGGAAGTGGAGATATTTTTAGGAAATTAAAAATAAAAATAAAAATATCTAATAATATATAAAATATTTAGTATATTTTATCATCATGGCATAATAATAATTTAAGGAGGTGGAGGAATAAATAGAACAAAAACACTCATTGATGAACGTTAGCTCTTCTTCGGGTATCCTCCTTAGGTTTGCATAAAAATCCCTACTAGGTTGGATTTATTTAAAAATTAATGATTATAGGATTATATGAGGGATTTTTTGAAGTTATTTGGGAAGGTATTGTCTGAAAAATGGTTTTTTGGTGTGAATAGAAGAGGATAATGAGTGTCCTTTTATAAGTGAGGCGAGCGACACATTTGTAATTGTTTTTGAAAGAACGAATTCCAAACATGTTTTTTTTTCATTTCATAATTATCCAATAATGTAACATTCAAGATTATAGAATATATAGGCTCAAAAAGTGTCCAACCAATATGTTTTGTAAATGTTTTGGGTCATTTTTTACCCTTATTTTTTTAGTTCAATCCTCTTGGTAAACTGATTTTTACCTTAACCGTGATAAATATTTTTTATTATTTTTACAATTCATTTTGGTCAAACTTTTTGTCAAAATTATTAGATAATATAAATTTTTCTGATTCCAAATATGGAATCCATTTTTCTAAATTCCATTCACATAAGTGGTAAAATTTAATTTAAAATTAATCCTATAGACATGATAAGATAATGAGTTTTTAAAGAGAAAGTGTTCAAAAGTTTACAAAGTTTTTATATCAATATTCAATATCAAATTGATTCCAACGACCTAAATTAGAGTAATTTATGTATATTTAAACCAATTTTACTTTAAAACCAATTTATAATATAATTTAACTTTATAAATAAACTAAATGAAAAGGCAGTTTTTGATTGATATTTTTCATTTTCACCATTCATAAAAAATGAAATTTTTTAGAAAATTCCCAAAAGTTTAGCCTCAAATAATTTTGAAATAAATATTAAAAAAATTAAGTTTATTTTATCGAATTAATTTTATAAAAGTTTGACAAATTAATTTTATTAATATTTACAAAAATAAATAATTTTTTTTAGAAAATAATATTTTCAAAACATATAAAGAATTTACCAAAAATTAACTAACTTTTTATCAATATATTTTCTTTATATAAAACCATTATACATAATATTTAAAATAAAGTTATTTCTATTCATCTCACTACATTTAATGGCTAGGTTATAATAGCCACGTTTGAATAACTATATTAATAATATATTGTGGTTTTGTTAAAACTCAGTGTAATATGTAACACAAACTAACCCAGTGTTCTGTGTAGCACAATATTAAATTGGTGTCATGTGTAACATACAAAATTAATGAAATTTTATTTATTAAAGAAAAATTCATAAAAAGTTGGGGTGTTACATGGGACACTCTTGGAATTATTTAAAGTATTAAATTAATATAAATTAATTTTTATAATCAAGTCACTAAAAATTGATATTTTTTCAAATAAAGGATGAGGATAAGTCTAAATCATTCCATAAAATAATATTTATACAAGTTTAGGTAATGTTTTATCCCTTATCTCTCATTTTTAACCCCTGTTAACCCTTTTTGGAAATTACCCCGAAAACAAAGTTTTAAACTATTTAAGGGTCAAAAATGTTACCATAATAGGATAAATAACTCATAAATGGACCATGGTTGATATAATAAACCATATAATATTAAATTAGATGAATATAGGATTTTTATTATATTTAAATCATTTAATAAAATATTGTTTGTTATAAAATATCATTAATGTCATTTTTAGAACTATTCATTTACTTTGACTTTGAAAACAACATGAAAGAAAATGAATTAAAATATAAACCTTAAAAACATCCTCAATATGTTATATTAATGTATAAAATTCATGAGGAACTACAATTCACCAAAAAATATCACCTTTAGAGTTTTTAAAATTATTTCCAAGATTTTTGTACTACTTGAACAAGCACTATGTCAGCTTTGTGTAATCATTAAAGGTAATTATTTAATCACTAAAAATTTAAATTAAATTACCATGATAAAAAAATTATTCATATTTAAAATAATTATTTAGAATTGAACTTATCCAATTTTTATTCTTTTATAAACAATTTAGAGATATTAAAGTCAGGAGAGTGTCATTTTGTATTTATTCTTCTCTTAAATTAATATAAAGATTATAATCAAAGAAAAATCCCCCCAAGTATCCATATATTTGAGAAATTTATATTTATGGAAAAAAATAAACTCATCCGATAGGATAAATGAAAGTGTTATAGAAATTTTAAATCTTTATCTCAATGTTTTAACAATGTTTCTCACGTTTTACCCTTACCATGGTGACAAATATTTACCAAGATTACTATTTATAATGAACAGAAATAAAAGAGTCCTATTTATAAAATTTTAACCTCTTGATTACAAATAAAAAATCTATTTTTCAAGATTCAATTCATTAATGTGGTATAATTTAATTTAAGATAAAAATGAAAAATGTAATGAAAAAAAGTTTCTTAGAAAAACGCTTTTTAAGTATAAAAATGTTTTTATACCAAATTTAACCATAAAATTAATTCAAATAAACTTAATTGTATTATTAATAATATAATAGAAATAATTTTTCTTTGAACCATTTTAAAAGGAAATGGAATTTTGGATATATTTGAAACAAAATACATTTTTTTTAATAAAAATTAGTATTTTTCACTATTCACTAGAAAATCAAACTTTTTAGAAAAATATAAAAATTCAGCATAATATAATTTTTATATATTGACTTCAAAAATGATATAATTTTTTTCAAATACAATTTCTAATTTTTTTATAAATTTTTCACTAACAAAAAGAAATTTAAAACCATTTTTGAAGAAAAAGTATTTTTTGAAGAATAAAGTGAATTTTCTAAAAATTGAGTACTTATAAATTAATAAAATTTTATTGAGAAGGACCATTATATATTTAATAATTTGGTTAATCCTATTCCTAACTACCAATTTAATGTCTAGGTGATAACTATCACATGAAATTATAATACTACAATAATATAACGCGATTTGTTTAAGCTCGGCGTTGCGTGTAAAGAAATCTATCAAAGAAATAAAATTTATTTATAGAGAACTATATCATAAAAATTTATGGTGTTAGATTATACCCCCTTATAAGGATTCCTCCCTTTAAATTCTATCACTTTTATGCAAACAACTGAGGAAACTTCTACCTCATCACATCCTTGGGTTCCTACGTAGCTTCCTCTAATTTATGGTTTCCCCATAACACTTTGACCAGGTGAGTGGTATTATTTCCTAGAACTTTCTCTCTATAATCCAAAATATCCACTAGTTATTCCTCATAAGAGATTTCTTTCTCCAGCAGTACAACCTTTGAGTTCAGTAATGTGAAGGATCAAGTATGTACTTTTTTAGAAGAGATTTGTGTAACACACCGTGACTTGAGAGAGATTCAATGGAAGTGCCAAGTGATAAGATACCATCTCAATATGATCAATAATCTTAAAAGGAATGATATATATATGGACCAGATTTCCCTTCTTTCCAAATATCAAAAATTTATTCCAATGATATATTCATAGGAATTACTTTTTACCAACTTTGAACTCCAAATCTCACTGAAGACAATATATATATCTTTTTTATAATCTATGAGATGCTCTTATGTGCTATTGAATGACTCTAACATTTTATATCATTGATTAATCTAGATTATGTCCCAATAGATTTCATTCTCCAACTTCATCTGAATATGTATTTTTTGTACACTTCCTACCATAGGGAGATTCATAAGGATCTGTATGAATGCTTGAGTAAAAGATAATATTGTAAGAAAATTAAACTAATGGAAGGCACTGATCCCAACCAATTTTGAATTCTATAGATCAAGATCTCAACATGTCTTATAGAGTTTGGATGGTCCTCTCACATTGACTATCTTTTTGAAGATGATATGAAATACTAAAGCTCAACTATGAATCCATATCCAACTGAAGACTTCTCTATAAATTTTAAGTAAACCCCAAATCTCAATCATATACCATAGAATGTTTTGGTCCATGAAATCTTACCACTTGATTAATGTATAACCTGAAAATATGATGAAGAGATAAAACTTCTCTAATGTAAATAAATAATGCTAACTTCATAAGGTGGTCGACTACATCCTAAATAGGAATATTCCCTTTAGAAATTTTAGGGAGTCCGACTATGAAATACATGGTAATTTTTTCCCATTTCCATTCAGGTGTGGGTAATAATTATAACATCTCCTTAGAATTTTGTTTCTTAGCCTTAACTTGCTAACATACCAGGCATTGAGATACATAATTTGAAATATCCCTTTTCATGTTTTCCCACTAGAAACACTATTTAAGATCTCTATACATATTTATACTTCCAATATGATAAGATAATAATGAACTATGAGCTTTATATAACGATTCCTTCTTCAATTTTGGTATTAATGGGTCACATACTCAGTTCATAAACATTATCCTTCCATCACAATAATAATTGAAGGCATGAACATTTATGACCTTATTTTTAATTTCAACATCTTTCTTCTATGCCTCTTTAATCCTCACATGGAAAAATGGTTTAACATTCACATGATAAAGATAAGATCTATCCCATTTCATCAGAATTTCATGTTTAATATTATAAAAATACATAAGTATTGATACTCTTTCAATATGCATCATAGAAAAACTAGAATGGTCCTTCTGAATCAAAGCATCAACCACCTTATTTTCCTTCCCAGGGTGGTAATGTATTGAGTGGTAATAATCTTTAATCAATTCCAACCATCTTATCTAGAGCATATTCAACTCTTTATGTGTGAAGATATAATTCAAAATTTAATGATTAATATATATGTCACACTTTTCACCATAAAGATAACACCTCCATATCATCAATACAAAAATTACCATTGTCAGCCCCAAATCATGTTTTTAGTATTTTTTATCATGTATTTTAAATTGGTGTGAGGAAATTGATATCACCATATAATTTTTCACAAGTAAACTTCCCATTATTTTCTTTTAAGAATCACTATAGATCACAAACCGTTCTCTACTAAAGGGTAGTGTGAGTATAGGTACACTAACCAACATTCTCTTTAGCTCCTCAAAATTATCTTCACATTCATTAGTACACAAGAACTTGAACCTCCTACTGAGTCAACTTGGTGAGTGGATTGGATAGTAATTAGAAACATCTCAAAAAATATCAGTTATAATTAGTCAACCCAAGAAAGCTACAGATCTCAATAACCATTATTGGACTATTCAATTTCTAAAAAACTTATATCTTTGAACGATCCAATAAAATACCCTCACATGAGATTATATGACCCAATAATGAAACTTTCTGAAGCCAAAATTAAAACTTGGGAAAATTTTCACACATATTATTCTTCCTTAGGGTCTTCATCACAATTCTAAAATGATATTCATACTCTTACTTGATCTTTGAATATGTAATGGTATAGAACTTTCAACCCATTAATTTGTGGAAATTATTGTGGTGGAGGTGTTTGGGGGGAGTCCCAAGGAGTTTTTATGGAATTAAGGGGATATGAAGATGAGATATCATTTGAAAGGAGTCATACAACATGGAACCTTGTCTATACCATGGAGTAGAGCAACTGTAGTGTGTAGAGGATGACTGCAACATAGAGTCTTGGGAAGAGGTTTTCGATACCTATACCATTTTTAACATATCTATGGAAAGGTAAATTGGTTGTGGAATGGATTCAGAGAGGAGTGAGTTCAGGGTTTTTTTGGGTAGCTATGCCATGGAGTAGGGCTACAATTTAGAATCTTCATAGTGAAAGGGTTCAATATAATTTTCCTTCCCATTTCGCCACGATACCTTCTTCTATATTTTAATATCTAAGGAGTGGATATAGCCATGTTTTTTGGAGGGATATTTGACCATCTAGGTTATGATGTTGTCTCTCCCCTTTATGTCTTAGTCCTCTCTTTTTTGGAGATTCTATGGCGTGGTTAAGGGGGCCACACTATGGTCATATATTTTTCAGACTACCTATAAATTCCATAACACTGTTAGACCCCATCATTATAATAAATTTATTCTCAGTTTTTAGGTGAAACAAGTGTATCCCAAGGAGTTATTTCATACACATTTTAGTGGATTTAAATCCCGTCCTTGGGAGATCAATACTTGGTGGTTTTAGGTGAGTCCCCCCTCCACTATTTTCCACATTTCTCTTTTTTTTATCCCTATTGTTCATCTGAAAGAGGTTTATATCAATGGGAACTTATTGTTTTAGTGATTTTATGGTAAGAATATTTTTAGGGGTGTTCTGTTTTGGGTGATCAAGGTGTTATCCTTTATTTAGGTTCTTTGAGATGGTCTCTATCTCATTTTAACCTTATGCAACAGTTTAGGAAGCTCCATTTAAGATAAGGAATCCTTAATTTTTCATCTATTTGTTCCATGAAAAAGGGGTTTTGCACTTATTATCTTTTGGTTAGATAGTATGCACTAGCCTAATGAAGATAATTAATTATTTTAATTTAAATTTAAGGGTAAGGGGAATAAAACACATGTTTTACGACCTTTGATATTATTTGATATTGAGATTATATGGGCTTGATGTCTTGCTGAAAATTGTGATAATTGGGGGGATTTTTTTTCACCATAGTTGATGTGTTTGTTGAACCTTTTTGTGTGGTTGTTTTATTTCACTTTAAATGAAATTGGATAAGAATATATATTTGGGTAATAAATTGGTTACACATGGAATTTATGGATTATGTAAGAATAAATTTGAAATAAAGAAGTGGAAGTGATGAAATGACCATATATAAATATAAAAAATGATATGTGAATGATGTGAAAAGTGTTGTGATGAGAAGTGGATGTGATACGTGGAGGATTTTATGGGAATTGGTTGTGATGTGGAAGTTATGATGAGAAGTGGAGGAAATGTGGGGCTTATTTTCATGATAATGTTGGGGTTGTTGTTGTGTTTGTGTGGTGTTGTTCTAGTTTCTTGGTAGTGATGGAATAGTATGTTAATAATGAAAATGGAATAAAGTGGGTTGGTTTTTATAATGAAATATCAAATTAAAATGTGAATTGTGGATTAAATGGTTATTGATAAATGTGAAACAAACATGATGAAATATTTAAATGAATGGGTCGGAATAATGAATTGGTTGGTAATGGAGAATATGAAAATTATATTAACTTTAAAATAAAGGAATTTGGTTGAGGTATGGATTGTTTGTGTGGTATTTTTCATTTATAAGTGGCATAGAAAGTGATGGAGGTTTTGAGTCTTTTGGTAATATTGTGAGTTGGTATGAAAATCTTATTGTGAACCCTTAAGTTGGGCTGGTATGTTGTAGTTACAATATATATTTTTTTATGTTCATTGTGATTTATATATGCACCTTTCCCTTGTCAAGTACTTTGTACCAAAAACCAAATGTTTTGGGAGTGTTTTATCTAACATCATGGGGGTGAGTATGGATGGATGGCTACCCACTTTTACCTTATATATTTTCCAGGTGATATTGACATGCATGGGAAGCGATGGATATAAGTAAAAAGTGCACTATGGTGATGTTTGATGAGTTGAATTATAGCGAGGGACATGAATGATAGGATGATAGATAAAGGTTTATTTATTTCATTTTTATAATATCCTATTATTTTAGTTATATCTATGGTTGATATGTTATGTGATGTATGAAGTGTTTGTGGGTGAGATATTATGCCCAAGTGTTTATGGGTGAGATGTGATGTGATAGCCCTAGTGTCTTTGTGTAGGTTTCTATATGAAAAAATGGGAGTTCCAGGGTATATGAAATTAGGGTGTGAAAGTGGAAAATCAATAGAAAAGTGGTGTAGGGTACCCTTTATATCAACATACTTCTTTTAATGTTACTATACTAGGATGAGTTATTTAGTGAGCATGCCATGGTGAGGATGAGATTGGTTAGTTCACCTGCTTAGGTGTTGTTGGTTCTTTTTTTTCCTCATTGGTGCATTAGTATTCTCTTTTCACATGTGTGTGAGAGACTTTGGGGTTGATCATACTAAGTATACTTGTATACTCACCCAAAATATAAAAAATATTTTTTTCTAGGTTTTTTAGAGGACTATGTAGACTATGCTGGATATTACTAGCTCAGACCTTTGGAGCTCCTGTTGAGTTGTTGCTATAAGACTTTTATTTTTGGTATTTATTTATAGATTACTTTTATTTTATTAATTTTTTATTGAATTGTGGGATGAATTTAGTTACTTTATTTTATATTATGTCATGGAGTTTATTGATCATTAATATCCTATATCCCGATCCTTTATTTTTATATAGGTTAATGCCTTTAATATGTGATATTTTTATACCCTTGATGCTAGTCGCCAAAACGAGACCTACTGAAGGTGGGAATAGGTGGTCATTATCATTATTATTTCATTTTTGGCCTAGGAGGGTTATATTAAAAGGGAGGGGGAATGATAGAGTGGTATCAAAGGTTTTGTTTGAGGGATAAAATGGAGTTCAGAGTTTGGAATAATGAGGATTTAATGGGTTTTTAGGGAAAAAATTTTAGTTGATCTTGATGTGTGAAACAGTCTAAGGAAGACCATCTAGGACATAAGATTTTAGCCCCCCTTGATCTGATGCAAGGACTCTGAGCCTACTGGATGACCAAGTGAGGTGGAATAACTTTTATAGTAAAGAGGTAGGGGAGGTACATGAATCATGATTGTATGTGTTATTATTTGAATTAGGAGGTTTTGGGAAGTTAAAATAAAATAAATTAATATTAATAAAATTCCATACTACAAGGATTAGTAAATATTTGTTTCCCCTTAACCTATGGCTCCTGGTCATCCTCCATGTTTGTTTAAGTTATTGTAGGTTTAATAGGTTTGTTTGGTTGGTAATCATAGGATCAACCTAGTTGAGGAGGATGAAACATGGAAGAGGTCCTTTAATTCCCTTGAGTGATAGAGTATGGAGAAGTAAGATGGAAGTGTTTTTTATTCGGAGATAGAAATATGGTTAGAGGATCTCTTGATGTACATCAGTTTAGTCCAGGCCCTGCTAGAGTACTCGGTTTTGCTAGTGGTTAGTCAGATATGAGGATTTTCATGTCGGTGGTGGATTCTACATCCTGGTGAGGAGGTGTATGTCCTATGGGATTAATCTCAGAAGGATTTATTAGCGGAGTTCCTCTCATAGATCATGAAGCTAGTAAATAGGCCGAATATGCTCCCTCTTTAATAGGGGAGCATGTCTAAGTGAAATATTGGGATCAAGTTCAAGGATATTATTCATTTTTCTTTTGATATTTTTCCCAATGAGGACTCCCATGCACGACATCAGCAGGAGGAAATCCATCCTTATATCCATTATACAATAACTCCTTTTACATTTCCAACATATCTGGTGGTTTAGAAAAAGGTATATGTGATCAAGAGTATGCAATCGTGGTGAGGTTTACTTTAAGAGGGGAACTGATAGGGTTTATTGAGAAGAAAAGTTATTGGTGGTAGGTATCAGGTGCCAAGGTTTTTGAGTTTTAGACCTTTGGGGAGTCGACCTCAGCAACTTACCACCCAAACTTCTAATGCTAGTGGTTTTCATGCTTTTCTTGGGGGGACTTGGACTAGTGTGCGTTGTCTATGGGGTCCATGTAAAATGTCAAAATCAATGACTCATAGTCCATTGAACTTAGTAAAATGTAGGTAGTCTAATTCCGTATCATCCTTAACAGTACCCACTAGTGAGGCCATTTCAGTAGTTGGGGTAGAAAGCTTAAGCTCCATCGAGAGGAGATAGAGTAAGCATAAGTTACCTTAGGATGATCCTCATCTTCAGGGACCCCGACTTGATTGTGGCCATGGAGGTGGATGTTAGTAGAGATGTAGAGGATATGGTCAAGGTCAGTTACATATAGTTGGGTAGATAACAATAGAGGTTCTATAGATCATTAGTGGTATGATAAGTTTATCTTCTAACCTTATTTTTGACTTTTTTTATTCAGGAGGTTCACACTCCTTTGTTTTACTCTCTCTAGTCTATGCTCTGGGACTAGACATAGAGTGACTTATCATTCCCCCTAGTGTTAACTATGCTAGTAGAGACCAAACCAGATTGTTTGATGTCTGTCGGGGGTGTAGAATGATGATGGGGCCACCTCAGTCATATGGGGATATCTTCTCACTTCAGATACAGATGTATGCTGTCATCCATGAAATTTACTGGTTGTGTTCCATGTGTTATGTTATCTACTACTTTTGGAGGAGGTTCATGTTCTTATATTTGGATGGCTGATGTGCAGTTTTCATTGGTGAGTGAAGTTTTTAGTTGGGCAATAGACGTGTGAAGAACCTTTTTTCTTTGATAGATGATATGTATATGTAATTAATAGATGCTAGGATAGTGGAGGTTCCCAAGTTCAATGGGGAGTTTTTAAATGATTTTCCCAAGGATGTTGTGACATTACCCCCACAACGTGATATCGAATTTGCGATAAATCTACAACTTGATGCTTCTCCGTTTTTGATGGAACCTTATAAAATGGAACCCTTTAAGTTATAGTAGTTAAGGATTTAGATATATGATCTAATTTATAAGGGTATTATCCATCCCAGTGTGTCTTCATGGGGCACTCAAGTGTTATTTTACTATAAGGTGGATGGTAGTATGAGGTTGTGTATAAACTACTAGAGGTTAAATAAGATGAAGATCAAAAATCACTATACTATTATGAGGATTAATGATCTAATAAACCATTTGATATGGGATAATTAGTTTAACAAGATCGATCTATGGTTAAAATATCACCAATTGAGGGTGAGGGAGGAGGATGTCCTGAATACTGCCTTTAGATATAGGTATGGGAACTTTGAGTTCATGGTCATGTCATACGACATCACAGATGCACAACTATTTTCACGGGGATCATGAACTCTATGTTCCATGAATTACTAGACCACTTTGTAGTCATGTTCATTAACAACATATTGATCTACTTGAAGTTATAGGAGGATCATTCCAATCATTTCAGAGATGTCCTGTAGGTTCTTCAAATCCACCAATTCCATAAAAATTTATCTAAGTGTCAGTTTTGTACACAAGAGGTGTATTTCATTAGTCACGTGGTGTCCCATTAAGGTGTGGCTATGGACCCATCAAATATTGATATAATTGTTTCTTAGGAAACACCCAAGAATGTGATAGATGTTCATAGATTCCTTGGTCTTGCGAGATATTACCGAAGGTCCGTATCTAATTATCATTGATTGTGGTCCCATTGAAATCCTTGAACACGAAGGATCAAAATATTATATAGACTAATCAGTGTTAGAAAACATTTGACTACCATAAATGGAAATTTATTAGTGACCCAGTGCTCTAGTTTTCATAGGAGGGGGGGTGACGTTTGAGGTGTTTTGTGACACTTCTTGTCTGGGATTGGGATTCATCTTTATTTATCATAATTAAGTGATCTATTATGGGTATAAGAAGTTATAAACCCATAAAAATAACTATTCCATATATGATCTGGAGTTATAAACAGTTGTGTTTTCACTGAATTTGTAGTGACATGACCTCATTAGAGAAAGATTTATGGTCTTCATAGATCTCAAGAGTTTTTGGTATATCTTTTCTCTATATGAATTGAATCTGTGAAAATGAAGGTACATGGAGATTCTCTAGGATTATTATTTTGAGATATCCTATACCTTAGGAAAGGGAAATTTTGTGGCCAAAACATTGAGTATGAATTCACAAAAGGATATTGTTTAGGGGTCCAAAGATGCTTAGAGGGAGATGGAGGAGTTAGAATCCCTACACTTAGATGCAAGGGTGGTTGATGATATAGGTTTATTATTTTATATGAAAGTGTTTTCTTCTATAATGTGGCAGCTGTAGGAGTCTCTATGGGGAGACTCAAAGGTAGAGGTGATGCACAATTGTGTTTTCCATGGTCATGCTCCAAAGGTATGGTCAGAGGATGGTCAGAACCAAATGTTGTTTTAGGGGATACAATTTATTCTTGTAGTGATGTATAAGGGATACCTTTGTGAGTCTCATATATAACCTTTGGAAGAAAACCTAGTAGTATCGAATATCTAATGTGGCTTGAGGATGCAGTTTTGGAGGCCCCGATTGAAATGTGTGGCGGAAGATTTTATTGTTCAATGCATGATTTAAGAATAGGTAAAGGCAGAGCATTGTGTTCCTAGTGGTTTGTTGCAGCCTTTAGATATTCCATAGTATAAATGGGAATAAATCTTAATATACTTCATCACATTATTACCTTGATATTAGGGAGGAATTTATGCTATTAGGGTAATTTTGGATTTGTTGAAGTCAACTCACTTCATAGTGATTAAGGAATTTGGTGCCATGGATGTGGATGTGAAGCTATGTGGTGTTCCAAGGTCTATTGTCTTGTATTGGGATTATTGTTTTACCTCATGAGTTTGGAGTATATTTAAACACAATTTTGACACTCAGTATTACCTCAAAAATTCTTTACACCCTCAGAAGGAAGGGTAGATAGAGAAGATGTTGGAAAAAAATCCCTCAAGGCAACATTTCCATATTTTTAAGTAGATTGTGTTTGTTGAAAAATAAGGTTTTGAAGGTATGTTGTGGAGTTCTAGAGATATTTTTGAAATGGTTGTTAAAAAATATCCAAGAAAAAGGAATGAATTCCATGGAAGTGGTACAAAAAATCATGTACACAAGTTGACGCCATTTCCTAGTGTTTGCAAAATTTTTTGGGTATAAAATTTATAGGATGGATATCATCATTAAAGTTGTATTTCCTTGAATTCCTCATAAAAAAATGGTAAAATCATGAGTTTCACCAAGACTGGGTTTCATGATGGCTGTTTCGTGAAGGTATGGATCAGCGTGAACAAGCATTGTGAATGTGTGAAGGATTGACGATAATCTACGTGACTACGATAAGCTTAAAAAATGGTAAATTCCCATGTTGATTCATAAAAGTAGGGAGAACCATTAATGATATGGGAGGGATACATGAAAAGGAGATGACATGGATTAAAGCTTCTAGAATGGGAGGCAATACCTATTAATAAGCCTCTACCCCCTTCATAAAAGGAGAGAAAGACTTAACGAAGGTTTTAAGGCTCTAGATTCATCAAGGTGATTCACGAAGGTGGTTCATGTGAAAAAGTTCACGAAGAAAGAAAGTTCATGAAGGATATCAAAGCCGACCAAAATTTGTGAGCATCAATTAAGTATTAAAGTCGGCGAAGGCTATAACAAGCCAAACAAACATTGTGAGTTTCTTGAAAGCTAAGCGAACTTCATGGAAGTGTACGAGCTTCGCAAAGAATGTTTCTCTATGAAAGATGGTCGAGCTTTGTGAAATAAGTGAGATTCACAAAAGTTGTGGGGTTCATGAAGGTAGAATATACTTGTGAAGAATTGGTAAGTTTCTTAAAGGTTGTGAGATTCACGAAGGTTGTGAGCTTCATGAAGGTAGTGAGCATTGCGAAAGTAACAAAAAGGGACTAACTAGTAAAGCTATGGTAAAGTGTTATTCATCAATTGGATGAAATTGGGACTTCAAACAATCATCTATCTATAATTGAGGATGTATTCATTATTGATAATGAAGGGACCTACAAGTACATAAACTATACATGGATCTTTTTTAGAGTAGTGAGTAAAGGAAAAGGAAGAAGGTGATTCTTTCCACCAATATTGATCCCAAGACGGAGTATTGAGAGATTGAACCTTGGGAAGTAGTGAGATGTCCCTAAATATTGTTAGGTAGTGAGACTGGGTATAGAAGTGATCTACCCCAAACCTTTAAAAGATAGTGATCTTGGGAATAAAAGTGATTTATCTTGAACCTTTAATTGGTAGTGAGACATAGTGAATTTAGTACATCAACACATTTCCATTGTATTCTCCTTGGATGTATCCTAGTAAGGGTGAATCAATTAAAAATATGTGTTTCCTTATGATTTATTTCTTGGTCTACTTTCTATGCATCATCATATGATAAAGTTGGAAAGTAAAAGAGTAGTATAAACACTAAATAGAAAACAAATCGACCCTTATAATAATGAGGTAAAGATCTAGTGGGGTAGGAAGAATTTCATAATGAATACATATACCCTAATTCACTCCCCTCTCAGGGTATCTAGGCCCCTTTTGGACCTAACAATTGGCATCCAAGGAAGGTTACTTTTTTGATTTGATTTCTCTAACAAGACTTAATATACTATTGTAATTGAAGTTTAAATTTTCTATTATCTTTGTGATCCACAGAAAAGGTAAGAGCTACAAAGAAGAATAAGAAGTCAGGTCGTATTCCTCAGTGCAGAAGTGTCCATAGAAAAAGTGTGATTCAGTTTAAGGAAACAAAAAATTCATCTAAGAAAGGCTTGAATGAATCAGACAGTGAAAATATTTACTCACAAAATGATGATATAGAAATGAGTGAAGAACTTGACATTACAAGTGATACTGAAACTACTGATGATGAAGAAACTCCAAGAAGGAAAAAAGTAGAAGTTTTCCCTGAAACAAAGAAATTGGATCAGAAGTTGGGTGATGAAATTAAATCTAAAGATATTTGGATCCAAGTGTTGAAAATTGAAGTCAAAAAGATAAAAGGATTAAATAAAAGGCTTGTTGAAGTGGAATAAAATATAAGAGAGAAGAATGATTCCCAAGATGAAGAACTGAAAAAACTAAATGTTGATGAAATGGGAAAGAATCTGGAATCAAATTTGAAATCTAGAAATGATGATATTACTACACACCTGTCTGAACTATTTTAGGAGAACCAAAGGCTATATTAGGAGAATGCATGCTATAATGATTCTGTTGCTTAGAAATATTCTTAATTAAAGTATTGATCAAACATGATAGATAAGATCTCCTGATAATTGTAAGATGAGATAACTAGTGGTAAGACTCTCATAATAGAACACAATTCTCAACTTGAATAAAGGTAATATATGATTCAACAATTATTAGAACATCTAGAATCATTCAAGAAAGAAGTGGGGAAATCTAATTCTAGTAGAAAAACCAAATTGAATGATGCTTGCATTTACTGTTTGTTTTTCCTTCATATGGTAATAATGAAATGAAAAGAAAATATTATATTTCTGAAGAGACACATGAAAGGATTGTCTCATCTCAAAGGACATACAATTTTAGAAAATATGGTATTGGATATGATAACTCCTCTCCCATTAATGAGAGTAAAAGAGTTGTGAAAAGTTCTAGAAACAAGAAAAATCCATCAGTTAATGGAAACAGATCTAAAAAGACCTATACAAAAATTGAGAATAACATGTGAAATTTATGTGGGATGAATGGTCATATTTCAAGTTTTTATTTTGAGGCTGTGGAATATATTTCCTACTATAAAGATAAAAATATTTCTAAATCTAAGAATAATTAGAAAATTATTAATAAATATGAAAGAAAAGTCTCTGATAATAATGTATCCATGAAACGATACTATTGTAGAAGACTGGGACATATCGTGAGTATCCGTTAAGAATCCCCAGGGATTAATGTTAGAATAGGATCTCAAGATGTATCAATATCTCAGCTGAGAAATGATGACATGAGATATGTTTCTAATTTGAGATGTTTTATATGTTCTAATCCAGGCATTTGGAAAGATATTGTAGCTTTAAGAAATATGGGAAGGAAAAGGAACTCAAATAGAGATCACCAACTCTAGTGGTGTATAACGAGAAATCCAATACTAGAAGACAAAATGATAAGTATAAAAATAGGTTTAATTTCTTGGAGAAAACACAAGGAGATCAAATAAATTTGAATCAAGAACATCCTCTATTATACTCACAAAATCTCTCTTGGAATGAATGTGAATAAACCTGGAAGAAAAAGGGAGGAGCTACTTGAGCTGTGAGTAAGAAGAATGTATAGTTAGTGAAGGACCCACCACCATCAAGAAACAATGTGGCGACTCGGATAACTGATAAAAGAAAAATGAATAAATAATGTATTTACAAACTTACATGACATAAAACAAGGCAATCAGTAAAGTAAGGAGAAAGATCCCTCAAATGGAGGAAGAAGCAAGAGTAGATAACCAATAAAAATATTCCTACTCATAGATAGAATCATGAAAAATGGAATTTTGGTGCAACATCAAAGAAATAAATTTATACTATTTGGTTTAACCCCAAGTTGTGAAAAAGGCCAAGCCTAAAAAATCTACATATAATAATAAAACTAATCATGTTGGTAAAGAATGTATAGTTATATATCTATAGTAGTTGAAGTTGGATGGGAAATTAGAACAATCAAAAAAAGAGTACAGTTCTTTTTAAGAAAGTATCAAAGGGTTGATCCATCAAGATCAACCATAATACTCTTCTTAATAATTATAGAGTTTCCCCTCTCCCTATGTGTTTAAATTCTATTAACCAATATTCAAGTGTTCCGGGTTTTAAGGGGAGATACAATTCAAGGGTAAGTTTCATCAAAATATGAAAAGTGGTGATGTGATGTGATCCATAATGTCAACTAATTCAAATCAGTTTCCAGAGATGAAGAATAAATCTAGAAAAATTCCTTGAAAGGATTTAATGGTATATAGATTATAAATATTCATGGATGTAATTGAGTGTAATGAACAGTGATGGAGTTATTAACTTTATATATTTTTTCCTACATGAAGTTCCGACTCAGTTGCCTTATAGGTTTTGTTGACGGATCATTGAAAAGTGTTAAGTTCACCCACTGGAAATATTATTTAAGGAAAATATAATTGGAAAATTTTATTGATCATGAGAAGTTTATCAAACCTACATTCACATGTGAACAAATTATGCAGGAGAAGAAGAAAGTTTTCAGGTCTAAATAGCGGGCCTAAAAATAGGAAGAGTTACAAATCATGGGGGGATCATTTTATATCCTAATCAGAAGCAAGGACTATGTGGAATAAGGAGGATGAAGAGAAATACCCCCATATACATTGTTGATAAAGGAGATAGAGTTAACTCACACAATTAAAGGTCTCAATGAATAGAAAGGACGAAAGTTTGTTGTATGACATCAAGAAGACCTATTTGGGGAGAAGTAGCAACATTCATTTATTTCATGATTATTTATTTTTTTCTAACAATATGGTATTAGTTGTATATTTTTAGGATACCTAGAAGTTTCTAGATATGATTAATAGTGTTTCCAACAAGTCGTCTACCCATTCTGAAGAGTAATTAAAAATATTAAATTGATAGAAAAATTGGTATTAATGATTTATATCTGTCTAATGATGGAGGTTTTCATAGCAGATTGTTTTAAGAAAAAAAATAAGAATTTTATTGGGACTAAATGGGTCTTTCATAACAAGATGAATAAAGATGTCATAATGATACAAAACAAAGAAATATTAGCATGAAAAGGGTACTTCTAAATAGAGGGTATTGATGTTGATGAAACATTTTCACTTGTTACAAGGCTAGAGACAATTAGATTTTTCTTAGCCATATCAGTGCAAAGAAATTTCAAAGTTTTCCAAATGGATGTCAAGTCAGAATTTATGAATGGTTTTATAGAAGAATATGTTCATATTGAGTATCTATATGGTTTTATCATTCATGAATATGAGAAAAAAGTTTTTCCACTAAGAAAGCCACTATATGGGTTGAAGAAAGCACTGAGAGTGTGGCATTCAAGGCTTGATATTTTTTTGAAGAATATTGGTTTCCAGTATAGTGGAGTTGATTAAAATTTTTAGGTCAACAATTATAGTAGTCAAAGGATGATGATGCTGGTGTATGTCGTTGACATAATATTTGGTGGATCAGATGAAGATCAGTGAAAAAAATAACAGAATTTATGAAAAGTGAGTTTGAAATGTCAATGATTGGTGAATTGATGTTTTTCCTTAGTTTACAGGTGACACAAGGAAGGAATGATACATTTATTTCACAATAAAAATATGACAAGGAAGTTATGAGAAGGTTTAGAATGGATAATTACAAGGATATGATGAATTTTGTGGTTACTTAGATGAAACTATCACGGGATGATGAAGGCAATGCTGTTTATGTCATAGAATATAGAAAAATTATTAGTAGTCTATTGTACTTGATTGCGATAAGACCTAATATTTTTTTCCACATGAAAAGTAGTAAGATATTAAAGCAATAATAGGTAAAAACACTTTCTTATAGTGAAAATAATACTTTGGTATATCAAGGGAATAGTGGATTTCAATTTTCTGTACAATGACACATCTCAATAAGAGTTATTGGGATATACAAATGTATATTGGTTATGATCAACAAATGATATAAAATCAACATCAGATGGTGCATTCTATCTTGGTGGATTGTATATTTTTGGCTAATAAAGAAATAGGATTGCATTTTTTTGAGCACCGTAGAAGATGAATATATTGCAGCTACTCAAGCATGCATACAATTATTATGAATGAAGCAATATCTTAATGATATGGGAGTTGAAGTGAAGTCTTAGATCAGAATCCATTATGATAATTCAAATGCTATAAATCTTAGAAAAAAACTATCCAATCACTCAAGGAAAAATCACATCGATATAAATTATCAATTGATAAGGGAGAAGGTGGAGCAAGGGCTTATGAAGTTGGAGTATGGGCCTACAGAACTATAGGTTGTAGACATCCTGAAAAAGGCCTTTCCCAAAGAAGAATTTTAATGTCATAGACTAGCTCTTGGAATTGAGTTAGATCCCCGTACTTGAAAAAGTGTTGATGTGGGACCCCTTACACCGATGTATGGTGTGTTTTTTCCTAATGTGATGACCTATGTTCTTTACCATGTTGCAGACCATAACAAATTGACCTTTGGGTTTATTAAAAAAGGGGGAGAAATTGTGGATATAAAAGGGGAGAAAATGTATTAATAAAGACAGGGGAAGAAGATGATCAGAGGAGTAGTGAATTAGGGGGTGTTTTAAAATCTAACAATCATATAGGTGATATATCAAAGGTTATATATCATGATATATGAGGTTCATGATGAATGTAGTTGAGTGGTTTTAGAATGAAGTGATTCATTGATACAATTTTCATGCTACTCTTGTTTCTCATGCTGAGCATATATCATGTGGTATTAGAGTGTGTGTTGATTAAATATTTTATTTTTATTTGAATCTCATGAATATAAGTTTGGTATAATATAGAAGAATATTCAAAGAGGTATCAAATTGTGAAGAGTTTTCAAAAAACCCAAAGGGGGAGATTTTTAGGAAAAAACCCCTTAAGGTAACATTGCGGTATTTTTGGGTTTATTCTGTTAGTTGAAAAATCAGGTTTCCATGGTAAGCTGTGGAATTCTAGAGAGATTGTTTACACACTTGTTGAAAAATATCCAAGACAAAGGAAAAGATTTCTTAGAAGCGGTACATAAAATTGCGTACATAAGGTGACTCTTTTTCTTACTATTTTCCAAATTTTTGGGGTCCAAACTTTGGAGGATGAATATCATAAAAAATTAAGATTTCCTTGAAGGCATCATAAAAATATAGTAAAGGCATGAGTTTCATGGAGACTGGGTTTCAAAAATTCTATTTCGTGAAGTTAGGGTTCATCATGAATATGTGAAGGATTGAAGGTAATCTCTATAACCACGAGAAGATTCATGAATGGGAAATTACCATGGTGCTTAAAAAAATGGGGCATCATGAATGATATGGGAGAGCTTTGTGAAAAGGTGATGACATGGATGGAAGCTTCTGAAATGGGAGGAAACTCCTATAAATAGGACTCTACCCCATTATAAGAAGGAAAATAATAAATAATTAAGATTATAAGGCTCCATTGTAACACCCCAAGCTTCCACGGTATGCTTCTCTTTGAATAATGTGATAGCGTGTGTTGTACGCAACACCGAGTTCTAACACACCATAACCAATCAAACTAGCCGTTATGAATAGTAATAACTACTTTTTGAAATTATATATATTTTATATTTCAAAATGGACTTCATTTTTGGATTTGGAATATCGAATTTAGCCTAGGGTGAAATTTTGGAACTTTTCAGATAACACTTATATTTTGATGAATAGTGAAAATTACTAAATTTTAATTAAAACCAAATTTTTTAATTGAAATAATTAATAGTGATAAATTATGAATTTGAGTGGTTTTAAAGTATATTTAGAATATATTTTTACCATTTAATATAATGTTGGTCATTGGACATAATTTTACAATTAAACTGGATATAAACAAGTGTCAATCTTTTGATAGTTATTATCTCTTAAAAACACGCTTTTTGTTTTAACAATGGGAATTAATTTTAAATTAATTTTTGCCACTTCTGTGTTTTGAATTTAGAAAAATGGATTCCATATTTGGAATCAGGATTTTCAAATTGTGTAAATAGGTAACTTTTATTTTTAGACATTTTGAATAATTACTTCGGTAAATATTTTATTTACCATGGTTAAGGGTAAATCCGGTAAATAAGGGTTAAAAAATAATATTATAATAATACTAAATTACCCTAAAACGTGTCATAGACTTATTGGTTGATACATGTTCGACCATAGTCATCTTTGGGTCGATTTTTGGACCCCATGGAGCCACTTGTAGGTGATAGGGACACTTTATTTTAATTAAGTTAAAATGAATACAAAAATGACACAAGCATATATCTTTTAGAAAAACAATTTTTACATAGGGTTATATATGTTGGATTTTCGACTATAAATATTCATTAGAAATCTAAAAAGATTTCCTACATAATTATATTTTATTTATAATTTTTATAGATTACATAATTTAATTTATTTATGACACAATGATGATGTAGTAATTACCATAATAGTGAAAATTTAAAATAATTGATATTATAAATACCCAAATAAATATAATTTGAGACTTTTAATGAATTAAAATAATTTTCCAGGATAATATGACATATTAGGATTTATTTAATTAACTTTTTTCGAAGTAATAATTCGGTTGTGAGTTTCAAAAAAATCAACTATTGAATAGTTTCAAAATTGACATAAAAGAGTTTTTAAAACAAATATTATATTATTAATTGATGTTAAATTCCTAAAAATCTAAGGTTCGGCCAAGAGACTTATATATTAATATTTATATCATTAATGGACCACTTTGGGGTCTATTGTATGTATATAGTAAGTTTATTAACCATATAATATAAAAATACAAAGAGACATTGTAAAAGTGAAACTAATTTACTTAGAGTTAATACTTAAAGATAAGGTTAATATAAGTACCCAATCCTGTCTAAATTCTATTGTTTGAGTGGTTTTCGACCCATACACACCTTAAAATTTAAATAATCCACTTTGGAGCCATTATAAACCGAATATAAATTTATTATAAATTAATATTTCTAGCTTTTCCAAAGGTGCCCCTCACCCTTCTTATAAAAAGGAACTCCTCCTTCTCATTTCTTCACACCTTAAAAGCCTTTTAATTCGGCCAAACTCTGCCCAAATAGTCTCTCAACTTCCCTTAATACAACCTAGAGGCCTTATTTTGATCATAAAGCCAACCTAAGGAGCCCTTTTGATCAAATCAAAAGGAAGAACCCGAAGAAGAGGTAATGATTTCACCACCCTTTTCCAAGTTCCTTTCTTCTTCCACTTCTTCTTCCTTTGTTATTACCATTATAAAATAATAACTCCAGTATCATATATATAATATGATGTTATTATAAATATGGTACAACCATATTCAGTATTCTATCCACCCTTTGAATAACATGTCACCATACGTGCGTACGTACGGCTTACCGTCTCCACATCGTGCTGTAATTGTTATTCAATATATTATTATTTGGATGTGTATAATAATGATGTGTAACTCATGTAAATAATAAATATAACACGATAATGATTCTTTATATATGATATAATATCCAATTATATATTATTTTAATATCAAAATAATGATATTGTCGCTCGTGCGTACGTACGGACTACCGTCTCCACGAACGCGATGAGATTCATTCTCCATCGTATCCATTCAAGTATAATTATCATTTGATGATTTGAAAATAATGTTTAAGGACTTGATATCATTCTGGATATGATTAAGATACATCCTATCCATTACAAACATGGCTTAAGTAACAAAACATATAAAAGAAAACGAGTAAGTTAACACCTGAAACGAAGATAATACTAAGATATTATTAACAAAGCAATGTTAAGAGATCATATATGATATCATATTAATGTATATTATTCTTTTATAATTTAATAACAATTATTTCACAATTATACAGGAGGTTAACCTACCCCAACCAAGGAAAAGTACAAGGTAAGGGTTATTTCACAATCTCTTCATTATCCGAGGTTGTTTATACGTAATAATCTACTGGGATCTCTTTATCATCCACATCCATGTTTCTTAAAAATGAATTTCAAAACATTTTTACTATTTACTAGAATATGGTTTAAAGTCATTTATACCCTTTTTTTACTTTTTATAAGAGGTTTATAAAGGAATCTTTCCGCCGTTTTCCAAACAAGGTGCTTTTTAACCTTTTCGACAAAATTAAGGTAAGAATGTTTTTTTAACTTATACAGTGGGTGTGGTTATTTTCTGCCGTTATAAAATCGTCGAAGCTTCCCTTACAAGCTTATAAGAATATTTTCAAAGAAAATTTTTTATTTAATAAATATATGACTCTTAAATGATTTCAAAATAGAAAGAGATATCTCTCTAAAAAGAGTTTTGATTTCATCTATGTCAACATCCTTTAATGGATTTTACGCTTATTTGAAGTTGATTTATTATGATACAAAACTTCTATATTGTATTGAAGGTTTTATGATATGTTTGACTGTGGATGTGTTATTTTTATACCATTCATGGTTTATGGATGAATTATTTACATTTCGTATGCTAGTTTTAATACGAATGTTTATGTTATGTTAAAACCTTTTCATATGGGAATGCATTGGAGTTAATATGTGACGGGTGGAGCCCGCTATAGCTCCTCGATGAATCGGTAGGTATCATGAGACAAACTAGTGTCTTGGAACAAAGCCTTGGAAAAATCTTATTTGTAGTCCTGGTACGAGGCCTTGGTTATGTGGTTATGATAGTCTGGCATTATGCATTCCATCATTATGAAAGTGGTTTTTGATATTGCATGTGATTATTCGATTAGTAGAATATCCCTGTGAATAAGTAAATGGCATTATTTCATTTTATTTTTTCTATACTATGTTGAAGTTCAAGTTTAAAAGGCTTTTGTTTTAGTTATACACTGCCTTAAATGTTTATTCTTATTTATGAAAGTTTCCGCTATATTGTTATCCTTACTGGGAATTTGAGCTCACCCCTTTTCTATGTTTTATTTTTCCCAGGATGTGAAGAAGTAATTTATGAATGACCTGTAGGGATAGTATGTGGGGATATGAGGGTGGAATATATAGACTATATTGTTGTAGTTTTCATTTTTATGATGTAATGTAAAACTTTATGAATATATCTAGTGTTTCCAAGGCTACTAAACCAATCGGTCTTTCGAGATTTGATCTTTCTTGTGATCATGCCAATGTTATGTAATAATACACCGACTCTGGGTAACTAGGGTCGGGGAATTACAGTTGGTATCAGAGGAAGTTTAGTACAAATCTTGGAAGCTAGATTTAGATAAACTCTAATTAGAGCACGTAGACCTAAGATGAACTTTGAGTATTAGTATAGAAGAACTTCCTAGAATTTTGGTATTGTAGAGTTTTTGTGAGTTTTGCGAGCAATACATCCCTGTCTGGATATGATCAGGTAGAGGCGGATTTGGTACAGATGTACCTAGGGGTAAAACCCTAAAACACCGCTTTGAGCTAGACTCGAACAGGAACTGGTGCACGACAACGGGCCTTGCTGCACTCTTGGTTACGACACTCCCGGGGGATATGCTTAGGATAACTCTCATTTTCTTTACAAATAATTATGAAGGGTTTATGAGTATATACTTCCTCAAAGAAAATATTCTTATGATTATGGATTATATCCATAAATAGTTTAATTTATGTTAAGTGTTTTATATGTATGGGATTATGTATTTTGATTCATAAACTGATCTAGTTTATGCCATTGTTTAGAAATGGCGCCTAGTGAAAGAAATTGAAACCGTATCAATGCACGCACTCCATATTGGGATTTCCCTCCTGCTCAAGATAATTATAGTGGAGCTGGTGATGCAACTGGTGCCGATCAGCTAATCACCATACTGGGACAACTCACTCAGGTTATGAATAATAACCTTACCCGTATGGAGCACCCTGATCCGTAGCGTGGAGGATCAATGTTATATTGATTCATAAGGAAACAACCACCAACATTCAATGGGAGTAAAAATCCCTTATGATCTGAGCAATGGATAAATTCCTTAGAGAAAATATTTCAGGCTTTGGGGAGTAGTGAAAGGGAAAAAGTTATCATGGCAGTTTATCGCCTCACTGGAGATGCTGATCAATGGTGGTCATTGATTCAAAACACTAAGGAAGATGATGAAGTATCAAATATGGAATGGAGGGAGTTCAAAGATCTGTTTTTAGAAAAATAATTTCCTCACGACCATCGATCGGATATGGAAAGGCAATTTCTGAGTCTGAGATAGAAGGAGGATGAGAATGTCGCAAAGTATAAGGCTAACTTTACAAGGTTATCAAGGTATGTTGGAGATTATATACGTAACCCAAGAAGTAAGATTGATCGTTTCTCTGATGGGTTAAAACCATTTCTTCGTCGAGCATTAGTCTCACAATCCTTCTCATCGTACGAAGACATTGTCTCATGTGCTATCAAGACTGAAAAGGAATTCTCTAAGTCTTATGACTTTAAAGAAAAGCAAGAGAAGAAGAGATCTGCTGATCAATCTGGGAATGGAAATAAGGGGAAGAAGGGAAAGGTTGAATATCCATCCTGTGGTAAAGGTGGGAAGAAACACCCTGGTACTTTCTTGAAGGGAATGGGAGTCTGTTACAAGTGTGGTGAAAAAGGCCACCAAGCTCGTGATTGCAAGGGGAAGAGGGAATCTACCAATGTTCAGTGCTATAATTGCAGGGAGATGGGGCATTATGCAAATGAATGTCCTAAGCGTCAGGAGAACTTACCTCAGAAAAGGCCAAGGTATCAAGGCCAAGCTTATGCTATCACTACTGCTAAGGTAGAAGCTCCAAAAGATGTGGTGGCAGGTAATTTAATGGTTTCCTCAAGTTTAACAAATGCATTATTTGATTCTAGATCATCACATTGTTTCATATCTTCCCAGTTTGCTAAGAAAATTAGATATTTACAATTTGATTTAACAAGGGAGTTGTCAGTTAAAACTCCTAAGGGAAGTATCATTGCAACAAAGTTTTGTGAATTAGTCCCCATTAGAGCACATAAATGTTCTTTATCTGCTGATCTCGTCATCATACCTATGATTGAGTTTGATATAATCCTTAGTATGGACTGGCTTTCGGACTATGATATGAAGATTTATTGTAAGAAGAAAGAGGTTACGATTCTTGATGATGATGATGATAAGGAACACCTTATCTTTTGAGTAGAATCGTCACCAACTAATTCTTATCTAGATCCACCCCAGTAGCTCAACTAAATTCAATTATTGGGGAGGAATAGAATGAAATGACTATGGGTTAGGAAAGGAATGTTCAAATAGAGGATGTACCTGTTGTGAAATAATTTGTAGATGTATTTCCAGAAGATTTACCTGGACATCCTCCAGAACGAGAAGTTGAGTTTTCCATTGATTTAATTCCTGGATCAAGGCCTATATCAAAGACCCCTTATATAATGGCCACTGTGGAATTAGTAGAACTAAAGAAACAACTAGAGGAATTGAGTAATAAAGGATTTATTTTCCCTAGTGTTTCTCCATGGGGAGCCCCTATTCTTTTTGTTAAAAAGAAAGATGGATCTATGAGGTTATGTATTGACTACAGGGAGATCAATGCTATAATGATAAAGAACAAGTATCCCCTACCTCGCATTGATGATTTATTTGACCAACTACATGGATCTCAATACTTTTAAAAGATTTACCTTCGATCTGGATACCATCAGTTGTGTGTGAAGAAGGAATACATTCCGAAGACAGCATTTCGAACCAGGTACGGGCATTATGAGTTTACAGTAATGCCTTTTGGATTGACTAATGCACCCTCTGTATTCATGGATCTAATGAATAGAGTTTTCAAGGAATATCTCGATGAATTTTTGGTGGTATTTATTGATGATATCTTGGTATACTCAAAAAGCTACGAAGATCATGAAAATCACTTGCGCATTATCTTGAAGACTCTGAGAAGACATGAATTATATGGGAAGTTTAGCAAGTGTGAATTTTGGCTTCATGAGATTTCTTTTCTTGGCCATATTGTCTCTAAAGATGGAATCTCTGTTGATCCTTCTAAGACCAAGGCAATCTAAGAATGGCCAGCACCTACGAGTATAACTGAGGTACGTAGTTTTATTGGTTTAGCAGGTTATTATCAACATTTCGTCCAGAATTTTGCCCGATTGTCTAACCCATTAACGAAGCTCACACGTAAAGGGGTTAAATTTGTTTGGACAAAAGAGTGTGAAGAATGTTTCGAAGAACTGAAGAGAAGATTAATCAATGCTCCTATATTGACTCTACCATCGGGGAATGATGGGTTCGTTATTTATAGTGATTCATCGAAGAAAGGACTTGGTTGTGTCCTTATGAAGAATGATAGGGTTATTGCCTATGCATCACGATAGTTGAAAATTCATGAAAAAAACTATCATACTCATGATCTCGAGTTAGCAGATGTGATCTTTGCTTTGAAGATATGGAGGCACTACCTCTATGGTGAAAAATGTGAGATTTATACTGATCACAAGAGTTTTAAGTATATTTTCTCACAAAAAGAACTCAATATGAGGCAAAGGAGATGTCTTGAATTACTCAAGGATTATGATTGCATGATACACTACCACCCGGGGAAGGAAAACAAGGTGGAAGATGATTTTAGGAGAAAAGATCATGGAGTTTTGAACAATATGAGAATTGAAAGGGATCCAATTTTCATGGATCCAGTGAAGATGAACTTGGGAATAACCAGGGAAGGAGAAACATCAATGCTTTTTCAAATGGTTGCCAAACCATCTTTACTAGAAAGGATTAAGAGTTCTCAGACTAATGATGGAGAATTTCAAAAGAAGATTAAAGCTGTGAATGATGGGAGATTGAGAGATTTTGTGTATGAAAATAGACTTTTGAAATTCGGGAAGAGGCTTTGTGTTCCCGATATACCTGATATAAAAAGGGAATTATTGGATGATGCTCATAGTTCCAATTTCTCTATACACCCTGGGAGCACCAAAATGTATAGAGATTTGAAGGAACATTTTTGGTGGGACAATATGAAGAGGGAGATTGCTGATTTTGTGTCAAGATGTATGGTTTGTCAACAAGTGAAAGATGGAAGGCAACAGCCTGGAGGAGTCATGCAACCTCTTCCCATACCGGAGTGGAAATGGAACAATATTACGATGGAATTTGTCATGGGACTACCAAAGACTCCTAGAAGGAATGATGAAATATGGGTTATTATTGATCGTCTTACCAAGTCAGCACATTTTCTTGCTATAAGAGAAGATCTACCACTGGAATATCTAGCAAGACTATATATTAATGAAGTTGTAAGACTTCATGGAGTACCCCTATCAATTGTTTCTGATCGTGATCCCCGTTTTACTTCAAGATTCTGGAAGAGTCTTCAGATAATCCCTGGATACTGAACTTCATTTGAGCACTGCCTACCACCCTCAGACAGACGGACAATCAGAACGGACTATTAAAACCTTATAAGACATGTTGATATCCTGCTCACTTGACTTTTAGGGTATGTGGGATCAATATTTACCTCTGGTATAATTTTCCTATAACAATAGCTTCCATTCGAGTATTCAGATGGCACCATATGAAGAGTTATATGGAAAGAGATGTCGTATACCAACCTGTTGGGATGACATTGGTGAAAGAAAACTTGTAGGTCCAGAACTGGTGGAGGAAACAATGGAAAAGGTGAAGGTAATCCAAAATCACATCAAAACAGCTCAAAGTAGGCAGAAGAGCTATGCTGATAATCGAAGGAAGGATTTGGAATTTCAAGTCGGTGATCATGTTTTCCTGAAGGTATCTCCATGGAAGGGAGTCATATATTTTGGTAAGAAAGGTAAATTGAGTCCCAGGTACATCGGACCTTTCGAAATTCTAGAAGGAATTGGGGCTGTAGCTTACCGATTGGCAATGCCGCCAAGTCTCTCCAAAGTTCACGATGTGTTCCACGTATCTCTATTGAGGAAATACATGCCTGACCCAATTCATGTACTCACCTATGAGGAATTAGAACTGGAACCCGATCTGTCTTATTGCGAAGAGCCCATCAGGATTCTTGATACGAGAGAACAAGTACTAAGAAACCGGACGACACGTTTGGTAAAAGTTTTGTGGAGAAACCATAAGATGGAAGAGGCAACGTGGGAACCCGAGGAACTTATGATGAAGAACCACCTGAGTCTTTTCTTGCGATAATATTATAGAAATTTCGAGGATGAAATTATTTGAAGGAGGGGAGAATGTAACACCCCAAGCTTCCACGATATGCTTCTCTTTGAAAAATGTGATAGCGTGTGTTGTACGCAACACCGAGTTCTAACACACCATAACCAATCAAACTAGCCATTATGAATAGTAATACCTAATTTTGAAATTATATATATTTTATATTTCAAAATGGACTTCATTTTTGGATTCAGAATATCGAATTTAGCCTAGGGTGAAATTTTGGAACTTTTCGGATAACACTTATATTTTGATGAATAGTGAAAATTACTAAATTTTAATTAAAAACAACTTTTTTAATCGAAATAATTAATAGTGATAAATTATGAATTTGAGTGGTTTTAAAGTATATTTATAATATATTTTTACCATTTAATATAATTTTGGTCATTGGACATAATTTTACAATTAAACCGGACATAAACAAGTGTCAATCTTTTGATAGTTATTATCTCTTAAAAACACGCTTTTTATTTTAACAATGAGAATTAATTTTAAATTAATTTCTGCCACTTATGTGTTTTGAATTTGGAAAAATGGATTCCATATTTGTAATCAGGATGTTCAAATTGTGTAAATAGGTAACTTTTATTTTTAGACATTTTGAATAATTACTTCGGTAAATATTTTATTTACCATGGTTAAGGGTAAATCCGGTAAATAAGGGTTAAAAAATAATATTATAATAATACTAAATTACCCTAAAACGTGTCCTATCCTTATTGGTTGATACATGTACGACCATAGGCATCTTTCAGTCGATTTTTGGACCCCATGGAGCCACTTGTAGGTGATAGGGACACTTTATTTTAATTAAGTTAAAATGAATACAAAAATGACACAAGCATATATCTTTTAGAAAAACAATTTTTACATAGGGTTATATATGTTGGATTTTCAACTATAAATATTAATTAGAAAGCTAAAAATATTTCCTACATAATTATAGTTTATTTATAATTTTTAGAGATTACATAATTTAATTTATTTATGACACAATGATGATGCAGTAATTACCATAATAGTGAACATTTAAAATAATTGATATTATAAATACCCAAATAAATATAATTTGAGAATTTTAATGAATTAAAATAATTTTATAGGATAATATGACATATTAGGATTGATTTAATTAACTTTTTTTGAAGTAATAATTCAGTTATGAGTTTCACAAAAATCAACTATTGAACAGTTTCAAAATTGACATAAAAGAGTTTTTAAAACAAATATTATATTATTAATTGATATTAAATTACTAAAAATATAAGGTTCTTCCAATAGACTTATATCATGATATTTATATCACTAATTGATCACTTGGGGGTCGCTTGGATGTATATAGTAAGTTTATTAACCATATAATATAAAAATACAAAGAGACATTGTAAAAGTGAAACTAATTAACTTAGAGTTAATACTTAAAGATAAGGTTAATATAAGTACCCAAACCTGTATAAATTCTATTGGTTGAGTGGTTTGAGACCCATCCCAACCTTAAAATTTAAATAATCCACTTTTGAGCCATTAGAAACCGAATATGATTTTATTATAAATTAATATTTCTAGCTTTTCCAAAGGTGCCTCTCACCCCTCTTATAAAAAGGAACTCCTCCTTCTCATTTCTTCACAACTTCAAAGCCTTTTGGTTCAGCCAAAATCTACCCAAATACTCTCTCAACTTCCCTCAATACAACCTAGAGGCCTTAGTTTGATCAGAAAGCCAACCTAAGGAGCCCTTTTGATCAAATCAAAAGGAAGAACCCGAAGAAGAGGTAATGATTTCACCACCATTTTCCAAGTTCCTTTCTTCTTCCACTTCTTCTTCATTTGTTATTACCATTCTAAAATAATAACTACAGTATCATATATATACTGTGATTTTATTATAAATATGGTACAACCATATTCAGTATTCTATCCACCCTTTGAATAACATGTCACCATACGTGCATACGTACGGCTTACCGTCTCCACGCCGTGGTGTAATTGTTATTCAATATATTATTATTTGGATGGGTATAATAATGATGTGTAACTCATGTAAATAATAAATATAACATGATAATGATTCTGTATATATGATATAATATCCAATTATATATTATTTTAATATCAAAATAATGATATTGTCGCTCATGCGTACGTACGGACTACCGTCTCCACGAACGCGATGAGATTCATTCTCCATCGTATCCATTCAAGTATAATTATCATTTTATGATTTAAAAATAATGTTTAAGGACTTGATATCATTCTGGATATTATTAAGATACATCCTATCCATTACAAACATGGCTTACGTAACAAAACATATAAAAGAAAACGAGTAAGTTAACACCCGAAACGACGATAATACTAAGATATTATTAACAAAGCAATGTTAAAAGACAATATATGATATCATATTAATGTATATGATTCTTTTATAATTTAATAACAATTATTTCACCATTATACAGGAGTTTAACCTACCCCAACCAAGGAAAAGTACAAGGTAAGGGTTATTTCACAATCTCTTCATTATCCAAGGTTGTTTGTACGTAATAATCTACTGGGATCTCTTTATCATCCACATCCATGTTTCTTAAAAAACAATTTCAAAACATTTATACTATTTACTAGAATATGGGTTAAAGTCATTTATACCCTTTTTTGACTTTTTATAAGATGTTTATAAAGGAATCTTTCCGTCATTTTCCAAACAAGGTGCTTTTTAACCTTTTGACAAAATTAAGGTAAGAATGTTTTTTTAACTTATACGGTGGGTGCGGTTATTTTATGCCGTTATAAAATCATCGAAGCTTCCCTTACAATCTTATAAGAATATTTTCAAAGAAATTTTTTTATTTCATAAATATATGACTCTTAAATTATTTCAAAATAGAAAGAGATATCTCTCTAAAAATAGTTTTGATTTCATCTATGTCAACATCCTTTATGGATTTTACGCTTATTTGAAGTTGATTTATTATGATACAAAACTTCTATATTGTATTGAAGGTTTTGTGATATGTTTGACTGTGGATGTGTTATTTTTATACCATTCATGGTTTATGGATGAAGTATTTACATTTTGTATGCTAGTTTTAATACGAATGTTTATGTTATGTTTAAACCTTTTCATATGGGAATTCATTGGACTTAATATGTGACAGGTGGAGCCCGCTATAGCTCCTCGAAGCATCGGTAGGTCTCATGAGACAAACTAGTGTCTTGGAACAAGGCCTTGGCAAAATCTTATTTTTAGTCTTGGCACGAGGCCTTGGCTATGTTGTTATGATAGTCTGGCATTATGCATTCCATCATTATGAAAGTGGTTATTGATATTGCATGTGATTATTCGATTAGTAGAATATCCATGTGAATAAGTAAATGGAATTATTTCATTTTATTTTTGCCATACTATGTTGAAGTTAAAGTTTAAAAAGATTTTGTTTTAGTTATACACTGCCTTAAATTTTTATTCTTATTTATGAAAGTTTCCGCTATATTGTTATCCTTACTGGGCATTTGAGCTCACCCCTTTTCTATGTTTTATTTTTCCCAAGATGTGAAGAAGTAATTTATGAATGACCTGCAGGGATAGTATATGGGGATATGAGTGTGGAATATGGAGACTATATTGTTGTAGTTTTCATTTTTATGATGTAATGTAAAACTTTATGAATATATCTAGTGTTTCCAAGGCTACTAAACCAATCGGTCTTTCGAGATTTGATCTTTCTTGTGATCATGCCAATGTTATGTAATAATACACCGACTCTAGGTAACAAGGGTCGGGGCGTTACATCCAGATTCACGAAGATTATTTGTGAAGGTGGTTCTTTCAAAAGAGTTCATGATGAAAGGAAGTTTGCAATGGCTATCAAAGACGATCAAAATTTGTGAGCATCAAAAAATTATTGAATATTGTGAAGGCTATAAAAATCCAACTGAAATTTGTGATTTTTTAATGGCTAAGTGAGATTTATGAAAGTGTATGATCTTCATGAAGGAGGTTTCTCTGTGAATTTTGGTCAAGATTTGCAAAATAAGTGATCTATGTGAAAGTTGTGCATTTCATGAAGTCAAAATATACTTGTGAAGAATTGTAAAGTTTAGTGAAGGTTGTGAGCTTCACGAAGGAATTGGGCATCACAAAATTAACAAAAAGTGATTGCCTAGTAAATATGTGGTAAAGTGATATTCATCAATTAGATGAAAATTGGACTTCAACAGAGCATTTATCTACAACTAAGGATGAATTTATTATTGATAATTAAGGGATCTATAAGTATATAAACTAAATGTGGATCCTTTTGAGATAAGTGAGGAAAGGAAAAGGAAGAAAGTGATCCTTTCCACTGGCAGTGAGACACAGAAGGATGAATGAGGGAGTGACCCTTGGGAAGTAGTGGGATGTCCCTAAATCTTGTAAGGAAATGAGCCTAGGTATAGAAGTGATCTATCTCGAATATTGTAAAGGTAGTAAGCCTGGTCATAGATGTGATCTATCCAAAATCGTGAATTGGAAGTGGGCTATAATAAATTTGGTACATTATGCTCCTTGGATGTAGCCCAGTGAGGGTGAACCAAGTAAAAATCTATGTGTCACTGTTCTTTATTTCTTGGTTTAATTTATACACATCATCATCAGATAAAGTTGGAAAGTAAAACAGCTATATAAACACTAAATAGAAAAAAAATTGACCCTTATAACAAAGAGTTCAATATCTAGTGGGGCAGGAAGAATTTCGTAAAGAATATACATACCCTAATTCACCCCCTATCAGGGTATCTAGGACCATTTTGGACCTAATAAAAGACTATCCAGACACTAGAGGATATGTTGAGATCATGTATCTTTAAATATAGTGGATCTTGGGAAAATAAATTTCCATTGGTTGATTTTTCCAACCATAATAGGTATCACTCATCCATCGACATAGCCCCATTGCAGCTTTGTAGGAGAGTCCATGTTATTCTCCATTTTGTTGGGATGAGGTTGGGGATTCATCAGTTCTAAATCCCAATGCGGTGAAGATCATGAAAGAGAAGGTTTAGGTTGTTCATGAGAATATGAAGGATTCACTGGACCGACATAAGTCTTATACTAATCGTAGGAGGAGACCCTTGGATTTTAAGGTTGGATACCATGTGTTATTAATGGTTTCTCCTCAACATGGACAGAAGAGGTTCCGTAGGGGGATTAAGATCTCTTCTTAGTTTATTGGGACTTTGAAGGTGTTGGGATGAATTATTGAGGTGGTTTATCAACTAAAACTCCCAATATGACTATAAATGATTCAAGATATATTACATGTCTCTCAGCTTTTTTGGTATCTTCAAGATGACTCCCATTTCATTCACTATAGAGTGTTTTATGTCGAGGATGATGCGATGTTCATGGAGTAGCCAATAGAGATCCAAGATCATCAGGAGAAGGTACTTCATGAATGGACCATTCCTTTGGTTCATATGCTATGTAAGTATGGTGTCCTAGAGGAGAGTACTTAGGAACGTGAGATCGTATGTGTGCCTAGTACCCGGAGTTGTTTTGAGTTTTTCCTTGTTATGTTTTTCTTTTTTGATGTGATGTTTGGATATTTTTGGTTTATGAGATGTTCTATTTCTTTAATGTGATGTGTGTTAAACCTTCCAGTATATGAAGAGGTGAAACCTAATTACTAATCAAGACATGTTATATGATTTCACATATTAAAACAATGTGATCGAGTTAGTTCCACCCAAAGTAGAAAATATCTTAATATGGGAGATGGAATTTCTTGTTTTTTGTACTTTGGGACATGTTTTGGGATGGTTGCAGTGATTATTAGATTTAGTATGGTATGAGGTGGTGTGATTGCATTTTGGTTGTAATGATATCATTGAGAGGTATCTTGTGGTATGATTGTTTAATCATTTTTCCATATTTTCTATTTGGGGTTTGGTTTTGATTATCAAGGATGATAATATTTTGAGAATTATATGATGTAATAATCCAAACTTTTAGACCCATTACATTTTAGTAATTCTGGTGGTATAGGTTTCTAGGGGAGTCCTGAGAAGTTTAGAGGAAAAAATGGGGAGATGGACCTGAGATCTCTGCTCAGAGGCGTCCTACAACATAAAGGATTGACTATTATATAGAAGAGAGTAGTTGAAAAATGGAGAGGAAAATTATGGTGTAGAATATTGGGAGGATATTTTTAGTGCCTCTTCCATTTTTTCATAGTTTTAGAATGGTCACCCGACTATGACATGGAGTTTGGGAGGAGAGGGTTTGGGGATTCCTTTGTTTTCGTAGTATCTGCACTATAGATTTGGGTTGCGGCATAGCCTCTTCTTTGATTAAGGTTTCTGAAACATTTACCTTCCAATTGAACCATGGTCCCTTCTCCTATATTTTTATATCTATGATGTGGATACATCAATGATTTTCAGAGGGATATTTTTACCAACTAAGAAGTAGTGTGTTCCCTCACCTTTGTGATGTAGTTATATCATTTTCATAAATTTTCTAGTGTGGTGAAAGGGGATGTGTTGTGGTCTTATGTTTTACAAACTAGCTATAAATTCTAAAACCCCCATGAACCCCACAATTCTATTAAATTTCTTCTCAATTATTAGGTGATTCAAGTGTGTCCTATGGAGTAATTTCGGCCTCCTTTCAATGGATTTCAACCTCAACCATGTGAGATTGATCCTTGGTGGTTTCAGGTGAGTCCCCCCTCTTTTCTTCTCCCTGTTTCTCCATATTTCTCTATATTTTTTATTCATAATAAGCTTATTTCAAGGTAAAACTATATTTTAATGATTATTTTCTAAGAATATATTGTGGGGTGTTGTGTTTTGGGTGGTTAAGGTGTTCTCCTTCATCTAGGTGATTGGTGGTGATCTCCCTCTTATTCTAACCTTGTGCAGTGGTCTTAGAATCTCTGTTTGAGGTAGGGGATCCTTTCCTTATACTCAAGTTTTATCATGTGGGAGGGTTTATTCCATTGTTATCTTATTATAAGATAGTATAAAATATCCTAATGAAGATAATTAATTGGTTTAATTTAAATTGATGGGGAAGGGGAATGAAACACATGTTTTATTGCGTTTCATATTATTTGATATTGAGATTTTACAGGCTTGATTCCTTACTGAAAGTCATGTATATAAGGGTATTTTTTTATTCTATAGTTTATATGTTTGTGGAACCATGTTGTGTGGTTTTTTATGTCACTTTAAATGAAATTAGATAAGACCATATATTTAGATAATAAATTAATTGCATATAGATATTATGGATTGTTTGAGAATTCCCATGAAATAAAGAAGGGGAAGTGATGAAAGTCCCCTTTATAAATATGAAAAATTATATGTGATTGATGTAAAAATCATTGTGATGATAATTGAATGTGATATATAGAGGATATTATCAGAAGTGGTTGTGATGTGTCTATTGTATTGAGAAGTAGTGGAAATGTGGGGCTTATTGGCATGTAAAAGTTGGGTTGTTATTTTGTTTTTGTGGCGTTGTTCTATTTTCCTAGTAGTGATTAAACATTTTGTTAACAATGAAACTATAATGGAATGGGTTGGTTTGGCTAGTGAACTCTCAAATTAAAATGAGAATTTTTTCTTAAATGGTTGTTGATTAATTTGAAACAAAAAGTATGAAATATTGAAATGAATGGACTGGAATAATGAATTGGTTGGTAAAGGGAAATCTAGAAATTGAATTAACATTAAAAGAAAGAAACATGGTTGTGGTGTGTCTTTTTTGTGTGGTGTTTTTCATTTAAAAGTGGTAGAATAATTGATAGAGGTTGTGAGGCTTGTGGTAATTTTGTGAGTTGGGATGAAACTCTTATTGTGAACCCTTAGGTTGGGCTTGTGTGTTGAGGATTATATATATATATTTTTTATGTTCATTATGATTTCTTTAAAAACCCCACCCGTGTCAATAACTTTTTGAAAAAAACCTAATGTTTTGGGGGTATATTTTCCAACATCCCAGTAGTGAGGATGGATAGATGGTTTCCCTATATTCCCTACTCTATTTTCTAGGAGACATTAACATGCACATGCTATGATGTCCAAAATTCAAAGGTGCACTGTGGTGATGTTTGATGATATGACTTATTATAGGGGTTGTGCATAGTAGGATGAGGGCATGAGGTTGATGTTCTTAATGTTCATAATTCCCTACTCTTATGGTTATGGCTATTATTGAGATGTGATGTGATGACCTAGGTGTTTGTGGGTGTGATGTGATCTGATGTAATAGTCTAAGTGTATGCGGGCGAGATATGATGTGATGTGATGGACTTGGTATCTTCAATAAAGTTTATATAGGGAAGATATGGGAGCGCTAGGACATATGAAGTTGGGGTGTGAGAATGGAAAATTAGTAGGAAAGTGGTGTGGGGTACCCTTTTTATCAATATTCTTCTTATTACATTACTATACATGGATGTGTTATTTTGTGAGAGTTCCATAGTGAGGAAGATATTTATCATATAACCTATTTAGGTGTTGTTGGATCTTCTATTTTCTCACTAGTGCATTAGTATTATCTTTTCACATATGCATGAGAGACTTTGAGCATGATCTTACTGAGTATACTTGTATTCTCACCCTGTGTACATAAAACCTATTTGTTTAGGTTTCTATGAGGACTACATGAATCTTGTAGGATATTACTAGTCATAACTTTTGAGATACTATTGAGTCATTGATATAGGTTTTTTAATTTGGGTATTTATTTGGGGATTCCTTGTATTTGATTACATTATTCATAAATTATGGGATGGTTTTAGTTACTTTATTTTATATTATATCATGGAGTTAATTGATCCTTGATACATTATCTCCCGATACTATATTGTTATAAAAGGTAAGTGACTTCGATATGTGATATTTTTATACCATTGGTGACACTCACCAACCTGAGGCCCACATGATTCAGGACTCAGGGGTCATTATCCTTCTTCCTTCATTGCCGGCCTAGGATTGGTAGCTTCAGAGGTTGGGCATCATGATATAATATATAATAATATTATCTATAAATACTACCAAAAAATAATCAAGGTAATCTATAAATACTCTATTCATTAAATCCATAAATATAGTAGGGGAATTAGTAAGACCAAATGGAATCACAATAAATTTATAGTATCCATACCCTGTAAAAAAAATACTATTTTGGGTATATCCTTCTTATTAACCCTCAATTAATGATATCTAGAAAAAAGGTCAATCTTGGAAAAGTATTTAGATCCTCATAATTGATAAAAAAATCATTAATATAGGGTATAACATACTTTGATAGTGATCTTTTTATGTTTCTGGTAATCTATGCAGAGACACATTGACCCATATTTCTTCTTAATGAAAAGAATAGGTGCACCCCATGGTGATGCACTAGAGAATATGAATCCCTTATCAAGATTCTATCATAGTTGCTTCTTAAATTCCTAAAAATCAATTTGAGCCATTTTATAAGGAGAATTTGAAATAGGTGAAACACTAGGTATGAGTTCTATTAAAAACTCAACTTCATGATTCATAGAAAGACTGGGAAACTCTTTTAGAAAGACATCAAAAAACTACTATAAAATATCTATATACTCAATTTTGAGTTTCTAACAAACCCTATTAGATAAATACACTTAATTTATATGAATTAATACCCACAAGATATAATTAATTTCCATTAGAAGTTTATATTGTTCCTAGAACTGATAAACGATCATAGGTTCATTTGGAATATGAAATGTGACTTTGCTTCCCTAACAATTGATATGGGCTCCATAAAAATAAATCCAATCCATTACTAGAATAAAATATAGTTCATCTAAAGGGATAATTACAATATTTGTAGGAATCACTTTCCCAAAAACATTAAATAAAGTGGAACTATAAACTTGAGATGTATCCATTGTACCATTAACTGTTTTCACCGCTACCTCGACATCATATCACTGAGGTTATAAATTAACATTCCTTAAGAATTTTCTTGATATAAATGAATTCATATAACTAAGATCAAATAGGGAACTTCAATATTTGATCATACCTATTACCTCCTCAAATTCATCCCTCTATCCCCAATCACATACTAAAACCAAAATGGTTTGCATGATCATCAAACATCCTTAATCAGAGTGATCAATCATATAATCATGAAATATCATTCAAAGGATATCTAAATCATGATGTCTTCTTCTAAATCCATGAAACCACAAGTTTAACCTAGATTATCCATGGTCATTACCAAAACTTTATAATTTTATCCTATACTTAAACTTATCCCCAGGGTTTTTACTAAATTTCTCTAATCCTAATCTCCAAAGAGTAACTAAACCTTGATCTGATACAAACTATAAATACTCTATATTTCCATACTTAAACATTATATATTTTTATATGAATATTAAATATATAAAATTATGATACATTCTAGAACTGTAATAGTTTAGTGTCTTGGATATTAGATACATAAAGATCTTATTTAGGAACATTCTTCATCATCTCTCATAATTTCCTTCTCACTTTGTACACTTCTTGACATTCCATACTCAAAAACTTTCTTCATAACCTAGGGAAAGGAAACATAATAAAGGGTGAGATCATATGATTAGTAAAATTAAACATGGAATATATCAATCGATTATCATATGAAAGAACAAGATAAGTATAATGGTATGAGATTATAAAAACAACTTATAAAGTTCTTACCCAATATTTCATAGATCATAAACATTATCCATGTAATAATACTTTATCATTTCAGAAAAAATGTATCATAAGAGTAAAGAATCATCATAAATCAACCATGAACTACATTTTTATATCATAATCATAAAAATATGTCATATGAGTGTGGCACCATTATAGTAATTAAAACCATTTCACATGTTAAGGTTAACCATAAAGACCATCAAACAATTATGAGCCAGACATCAAAACTAGTTCCCATATCATAACGGATTAGTCATCACCACCTATTTACCAAAGTGGATTAGAAATCCCTATTTCCCATATCATATCATTCACATAGAATTATTTCCCATAATTATATCATGATATATATAACATCACCCAATGAATTAGAGGTCCATATAAATCTAAGACCACCCATTACATAATGAAAACTATATATATATGTTCCATAAGATCACAAAACATTCATCTTATCATCATATCATAACCCGTGAAAAGAAGATAGGGTTCATAAACCTTTTATAAATTACTTCATAGGATAATACATGAAAAATAAATGGGTTTCATAAATGTATCATCATCATAATCATAAACCATATAGATAAACAATAAGGACTCTTGTCACAAATCAAGACGGTATGCCATCTAACCCAACACCTGAATCGGTATGAGATAAGTCTTGAAGGGAATTCTCAATCCCCACAAGCTAGAAAATAGTGTCGGACATTAAAATAATCCAATGGGAATGATTTATCCCAATAAACAACCAGGATCAAAATACTAAAAACTGAACATGAAAAAAAAATCCAGCAACTGAACATCAATAAATATACAAACTGATCCAATACAACATCTGGCGATCATAAAAAAAATTGAGTACAAAAAAACTTAACCTAAACCACAAAATATGATCTCCATGTGACCTATTCATCACCACCAACCACAAGACCAACCTAATCCAAAGGAGAGCTAAATTGGAAACCTGAACCTTTAAAATAGTCCGGGTCTACCGACATCGAGTGGCACAAATAGGGTGTGATCATAAAACATCTCAGTAGGCAATGACCGTAGAGTATATGAATTTATTTTCTTGAAACATTCTACAAACAATATTTTTAAATACATTTAGAAAATAAGACTTTTTATTATTTTGAACAACCAAAAACGGTTTTCTAAAAATTTCCTTTTTAAAACAACACACACAACTTTCATTTTCAAAAATAGTTTCACTTTTCACAACCTAGTTCATAACCAAACCCCAAATAATAATCCATACCAAGTGATAAAAAGGGGATACATAGAAAGTAAGGAAAAAAAATAAGTAGGCATAAAGTAGTAGGGATAATAACCAACTTGCAACAATGGTAAAATATAACATATAGATAGATAATCATGGGAGCTTCGTAAACATATATAGAGGAAATATTTGGATGTACTCATTTGGGACTCACCTTCCATAATATGGTGCAACTCCCTAGTCAATAACCAACTAGCCACTCTAAACCATCCAATCTAGTGGCACTTCTCACCTTGTCACTCAGTAAATCCAGGTGGTACCAACCCATCTAATTGGGGTCGACAAGAAACCATTACTAAACCCTCTAGATGAATCCCAAGAATTACATGATTAAAGTAATTGTTGAAACATGGCACAACTACTATAACCCATAGGTTACTCATGCACAAGACACTAGATGGGAATACATATCAAGGTCTAGTGGTCTCCAGATATAAGCCAAAACCAATAGTGTTCCCATGCATGATCCACTAGAGGGGATCCTATCCTAAGGTCTATTGGTCTCTAAACATAATACATGACATCATAGACATACATGAAAATATATTTCATTCAAAATAATATTCATTTAATAATTAAAGTTCACATGGAAACCACTATTTTCCATAATCAAAAACATTTCCCCAAAAATCACAAAATACTAACCAGGCCTTCATGCTACCCAAAATTTCAATTCATCTTTCAAAACATGAAAAGATTCCCACTAGGCCCATACATCACATTATTTCCAAAACCAATTTCCAAAACATCACAAGGTACCAATAATGACTTTACATCACTTCACATCAAAACCAATCTATCAAAGAAAATGCAAAGTGCCAACTGGGCCTTTAACACTTCCAATCCAAATACAATTAAAAATCCATTTACACACCATTTTCAAAGTCAAATTAAAAAAATGTAACAAAAAAAAGTGCTAAACATTTATGTTTCACCACTTAGTTACCAAGTAGGTCTTAAATTTCTAAGTGTGCCTTTTTACCAATACTTCAACATACCATATCTCAAAATTATAAATGGGCCAAGATTTCAGAAACAAGTTTGAACCACATTTAAAGTCACATAAAGCACCAAATCACTATTTAGAAATCAAGTAACCATTATGGAAAAAGAAAGAGTAAAGGGCGAAGAAGCCTTTGGAAAACTATGGTTCAAGGAAGATCCAATTCTATCAAGGTTATAAATGGTCCTCAAGCAACCATTAAGAAAACAAATTTTTTTAGAAGAATCCAACACATAATTTTAAAATCCAAAACCAATTATAAATTCATTTAAGAAAACCCAAACCAATAATTCAATGACACTCTTCACATATTCATGGAATCACCCAAAACCCTTTTTAAAGAAACATTACTTTCTTTCAAAACAACACAACATGATACACATAAGCGTCACATAATAAAAGTCACAAATATCTAAATGCACTATCCAATTCATAATACAACCACATTAACAAAACCTAAATAAGGAAAAACACCACCCAAAACACCAAATTTCACTTTAAAAGTTAAATTTTCATTTTTTCAAACACCTTTAATGCATTTACATATAGGAATAATTAAAGAATCCATTTGGATAACCATTTCAAACCCAATTTCCATCATGAAAACACAAAAACAACTTATACTAAGACATCAAAAGCAGGATTATATATTTTTTGAAAGCATTTACGAAAAGATCAAGCATCAAAGGAATGTTTAGGAAAGAAAATGGATGGAAACACCAACCTCAATGATGTGCGAATGAGATGAAACCTTGGGAGAAGGAAGAACCGATCCCGAGAAAAAATCCACATACCCTAACATCAAATTAATTGAACCACACATCAAACCTAACCCTTAGGGTTCAACCAAGTAGAAATCACCACTAAGATAAACCAAGAAACCAAGAGAGAAGGAAGAGGAGAAGAGGAAATCGACCAAAAACTCAAAGAAACTCATCTAGAAACTTTTAATGGGATTCAATAGAGGAAGGAGGGAAATAGAGGAGGATCTTGGACCCACCATGGTGTTCCTAGGTTGAATAAGGGAGGAAAATCCTGAAATAGGCTTAAAATAATGGTGGGGGAAAAGAGGAATTTCACACTTTTAATGATATGAGAAACTCACATGGTTTGCTGCATGGTTTGACAAACCGTTCACCAATCATTCAGACCCTTCCAGAGAAGAGGGTTACCCACATGGGATGGATTCTTGTTTTCGAAAACTATGAAACAACCATGAAAAACACCATTTTCCAATCTATATAACCCCTTGCATGCTTTCCACATGGTTTACTCTAACCATGCACAGGTTGTGTGCCATGCCCCAAACATCAACCCTCAAGCCGCATGATTTTTCAGTAAAATCACATGATTTGTCACAGGCCATGATCAATCCATGCAATCCAAATCATCCAAGAATAATATGAACTGGAAACATCCCCGGTCTTAATAGGCCACACAGTTAACCCTCAAACTGTGCATAAGCCAAAAAGCCACCTGAAACCTGCCAAACTCAAAAATTAAAATCAGGAACTCAACCTAAACCCCATAGAAAAGAACCAAAGAAAAGAAAAAAATAAAATAAAATAAATTCCAAGATCAAGGTGTGACAATTATCTACCCCCACAAAGACTTTATGCCCCTAGAAATTCACCCAACTACACAAGGAACAAAGCTCAATCTAAAACCTGAATGAATTTGAATGGAACCACAAACCTTGGGGGTGACCTTCCACTCCACAATTCAAACCTAATAAAATTCAAGAGAAACCACAGTGAAAAGTATCATGATTTATAGGAGGGTTCTCCCCACCATAAGATACTGACTCGGATGACCAACATTGTGATTCCCAACATGATGGCACCGATGCGGGAAAACCTACATGAGCTAACCCAAAATTCCCCGCACAAGATAAACAAAAAATCCACTAGAATCAAGAATTATTAACAATTTCATCATAGTCCAACCAATACAGGAATTACTAGTTGAACTAAAAGACCTCCCACACAATATGGAAAACCCACAAAAAATATCCAAACTAAATAGAAAAAAACCACAACTCATTATTTCTACAAGATCCACACATCTCCTAAACGAACACAACCGATAACCATTAATGATCCACAAAAAGGACAAGCACAAACAAGAGAGAATAACTAATCAAAGGCTCACATCCAAAATACAAAACCATTAGAGTTCCAAGAGAACAATTCCACCAAAATTTTCACAATAAGGAGGAAATTACAAAAATCAAAAGAACCATGAAAGAGGAACTCAAATTATTATCATTCTAAACTTCCCTACACCCTCGGGGATTCCTAAATACATGAAAAGCTTCACTATATGGCCTATTATTAGATCCCCAATGCCTTGAAGCATATATTTCCCCACATTACAAAGTTGAAACCCTTTGATCAAGACTTCTTACTCAAGAAACACTTCTTACAAAAATTATCCAAATGACTCAAATGGCTACAACAGTGACACGTATTCATATGACTATGAAAAGGTGAATTTGAATTCCCAAAAAAAACACACCGAAAGAACATAAGAAAATGATATGATGAGTGGGAATCCAAAGATGATGAAATGGAATTCTCAGAAACAAGTTCCTCTAGAACACACCTCTCACTAGATGGGGAACTTTCATAAATGATGAGAAATACTGGTTCATAAACCTTCACCAACTGCACTTAGAAATCAAAATTATCTAAGAATGCCTTATCCACTAAATTATCAAAATGAATATCCTTGGAGGAGAGAGATCACTCCTTAATATCAAAATGGAGACACCAAATGAAAATAGGAGCTTTCAACTAATCCTGTGATGCTACCTCTAGAGAAAAGGAAACCAGCTCCTCAAAGTGATCAATATAAGCCTTCACTGTCTGCTAGCCTGGATAAATAATCATGATATCTTCCACTTTCTTCACCTTCACCTCCTCAGGTATAAACCATATGGTGAAAGTGGTATTAAACTCTTCCCATGTCATCCCAACTTGTTGTGATGATAGAGAAATCACCTTCTATTGATCCAAACATGGCCCTCAAACCAACCCAGAACAAAAAAAACTGTCACATATTTGGGAGTTCCCAATGATATGAAGACACTCTAAAATTCCTCAAGCTATTCCTCAATATATAACATAACTCATCACCATGGAAGATAGGTAAGAATCAAGAGAAACCTAAAACTGGGCAAGACCCACTAGAAACTTTAGGGACCTTTCTAGACAGCATTATCTAAACAACACAAGGAGTACAAGACCATAATCAACATCAACCTAAAACTTAACCAAAAATAACATCTAAAGCTCAAAAAATAGTCTAGTAAGCTAAGCACTAAAAACCCAACCAAAAATACTCTTTTAAAAAACCATTGTGTTTATTAGAATTCCAAACTGCCTTCTTCTAAGGCCACTTTACAAATTCCAAAACCCATTTTTCCAATCCAACTCAATCATCGAGTTCTACTTTTATAATAAAAACCATACCTAAAAATATTTTTCCCTTTTGAAAATCGATTTTCCCAAAACCATTTCCCCTTTGAAAGGCCCTTTTTCTAAAAAACTATTTCCCTTTCAAAATCAACCCATACCAACCAAAATCAAACCAAATCACAACTCACACCAAACTCCCATGGTGAGAAACTAGTGTCCATGCATAACCCAGTGATAAGGTTAGTGGGACATGCCCCAAGTAAGCATCAAAAACTAAGGGGACCATAAACCATGCACTCAGACTCTACATTGGTCACTAATCCATGTGATATCACAAAATGAAACCATATCACTTCCATTTTCATTCCTCAACCATACCCCAAAAAACTAAAACAAAAGCCTCAAATCCCAAACCACCCCTAGAAACTCAAGGATCAGAATGAACATGGGTTCATGATGTTCTTACTGTACCTACCTATTGAGTCCTAACAATCCAAATATCTGATCTACCTGACACCCCAAATAACAAGACACTCCTTAGATACTATTTTTTCATGAACCAAGCCAGTATTCCATCCAACCAAACACCCAAACCAGTCTGAGATAAGGCCAGAAGGGAATTCCCAATCTCCATGGTCTAACAACTAGTGTTGGGTATCAAAATAATCCAATGAGAATGATTTAACTAAATAAACAACCGGGATCAAAATACAAAAAAATGAACATGTAAAAAAAATACACAAACTTAATATCAATAAATATAAAAACTAATCCAAATACAATAACTGATTATCATAACAAAAACCGAGTACAAAAAAACTAAACCTAAACTACAAAACATGATCTCCATGTGACCTCTTGGTCACTGCCAACCGCAAGGCTGACTTACTCCAATAAAGAACCAAACCAGAAACCTAAACCTAAAAAATAACTTGGGTCTACCGATGCTAAGTGGAATAATTATGGTGTGAGCGTAAAACATCTTAGTAGGAAATCGCCACAGATTCCATTCATTTTCTTTCCCAAAAAAGTCCACAAATACTAGTTTAAAATACATTTATAAAATAATATTTTAATTATTTTGAACAACCAAACATGTATTTCAAAAAATTTATTTTTTAAAACAACACACACAACTTTCTTTTTAAAAAATAGTTACACTTTTCACAACCCAATTCAAAACCAGTTCCCAAATGAAAATCCATTAAAAGTGATAAAAAAGAGGATATAAAAAAAGTAAGGAAAACAAAACAAGTAGGAATAAATTAGTAGGGCTAATAACCAACATGAAACAATAGTAAAACAGGACATATAAATAGACAATCATGGGCACTTCTTAAACATATCTAGAAGAAATCCATGGACTCACTCAATTTGGACTCAGTTACCAGAAATGGTGAAACTCCTTAGTCAATAATCAAATAGCCACTCTAAACTAGGAAGTCAAGTGGAACGCCCCACCTGGCCTCTCAAAAAATCTAGGGGGCACCAACCCTTCTAACTAGGGTAAACAAGAAACTATCACTCGACCCTCTAGAATATTTCCATGAATGACATGATAGAATTACTCTATGAAACATGGTATAACAACCATAACCCACAACGTCTTCATGCCCGAGCCACTAGAGGGGAACACATCCTAAGGTATAGTGGTCTATAGAAATAATCCATAGCTAACAATGTTCCCATGTATGATCCACTAGGAGGGATCCCATCCCAAGGTCTAGTGGTCCCCAAACATAAGCCAAGTAATCAGGAACATACATGAAAATCCATTTCTTTCACAAGAACATTCATATAATAATGAAATCTCACATGGAAAACCACCATTTTCCATAATCAAAACCATTTTACCAAAAATAAAAAAATACCAACCAGGCCTTCACACCACCCAAAATTTCAATTCATTTTTCAAAACATGCCAAGATTTTGATTGGGACTATGAATCACATGAGTTTCAAAACAAATTTCCAAAACATCACAAGGTACAAATTGGTCCTTCACATCACTTCACATCAAAACCAATATTTTAAAGAAAACATAAATTTCCAACCATACCTTTAACACTTCTAATACAAATACATTTACAAATCCATTTCCACACCATTTCAAAATTCAAAGTGAAAACATGTAATAATAGAAAAGAACCAAATGATCCTTTTTCTCTACTTAGTTACCAAGTATCTATTAAATTTCCAAACATGAATTTATACCAATACTTCACCAAACCATATATCAAAATTCTAATCAGGCCAAGCTTTTAGAAACATGTTTGGACCACATTTAAAGTCACATGAAGCACCAATTCACCATTTATAAATCAACGAAACATTTTAAAAAAATAAAGAGGAAAGGGAGAAGAATCCTTTAGGAAACCATGGTTCAAGGAAGAACCAATTCTATCACGGTTCCAAATGGGCCTCAAGAAACCATTAAGAAACCACACATTTTTAGAAGAATCCATCACATAATTTTTTAAACAAAAACCACTCAGAAATTCATTTAAGAAAACCCAAACTAATCATTAAATGACAGTCTTCCCATATTCATAAAATCACCTAAAACCCTTTTTAAAGAAACATCACTTTATTTCAAACCAACACAACACTACTACAAATATGGCTTATAATAGTGATAAAAACGGCCTTTAACAACGCTAAAAAAGAGATGTTAATCTTGGAGAAGATAAAGGGGGGGTCCCCTTTATTAGCGCTAAGCAAGAGCTGATAAAGGCAGTATTTATCAGCACTATTTTCAGCACTGATAAAGGCCAAAGATCCTGTCCAAAATCAGAACCTGCACAGAACCTTCCCAGCACCTGCACACATTACAACACCTGCACAGAGTCCAAACATCACCTGCACACAGCACACACAACACCCACACACAAAGCACAAAAGAACAAAAATGATACATACATTTACTTGAAATCATGAATACAAAACAACACACTTCTATATACATTTCAAATAATGTTTAATTTGGTTACAATTACATTTATCCAACAAACAGTTAAAAAACAATGACGTTCCTTCCTTTTTGCATCCATCCATTCTAAAAAATTGTCGTCCATGGCGGCAGTTTCCGAACAAAGCATTCGAACTGAGGAAAAAGATTTCACCTACATAATAAAACAAATATCATGTTAGTAATATAATAATGAAATAAAGAATGGGGTTGCTAAATGGAATTATATTAGTGAGGCACAAAGCATAAAATAACCAATTAACGAAATTAGTGCATGGTTAGGGATAATCATCTATAATAATCAAATGTACCAATGTTTAGTAGAACATGGGCTATTTAATGATTCGAGGGTGAATAGATAAACCTACAGTTTGGTTCTAAGGTTATGATGGTCTCACATTAAAGCGGGTTACCCTCATATATCCCTCATTCCACTCAATAAAATCCTTTTCACGCACAATCCTCCTTCTCCCTTCCCCCATGGGATATCTCCCTTACTTTTGAGATAAATCAAATATTATCAATTACATTAAAAGAGTGGTGGAATATCTTCAACCCTATTATCCTCCTCTATTGGATACCAATGATGGGCCTTTTGCAACAACATTAAACCTTGTATATATACCTATAGCCACGGTTTAATACCATGTCTATATATCCCCCCATTCCATAAAAAAGAAGCACCCCTGCCCCCTTCCTTAGCACAACCCCTATACACTTCCCACCCTCGAGCACACCCCCTACCCCTGCACACTCCCTGCCCCCTGAACACCCCCTGCCCCCTTTCCCAGCACACCCCTTCCCACTGCACTTCCCCCTACCCATTGCACACCCCCTGCCCACCCCCTACATATTTCAAAAGAACCAAACACACCATCTACCCCTTCCCCTACCACTTTTCCCCCTTCCCCCTCCCCCATAAAACCACCCCTACCCTCTCACCCTGTCCCCTGCACATCATAAAGAAAATACCTTTTATGGAAATTATGCTCAATTTACATTATACACATCATATATATCAACACATTCTCATGTACTTTCATTCAATGTAAATACACATATATAGACTCTCTACATCTCATAAGAAAACCCTCTTTAAAATTCACAAACACATTAAATCCATTTGAAAACACCCATCACACAAATTTATCATTTCTTTAAACACATTTAAAGGACTTAAGCATAAAAATCCACAAGAAATACAACTGCATTCATTTTAAAAATAACTTTCAAGTCTATACACACCCCAAATTCCTTTGATAACACATTTTTAACCACACAAACATTTCATATAGTACACTTAGAAAGAAAATACAGCATAATAAAATCATCATATAATGTAAAAGCATGGAATCACCTACATAAAGCTTGGAATCTTCCAAAATCTACTGGAAAACATAAAACCACACCTCCAAAATACCTTAATAAAGACTGATTAAACATTAATATTGAATATATTAATGGAAACCCATGTTTAACCTGTGGTATTCCATGAGTTTAACATCCCACAAGGATAGAGGGTCATGATTTAATGTCTTACAGAGATGTAAGACCTGGGTGGATCAAAACACTTATAAAGGTGGATCAGGTAGGTACATCTCTAGGAGGGAGCACCTGAAATGTTTACCTGATAGATGGATCAAAACTCCCAATGAGGTCTGACCCAAGTGTGGTGCATCCCATAAAGGTAAGGTTTCTCATTTTGAAGACTTATTCAGATGCCACTAAGGGAAATACAAGAGGGAAAATGAGCGAAGGTGTGCCCCAGTGAGGGGATCACCATGGTTTACCATTGGTTGGGATTTAACATCATGGGGGCTTCCTAAATACCCTATTTAGAATAAAAGGATCAAAACCCATATATTTAAAAGAGGTATGTTGTGGGTATTACCCATGGTTAGCTTCCCTCCACACTAGGAATACTCTTGGTTGGATGAGTATGGGTTTTGTGGGGCTTATGCATTGTCAGATTCTCAGGTTCTTCCAATAGTAGCAATGGGATGAATGGGACATACGTTCTAATATAGACCATGTGAATGGCGTGATCCTTGTAAAGAGGCACGAGGCACAAAAAAAATGTGGAGATTTCTGTAAACATTATTTATGGTGGCCATAGGGTTCATTAGACTCCCCATACCTTCCATAAACACCTCAAAACATCACAAGGACCAGATTCTACATGATGGTGCATCACATGGTTGATTCTTTTGATGATGTACTGGTCGTTTGAGCTTGGATTTCATCTCAACCAGCCTTTCCCTTACTTGAATTATCCTGGGACACATATTTTGGTTCCAAAAATTCCCTCAACGATACCGATTATCTCATGCATCTACCTAGAAATAATTGTGCAAGTCAAACAACAACACATGTGCTCAAATACAAGTTCAAACAAACGAGATACAGAAAATGGATTTTGTTGATCCTCAGTGGTTTCGTTGTTCACCACATATGAACTTCACACCATCATGCCTTACTTCAATATTGATTTGTTCAAAGATCAATAATATAAATCCGGGGATAGAAAACATTGAGTAATAAATTAGGATTTCAATACATCGGAGCATTCTCAATTCACCAAATAAGGTTGGAGGATAATAAATGATCATATATAGATAACATAAGTGGTAAGAATTCACCTTCATCCTATTTGTGTACAATCTTCCATCAGGTATGTTGCCCATTCATTTCTAAACACATGTATATCATCTTCTGAATATGAGTTTTTGCGACAGTCATGGTAGTACTGAAAAAATATAAATACACAAAGGATTAATAAATATTTTAAATGAACTCATAATTATTTTCAAAAATACCTCATTAGGGATTCTAGTTTGTTGATGAAATACAATCTCTTTCATAAATTTACAAACATAATAATTACAGTCCTTTCCATTTGTTTGTTTTGGACACTACAGAAACATCAACAACAATAAGTAATTTGTTTTGATATGTGTTTGGATAGTGAAATGTTATTATATATACCCGGATACTTTTCCAGTTGCAGATCCTATAGGCATTCTGATCCTTAGTCCCTAGATTCATTCCATGCATTAGACGATATTGATGCACCGCCCTATCATAACAGAATCCTCATTAAAAGATAACAAAAATTATATAACTAGATATTTAGTTTTAAAATGTTGGATCTAGTGTATTACAAATTAACAAACGCCATCATGCGTGGTCAGATTGTTGGATATCCATGCATTGAATCCAGAAAATAAATCTTTGGAGTATCCAAATTGACTGCAATTAGCATCCAATGTGCCCTAAAAATACAAAAAGGAATAAGTAAAGAAAGAAATGAAAATATAGTTGATATGATTAAATTGTAGAGTTTTACCCCTGCATCATTGGTATTAAAAAAATTCTATCATCCATAATTTTGTTTTCAAACATTATTTGAGCAGGGATGACATTATTGCAGCCTCTTTATCAAAATCTATTTCATCTTTTGAAGATGTGGTGTGAGGACTAACGAGTCCAAATTTTTGTTCATGGGGAGATCCCTTCAATTGTTTTTCATATATACGTCTGTGACAAATATAAAATGTATTTAGTAAAAATTATCACAGTATATCAGCTTTTGTAATATCAAATCATGAAAACTTACCTCATGTATACATTTACAACTGAGGCGCCTAACCATTCATACTTGAGGAGTTCATTTACATTTTCAGCACTAATTAAATCTGATATTTCCTCTCCATACATATCTTTTTCAAAATCAACTATGTGAGTACTTCCGTCTTTCAACTTTGTATCCACATGATCCTACAATGATATTAACTATGGATATAGAATGGGCAGGGTGAAGGTGCTCTCAGTAGACCGTTTCAATCAGTTGGTTGATCCTTGAGATAGTTTTGAGCTGATATTTCGTTTCACCCCACAGTATTTGTCACTCTGTAATAACAGTCATCATTTCATACCTTATTTCATTAAATGTTAAAGGTCCACCTTGAAAAATAAATTGGAAATGAATAACTTTTTGTGGACATATTTTTTTACAAGAACTGTTGGCCATGCGATGAATGTTCCAACAGATTGTTCAACCGTATGAATGTAGTCATCATCATTTGGAATAGGTAGCTCAACACTCGTCTCATTAGATACGTTAATTGACACTCTAAGATGATCTTTTGGAAGCTGTCTATTGTGTAGTATGTCGTTTTGCGTATTGAACACCATAGCCCTCGCTACAAGGTGATAGGTGAGAGTTGATAAATATAAATCACAGTCATTTTCACCCTATGTAATATTAGTATAGGAAAGGTATCAGTGTCTATGTAAATCACATTTCATAGAAACAATTATTAAAACATTTATTACCTCATCTAAGTCAGGTTTTTTAGGGGAATGGCTCGCCTCAAAGCTGGTGGGGGGTGGGGCGAGATCGTCACGCACGAGTTGTTGTTGATTTTTTTCTTCTCTTTGCCTATCCCCCATCAATTTTGCTATCATCTCTCTCTGGTATTGTAATTATTCTTGAAAAATAGATAATTGTTCTTGCAGATTTTCCATTTTTTCATTTTGATCCCCTGCTTGTTTTTGTTTTTGAAAATATGTTCGTGGTGTCACCCCAAAACCCGCACCTCTGACGCGACCATACTTTTCTGGCTGCTTCAAGGCTGCTGAAAGTATGTCTGCATCTGGTGTGGGTGTTGTTGATTCTTGTGACTATTTCAGATAGAAAATATAGAAAAATAAGTAGTTATTGTAATGTAATAGCGATTTAAAGAAACTCAAATTTATATTATGTCATACTTACATATGTTTCCCACACTTTTTGTGTGTTTTCATCTATCAATATCACCTCTTTATTTACACGAGCCTCCTTCCATAGCACATGGCGTGGGATGGATATGGATTTCGATTTCGATTCATCAATCTGCATATAAACAGAGAAGCATGGTTATGGTGTTGTTTTATATCAAATACTAGTAGTAGGGTAGATTTAAAAGACGTACCAATTTTTTCTCAGGTTCAACGTACCCCATCCTTGCTTTACAGTAAGGGTACGCTGGTTCTGTTGCCCGTTTTTTATTTTCAGCACTCGATAGCTGTTTCATAAATAAAAAACTGTCAATCAGAGTGATGAATACAAGAAAACTTCAAACAACGTATTACCCCACACAATGTACCTGAAAAGTATGCTCCCCACGGCGATTGCTAAACACATCCCACGCTCCTTGGGATATCAAGTGTGCGTAAAGAGGAGGTGGGTGCGGATTGATTTTCCCTTCTCTATCTTTAAGATGATATTTCGTTAAAATTGTACGGAAACCTATATGAATCCTTCCTTCAACTCTTAATACATATTACTTGTGCGAGACATCTACTATAAATGCACTCTGCAATGGATGATGAAGAGTAAGTCAATGTTTTGGTATTTTATTTTATTTTAATAAATTAAAAAAATTATATCATAATGTTATCGTAATCTCTTCCCACATTAGTGTCTTCATCCTGGTGACAACATGGTTCCACGACTGTACATCAATCGACACGCGTTTTCAAGTGACGATTTCAATGTAGCTACTAAAGATGGCTCTGTTGGGGTTAACATGTTGGCCTCGCTTATTCCATCCCACCTCAAATTTGATGCCTTTTTCTTTTTCCTTAAGGATTTTGGCTAACACTGTCAAACTACGATGCTCTTGTTTTTTTTCACTTGCAGGGTTTCATTTCCTACCATTTCCTCATAAGTAACATCAATATCTTCCCCCGGAGCGCTAGCATCGGCAATGGGAACAACAACAACAGGTTGAGAAACTTTTTGTACCTCAGCACTGGGACCAACAACAACAGGTTGAAAAACCTATTGTTGCTCTGCACTAGGACCACCAGCATCTGGTTGAGAAACCTGTTGTTGCTCTGCAGTGGGACCACCAGCTGCTGGTTGAGAGACCTTTTGTGCCTCGGGATTGGGCGCATCAGCAGGTGCATAATTCATTATTTGCAGAAGTGGTTTAATATTTAATTTAGATTACATAAAAATAGTAGCGAACAGATAATAAAATAATGTAACCCAATGTATGTTACAATAAAAAAATAACCTGATTATTGTAATCTCTTTTTTTTCTTTAAAGGCTGAAGAGATTTGACTCATCGATCGACTATATAAATTCCTTCATTGTGGTCTCCTCTAACATAAAAAATGTCGTCTACATTGGGATCGCTGCGAAATGATTGTAAAGTCCCTATAAAAGGGTAAACCTCTGTTGAACTTTCATCTGACCCTTCAGTTGTTTTGGTCGATAACAGAACAATTGACCAATTTCGGTTTGCGGGGTCTAGAACAAAAAATACTTGTACTGCCTGTAATGCCATTATAAATGGTTCTTCTTTCTCCTCTTCCTTACTAAAATCAACTTTCACAAATCCTAATTCATCTATTTTAACAGCACTCCTATTATCAACCCACTTGCATTGAAAAATCAGCACTTTGAATTTCGTATAATCCAATTCCCATACTTGTTTGATGATGCCAAAGTATGACATATTCGCATAAATTGGATTTTTTTCCTTAGAACCGGAAACATGCATTGCCTCAGCCACAAGTGTAACCCCACTATTCTACATGGTACTGTCTTCATCATGTTCATTAGTATAGAATGTATAACCATTAACTGCATAAGCATTGTAAGATAATACGTACACACTTGCTCCTCCGGCTAGCCATCGAAGTCATTCTGAAATTTAGTCTGGATTTTCATCTAGCTGCTTAGAAATATGGTCTCGAAACCATCCTATAAACTGTCGATTATGTGTATCTGATATCCATTTTTCAGCCCTAGAAGGATTCAAACGCCTAATAATTTCTTTGTGGGTTTGAACATATGGGTCAACGTCGAAAAAGTTATGCAAAACGTAAAGGTGGGCCTGCTCCCGATCTGTAATATTGATTGTGACAACCTCTCTTCCAGAAATTCATTCACCCTCAAGCCACTCAGTGTGAAGATATTTCGGTAGGCCAACTATTTCCACACCAGACAGGTATTTGGTACAAAATTCAACAGCTTCCTCAACAATATATTGCTCCGCAATACAACCCTCTGGCCGACTTCGGTTTTTGACATACCCTTTTAAAATATTCATATACTGTTCAATGGGGTACATCCATCTATAATGTACAGGACCACATAGTCGAATCTCTCTCACCAAATGAACCATCATATCAAAAAATGTCGGTGGGAAGAACATTTACAATTCACGTAATATGAAAACAATTTCTCTTTCCATAGTTGGCAATTTCATCGGGTCTATAACTTTGCTGCATATATATTTTAAGAAGAAACAGAGCTTCGTTAATGTATGGTGGACATTCTTGGAAAAAATGCAACGTAAAGCTATAGGAATTATATCTTGCATCAAAACATGGCAGTCATGTGATTTCAGACCCTTTAATTTTAAATCTCCCATTGACACGATGTTCTTGATATTTGATGAATAACCCTCTGGAACCTTTACGTCATTCAAGAAGTTGCAAAACTGATATCTCTCCTACCTGGAAAGAGTGTAAGCAGCAGGAGGAATAAATGTTCATTTTTCACCCTTCACTGGTGCCAACTCTTCTCGTATTCTCATCTCAACCATGTCCAATCTAGCCTTAATTCCATCCTTTGTTTTGCTGGGTGCATTTAGCAACATGCCGATGACACTATCACATACATTTTTTTCAACATGCATAACATCAAGAAAATGTCTGACATACAGACAATTCCAGTATAGTAATTCAAAAAAAAATTGATCTCTTTTTCCAACCAGTTTTCGTAAGGTTTTTTGAAAACGATTTACCAAAAGTAGTGTCCAAATATTTTACTTTATCAAAACATTTATCACATGTTAGTGGAGAGGGTGTTGTACGTTCCTCTGAACTTCCGTCGAATAATTTCATCCAAGATCGGTACTTATGTCATCAGGGTAGAAATCTGTGATGTCCTAGAAACACGGTTTTCGATGAATGTTTCAACCTAATTGAATCTGTACCTTATTCGCAAACGGGACACCCTTGAGTTCCTTTAATTCTATATCCAGAAAAATTTCCATAAGCAGGAAAGTCATTTATTGTCCCGTACAACATGGCTTTCAAAGTGAACTGTTCATTTTTGTAAGCATCATACATCGTAACACCTGAATCCCACAATATTTTCAAATCCTCAATCAATGGGACCAAATAAACATCAATATCATTACCCGGTTGTTTTGGTCCTGATATAAGCATAGATAACATGATGTATTTTCATTTTATGCATAACCACGGTTGTAAATTATAATTTACCAACATAACCGGCCATGTACTATGACTGCTGCTTTGAAAACCAAAAGGATTCACCCCATCTGTAGATAACGCCAGATGAAGGTTTCTCAGCTCGTTCCCAAATTCAGGATACTCGTGATCAATTCTCTTCCACTGAGGAGAGTCTGCCGTGTGACGTAGTTTCCCATCTTTAATTCAAAACTCTTTAACTTCTCAAACAATTTTGGGCAATCATGAAGTTCATCTTCAACTGTCCTTGTCATTTCCTCAATACGATCTTCATCATCGTTCACATCTGAAATCACACCCTCCATACAATCGTCTTCACTGTTCACGCTTCTAATCATATCATATGATCTATAAAATGTTGTGTTCTCTGAGTCACTACCTACATTGGTTTTTTCCCCATGTTTATTCCAACATGTATAACTTCGATATATTCTGTGACAGATCAGGTGTTCTTCCAACTCCTCTGTACTAATTTGTCTTGAATAACAACAGCGTAAATATGGACAAAAGATTTGAGAAGGGTCACATGAATGATCTTCTGCAAACTTGATAAACTCTTTCACGCCATCTTCATACTCTTTTGTCAACCGATTGACATTCATCAATTCTTTATTCATATTCATCATTTTTATGGGTTTGATCTCGAGAGCTTGCCTAATATTATGTTTTAATTAATCAGGTAGCATTGTTTGGGTTTTATACAAACAAATCATGGTACAAATGCCTTTAAACACATGTGAAATCCATATACATGGTGTGTCCAGTAGGGTGAACATCTTGTATGTATAAGATACCTGATTTAATCTGACATATATAAAATTTATTCCAAGTTAGTCTTACAAAGACTGAATGATGCCTTTGAAAATACATGACATTTAGAACAACTTGAGCTAAAGGCATGTACTTTAGATACATATTGAGTCACCTCACCAACTATGCATCACATTTTTTTGGAATACACAGTGTGTAGTCCTTACATGACCACTAGGGGTGTATAGTCTATACACATCAAGTCTCTATGGTATCTATACATGGTGTGAGTGAAGTAAAACACAAGTCATCCTGGGGTGTTCATTCATAAGTCAAGTATACGTAAATTACCAATTTATATATTCCAATGTTCAATAAGAACCAACCAACATTAAATTCATTTAGTGCGCAAACAAGGACCACCAACAACCATGATTTTCAGCGGGGCGTTTAGCCCATACATTTCACATTATAACCATAAATATCAAACAGTAATAACATGCGAACAAGAGGAAACTAATGAGTAACAGAAGAAAACAGTAATAAATATGATGCTATCTCAATGTACTCAAGGTGATGATAAGATGTTGGTCATGATCAATTATGGGTTGGGAGTACACTAATATTTAATTGAAAAAAACTACTAAAAACTGATCCAGAAAAGGATGAAATATCCTATTTATCAAGTCCCTTAATACAACCAATGCATTAGTTAAACAAAAAATCATCGCTAAAAATTGATACAGGCCATAACTACTCCTAAAAGCAGTCCATGGTAGGTCCATCGATGTCCAACTCATCTAATGGTATCCTAATGTCAAATATATCTTGGAGAAGATCATAGAACCTCATAGATGATCAATGTGACTATCAATGCATGGATGAGGATACATATTCATGACTCTCATCAGGTTTAATATCCAATAGTCCAACAAAAGAATAAATACCAATCAACCGTCTATTTTAGAGAACTATAAAACCCCATGGTAAAGTACTATTCCATATGAAACCATTATATTCTATATCATCAAATTGTAATTCAAACAACTGATGCTCTTTTGGTGTTATTTTAGAAATTGTGATAGAAACTGAATTTTCTCCCAAAACTAACTAGATTATAAAGTTTATCTCTTTATTAAGAAGTAAATTTTATACCTCATCAGTGAAAACATCCTAAAAATGTACTACCATTGGGGAAAAAGAATCCTACATCATTCTAGCAACATCTACAATATGCCTGACTATTTGAGCCATGAGAAAATACAATATAGATTGAATTGGTTCTACATGACCAGATAGAAGATTCCTCTCATCCAAGTGAAAATAACTCTATCTATTTTGGAGATAAAAAGGTAACTCTCATATGGGAACAAATGATTTTGGATTGTTATAAAACAAACTAATCCATAACAAAACTAAAATAAAATATTATCATATAAAGCATGGGTGGTTTACAAAATAAATCATAGCCACCAATATCTAGAGATCATTCCTTGCAACATGTTATATTCTTGGACTATAATACCAATAGTGTGTCAATGGTGATAACACTATCCAAGATTTACACCTCCAAGCCTAAAACATTTACAAAAAAAGTGAAAAAGGAATGTGATTTTCTTTTATAAAAAATTAAATAAAGGGTAGATGATATAGGAATTGTACCATTGACAGTAGATGATCAAGAATCCACAATAGCCATAGTAGACTACATAACATGCATATGACCATCCCCTAAACCCTAGGCTGGAGCCAGACTCCCTATATGATATATACTCTTCCTTATACTGTCATTCTTGCATGGTGGTACAACATCCCCTCCCTTGACCAAAACTTCCAATGGGACTCTAGCTACCTATTATCAGAGGAGTGTTTGAGTCCTTCCCAATATCTGGTTCCATTCATGTTCCCCTATAAAGGCTCTATTGCTGCATGCCCCTAGAAAACCACATTAGGTGGACGAATCTTTTATAAGCATGACACCTCAATCGCAACATCATACAAACCAAACAATCAAAATTTTAGATTTTACAAAGCATCCCTTATTCAATTTTGTTTGTTAATTCAGGGGTTATCACAAAAGTTTTATCATCATGGGGTGTTCATTCATAAGTCAAGTATACGTATATTACCAATTTATATATTCCAATGTTCAATAAGAACCAACCAACATTAAATTCATTTAGTGCGCAAACAAGGACCACCAACGACCACGATTTTCAGCGGGGCGTTTAGCCCGTACATTTCACATTATAACCATCAATATCAAACATTAATAACATGCGAACAAGAGGAAACCAATGAGTAATAGGAGAAAACTCACCACGAAGGTGTCATTAAGCACACGATAGAGGTGCGTACGTGGCATAGGAGAGGCGCACAACATAGGATATTTCCAACTGAAAAGAAAACATTAAATAGGGGAAACCCATGAGAATAAAATAATCTAAAACCGAGTACACCATTTACCACATCCCACAAACCCCAAAAGACAATGCATAAAAATAAATTTAAATTTATTGATAGAAATCACTATCTGATCACTAATTTTTATTCAAACCATAGGTGCAAACAAATCCAAATAGGAATCAGAAGGATCACATACCTCGAGAAAAGAAATCCAACCATAATAGTGATCAAGCATAGAACAATGTGAACTAGATGGAACTTAGGATGGGGAGTAATCCATCATGTAATAACTCTAAGAAATTGGTGTGGTGAAAAAAGACCAACATCCTATTAGTATTTGTGGTGCGATATGTTATACTCAACACCTGATGTAAGGGAGTGTGATTTTTCCTATATTCTCAAAAATTACCTTACCATCTTATGTTATCCTCTATAAATGTGTATTTTAATTTTAACTAGAATGGGGAATTACCTCCCATCCATCAATTTAATTATGACCATTTGTATAAGTAAGGCATTATTCACATTCACATTTATATTACAAAACATGAAGAAAACATCTCATATGTCCCATTATCCATGTACAATTTCATTCAACGAAATGAAATACAGAATTATCATTCTATATAACATGCAGTAGATGGTGTTCCCTTTCAACCCATTATAGATCATTTCAATTCATTTAATTAATTCATTAAATTAAAATAAATCCATCATGTAAAATTCACTCCTCATTATTATTACACATTCAATTTTACCAAGAATGGAAAATTCACTAATAAGGCTCAAAGGGTCTTCAAAATGGGCCATAATCAACATTGAAATTTCCTACATGGTAAATTCCATTAAGAATCTAGGCCAAACACCTATAATGTGTCTTAAATTCCATTTATATACCCTTGTATCAAGGGAAACCTCATTTAAAAGCTTTGACATAAGCTAAATAGGTGTTCAGGGCAGTTAATAATTTGACATTAAAGGGATAATTTTACTTGGAACACTCAAGGGGTGTCCATAAAAGAGTTCAAGAACATATAACCCATGAAAAAAGATTCAATAGGTGTTTATTGAGGTGCAATGTCATGACCCGTCCTTGAGGCCTGTGCCGTGACTACCCCAAGCCCGCCTTCCATAGGCCAGGGCCTGGCGACTAGCACCAAAGGCGTAAATCCTGATAATTGGGAAGGCATTGCCTTTATAAAAGTAAACAAAACACCACAGAGTACAAGCAGAAGTAAAACACTAAGTACAAAGAGAATTGCTGAAAAGTAAATGGGCCAAAATACAAACCCAACTGAAAGTACAACTACAACTGAACAAAAGTACAATAGAAAAAGACAACAGCTGGAAGAATGGAAGCGACTCCTGGGACGTCCTCCTCGGATCCTACCTGAAGGGTAGGTACAGATGGCGCAGCTCCTGGATCGTCCACCACGGATCCTACCTGAAGGGTAGGTACAGATAGCCTCCACAACGCTCTCGCCCGTCAACCTCCTCCGAGTATCGTCTCATCGTGAAGTCCACCTCTGGATACTGACTCGTCGTGTAGTCCACCTCCGGGTACCGTCCAGTCCTCGAACACTCGGCCTCCGTCAGCACTGCCCGTCGTCTGCAACCAACACAATGAGGTGCGGGCATAGCCCGTGTAGGGGTGAGTATAACGATACTCAGTAGGGACCCCAGGACCCTCAAGGTCTCACTAAAACCAACAAGGATAACCACAAATAAGATCTCAACAGATAACCTCTACTTAGGTATATGCCCACACATACACCTAAGTTATCAAGTAACCCATCTCAATCATGAAGTAACACAAAGATTATGAAATCAAAGGATAACCACTACCCAGGTATATGCCCATACATATACCTAAGTTATCAAGTGACCCATCTCAATCATGAGGCAAACACAAGGTCATAGACTCAGCTCAAACCAGGATTTTCATTATCGAAACCGTAACTGCTGAAGAGCCCCGTATCTGGAGTGTACAGTGGTCCTGTCACGACTCTGAGGAACTGATCACTAATCCAAGTCTCTGAGGTACTCCTCCTGTCGAGTACCGTGGGTCTGCTGCCAAATACTGGGCGCTTCGTCCGCTGTGGGTCTGCCGCCAAATACTGGGCGCTCCCCCTAATAGCCTACAGAGGTACTCCTCCGGTCAAGTACCGCGGGTCTGCTGCCAACTACTAGGCGCTCTGTCTGCCGTGGGTCTACCGCCAAATACTGGGCGCTCCGTCCACTGGGCTAGTCGACTCACTCCAAGTTGATTCGGTCAAGTAGTCGTCAGGTCTTAGTTGTCTACACAGTTTCCATACTCCGCATGCTCGTCTCTGGGAGGGTCCGCTCCACGAGCTACAGGTCGATACTCCAAGTATCTCAAAGTCCCACGAAGAAGTATCTCAAAGGACCGTCTCGTCATAGGGGTCTCAACGCAACAGATGACGCGTAAATCAGACGCCCGGTCTGTGAGTTATTAGCCTTTTTTGTCCAAGAGGCCCGGTTGGTTTCGTGAGTGAACCAACCCGGCCGTATCTCAACTTTTCCCCGAACTCTCATAGGTTATACTCATAGGGACCGTTTCTCAACGTGATCACCAATGCCGCTGACGGTTCGTCAAACGGACGTCCGGTCTGAAAGATATCAGCTTTTCCGTTCCAGGGGCCCGGTTGGATTTCGGGTATGATCCAACCCGACCACTATCCAACAACAACCAAAACTCAGGCGAAGTATGCCAAAAGTTCCGTCTCATCAAGAGGAATTCAACAAGACAGACGGCGCATCAATCGGATGCCCGGTCTGTGAGTTATTGACTTTTTCGTTCTAGGGGCCCGGTTGGTTTCGTGAGCGAACCAACCCGACCACACTCTGACGGCATCCAAACCTCGAGCGGAGTAAGCCAAAAGATCCGTCTCACTTAGAGGAATCCATCAAAGTCGACGGCACGTCAATCGGATGTCCGGAGCTCAAGATATAAGCGTTTCCGCTCCGAGGGCCCGGTTGGTTTCGTATCCGAACCAACCCGGTTGAACCCAAAGTTTTCTGAAAACTTAAGTGAGATATACCGAAACGACCGTCTCGATCCAAGGATCACATCACCGCTGACGGTGCGTCGATCGGAGGTATACAGCTCAAGATATGGGAAAAAGACCGTGAGGGGTCCGAAAACGGGGGTTTCGGGCCCGAACCGACCCGGCCCGAGACCCCCTGGGTCGGCTCGAACCAGGTCGACCCGACCCGGGTGCGGGTCCGACCTGGCCGGTGCGGCCCGGACTGGCGGGGCGCGGCCCGGCCCGGTCTGCCCAAGCCGGCCCGACTCGGCCGGGGGTTCGGCCGAACGACCGAACCGTGCGGGGGGCGCTGCCCCCGCTTGAAGAGCCGTGACCCCGCGTGGGGCCACCCGTGCCAGCGGACGTGGCAGCCGGCCGTGTCCCGCCGCTCCCCTCCGGTCCCGCGCGGTCGTGGGACCGTGCTCCGCCACCTCGGCTTCATCCGCGGCAGATTCTTCCGGTGGCGCTACGGGCGCCGCCGCCCCCGACCGCCGGCGCCGCCGCACCGGCGTGGCGCACCGGCAGGGGCTTCTGTGGACCACCGGACGCGCTCTGGTGGTCCGATTCGCCTGCGGTCTTCGCCAGTCATCATCCCGAGACCCGACCTTCTCTGCAAAGATCCCACAACGCCCGTGCGACTTCATTTGTCGTTTTTCGGCGCGGCGCGACGGCGCCGTGGCTTGTTCAACTTCATCGGCGCGGCGCGACGGCGCCGCGCTTCTTAGCCCTTCCTCATAATTTCCTCACGGTGCAATGGCACCGCGCCGCCTTTCATGTGCCGCAACAAATTCAAACAACAAGGGGGGAGGAGGGTCGGCCGTGTTCGTGCGGTCCGACCTCCTCCCGTTATAATGATAGCAAGCAGCCATCTAATAGAAGTTGATGTACGACAAGAAATAATTCACGGACAAAAACAAAAATCCTCAACATCAATCCGCATGAACGAATGATCCGCGGATCAACCTGGAATTGGTTGGTCCGTGCTCGTCATTCTTTTCTCAAAATATAATAGAACACCAAAATAAATTCCCCTACCTCGATTCAAGGTTCGTTCGTCGTCGGTGTAGAAATCGGTGTCGCGAGAATGATGTCGCGGGGTCGAACGTAGATTCCGTGGACGTCGGGGTGCGTCCGAGGAGGAAACGATGTCTCCTAACTTGTTTCTATGGAAAAATAGGATAGATAACCATGGACGCCGAGTCTTTCTACGTTGAAGGGAAGGTGTTCTTAATCGAAGAAGAACTGTTCTTCGTCGAAGGAAAGTTCTCTTCTTCTTCACACCAAAGCTCTCCCAAAAACTCTAGGACTTTGCTAAAGTTTTCTCCCACACCAAAATCTCTAACTCAAAATAATATCCCATGATATTATTTTTATTCACACCACAAAGATTTAAAATTCAAAGCAAACCACTTAATTAAACAAATGAAGAGACTCATCTCATTAATTAAGGCATGTTGGCATGAATTAATGGTGGAAGGAAATGGTGAAGAGTTACACAAAATAAGAGGAGTTAACAAACTTAATGGAAGAGGAGATTAATGGGGAGTTGACACATTAAAAGCAAGGGAGTTTAAGGGGGGGTTGTAGAGTTATACATTTAAACACAAGGGGTGTTAAATGGGGGGAAGTTCGTGGGGGTTAAAGGGAAGGTGACGGGTTGGGGTTTCGTGCGGACCCCACCACCCTTGGTCATAACCTCTCATGGGAAGTTAGGTGGGGTGTGGCCCCACCTCCAACTTCTCTATGAAGAAATTAACTTCCACATAAAATAAATTGTAACACTACAATTTATTTAAGACTTATCGAATCCCCAAAAATTAACCACCTCATGCGACAAAAACGCAACTGCGCTTAAGGTCCCCTTAATCAATTATCGGTGCTGCGAGTTCATCAGTGCCCTCAGATTTCAATTCCGAGTACCGGTTCAAATGATAGAAAAACTCGCTAGTTCGTTCACTGAAAGTACCCGAGCCAAACTTCGGAAAAATGATTCCGGGCACACCGGGCCTCGGATTCAGACGCCGTCAGAAACTACATTCTTGTAAAATTCCAAAGAAAATTAAGAAAAAAATTTCCTTGAAATTTTCGAGTCTTTACATGCAAGGATTAAATAAGGAACTCAATAATATCAATAATCCATTGACTCTTGCAATAACACCTTAAATCAGGATTTCACACGTTCAATTCAAGCGGTAGAAATAATTTTTACCTGAAAATGAATATCAATAATGGTAGCGGTGGCGTCGGAGGCAGCGCCAGAGGCGGAGGCGGCGGTGGCGATAAGGCGGAGGCGGCGATAGAGGAGGAGGCGGTGGTGACGGAAGAGGCGGCGACGGTCGCGACAGCGAGGGTGGAGGCAGCGGTGGTCGCGGTAGCGGGAGCGGAGGCGGCAGCGGCGGCGGAGAAGGAGGAGGATGAGGAGGATGAGGAGGAGGAGGACGAGGTCGCGGCGGCGAGGGGCCTGGTTCAGCTTCTGCGAGAGCTTGACCGTGTGCAAGAGAGGATGACCTGTTAGGGTTATTAAATAAAAATCGACAGAACCTTTATCAACGCTCGTTAAAAGCACTGATAAAGGTATGCTTTATCTGCGCTAAAATAAAAGCGCTGATAAAACATTCATTTATTAGCGTTTTTTTAGCGCTGATAAAGATCTACCTTTATCACCGCTAAAGAAAGTGCTGATAAAGGCATACCCCTTTATCAGCGCCTTCTGTTTAGCGCTGATAAAGGGCAGCGCTTCCCTTGCCCTGTTTTGTGGTAGTGCAACATGATACAAATAAGAATCACATCATAAAATTCAAAAATCTCCACATGCATCATCCAATTAAAAATACAACCACATTACCAAAATATAAACAAGGGAAAACATCACCCAAAATTCAAAATTTCACTTTAAATGTTCAATTGGAGTTTTATCAAACACCTTTCATGCGTTTAAATATAGACATAATTAAAGAATCCCTTTTGAAAAGCATTTTGAACCAATTTTCCATCATGAAAAAACCATAATAACTTATAATAATTCAACATAAGTAATATTATAAATTTTTTAAATAATAAAAGGAAATTTCAAGCATCAATGAAATGTGACAGAAAATAAATGGATAGAAATGCCTACCTCAATGATTTGTGAATGTGATAAAACTTCAGGAGAAGGAAGAACTAAGCCTGAGAGAAAATATACACACCCTAACATAAAATAAATCGAACCACACATCAACTCTAACCATTAGGGTTTGTCCAAGAGTAAAATTCCACCAATAGAAACTAAGAAACCAAGAGAGAAGGAAGTTGAAAAGAGAAAATCAACCAAAAGCTCAAAGAAACTCACATAGGAACCTTAAAGGGGATTAAATGAAGGAAGGAGGTAAATATAAGTGGATATTAGAGGCCCCCACAATGTTCCTAATTTTAATATGGGAGGAAAATCCTAAAGTAGGGTTAAAAAAGATGAGGAGAGAAAGATGAATTTCACACTTTTAATGATCTAGGCAACTCACACTGTTTTGATGCATGGTTTGACAAACCGTGCGCCAACTGTACACACCCTACTAGAGAAGAGGGAAGCACACATGGTTTGGAAGCATGGTTTTCCAAAACATGCACCAACTATGAAAGATGAAACTATACAATTTGAAAAATCCCTTGCATGCTTGCCACACGGTTTCCTCTAATCATGCATTGGTTGTGCGCCATGTCTTAGACATCAACCCTCAAGTTGTATAATTTTCCCCTTACCTCACACGATTTGTCTCAATCCATGCTAAAACTATAAAATTCAAACAATGCAAGAAGAATATGAACTAGAAACATCCTCTTCCTTTACAGGTCACACATTTAACCCTCAATCCGTGCACAAGTTAAAAAGCCACCCAAAACCTCTAAAACTCAAAAATTCAAATTGGGAACTCAACCCGAATACCACCCAATAGAACTACATAAAAAAAAAATAAAATAAAATAAATTCCAAGATCGGCATGTTAAATTGGTATTATTTGATCATATCACTAGTAAATAATAATTAATATCAAAGGATGTTATCATAGATGAAAATTATTTTAAAATATCACTAGAATATTTCTCGAGGAAAATACACTTTTCATTATTAAATCACTTATTTAAAATATAAAAATTCAAAATTATTATGGAAAATATTTTCATTGAAAATAACTATGGAAAATTTTAAAGGAATCATCAAATCATTGATTTTTCATAGCATTGAAATTTTTTGTTCATTCCATGTATGTTAAAATAAAGATTCATTTCACATTTTTTTGTCAAAAGTCAAAATCACCTCATTCAGAAAAATGAAAAGAATATTACTTTGAAACATTTTTATAAAAATAAATACATGGATAAAAATTACTTTAAATATTAATAGGATAATAATGAAACATTATTGAAAACATTTTAAATAAAAAAAGGACATGGAAGACAAATATTTCCAACTAAAAAAGAAATAAAATATTTTTTTATTAAACATGTTTTGAGATAATTTTAAGTACCAAAGAGAAGAAAATGGTATTATTAATTAAAAAGTACATAAAAAAACATAGTACAAGAAAATAAAATGGATTATAACAGAAGGATCATAAAATTTCATCAATGAAAATTTAAGCAAAAAGAACCTTGATTAAAATGTGATTGAAACATAAATCCCTTACCATAAGTCTTGTCTTTATTCATACATGTTTAAGACTCCTTTATAATAAATATAGATTTATTATAAATTTATTCTATAACCATAATCATATATATCATAACATATATGATTTATAACATCTTATCACCCATTTATTAATAATTTTTTATTAAAATTAATGTTTTAGGTGGTAGCTGTTTTGTTTCTCATGCATGTTTCAGTTCGGTAGCCCTGGTTCTTCTAATTTTATCATGGTTCCATAATCTAAAGTATGTAAGTCATGATATAAATATAATATATATTCATTATATATATATATATATATATATATTTAAATTCATCTATAAAAGTTATATATGGAAAAATGAATTACACCGTTCATGGAGATGGTAGGCCATACGTACACATGAATGCTGTTTTCAGTTTTCAATGGCTGGAATGAAAGAATGGTAAATACAAATTCACCTCTATAAAATTATTATTATATCATATATATCATATATATTCATTAAATCTATCCTTATTACCATCCATGTAAAATGGAAATGAAAAAATTCACATCGCTTTATGGAGGTGGTAGTCCACACATATGCACGAGTAATTACATCGCAATGTGGAGACGGTAATCCGTACATATGTACGAGTGATGCTTTCCATTTACATAGGATAGAATAAATTTTGGTAATGGTTGTTCCATAATCATAATAATTATTAAGTATATTTGATATAGTGAATTAATTATTTTAGAATGGATACAATGGATTTAGAGGAGGTATAAGAAGAAATAAAATTGAAAATGCTCCGTTAAGAGTTGTACCTCTTAGTTCAAAAAAATATTTTGAATTACACCTTAATACTTGAAAGTATGGTATTTTGGAAAGAAAAGAATATATAGGGTGTGTTTAAGAAATATTTTAATCTATTATGGAAGGATTTTTCTGATATGTAATGATCAAAAGGTATGAGTAAGATAGTATAAGAGGTTCTATTTTATAAGTTAGGGGAGGGGTACCCTTGGAATTACATAAAGTATTAAATTAATATAAATTAATATTTATAATCAAGTGACTAAAAATTTATATATTTAGAATATAGGATGGAGATAATTTTAAATCATCTCATAAAATAATATTAACACAAGTTTAAGTGACGTTTTAACCTTTATCTTTCAGTTTTAAACCCCATTAATACTTTTTGACAATTATGGTGATAACAAAGTTTATACTCTTTAAGGGTCAATAATGTTACAAAAAAACGAAAATTAAAAAATTAGTGCACCGTGGTTTATATTTAAAAACATATCCAATTAAATTGGTCAAATATTGGATTTCTATTGATTTTAAATCATTTAATAAAATATTTTTTATTATAAAATATTATAAATGGAATTTTTGGAAGTATTTATTTATATTAACTTTGAAAACAAAGTTTCAGGAAAGTAATTAGAATATAGTCCTTTAACACATATATAATATGTTATATTCATATTTAAAATTCATAGGGAACTATAATTCACCAAAACAATATGACTTTTAGAGTTTTTAAAATCATTTAGATGATTTATCTAATATTTTCAAAAACACTATGTTAGTGTTTTTTAATAATTTAAGATAATTATTTCATCACTAAAATTTAAAAGTAAATTAACTTGATAAATAAATTAATTCATATTTCAAATAAATCTTTATAACTAGACTTATCCTCTTCTTATCCTTTTGTAAAAATTTTAGAGATATTAAAGTCAATAGATTGACATTTTTTATTTATTCTTTTCTTAAATTAATATAAAGGTCATAATCAAAGAAAAATGGAATGAAGTGGAAATATATTAAATACATGGAAGGAAATGGTTGAATTCCACTTATCAAATAGGATAAAAATATTTTATACCAAATTTAACCGTAAAATCTATTCCAATGAACTTAATTAGAATATTACTAATATAATATAACTAATTTTACTTTTAAATTATTTTAAAATAAAATTAAACTTTGTAAATTCTTGAAACAAAAATACAGTTTTCAATAAAAATCAGCATTTTCATTATTCACTATAAAATCAATCTTTCTAAAAAAATCCAAAAACCTCCCTTGGGAAAATTTTGATATATTTATTTCAAAAATTATATCTTCTTTATCAAATAAAATTCCTAAAAGTTCCAAAAATTAATTAAAATTTTTTCTTACAAAAATAAAATGATTTTATAAAAATTGAGTCCTTATTAATTAACAAATTTGTATTGGGTATGAACTTTATATATATATTTAATAATGTATTTAATCCTATTCATACCCACCAATTCAATGGTTATACGGTAACCATCACATTAAATAATAATATTTCAATAGTATAACGCAGTTTTCTTAAACTCAGTGATAAGTGTAAAGAAAGCTATCAAGGAACTAAAATTTATTTATAGAGAAATATATCATAAAATTTTGGGGAATTATATATAATCTTCATTTGATTATGATTCCTCTTCTACACTAAGAATATCATATTGTGTAGTGACTTAGGTTTAACTAGAATAAGACATAACTCAATATTGAGTTTTAGAGTCTCGAGAACTCTCCATGAATAAAATAGTAAATTTATTCAAGAATATAACCTAATAAAAATTATCTAACAATTGTATTGATTATGGGGTGTGGTGTTTACCCATGTAATGTAATGACACATAATTGCAAGTGCGATCCTCGATAAAAATATATTAAGTGTAAAAATATCATTTTTATCTTGTACACACATCATCTAGAATTATGATTTTTCTTCTAAACATAACATCATATCAGAGAACCAAAACCATGGTTTCATTAGAAACATTGGTTGTACCCTAGGATTTATATTATTATTATTTTTGATGGGGATCTCAAGTCATGGATGTTGTTAGTGGAATGAGTTATGTTTTTTAAAAGGGAAACTTTAATTATATTAATTGTTCATTATGGAGATTAATTTTACAAACCCTAACCATGGAATCTATATAATCCCATTTAACAAAATTACTAGTGTTATCCACATAAACCCTAGTAATTGTGAGATCTAACAAATCGGGATCCCTTTGGGAGGAATAAAATTACTTCTCCTTGGGATCGATGATGAAAACGAATGTGAACACAACCATTTTAATGAGCAATCCATTTTTTAGGTAGGGATTAATTTTTATCTTGGGATATGTTATTATTGAATTATAAATTAGATTAATTTTTATTAAATTAATATTCCTTCATGAGTTTTTGTGATTGAATTTTAAAAAATAATTCTCCATTCTTCCTAAATTATTAGTTACCACTAAGATATTAATAATTTTTCTTTATGTTCTTGTAGGAAAGATATGATTTTGATTATTATTATATTATGTTTTCTTTACCCGGAATTTGTTCTCTTATGGTAGAGATGATTTATAGGAATCTATTGGATTATTATTTTTTATCTCTTTTTTATCATTCATTCTCTCCCTCCATACCCTCTATTTTATCTTGCATGAAAACATTGGTCATTAGACCTCAATAGGAAATGTATGGTGATAATGATCCCAAGAGATGAGAGGATGAGGAGGAATGACTAACATCGCAGCCGACGGTGCATGAAAGGTGGACCAGACACCATCTTGGTCGTTTGATGGTGCATGCGAGGATGACTGAACACCATTGTGTCTGATGGTGATTGTGAGAAAGGCCATCATCATTGTGACTAGTGCGACATGAAAATGGGTGGTCGGCCATGTTGTGACTGGTGGCACACACATGGAAGGTTTTCAACCTCATGGATGACCCTGCACATGGGATGATGAACCATTCATGCTGCTATGATTTGGGGAAGTGATGCCTTAAAGAAGCCATGGTGCAACACCATGGGTGGGACCGAATCCCACCATCCTGTGTTCGAGTGACCCAACCCACATAGTGGCTAGAAAAAGTGTACGGGTTGGGTCCGCCTAACCCGAACAAGAACGTAGCGCATAGGTGAAAATGCTGATTCTATAGTTCACATGTGAGGTGCACATGCCTCACTATAACATTCTATGTGTCATTCCATGGGAAACACCATGTGGTTGGGACTCTACCTTCATGGTATATTTGTGACTTTTTCACTGGGACAAATAAATAGCCTTTCCAGAGAATTTTTCCATGTAGATTATAATAGTGTGGTATGTTTGGCCATATAGTTCCATTTTTGTGGTGAAATAAGTAGATTTATATTTTGGATCTATGTGGCCAACAACTGGGTTGGGGTATGATGATTAAAGCATTCACATCCTATTGGTAGGGTCAGTATTCCACTTATTTTCATGAGGCATGGGATCCTCATTCGTGATATGTACCCCCTCAAGTAAGGCGACTTACAGCAAGGTGCATGTACCCCATTATAATTTGTGTGAGGTGATGTGGTCTGATCATTCTTTGATGGTTATGATAGCAGGGGTCAATATCCATTTGATAAAGATCTATTATTGGACATGTCATGGGTACCCTATGGGTTTCTAAAATGGTGACATAGATATAGTGGTTAGTATGGTGTGACATTTCCTAAGTCAATATGTTGGTTATAAAAATGTCGAACAAACCAGTTTTCCATTGATTTTTTTCTCACAAAACCTTCATTTATTTTACTAATAAAGTTACTTTGAGTAGATTTTCAGTTTATATTTTTAATTGAATAAATTATTTTATTTCATTAGAATTTTGAAATCTGTTGTTCGGTTTTGGTATTTATATTTGGAAGTAAGAATATTCAGCTATGTATTATGGTCGTTTAAAAGAAGCCTAGAATCACTATTCAAAAAGTGTAGTTGAACATAACATTGGTATCCAACCCCATATTTGTAAGATCATGTTTGAGTGGAACATTATGTTTTGGAACCTCACTTTTGTTAAGGAAACTCACATTTAGGTAACTAATTATTGTTATATACCTAATTTAAGTAACCTCACCTTATTGATATACATCACATTAGGAACATGATGTTGGTGTTAAACTCCACGGTTTGGAACTCTCATTTAGATTAATTTTTACACCGGATACCATACTTTTGAAATCAATCACACAAAGAATGATCTACATGTTTATCCACTCATCTATGAGATTTAAAATTTGAATTATTTCAATTTTTTCACTACGATTTGACTGTATTAAATATCTCAAAATAATGATTTAAATACCATTTAAAAATATCTAAAAAAGGGATGTATTTGTTTTAATTTCTAAAGGAAGTTATGAATTTTCATTTCTGTTTAAAATAAAAATTTCAAATACGCTGCGTATTTTGAAATTTCATTTTATCCACTGACTTTTTAGGATATGCTTAACCTGAATTAATTTTAAAAAATTATTCAATATAATTTTATTGGATACATCTGTATGATTTGATGATCAGTGATCTGAATCTCTTGCTCTAGAAATAATTTCAGGACTTCACAATCATAGAACAAATTTTCTATATTTGGCTACAATTTATTCATCCAAAGCTTTCAGTTCATATTTTTATTCTTATAAGAATAACACCTGTAACTATTTGAATATGTGATATATTATTTGTAGTTTGTTGAAGTTTTAGGACTATACTTTGGATACATACATGTTCCATAATTATACTTTTGTGTGTTTGTCCTACTACTACAAATTTTGAATTATCTATTTCTATATTTTCTATGTACTCTCTCTAGAAAAATTAGAGTTACTTATTGAATAATATACTTTTGAGACATATATATATTCCTATGAATCTATTTATCTATAAGCTTCAATATTTAGATTTGAATTATTTTATAGAGAATTTATCTAACCAAATTCAATATCTTATTTGTTTCTAAACACTCAGGTGTGGAGTGTTTCGAAGAATGCTATTAGTCTTGTATAAAAGCCTTATAAAAAATAATTTAACAAGTTATAATTTCTTTAAATCAATTTTTGTGATACCTTGGAAAATGATTTTCTAGTGAAAATCACCATGTTTGTGGATAGTGAGTTGATGGAGTGGACTAGAGGATCTTTGTGCCCTAAACAACTATAAAAATTGTGATTCCATTTTCTTTTATTTTACACTACATACTTTGTTTAAAGAAAACAATATGGATTTTCTTTATAAGTTCAAGAGGGATTGGTTTTAAAAATATCATGTGTTTTAAAAGAACAAAATTCAACCACCTCTAGTGTATTTTTCATCATTTCAGGATAAAACAACATGTCTACCAATGTAAAGAGAAGGCACCCCTTTATAGTTCTCAATGGCACTACGTAATGTCATATATGTGGATTAGATCATATATTTCGATACTTGTGACTCCCCAGGAACCCCCAGTTTTCCATTACGATGTGAGGAACCATTAGTCTATCAATTTTAGACTTTGTGGTATTTATGGTTCTTTGATCATCCTCAAATGTTCGTGAGCTATGGAATTTTTGAGCGGGAGATGAGACAATCGATACTTCTTTGTGTCTCTGAGATTTATAGTAATTGAGAAAATCTTTATCATTCTTCTTTTTCTTACTTTTGGGTTACTCTAGTAATGGGATCTTTGAGATGACCTGTTATTCTATATTTTTTTGTGGTTTTTGGGGAATCTTATTAGATATGTTTATACTCACCTCTGTATATACTTTTTTCTCACATGTGTTGTGTATGTGTAGATGATACAAAGGTTTTGATAAGGTATTGGTGGGCCTAGAGATGGTGTGGATTTTTTGGATTCGATTCACTATAAAGCTTTGGGATACATAATGGAGCTTGTCGGTCCTTGATTATGGTTGTGATCATTGCAACTAGAGACTTTCCTGAGAGTACATGCAATGAGGAGGTGTTTTTTGTGTCTTGTATCTTCCAGAGTTAAATGATTTTAGGATTCATGGTTCCATTTTATTTTTCTTTGTAGTGATGTGTTTGTACTTGATGTCTCATTTATGTTTTGTATACAATTTGGTTAATTATATATATAAACACACATCCTACCGGTAATCTATTTTGTTATACATTCTAGGCATGTATATGTTGTAGATTAATATAGGATAAATCCTACCATATTATGAGATATTCCTACTGGGTGATAGTCACCATTCCCTATCCTATTATCAGTGGGTTTGGGGAGGTAATATCATCTTAACACCAAATCAGGATAGGACCAAGTGGATCAGGTCATGTCAACGTTGTATCAGAGATGGTATTTTTAAGTTACAGAGTTTGGAGTTAGGTTTCATTTGAGGATAAATGGGAATTTGGGGAAATGGTGTTAAGGTGGATTGAGTTCATCTTTTAGTATATGGAACTTAGTGATGGTTCAACAATAAACGCATCCATCCATTGAGTTTCTGATAACCTACTTGTTAAATTGGTACACTGAGACACCAGTTATGGTGGAAACAATAATGATATATGCATCATATAGGAACATGTAATTAATTTCAATATACTTCTTCATTAAAATCCTTAGATTTTATTTTTTGATCATGGTTTAACTTATTAAATTGATGAAGGACACTATATAGGAAGCTAACCCAGATTATATGTTAGAATCATGACATAATCAAACCTAAAACTGATCAAATTTTTGATGACTAGGTGATAGATGAAGCTTCCATTCAGGGGTTCATTACCCCTATATCTCTCTCTCATATGATGTATTCTCTTATCTATTTTGTAATATCATATACTATGTTTCCTTATCAATTTTTTTCTCTCATATTATGTGTTCTACACCCTATTTCCATTTTCCAGAGTCTCCCATTATGTTTTATTTTAAGTGGTATGGATCCTCCATTATAATTTTAGAAGGGTGATGAGGTGTTGTTTCCATGAACCGGTCAAGGGATATTCTTTACCTGTTATGTAAGGTAGTTCCACTCCCATTTTTTCATATCATAGGTTTTTTTATAGTGGATTATAGTTTCCAATGATTCAGTTGGGAATACCTATAGACTAATTATGCTAAGTGTTGTCTGACATCATAGACCTTGTTATTTTTTGGAGTGCATAATCCTTAGGTGACAGAGGTTGGGATGGATTTTGGGACTTGTGTTTCCATAAAGTTTGGAATTTCACAAACCATATGGTGATGTTTACATTAAGATCCCAATATGTCATAGTGTCTCATTATTGGGTGATTTTATTTTCAAACTCATTAAGGTAATACTCTATAGAAGCTTTTTTTTTATCTTTTTTAGTGAGAAGTTTCTTTTGAGGATATTGAATCATCCCCAAAGTGGTACGACCCTGACCGAGTATACATAAGGGACTGCAGACCTAATACGTTTCACCTGGGGAATATATTATGATGGATTTATTGAAGTAGAGTAGTTTGATAGAGAACCTAGAGAAAGGGTTAGTGAGATATGTTTGTGATTCATATAACATTGCCTATTACCATGACCTATGAGTGATCATTAGCAGATAATTATTCTTGGTGAAGATTCTCCCTAGTTGTGGGGGAATGTTAACATTTCACCTATAGATAGATGATTGTGATATGGATGGATTTATATGTTAGTGATAGTGATGAGATATAAAAACTCTTTAAGGTAGACTCTATTGACTATTGAGGTGTCACTTATGGGAATTGGGTGGTGAACGGATTGATGGGGATGAACAATGCTACGATCTATTCCCACCACCAAAACTACCTTGGGTTAGTTCATGTGAGTCATGGATATTATCAGTGAGAGTTATAAGATGACGTGTAATATGGATAGATATGTTTAGGAACCTTTATATTATTTCGGGGTATAATACATGTCCCTATTTCTGGGTCCCTCATATGGGATAATGTAGGCACAACTTATTCTTCCAACACCAGAGGTTTGGGAGTTAGAGATATTATGGGAACCCCTTATTATACCATTGTTAACCAGAGATTTTCCACTGATAGAAACCATATTTCACTAAAACTTTCTAATGAAGTGAAACAATCATTTTTATGGATGGAGTTAGTGTGTTATAGTTTAATAAAGCTTGAAATGTTAAATTTGACCCGATCATAGCTGCCATCAAGTTATTTATTGAGAAGTATTTTCTGAAGTTTTTAGTCAGAATGCACTCCTCGTGGGTATGGTGAGTGATGCCAGCCCTCTCAAAGATGAATTCATTTACCCAGATAATGGTATAGATAATTTTATTCTCTATATCCATGGATGATAAATTCACTTTCTATGATTGTGGATGAATGTATCAATACTTTTGAAGGGATACCCATAGTTTTCAATTAGTAGAAGACCTACATAAGAATCAAATTGAATTTTAGTGGTAGTGTTTAGGTATCTCTGATTAGAATTAAAAACATCCCTTTATTGGTTACTAGGCTTGTGGATAGAACCCTTACAAGTATCAGTTCGTAGAGGAGCCTGCTATGGATTTAGAAAGATGTCATGATCTCACCATGAGAGTATCAATTATGTAGTAACCTATCATATCATGAGTTATGTATTCATGGAGTAGTATTAGTCTATGTGAAGTTTATTCCATGACTATTTATGAGATATTAATGGAGTAATAGTTTCATGATGGTCAATAGTTCTAGTAAAGGACTCTACATCTGGATGATGGAGGAGGCGTGTGAGTAGCTTATTTTCGATCAGTGATTCTTGCATTAAAAAAGATATACATGATAAAAAATGATAGATAATGGTGGACCCACACTCATACCTCATGTAAAAGGGAACCAAAATGATGATTTCAATTTTTTGGTCCTGTGGAACTAGATATTCACATGTAGTATACCTGAAGGGATTTACTAAGGTGGGGAGTACATCCCCTAATTTTATAGTTGGATTGTGGTATTTTCCTACTTTTCATATTATATATCCTAATGGTCATCCTAAGTGGATACCACCCAAGTGTAGAATGATCCTTAGTGTGGAATGTCTATTGGATCTTTGTGGGTGTACCCATTACATATTAACTCTTAATATGCGGCGGGAAATAGGTTTTATGATGAGGTTGTGGATTTAGGTATCTTGGGAATGTGTTATATTAGGGTATGGAGTAAACAGAGAATGGTAATAAGAATTTTAAAGACTATCCACTTTGAATTTTAGTTGATTGAACAACCTGACGGGCTGTGGTGTGACGTTATTCAATTCATTGAGGTTTTTGTTTCTCTTAATCTGCTCGTTGGTAGCTTTTGTGAAAGAGAGATGAAAAAAACTTGGTAACCTTCGATAATGGTGTGAAACTATTGAATATTGATAAGTAGACATAGTATTTTCCATGATTTTTTTTGAATAGGTTATGGTATATGACCCATGTTTATCTTCTACTATGAGCTAAAAACATTAGTTCACATTGCCTTGCTGGAAGGAGTTGGTAATAAAGATGATGTAGGTCCAGAGGAGTATGTTGTTTTTTGAATATTATAGTTTTAGTATAGAATATTTTTGAATAAATAAATATTGGAGTGAATCATGGGTGGATTTATCACATGAAACCACCATATATTATACTCTTAAAAAGGTGGGGTTGTGGGAGCACTCCCCCCAGATATGGATTTGGTAATAAACTATTCTGAGATTGATTTTAGTGGTTCGCTGGTCTGTCTCATACCATGTGGTAAGAAAACCACAAGTAAAGGAATTTTTGGGTATTGAGGCATATTAATACTCACTTATAGTGTATTTGTTTTCCTTTATGTTCATTATTTGAGGTAAGTTGGAGTTGGTATGTTTTGGGAGTTGAACTAGGAGAACTATTATAAAAAAAATTCAGATGAACAACCTTTCATATACCTACATTCTCAGAGTATTCATAACCCCTTTACCTTGTGTTCTAGAACTAGGAAGAACAATAACCTAATAATAACCTGAAATCTTAAACACACACACTTTACATAATGAAAAAGAAATAACAGATTCAAAAAAAAAATTACATGGTTTAAAAAAAATTCTTATAACCACAGGAGAACACTGTAATCACTATGATAAAAGAAAGTATAAGATATTTAAAAAGCACTACAATTCTCACTAATCCCACTAATTTTATGTCCCCTATCAATAAATTCTAATTTACTCTAACTGATATACCTTAAAAACTAACCCTACCTCATATTTATTGAGGTATTTTCCCAATAAACTGGTTCCATCACCCTCGAATATTTACAAATGTCCTTATATTGACCGAGGCAACCTCTAATCCACTATTACACCTTTAGATTGACCAATGAAAACTAGTGAATATGCATGATTCCCAAGTATCAAAACTATACTTATGATAATTCCAAAAAAATATTATAAAAACACAGATAAGTTAGAATTATTCAACATAAGATGAGTTCCACAACCACGATCAGAAACCTCATTTTTAAAAATATCATTCTAAAAAGATCCTTATGAAGATATCATTCCTAAAAACTAAATAGAAATCACAAAACCCAAAAAATATCTCACTTGAAAAATGATTTAGGTATTCGATCCTCCTTCTACATTCATTAGTGTTCAACACCTTCTAGTGCATGCCGTGTTCCCCATCTTCTTTTGTTCACCCAAGTCCAACTAAGGCACAGTGAAACCTCAAACTTTGTTGGACTAAGAATATTGTGAACATGTTCGTAGTATTCTACTTTCCAGACACCTTCTATAGTTCCAAAAATCTGTTTTCTAGAAGATTTTATATGAAATGGAATTTCAAGTTGATGTGTATTGATCTTTCCTAAAAAACAGGATTCTTAATAAGGTGAATGCCACTCGTACTATCACATAACAACATTATGATTATAATTATCTCATGAGATCCTTCAATAATCATATCAACCATAAAAATTCATTTTTTCTTCTACAAAAACAACATATTATACTTTTTTTATTGATAGGGTATCCACAGGTTAAAGTTAAGACATCTGACTAACCATTCTCCTTCCAAAGGTTAAAAAAACCTATCATGATTTTACGAGAATCTACGTATTCAGGAAAATCTACATTCAAAACCCTTTAATGGACTATCATCACTAAATCATAATTCTACAACTTCCAAACATTTTAGATATTTGATATTTCATTTCAAATCCTCTCAATCCCCCCTTCCAAGATTTGACATGAAATAAATCACAACCCCCACTATAAAGGAAATGTCAGGCCAAGTTCAGATAATTGAATAAATCAAACTTTCATAAACTGAAACATAATAAAACTTTTCAATGTTATGAACTTACTCTTAAAAATATGGTGTACGTTCCTTTGAAAATTTATATTTCCCAACAATGGGATTTTATACATGTTTACATTCAGTCATTCTGAATCTTTCAATGAACTTCCAAATGTATTCCTTCTAGGATAACACCAATGTTATGGATTTTATATCCCTTGTAATTTTCATCCACATGATTTTATTGGTATGTACAAGACCCTTCATTTAAAACTTTATAAAAAAATTTATCTTCAAGTTCTCATTCCATTGACTTTTTGGCCCCATAATAAACATATCATCCACATAAAAATTCAGTATAATGAATGTTCTATCATTAAATTACTTCTGATAGAAATAGGAATTAGAATCACAACAAGTGAAACTTTATTAAACCATGAAAGTAAAAAGATTTTTATTCCACTGTCAAGGGGATTACATTAAGCCATATTGACTTCTCTTCAACTTATAAACCTTTTTCTCCATTTTATAATCTTCACAATCCTTGGTATGAATAATGTATATCTCATCCCCCGAATCACCATGAAGAAAGGTTTTAGTACCCCCAGTTTGAGGTATGTAACCTTGTTTTATGCCTTTTTATGTATGTAAAGTGGTTGGGTAACGTTTGAGTGAGTTTGGAAGGGTTTTGGAAAGGGTTGGAGTCTTTTCCAAGGGAACATAGTTTGAGAACGGTTAGTGGAAACCATGAATAATCTTTAGGAAAATGTGTAAGTCGAGACAATGGGATTTTATATGGTTTTTCTAACCATGTGGGCCAGCCTTTTAAGGTCCCTCTTATAGTAGTCAAAGGAGCACATTTAGCGCACAGTTTGTATAACCGTGCAAGCTAACCATGTGCAACATTAAAAATGGGGTTTTTAAAAATGGTATCACTTTGGATTTTCCATAAATCACCCCTTTCTTCTCCCATATGAAACCAACTCAATATTTCTTATTCTCAATGGTTAGGAGGCCTCTATGACTCATTTTTGTGGCTATTCGAAGGGTTTTCAAGGTTTAGTAAAGGTGATTCTCCTCCTAGAAGTCTCCTCTCTTGGTTGTTTTGTGGTTTTTCCTAGATCTACATCTCTCTCTATCTCTTGGTTTTCTCGATCTACACCCACCACATGTAGATATATAATTTTATTTCCTAAAATGATGATATTTGGGTTTTTTGATGTTACCGAAAGAGATCTAGGTCAGTTTTTGTGGAGAGTTCACCCGGATGTGTGGTGTGGTTGGGAGTTGGTCGATTTCTCCAGAACCCTAAGGTAGGTGGCTTCACTCTCATATCCGTTTTGACAAAACTAGAAGGATTTAATTTCAAATTAATTGGTTTGATCAAAATTGGTTGCGATTATAATGCGTGAATCTTGTTTGGAACCCATTTTATGACGCTTTGTGGATTTTGGAAAAAATGGGGTTTTGTGTGCAATGTTCTTTATGTGAGATTTTAAAATGGTGATTTAAAAATTAGTGGGTTGATTTGTTTTCTAGAAATTGAGTTGTGAAAACGGTTTTCAATAAAATGGGGGGTTTTATTGAGATGATATTGGGAATTGATGTGACACAATGGTGTTTTCAATAAATGTGATTTTATGGAATGGTTTTGGCTTAAAGGGTTATTTGGTTGGAAATTTTGTATTGACATTATTGTTGAGAAATGTTGGTTTACTTGATGTGGTAATTATAGGATGGCATGATGTTATGGTTTGGAAATTATAAATTAAAATGTTTTTGTGACATGATTGATGTTGTTGGAATGGGGGATGGATTACGTGGTTAAGAATGGTTGGGTAAGGATGGATAGTGGGTGAGAAGAACTACCATTAAAGGGAAGTGGGTGTAAAGTACCACTAAAAAAAGTGGACAAGTTCGGATGTGAAGTTCCACCATCAAGGGTAGCAACAATGTTGGGTGTGTGTGTGGAACTTGGAAACATGGTTGGGATATGCATGCAACCACACTAGTTGGAATGAGATTGACATTATGAAAGGGGATTTGGGTTAATGACATTTTTGGTTGCATTGGTTGATTTCTTTCCTAGAATTGTGGTGTTTTGTGAAAAATTGGTTATGGTAAGGGTGTGTTTGGATTTCTAAAAACCGTGGCATTGTTTATTGGTTTTATATAATTGTTTTATATAAACTATGCTAACACGTTCTATCCTAGTGGCCTATGTAGGGAAGTCATTTGGGAAAAACCTAACGAGTATTATTACTCACACCCTTCTTTGGAACTTTGGTGATTTTTCAGATGTTGTACTTCCAAACACTAGAAAAGGTAATGAATATCCTTCCTTTAGTGGTGCATAATGATGCTTGGGTGATATTGTGGTTCTTGAAGCATGGAGATTGGTGTGGAGATGTTGAGTTGTGTCAAAGATTCTTTGGGTTTTGTTGTTTAGTATTCTTCTTAGTACTCTTTATTGTGGCTTTTTTGTATTGGTATTTGGTTCTTGTTGAGTTTTGAAACATTGTTGTCATGCATCATGTAGTTATTGTGATATTGGCACATTTGGTTGGGTGTTTTATTTTAAAAAGGGAAAATTGTTCCCCATAATTCATTAATACCTCAACATTTATTACCAGCCTTTTTCACCTTGGGGATGTCACCTAAGGATGAGTGGAACCTTCACCTCAACTCAATCTAATGAGGATGGGTGGGATGTTACAAGTGGCATCATCTTGTTCAATCCTTGACGTATAAGTAAAGTCGGTCTTGGAATTCGTTTCCAGTTTTGGAGTTGATATTTTTTCTTGGTTTATTCATTGATTTGGGATATTATCAAGGAGTGAGATTGTTGAAAATTGAAATGTATATCATAAAATGACGTAGCTAACCCTTTTATGCTGAACTTCAAGTTACCAGGGAATTGGGTACATAAGTGTTTTAGATAAACTTATAAGAGAATGATCTCATTGTTTTGGGTGTATCTAATGATATGAGCATGACATGCATAGTATAAATTAATTACCACTAGGATTTTATATTTTATTTTTCATAATGATTTATGTTTTGGATGTGAATGTGTTAACTTTTAAAAAATCTAGAAATTGTTTTCAAATGAACAATTTTGAAAAATGAATGGTTATAGTATTTTGAAAATGGTCGACTTTCAAAACATGGTGGATTTTTCAAATGTGAAGTGAACATGGTAAAATGGGAATTTGTAAAGCATGATTGTGATAGTTGGAATGTGATATAATTTGAAATTGTAAGACTTCAATTGCTACTGAGTGAGACTTTTGGTGAATCTTGTGTTGATAGAAATGGAACTAGGTAGACATCATAGAGACCAACCAGAGGATGCTATGGAAAATGTGGTTACACTTGAGCCCCAAGTGAACCATTACCAAGTTAAGATCATAGTACAAGCCTTCCAGGTTATGGAAAGTGTGAATAAAAGTGATGATCCGAGGCATGTGGATCACTCAGTTTAGTTTAAAAAGCAGAATCCACCCATTTTTCAGAGTGATTCGGAAACAGAAATGATGGAAGTATGGATAAATAGGATGAATCAAATATTCGATTTCTTTAGAATTCCATCAGAGTTAAAAGTTAAGCTAATGACATACATGTTGGAAGATCTTGCACGTCAGTGGTGGGAGTTGGTGATTTAGGCTAGAACAGGCCAAGGTATGACATGGGAGGTTTTTTTTGGAATTTTTTAATAAACAATTCTACCCTCATATGTTCAAATTCATCGCACAATGGATTTATTCAGTTTGAAGAAGGAGAACCTTTTGGTGACTGTATATGCAACAAAGTTTATGAACTTAGTGTGATTTGCGCTTGAGGTTGCGGCTAGTGCATCCTTGAAGGCACAGATCTTTGAATCAAGTTTGAGGAAAGAAATTCATTCCAAAATTATGGTTCTATGTATATGTGATTATAAAAAAATAGTGAATAAAGAATCAGTGGCTAAAAAATATATCTTGGGGGCTACAAGAAGGGTAAGCATGTTGGTACCCATGTTGAATAGTGGGAACTCTTACATGGGAATCAAGAAGAAGAGGGGCACTTTTTTACAATGTGGGATTATCACTCAGAATCTTATGGAAGGATCAGGGAACCTTTCTATGAAGCCTCAGAGTAAGACGTGATGTTTTCAATGTGGTTCTATAGGCCACATGAAGCATGATTTTATGGAACAACCTCGAGCATGTCATAACTAAAAGCAGATGGGGAATCTTCAAAATTATTGTTGTAATGATATGAGGCCGAGTGTTCGTGATACTCCTCAGGGGTCATAGGAATCATATTACTCAATGGGATGGGGGAACCAATATACTCCTCATTAGAAGAAATGAGTTATTCATGGTGATTCAAGGAGTACCATGACTCCTCAGTAGGGGAAGTTTCAATAGGGTAACAAAGAGTAGAGTATGGCAATCAAGTAGTTGTTTGGAGATGAGAAGGTTGTGGTGGATGATTATTTGGGACCATCCATGAGGTGAGGTATAATTAATTTTATTTATATATTAATTAAAGTGTTGTTTTATACAGGTTATTATCATTATTCCATTAATTATCGTGCTGTTCATTTGCTGGGTTTAAGTGTGGAAATGATGAATTATATTTTAAAACATAAAACTTCTCTAAGTCAAATAAAGTGTCGATCCTTCATGTGTAGATAGTGTTGTATAGTTGTGGATGAGGTTGAGTTGATGTGGGATTTCTCAGTGCTTGAGATGGGTGAGTATGATATAATCATGGGTATGGATTGGTTCGTAATTTTTAAATCCCACATCGACTATTATGCATGAATGATTTGTTTTATAATGGGTGATGGCATCGATCATCTATTTAGAGGATAGATAAATGTGAATGTGGGTGCATTGGGCTTGTTAGAACCAGAATTTGGGATGATAACATATCAGTTGGCGGCATTGTCTTTGGAATCAATGGAAGAAGTTGAGAGAATTAGTTTTCTGGCATTGTTTGATCAGTTTATGGATGTCTTTCCTGAAGAATTATCAGAGTTTCCACCCATGAGAGAAGTAATATTTCTGATTGATATTCTTTTGGGTACAATTCCTATATCATTTCTATCTTAATGAATGGAACCAACATAATTGAGGGAATTGAAAGTGAAATCAGAGGATCTAGAAAACAAGAGGTTCATCTGGCCTAGCACGTGTCCGTGAGAAGTGCCAGTTTTGTTTTGTTAAAATGGTATATGGAACTCTTCAGATATGTGTTGAATATCACAAGATTAAAAAATTTATGATTAATAATTTATATCCACTTCCAAACATTTAGGACCTATTTGATTATTTGAGGGGATATTTTTGGTTCTCCAAGATTAACTTGCGATAAGGATATCATCCTTTGTAGGTGCAGAATGTGGATATTAAAAAACATCATTTCAGAGTAGATATGGACATTATGAGTATGTGGTTATGACCTTTGGTCTTACCAATTCACCAGAGGTGTTCATGAAATTTATGAATCATATATTTTAGAGAAATCTTGACTCTTTATTTGTGGTATTAATGGATGATATACTAGTGTATTCAAGGAAAAGGGTGGAGAATGAACAACACTTGAAAGTTGTGTTGGGAATATTGAGAGATCATTAGTTGTATTCAAAATTATCAAAGTTCGATTTTTGGATTCAAGAAGTTCATTTCCTTAGCCATGTTATTTATGAGAGATGTGTTTCAGTGGATCCAGATAAGATAGAGTATATCATCTATTGGCAACCGCTGAAGAATGTTTTTGAGATACGATGCTTCCTTGATCTAGCTGGGTATTATCGATGCTTTTTTGTGACTTATCATGATTAGATTTACCAATGAAAACTTTGAAAAGAAATAATTTCCCATTTCAGTGGAATGAGTTGTTCCTGAAATATTTTTAAGGGCTTAAGGATTATCTTACATTAGAACCAATATTGGTTTCACCAGAACCAAGGAAAGGGTATGTGGTGTATTGTGATGCAACAAGATTAGGGTTGGGGTTTTTTCTCATATAGGGGGATCATGCGGTTGCGTATGTCTCACAATAGTTGAGGTTTCATGAGAATAACTACCCAACGCATGATTTAGATTTGGCAGTGGTGGTTCATGCTTTGAAAATGCAGTGTCATTACCTCTTTGTTGATAAATTCATGATGTATACCGATCATGAGAGCTTGAAGCATATTTTCTCACATATAGATTTGAATTTAAGGAAAAGGATATGGATGGAGTATCTCCAAATGTTTTATATTGACTTTATGTACACACTAGCTACGAGAAATATAGTGGAAAATGCATTAAGTAGAAATTCATATGCTCAAGTGGTGAAACATGCATCAGATTAGTGGTAGTTGATGTTGGTTATAACTAACATGGTGTTTTAATGTGAAGACTAGGGTGATGAGGCTATTTTATTTCTGGTCTCATTGGTTCCTAACTTGGTTGGTTTCATTAAAGAGGAGAAGATGTCCGATTCAGAGTGTGTGGAAATGTGGTCAGAAATAAATGGTGGGGAGACCATCGAGGGATAGAAGGTGGGTGGAAATTCAGTGATGTGATTTCAAAATTGGATGGTTGTACCAGTGTATTGTCAGGAATAACTTCTTAGGGTTGATTATCATTCTAGATGGGTGGTCCATCCTGGAATTCAGAAAATGTATAAATGGTTGAAATCCTAGTACTGGTGGGTAGGTTTGAAAAGGAAAGTGGTTGATTTTGTTTCAAGATACTTGACTTGTCAGTAAGTCAAGGTAGAGAATCAGTGACCAGTAGGTATGTTGTAGTATTTACCTATCCCAGTGTAGAAATGAGATAAAATTGTGATGGATTTTATTATAGGTCTCCCAAGAATGGTCAGGAAGGATGATGCCATATGAGTGATAGTGGATCAGATCACAAAGTCATCCCATTTCATCCCTATTCATGAATCTCATATGGTGGAGTATCTATCCAAAATAAATATCCATGAGGTGGTAAAGAGGCATGGTGTACCAGTTTCTATTGCATCAGATAAAGATCCAAGTTTCACATCTAATTTCTAGAAGTCCTTCCAACAGACCCTTAGGAATTAGTTGACGATGAATACGACATTTCATCCTTAGATTGATGGGAAATCTAAGAATAAAATAAAAATGTTAGAAGATATTTTGGGGACTTATGTAATGGATTTTGGAGGCTCATGGGAGGATAACTTGTCGGTGGTGGAGTTCTCCTACAATAACAGTTATCAGCCCTCCATACATATGGATCTATTTGAAGTGTTGTATGGATGTCCATGTTGCTATCCACTATGTTGGGTGGAAGTAGGTGAAACATTGTTGGTTAGACTGAGCCTTGTCTAAGAGAAAATAAAGAAGATTAAATTGATCAATAAGGGAATGGTGATAGCTCAAAGTCATCAGTAATCGTATGCGAACCATCATCGACGACCGTTGTCGTTCGAAGAGTGTGATCATGTGTTCTTGAGAATATCTCTGAGGCTAGGATATCATCAGTTTGGAAAGCAGGGTAAGTTGTCTACAAGGTATATTAGGCCTTTTGAAATACTTGAGCGGGTTGGAGTAGTGTCATATAATTTTCCTTTTCTTCCATGGTTTAGTGCGGTGCACAATGTGTTTCATGTGTCACAATTGAAAATTTATAAGCCGATCATGACCATGTGATTCGTTGGGACCATGTTGAGAAAGAGTCAGATGATTTTTTAGTATATGTGCTAGTGCAGATTATGGATTGGAAATAGAAAGTATTTCATGGTAAAATCATCGATCTAGTTCAGTTTTTGTGGAAACCTGGTCAGATTCAAGATGATACTTGAGAGCGAGAGAAAGAGATGACTGAGAAATGGCCCGAGCTCTTTTGGAAAAGTATTGGTTCTCTACTTTATGTGGATGAAAAGTCCAATGGTGGGTAGAATGTAGTACCCATATTTTGAGGTATATAACCCCTTTTATGCCTTTTTTATGTATATAATGTGGTTGGGTAATGTTTGGGAGAGTTTGGAAGGGTTTTGGAAATGGTTGGAGTCTTTTCTAAGGGCAAACAGTTTGAGCACAGTTAGTAGAAACCATGCAGAATCTCTAGGAAACCACGCAAGTTGAGACAATGGGATTTTACATTCTCAACATATGATTTTTATAACCATGTAGGCCAACCATGTGGGGTCTCTCTTGTTTCAGTAGTAGGAGAATGTTTAGTGCATAGTTTTTCTAACCGTATGAGCTAACCATGCACAAAATTAAAAATGGGGTTTATCACTCTGGATTTTCTGTAAATCCCCCCTTTCTACTCCCATATAAACCCAAATTGGGATTTTTATTCTCAAGGGTTAGGAGGCCTCTCCCACTCATTTTGGAGGCAATTTTAAGGGTTTTCAAGGTGCGGTAAATGCGATTCTCCTCTGATAAGTCTCTTATCTTGGTTGTTTTGTGTTTTTTCCTAGATCTACATATACCTCTATCTTAGTTTTTTAGATCTATACCCATCACATGTAGATATATGGTATTTGTTTCAAAAAATTATTATATTTTTGCTTTTTTATGTGAGGAAAAGAGATTAAAGGTGGTTTTGGTGGAGAATTCACCTGGATTTGTGGTGCGGTTGGGTGTCGATCAATTTCATCGAATACCTAAGGTAGGTGGCTTCACTATCATCTACATTTTGATGGAAATAGAAGGATTTAATTTCAAACTAACTACTTTGATAATTTTTTTTTATGATTATGATGTTCAAATCTTGTTTGGAACCCATTTTGTGATCTTTTAAAATTTTGGAAAAAATGGGGTTTTGTGTGCAATGTGGTTTGTGTACAATTATAAAATGGTGATTTTAAAATTAGTGGGTTGGTTTGTTTTATGGAAATTGAGTTGTGAAAATGGTTTTAAATAAAATGGAATATTTATTAAGACGATTTTAGGAATGGACGTGGTACAATGGTGCTTTCAATAAATATGATTTTATGGAATGGTTTTGGATTAAAGGGTTATTTGGTTGGCAATTTTGGCTAGGCATGATTGTTGAGAAATGTTGGTTTACTTAATGTGGTAATTATTGGATGGAATGATGTTATGGTTTGAAAATTATAAATTGGCATGTTGTTGTGACTTTATTGATGTTGTTGTAATGGGGGTTGAATTATGTGGTTAAGTATGGTTGGAGAAGAATGGATAGTGGGTGAGAAGAACCACCATCAAAGGGAAGTGGGTATGGAGTACCACTATAAAATGTGTATGGGTTCGGATGTGAAGTTCCAAAATCAAGGGTAACACCGAAATCTGGTGCGTGTGTTTGGAACTTGGAATCATGGTTGGAATTAGATTGACATTATGAAATAGGATTTGAGTTAATGACATTTTCAGTTGAATTGGTTGGTTGTTTTCTTAGAATTGTGGTGTTTTGTGCAAAAGTTGTTGGGGGTAAGGGTGTGTTTGGATTTCTAAATTTTTTGGCATTGTTTATTTGTTTTATATAATTATTTTATATAAACCATGACAACATGTTCTATCCTAGTGGCATGTGTAGGGAATTCATTTGCAGAAAACCTACTTAGTATTATTACTCACCCCCTTCTTTGACACTTCGGTGCTTTTACAAATGTTGTATTCAGGGGCATAGGAAAAGGTAAAGCATCTCCTTTCTTTAGTCTTGCATCGTGATGCTTGGGCAGTATTATGGTGCTTAGATCATGTATCTTGGTATCGATATACTGAGTTGTTTCATAGCTTCTTTTGGTTTTTTTGTTTATTCTTCCTCTTAGTAATCTGATTATGGATTATTGTGGGTTTTTTGTATTGGTCTTTTGGTCTTTTCAAGTTTTAAAACATTTTTTTCATGCATTATGTAATTGTTTTGGTATTGGAACATTTGGTTGGGTGTTTTATTTTAAAAATGAAAATTTTCCCCCACCATTAATTAAGCCGTCAACATTTATTGCTAGCCTTTGACACCTTGGGGGTGTCATGTAACATCCCGACCCGACTCACCATCCAATCGGTGGCTGGACCGGTGGTTCACATGGCCTCAAGCGCGTATCCTCGTACGCTAGAGGCTTCCGAATAACAGCAAGGGTCTCGGGAGATGATAGTGGGGAGACTATACCCTCAAATCAGAGTAGCACAATGGTATTATCAGAGTAAATATCATTCAGTAGAGGAAGCAGTAAGCAATTGACAGACAGCAAGGAAAGATAGAATAATATCCATTTTTAAAAAGGCGGCAAACGCCAGTTTACAATGCATGCATGTACAGATGACGATGCAGTATGAAAGCAGTAACCAATACAACATGCTTTAAAATGAATACAAAAGAAAGGACAACAAAGCCCGACGACAATCCCCTAAGCATCCCAAGCTCCCGCTTGGTCCTCTGCTCCTAACTCCTTAGGTACAAATAGCACATCACACACCCTAGGTCCTGCAATCAAGGAGGTCTACTCGGGTACCCCAGTGCAATGGCGACCTGAGTAGGGTGTGAGATATAAATCTCAGTAGGCCGGCACCACTAGTGTCAAACCCAATCCAGACAGTGTATAATAATTAAACAGTGAGCAGGTATGGAGAAATAGGTAAACAGAATTACATAAGTAAATAACACCCGTCCAAGTTCCCAAAGAACACCTGACGGTTATACCTGCTTTGGCTCGTTGCCGGTAAAGTAACCTAATCATGTCACCACACATATATATATATAGATCATAGATGGATTGGGGTAAGAATGCCTCCCACCCATTAATAAGATTAGTGGGCACGAGGTAAGAATGCCTCTCGTCCCTATAGGTCAACTGGAAAGGGGTAAGAATGCCTCTCGTCCATAGTATACAATGGCAACGAGGTAAGAATGCCTCTCGTTCCATGATTCGTGATTAGTGGGCATGAGGTAAGAATGCCTCTCGTCCCGATCGGTCAACTGGAAAGGGGTATGAATGCCTCCCTTCCATCACATTAATTCTACTGGCATGGGGTATAACTGACTCCCATCCAGACATGTTCTCATCAGCAGAAATTAACTGTCAAGGGGTATGAATGCCTCCCTTCCAGGCATGTACTGTCACACTGGCATGGGGTATAACTGCCTCCCATCCAGACACGTAAACATTTAGAGTAGATGGCATGGGGTAAGAATGCTGCCCATCCATAACCATACACATTCATTATCAACATTATAATTCAATGCATAAGGAAGTACCTCTTATGCATTTCAAGTAAATATTCCACATTCACAATCAAACATATCTCTTATTTCTATATAAGTACCCATACACACGTTCATCATAAGTATACTTAAGGCAACTCCTCTCAAGTATCTATATCATGATATTCACTCATTCGTTTCACTAACATAAGCCTTTCCCATTATGTTATCCCAAGGTATGGTCATACCACCCTAGTTCATTCATTCTATTTTAACCATTTCATTTTTAAGGGATATGTTTTTATCATTCTCTAACCCTTTGATACCTTCTAGAGGAAACATGCCACTTATTCTTAGGTCATCCCACTAAGGTTACCATCTTACTCAATTTTCCTAACATGACAAATTGACCCAAGCACGAGTATCATAGTCATATCATTCTACTTGTCTCAACAAAGCAAGTTCACACACAAGCATCAAACAGGTACCATAACAATCTAGCAATTCACACTATTTGCACAGAAGCATTCAATCAGAACTAACTTGCATAATTAAAATACTAAGGTAGTGCAATATTAAATTCACTTTCACTTTAATTATAAAGGCAAGGAGATGGACCCTACCTCAAGGTGGATCCATCCATCCACTCCGGCTCTTGGCGCTTTCTAACTAAGAGTCGCAGGTGAGTCTCCTAGTCTTTGGAGACTCGAAACCACGCCAAAACCTCGAACTCACTATAAGAAATGTGTTAGGAACTCATAAACATAAAAGCCCCAAATTTTACAAGTGAGAAACAAAGTAAGGGGTGAAAAACTTACCCTAAAACCAAGCCGATGATCCAAAACCACCCGAACCGCTTCGCCTTCGGTGGCGGTTTCCAGAATGTGCACCAAGGAGTCCCAACAGACCTTCCGCACCAACCTAGAACAAACACAAGACGAAAATTGGATCACCTCCAAACCCTAGGGTTCGGCCGCACCTCACTAGGTGCCAGTTAGGTCGGAATAAATCCAAAATAAGGGAGGATAAGAAAGAGGGGAGCTTACCATGGAGATTCGACGAAGAAACTGGTAGAAATCTGGTGAAAACCGGCAAAAGAGAGGAGTCCGTAGGAGGGGTGTCACACGCGGCTCACGGGAGAGAAGGGAGAGGCGCGCCGTGGGTGTTCTGCCGAGTGTGGGTGAGGGAGAGTTTAGTTAGGTTTTTATTTTATTTTAAATTTAATTAAAATACTTAAAAATACAACACTCACGGTTCGGGCCGCACGGTTAGCCAAACCGTGCGCCGACCGTGCGGTCCCCTCTGCCCAAAGGGAATCCCTCGCACAGGCTAGGTGCACGGTTTGGGAAACCGTGTGCAGCCCGTGTATAAGCCTCTTCCCACTTGATTTAGGCCACATGGTTTGGGATGCACAGTTTGGTCAACCCGTGCGCCAACCGTGCGCCTTCTGCAGTCCCTCAAGAATATGGGTCCGGTGCTACCGAAACCCCTCGGGCCACCTGGGAAACTTAATGGGCCTTCTCCCATGCCAAAAAATATTAAAAGGAAGGGTTCAAACCTTTGTAACCTTGTTCCGAAGCCCAGTCTTCAAAATGTATGGTTCAGGAAATGAAAAGTTCAAAATTCCCTTGGTTTTTAGTCCGGTTCAAAACGCGGGTCATTACATGTCACCTAAGGTTGAGTAGCACCTCCTCCTAAAATCAAACCAATGAAGAGGTGCGGGATTTTACAAAGGTTATTTAAATATTCATCTTCTCCAATTGGAAATTACCAGAGGAAAAAATTCTCAGAACCATTCATATGATAGTGTGCTTGATGACTGGTGATAAAATCTTTGAATTTTTTTTCCATCCTTTTGTTGGAAAAATTTCACCACCATCCAAGCTTGGTACCTCCTATTTCAATCATCTTATTCCTTTAGATAAAAACCCATTTTTTTGAAAATCATTATTTTCTTATGTAAGTTTTGATATCTCCCAAGTTCCATTAATATTTACAAAATCCATTTCTTCCCTCATTCACAACTACCACTACCCTGATTCACTAAGGGTAAATACTTCTTCTGGAATTTTTGGTTCAACAAAATCTGTTTAAAAGAGAATGTTCATATCAACCTCGAACCTCTAAATTAGTTCCCCGATTCTATTTGATCTCCTAAACTTAATTGTATATTCTATATAACTTGGTTTCAAAACTATTAATTTCGATACTCTGTTATGAGTCCCATTATACTTATAATTTAGGTTTTTTTTGAGTTCCTTCTTATAATCTCATTTAGGTCAAATTAAACTTCAACAATTGTTTTTCCACATATTTTTTTCTTCCATTTTATAATATTTCGAAAAAAGTATCTCATTTAAGAAAAAATCTCTTCTATTAATAAATTTCTTATTATCATCATCCCATAAATAATATAAAAATTTCTCATCATCATATCTGGAAAGAAAACATACTTTGGAGTTAGCCTCCAACATATCTCTATCCTTGACATCAACATCATCATATGAAACACTTATAAAAGTTTTGATATGGTTTAATTTTTTTTATTTTACTAGAATAAAGTTGTTCTATATATTCTTGTGCCATAGCTAAATCTAGAATTCTATTCGGAAATTATTCCTCCTTGTTTTTAGGTTCTTCCCAAATTCCCTTAGGCATTCTAAAATGAAGTCTTATACACCAAGATTTCTATTGTAGAGTTATATTCATTCTTTTAGCTACTCCATTCTATTGTGGAGTTTTATGAACTATCTTCTCATGAATAAATTACTTCCATTGAAATAATTTTTGGATGTGGTGTCCATTATATTCTCCACTATTGTCTGTTTGGAGGAATTTCAACTTTTGATCACACTCCCTTTCTAATAATTATTTATAATGAATAAATTAATAAAAAATATCAGATTATTTATTTAGGTTATAAAACCCAAACTTATGAGTGGAATGATTAAAAAAATTCATGATGTATGGAGATCCACCATTAAAATTAACTGGAGAAGGTCCCATAACATTAGAATAAAAAAGTCCCACCTTCCGATTCCTAGGCATTCGTCCTTAGAAATTGAATGAAAAATTAATTTTACACAACATAAAACGTTAAAATATTATAAAATCCATTTGATTATGTTTAGGTATGAAATTTATCACTCTGGCCATTGAAAATTTATCCTTTCTTCTAGTCAAGTATAGGGTTCCATTCTTCTTCCCTTGAGAAATTACCATGGATATTTGGTTATTTTACAAAATCAAATTGATAAAGTGGTTTCAAAACTTTCTTCATTAAGTTTTCTAATCAATATAAGGTTCTTTTAGAAACCTAGAATTTTTTTAATATCATTCAGCTTCAAAACACCTCTATTATTTGTTCAAATGTTGAAAAATTATTTTTCAACTATATATAGATCTTCATTATATTCTAGATGTACTCTTCCCAAGATTCTGTGTACATAGTCCACTATACACTCTAACTCAATAGTTGAATGGAAATATGTGATCAAGTCAACAACCTAAGATTCCTCTAAATTGTTCACACTCAGCAAAAAACTCTTACTACCTTCCACCATACTAACAAAATTTCTGATTCATGAAGTAAAATCCTTTCGAGTTGAATGCTTCAAATTTCTAAATTACTACTTTATATGTTCATTATTTTCCAAAAGAAAACAAGTAGGGACTTGACTAGCTGATCTACTTCTACTCCTTTCATGGGAATTATCCTCTGATGAATTCTTTTGTTGGTCCTTCTATTGAGGTGACCATCCCCCTTTTATAGTATTGGGAGCACTTCCATATGGTACTTATACTTCCTTCCAACTCAACTCCTCATTAATAATCATATTATTAATACCATCAAATACAAGGTTTGTATTTCTAATCGAATTGCTCACTACTATCACCATAACATCTTTACATTCTGTAAGTGAAGAGAAAATAATAAATTCCCATATAATTCAATGATTTGATCTATCCTTAGATTATATTGAAATCATACATAGGGTCCACTGATAATATTACTTTTGATAGTATCTAGCTGAATAATCACTATACCATAAAGACTTTGTTATATACTGTTGGTTTCTCATATATATCATCCAATGCTTTCATAACTTATGCAGTTCTTTTTGTCTCTTGAATTTTGAAATCCAAATTCCATGAAATATACATTATTTATAATCCTAAATACTTCCTTTCAAAGTTATCCCATTATGATTTATCCATCTTCTTTTGATACTCTCTAGACAACAAAGTATCCCTATCTTTCTTTGTTAAAAGATCTTCCAACTATATCTTCCAGAATCCAAGGTATACCACATAAAAATTATCAATCCATATCTTTACTTAATTTGGTTCCATTATACCTACTATCTAGAGTGTAAAAATAAAAATATCTTTTGACACCACTTATTGGGAGATGGACTAAAATAACCCTCACAAAAACAATCTGGAAGAACATCCTCTCGTATGCCTACCTTATGAAATCCTTCACAATTCCTTGAATTTTTGTTTTGAAACTAGAGAAAAAAAACATAATAAACATATTAAATAATCCACATGAACAATTTTTAGAATAAAAAATATGAAATATAAAAACACATGAGAATTATACTGTTCAGAAAAATGTCTTACATCCACAAGAGAACACTACAACCCCTATTATAAATGAATGTATAAGAGATTATAAAAACACTCTCACTGTCACTATTAAAATTCATATGAATTATCCTTCTGATGAATTTTAATTTTTAGTGTCTGATATGTCTTGGTAGTTGGTACTAACTCAAATTTATAGGGGTCTTCTACTGGTAAACTGATTCCTACAACCTTTGAAATTTACTATTGTCCTTCTGTTGATCGAGGTAATCCCTGATACATTGTTACACATTTATTTTGACCATTGAAAACCATTTACCATGTGTAAAACCTATGTATTGAAACTAAACTTTTTATTCTTCCTTTTTTATACTTCCTATAAAACATTGAAACAAAAAGAATTAGTCAGACATATTCCACAAAATCTGAAGTCTACAGTCGCTCTAAAAAATCTCATTCTGGAAAAGAACCATCTAGAAATCTCATTCGAAAAATATCATTTTGAAAAAGTAAATGGATTTTACAAAACCCAAAAATATATTTATTGATGAATGGTGATTCTCCCTTATTGGGTAGTGGGATTACAAGTTTTCTTAGATCCATGACCTTCAAAGAAACGAGAAGTTTGCGTAAAGGTGGGTTGTTTGATATATGGGGTTGTTTTAAGAGTTTACTTGTTATTATATCCTATTGTTTTATTTTTGAGGATAAAAAGGTCTTAATATGGGGATGATGTAGTGACCCAAGTTTTACTTGAATGCGACTTAGCTAAATTTTGAGTTTCTGTGTCCTGAGACCTTCTTATGGAAAAAATGGAAAATTTACCCTAGGTTATGATCTCAGAGAATTATCTGATGGTTAAGTTTATTCTAAGAAGTGGTGTTTATATTTGGGATAAGATATTATATAATTTAAGGGTCTGAGAGACCTCAATAAAAATATATTAATTATAAAAATATCATTTTTTTCTCATGCATGTGAATTCTCAGGAATTATGCATTTACTTCAAAAATGAGCATCAGAATAGGAAAAATGACACAACAGTTGCATCTAGGACATGGGTTTTATCCTAGGGGAAGTATAAAATTTACACATGTTGGTGACCTTGATACTTATCCACTGTTAGTAGAATGGTTTGTGATTTTAAAAAATGGGAATTTTAATAATATTAATTTTTCATTATGGAGATTAATTGTCTAAAAAAATATCCATAACATCTATGTAATCTCATTTAATAAAATTCATAGAGTTGGATACATGAACCCTATGAATTGTGAGTTCCAATAGAGGGGGATCCTTTGGGGTGGAATTGTTGAACTGCACCTTGGGAATGATAATGAAATTGCACACAAAAGATACATTTGGCAATAAGTGATCATTTTTCTAGATAGGCCTGCATGATTTTCTTGCACTTACTCTTCATGGATTACCCATTGGAATAATTTTTATTAACTAGATATTTCTATATGGGTTTTCGGGATTGAATTTATAAAATTAATTCTCCATTCTTCATGAATTATTTGTTGTGACTAAGATATCAATCACTGTTTTTTTAATTTTCTTGGTGATATTTGATCTTCTATTTTATTCTTTTAGGTTTTCTTTCCCTAACTTTATTCTCTTCTAGTGGAGATGATCGATGGGAAACAATCAAATTATTATTTCCCCCCTCTCTTATCTCTCCATTATTCTTCTATACATAATCTATTATTCTCTTTTAGAATACTATATCTTTCCTCTCATATGTGGATGTTGGCCATTTATCCATGTGTTGAACTACTAGAAGTCCAACACATAGTCTTGATGAGAGAGATAGATGCAAAGTGAAATGAGGATCGATGGGGACAATGTGATGATGGTGATCCTATTTGATGAGATGATGATGAGAACTAACCATCTCCACAACCTATAGAACATGCAAGGTGCACTGGCTGTCATCATGAAAAGTAGTGTGTCTGAGGAGGAAATTTTATGAAATTATGGTAGGTGGTGAGTGTGAGCAAGGCTATCTATCATCATGACATGAGGGGTTCACACTGGGGAGGCCATCCACATTGCATCTAGAGATTAATGTGAGATGAAAGCCCACTTGGGAAACCGTAGTTAGGGGATATGATTCCTTAATTTCTCTACAGTGATTCCCCACTGGTGGTACTAGTTCCCACCATCATGGGTTGGAGTGACTTGACTCGATCAGCCACAGGGAAAGGAATATAGCTTAGATGGGACCAAATTAACCCTACATAGAGTGCATGGGTTCACGATCTTTCTCAAGGATACACACTCTAGGTTCATAAAAATCACTACTACACTTCATGTGGCTCAAACTAGCAGTCTCCACATGGACAGGACAATGCCTTTTTGGATTCTTGATTTCTTCTTCACTAGGTTTCCATTTTGGAAAAATAAATAGTGTATATAGACTATTTTTCTATGTAGAGTGTAATGATGTAGTTATTTTATGCCTATGAAGTTTTTATAAGGAAAGATAAGAAGATTTTGAATTTGGATATGAAGGGACAATAATTGGGTTTAGGAGAGATGATCAGATCATTATCATATAATTAGTAGGTTCAATATTCACCCTATTTCTCTAGGGTGTGGGATCCTCCACCAGGATTGATACTCCCTAAAATACGGTGCCTTATACTGAGGTGCATGTCCTCCTTTATGATTTTTTTTAGATGAAAAGATTTTCTCATAACAAGGTGGTTATGATAGGAGGGGTTAATATCCATTTAACTAAGAACTATTCTTGGGATAGGCATTGGTAACCCTATGAGTTTTTGGAAGAGTGGCATGGATATAATGGGTAATATGGTGTGGATTTTAATCAAATAACATTCATAACACAATGATGATAGGTTACCCCTTTATAGTTCCCAGTGGCACTATGGAATTTAGGATAGGTGGATCATATCATACACTTCAATACATGTGACTTCTTAGGAACCCATAGGATTCATTTAATATGTGATGAACCACAAGGATATAAAATTTAGACGTTGTGGGATTTTTGTTTCTTTGATTATCCTTACATGATCGTGAGGTATTACCTTTGAGGGTTTGAAATTAGAATACTAGGTCTTCACTATGTCCTTGATACTTCTAGTGATTGTGGATATATGGGTCATTATTTCTTATCTTCCTCTCGATTACTCTATTACTAGGATATTTCAACTGACCTATTGTTTTGTGTTTTGTTTGTGTTTTTTAGAGAATCATAATGATTATGTTTATACTTACCCTTAAATGGGATTTGTTCCCTCGCATGTTGTGTCTGTAAAGAAGATACAGAGGTTAAAATATGGTCATGGTGGGTATGGAGTTGGTGTGTCTTATTTGGAGATAATGCTTGGTGATTATTAGAAAAATATTATGAAGCATGGTGTTCCTTGATTGTGGTGGTGACCATAACATATGGAAACAATTCTTAGAGTACATACAATGATGATGAGTTTTCTCATGTCTTGTATCTGTCGATTGTATGGTTTCATTGGATTTTCCTTTATGGTGATGTGTTTTTGCTTAACATTTCCTGAATGTGTTGTATATAGTTCAATTGATTAAATACACACACACATACTTCTACTACTACTATTATTTGTTTTATACATTAGATATATGTTCATTTAATAGGTTGATTTAGGCTAAGGCCTCCCATATTGTGAGATATTCCTACTTGGTGGTAGTAAAAAAACCTTATCCTATTGGAGGTGGTATTGGGGTGGAACTCTCAACTTACCACTTTTCTAGGTGCCCCCTTAACTACTTGGTACATTTCATATTGATTTTTAACCTCAATCACCTCTTGAGGAAGAGGCACATGATTGAAAATTTCAAGCATGACCTTGTCAATGTTGTGGTAATAGGTGCTTCATGGACAATAATTTGTTGTAAAGTGATTAAACCCCCAACAATGTTAATTTATTATTCGAGTATTTCTACAATAATAGAGGTGTCACCCCTATCACCCCGTGAAGTGGGTAATTTTAAATAATATTTTAAGTAGGATTTCATAGTTTTCATTTGGGAAAAAATAGAGCATTGCAGTTTAATTGATTTCCTTCATGATGAGATAATTCTTGAGGGGATTCACTCTCATTATTCATTTTCCTAAACTACTCCCTCTTGTCCCCAGACACAGTCACCTTTCTAAAAGACAAGGTTAAAATTTCAATCACTATGAAAAATGGTATTTATCATGTTTTTATACATTATTTGCATTTATACATGTGATTAATGTAATTACCTATGTTTTATAAAAATTTGGTTGAATAAGGTGTCGATAAATGTAGCTGTGGTTCTAACCACATTTACACATGTTTTTGTGAAACACTGGTAAATTTCCTCACACTTATATTTCCTACAGACACACATTTCCAAATTATAAGGTTATATGTGAAATCATTATGAAAAACTACATTTATCATGTTTTTATATGTTATTCACATATAAAAACATGATTAATACAATTAACAATGTTTTATAAAAATATAGATGAATAAAGCGTCGATAAATTTAGTCAAGTTCTTAACCACACTTACACATGTTTTTGTGAAACACTAGTAAATGTACCCATAATTACATTTCCTTTAAACATAGGTGAATTTTATTTTAAAATTTAAATTTTTTAATTACGCTTTCTTTAAATTGCATAGCCATGTTTGTTGATCACACCCCCAAATATCACTGTCTGGTGTTCCATCAAAACCTTTCTTATTGGTCACTCCCATAAGATGTGCATGTCCCACCCACCCACAATTACCCACTCCCCACACATTTCACCTCCAAATACCCCCAAAATCCATTGATAAACCCTATCCCTCCCCCTACATGTGTTAGTATTTACAAAAATAATCCAATCCCCCTGATGCATTCATAAAATTTGGATCAATCCAAATGCCTAGACCACTCATCCTGGGTGTTTTTTGTTTTATATAGGTGTTATTTTATATTAATAGATATGTTATTTTATTTGTATATAAATATAAATTAATATATATTTGTATATAAATATAAAATTATATATATGAATATATATATATATATATATATATATATATGTAAATTATAATTAATATAATTATATATATATATAATTTTTAAATTGAAATATTATTACATATTAATATAGATATTTAATAATTTATTGTTAATGATAATTTATACGTGTGTGTATATATAAATTATTCATTTTTGTAGTTGGGGGCTTACTTGAGTGGTAAATCCACCTCATAATTATGCATTGGACTATGGTTAAAATCCTAACAACCCTATTTGAGGGGGGATTTATTAGACTATTTATTGAAAAAATCTAGAGCCCACGCTATGGGAATGCATAGGATAAAGCACTAGGTGGAATGGAAGGACCAAGTACATTACAAGATGTGGTATACAAGTAGTACAATGTGGAAATATATAGTTGGTGCTGGGTGGGAAGCTCAAATGAGTGATGGGTGTGTTATGGTCCATTAATCGACCTTCTACATACTCAGACTTCTGATGTGGGATAAAGGGATAAATATCCATAGGGTGATGAACATAATAAAACCAGTTGGATACCGTGATGCGACTTGGAATATGATGTTACATGGCATCATGCAGACATCATTAGGTGGGAGTCTTGTAAAAGAAATGGGTGCGTTAACACCTATTAGCTAGCCAACATACCACATATATTTTCAATGAGGGATGGTGGGGTTCCCTGAATTCTTAATAGGTGGAGTGACATTACCTTCCAAAGGGTAATATAGGTGTGATTATTACTAACATTGGGGGTAGTGCATAGAAATAATGGAGATGTAACATGATTCATGCTTCTCTCTTGGGCTACTAGCTGGGTCTTCGGTCCATATGATGGCTTTCAGGCCACTAGGCCTTCAGACCATTAATATGTAATAAAATATATCCAGTGGTATCTTTCCATTCCTAAAGGGGAGGGATAAGTATTGACCCACTGTGGTTCCTAGGTGTGTATGTATTTTGGTTTATTGTAACCCCTTCTACTTACTAGTGATAAATTATCAATTTCCATTATTTTTAATGTTATAAAATATCATATATATGCTTAGTGATCATATATATTAAATGTAATTGATGAATGATATATTACACACACATAATATTTAAATTAATTTTTCAATTTAACTTAAATTAATTATGTTATTACATATATTAAATTATAATGTGGGATATATAAATTTATCTATAATAAATTTTAATTTATTATTCATTTTTTTATGTTTAAAACATAGTTAAAATAAAAATTCAGAAAGTTTTAAAAAAATGAATCTAAATTTAATATTATCTATATTTTAAAACATGGATAAATTAGAAATTATTCATGTTTTAAAATGAGGCTAAAATATCCCCATTTTTAAGGAAATCACAGTTAAATAAAAAATTATCCTCAATTTCAAACGAAACTAACAAAATGTGTCTAAATTAGGCACATTTTTAAGAAAACAAGGGTAATAAAACATGAATAATTGATAGTTTTTTATAGTCAATCCATAACTTAGATCTTCTCAAATGACAACCATAAACAAATCCACAACAAAAAGACTAATTCGGTCTATGATAATTACAACACAAAAGGAAAAACCCAAAAAGAAACTAATCTCCATTATAGTCCATGTTGAGGCAACCCAAAAGGAAAATAAAGAGAGAAAAAACATGAATAATGAAAGTCAGAACCATTCAAAGTAATCTATGTAGAGAAAATATAAGAAAGAACATACTATACCTATCGAAGTCATCACTACCCTGAATATAGAAATAGAGCACTACCTTTTTGAAGCAATTCATCTTGGTTGAAATAATAGAACAATCGGAGAAGTTACTAATTGCCTCCATACCTTATCATGTAAAGTGATGGAATTTCTATTTTATCTATCCAGATGAGGCCTTGTATGTGATGAGGTAAATCACTCAAATTATTCCATATACTATCCATAGTCAAGTTTCTTCTTTGATTTTCCAAAGCATCTATAATTTTTTTTCTTTACTTAGAACATGGATAACATTAAAAAAACAAGAGAGTTAGTATCATTAATTATATTTCATGATATATTATACTTAACTAACTAAAGTGAATGAGGATAGGAGGGAGCCTCAACTTTTAAGGATAAAATAGGTATAATTTTTTTCAAGGAATTCAAAATAAAATTTCCCTTATCATTATGAATAATCAATGTGATTCTCAATAGGTAAATGGTAAAATATGTATTAATATCAATTTTAAATTACCTCTTAGGGTGAGGATTCCAACTAATCACTTTATAAACTAACCATGAAAGAAATACAATATAAATTTTATAGGAATCATTCTCATGGATATCTAGAAGAATGACCAAGATTCACTGATTTATATGTGATAGTTTAAATTCATATAGATAAATAATTTTTAATATGAAAAGTTTAAAGAAGAATAAAACATGAATTTGTATGAGCTCAATTAAAAAAATAAATATCAGAAAGAATGATCAATAAAATATAATGTTCTTAGATTCACATTGAACTCATGCTAATGGAGAAAACAACACCCAAGAAATAATTTTTACTAAAATAGAATAGTGAAATAAAATACCCAAATAAAAAATTTGAATAGATACACTATATGAGTAAGATGACCTTAATAAACCAGGTGCTAATGTATCACTCCATCCCATGGATTTATCACTATCCAATCTTGGATAAACTCACACAACACACTCAGATAGGTATGAAGGATTCAATAAACAAAAGTAAAGAACAATTTGAAATATTTTATAAAGAAAAGTTTCTTTACTAAAAACATGTTATAATTCATAGGAGAAGAATCTATTGGCCTCTTATGAGGCTTTGTGTAGGTGTCCATAATTCTCAACAAATATGAGAACCTCCTCTGACACTCCCTCGGAACAAAACTGTAGTTACAGGGGATTAGTATTGAAGATATTTAGGGAAACAACATAGGGCTCAAAATAAAACCTTTCCTCAAAATATTAGAATCTCCTTAAAGAAATGATGGATTTCTTCATCTAACTCACCAAAATCACACTAGAACAAAGAAGTTACTTATTCAAATGACAGAAAAATGGTGGGGAGAAAGGATGAATCTCAGGAAAAGCAAGAAGGGAAATATTTGTGTATTCACAATACATGGGACATGGATGATCACGATAAACTTGGTTGTTCACGCAACATAACTCATAAGAGATGGATAGGAAATGAAACAACCAACAACATGCCATGAAGGAGGACCACATATCACCAAATATATATGAGATAAAGAAATCAAAACACTGAAATACAAAGGGGGTATGATGGTCCCTTGGATAAAGGTAGATCAATGGTCCTGAATAATCCATGCAAATAAACTAAAAAAAGTAAAATGTAAAGCCCGAATTAATAATCAATCTCAGAGAGAATAAAATATTATAAAAAATGGAAAATAATACCACACATAAATCAAAATACATCCATGTAGATAAACATAGTCACATGGCATAAAATAATAGAATCAATTTAATTGCAACTATATAAACATGTTATATTATTTTCTTTATAAATCTAAAAAAAATATTTGTTAACTATCCTGAAATTGTTAACCATTTTAATTGGTTGATCAGAAGTGAATAATTTCAAATGAAAAATGATATCAGAAATAACTTCATTATATTTTGAAGTGTCTCCCGTAAGAATGAGGTGATTATGAGTGTTCTAAAGCCTCTAAGTTATAATAATCAGGAGAATTAAAAAATCATATCTCTAGTTATGGGCATTAAAATTTTTCCACCATTAGAGATAAAAAGAAATTAAACCTCATAGACTTATTATATGTAAACAAAAAACCAACATGATTGGAAACAAAAATAAAAATTATGTTTGTAAAAGTATAGTGAATCTATAATTATCAATAGATTTAGTCTGTTTGCAACATATAAAAAATCTAGAAGGCTGTTGAATAACTAAGGTTTTGAGAATATCATTAGTGAAAATATAATAATTAAACAACCTCCAAACTAATATATATACTTTAAGTAGAATATTTTTATTAAATATATAACAACAAATGGTAGTGAGCTTATTTTTATTATGAATGGAATTATAAATATTATACTTAGTTCATTCTATAGTTTTATTAGAAATATATTGAGTTAATGGGATTTCATCTGAGGTATAGAATATAGATTTCTATCAGGGGAAGGGTTATGATATTTTTAGAGGATGCATATCTCTCTCTTAAAATTATCCTATGAATTTCCTATGGTATATATAATTTGAAAATTTAATCATATAATATTAGGGTAAGTCATCTATCTCTCAAATATCCAATCCATTATTTTAATTAGGATAAAAAAGATACTTCTAAACCATCCAATTTATTTTGGATCAATAATCAGAGGCACCCTATGATAAATTATATATTTTACTTTTAGAGGTACAAAAAATGGTTTTAGGAAGAGGTAAGATAACCAAATAGTAAATTTAATAAGTTAAATGGATTCATTGAATAAGTATAATATGACCACCTAGAGATATAAAATTTCTTTTTTAGTTCTCAATTTTATAATTTAATTTATCCAATAGAGGTAGAAATTTGGCATGTTTAGGTTTTCCATTATAAAGTGGTAATACAAGATATGTATGAGGAAAATTGGAACAACTCATATTAGTGATTCATTTAATCATATATATTATACTTCTATGGAAATGTTAACCAAAAATGAATTTTCTTTTATTGTTCTTAATCAGAATCCAGGTGGCATCAATAATTTTAAAAAAAAATTAAGTTTTTTGAGAGTTCTAGTGTCACTTCCATTGAAGTAAGAAAATCATTAGTGTAAGAAAGATCATTAATATAATTATAATTACAAGAAGTAGAAAATGGTTTTATCTTTTATCTATGGAAAAGGCCAATGAGTCCATGAATGATTTCTTCTGAGGTAATAATAAAAATTGGAGATGAAGCATGACCTTATTTAACACCTTTTAATGGTTTGAGGTAACCAAATAGAGATAAATTAACCTGTATTAAGTGCCTATTTGAAGATATATATAATTTCAAAATGCTGAAAAATGTAAATTGAATCTATATTTTTCATGGAAAACCATTATTTAATCCTAGGATCAATTTTTTTTGAATGTAAGCTTTAATAATAAGGATATCAACTTTTTTATTTTTTAGAATATGAATCATTTCACAAGATAATATGATGTTTTTATGGAACTATATATTTTTATTAAATCAATATTTGTCTTTAGAAATAGTCAAATATAGTACATAGACAAGTCTAGAGGTGATAATAAATAAAATAATTTTACTAGTAAAATTGAAGAGTGAAGTGGGTCTGTAATGATCAAAACTATTAAGGTTTTGTTTCTTATGGATGAGAAAGATTTGAGTACTTCCCATGGTCATAGGTGAAAAATTGTACATGATAAAATCATTAACAATGACCAAATGATCACTGTTGATGGTATTGAAAACATTTCTAAAGAAATTCCTCAAGAATAAATCTTGACCTAAGGCATTGCTAACATCATGGTCCAAAAAAACCTTTTTAACCACTTCCAATTTAGTCTGGGTCAATAACTTATCATTGAGATTAATATTGAGAATAAGTGTATGTTCCATAAAATATCATTATCTAGAGAGGTATTGTAATCTATATACATCTTAATAATTTGAGAAAAATCCACATTTTTAATTGTAATAGGTTCTTAGTGAGAGCCCCATATTCTTTATTAACAGCTCTAATAGAGAAAAATATATGTATGTTTATAACATAAACAATTTAGTGTTAAGATACTAATATTTAATCCATTTAATTCTAAATTTTTACTTCCAAAAATCTTCTAAATTATTAAGTTCATAAAGAAGACAAGCATTGGATTTATGAAGTTCCCCTCTACTGGACATAGAAGAGGATAAGTAAAATTTCATATCATTTACCTTAACATATTATTACAACATATTAATAGATTCAATGATATTCACAAACTTTTTGTGATTTTATTAATTGAGATCATTATTTTATTTTTTGAGTTTATCCCAAATCCCATGTATATCACCCTAAGGTGAATGAGGTCCCCATATAGATTGAAAAAACACTGAAAATTTAGTATTATTTATCCACATAACTTAAAATTTGAATATCATAGGGTGATTATCAATTTGGGAAAAACATTTCAAAAGAAAGGGAGAGTGTTCAATCTTGGTACAATTAACTTAGTGTTTTTCCTAGTCGAGAGTAAACCACCACAGAGGGGGTGAATCAATGGTTACTGAAGATATAACTCTCAAACTCAATTCCCATCACTTGTTAGTTCATTTAGACCATGAAATAAGTAATTTAACGTTAAGATAGAGAGAGATAGAGAGATAATTCACTTGAAAAATAGTTTTTAAAAGTTTCACACACTCTTGTTATTCATTAACAATGACCAAGTTATCACTATTGATTCCTCCAAACTTTGGATCAGGTGAGTTTCCTTATTCTTCTCCTCAATCCCAAATAAAATATCCATGTAATGTTAAAAATATTTTATAGGTAATTATCTCAATGTTTTATTATAATTTCACTATGTGATTCATATCATATTTATATACATTGAAAACATCATAGTGTGCCTCACTTAGTTGCAACATAATCCTTAAATCCAAAAATATTGGTTTATATATCTTTTAAAATTCTCAATAGATCCATAAAATTTACTTCGCTATTGATTCAAGTCTGAGTGACTTGTTTAATAACCAATGTATCATGTCATATCCATAATATAAAAGTTGACATGTGTCTACTGGGTTTGTGGGGTGATGGATCTCTTCCCCCAAATAACTTCTCATGATTTTTTAATGTCTATCAAATTTTTAGTGAAAGAACCTCTATTATGGTGATACATCATACATATAGTGTGAAAAACCACAAATCCCTTAAATAAGAGAACATTTAAAATTCACAACTAGTCCTCATGGTGTAACATGAACCCCATTATTTTTATAATTATATTCATAGTGAAATGAATTTTGGATGAAAAAGTTTTCCCATGTAAGAGTAGAATGCAACTCTAATTTAACCAAACATAGTTAAAAGTGAGCCTTATATTATATCATTTAAACTAACCCAAAAATATTTATTTATTTTTCAATTCACTTCATGAGGGATCCTCAATTTCAAAACTAATCAAATACATAATCATCAAGGTCTCTTAAATCACCCATAAGGGATCTTCAATATCCCCCTTTGTATTTTATGAAACAACAAATGATATCTACTATAATATTTAGTTAAAAAATCCTTATGTATCCCATTTTATGGAAAACAATTATAATCTCCCCATTGATCATCACCTATAAAAATAAATAGAGTCTCTACACTTTGCAATAATATCTCCTTTATATTCCCTCCTTTTTCAACAAATGAAAAGGAATTAGATAGGGAAAATAAAATATAAAATATATAGGGATTTTGGGATAGAATTCACACCAAAGAAAATTCTTAGGTACTATAAGGAATATTTAATTAAGGGAAATATTAAGATATCACAAATTTATCCTTGGTTAAAAAATTCTCTAATAATGGAACTCTAAATTTTATCTTCTCCTTGATGTTGTGGTAATTTTTTTCAATATTTTTCAATATCGAGTGTTGATTTGGATTATTTGATTAGTTGATTTCACTTTGATTATCACACAAAATCATAAATGGGTGTAAAATAATTACCCTAATGTCTTAAATCTATGACTTCATCAATAATATTTGAGTTCTGGATTGTGATTGATGGGTTTCAGTTAGATAATACTTATCCTAAATATAACTAGAGATTACTCCAAAAACTAAAACACAATTAATATCTATCTATATGCACAGAATGAATAATAAATTAAAATAAAATAATGTACCATACACCTTGATGATACAGCATGTTAAAAACCTACACAAAGTTTATTTAGGTCATCGAGGAGAAAGAAACGAGTTCCTCCCTCTTAGGGAGCCCATGATCTACATTAAACTAAAAACACTTGGGAAAGATTTCTCTAAAGATATGTTTTTATTGAACGTTGAGTATAAAATTAATAGAGAATTGAGATTCTGATAATTTCATTCTTTAGGCATTCTAACCATTTCAAAACCTGACATGAGGATTGAACCAACTTATATAGGACTTAAATAACTCTAATGTCTAACCTATATTAATTAGATATTTATATATGAAACTAAAATATTTCAACTCATTTAAAACTTATGGTTCAATATATTCATGGAATGTTTAACATTTAAAAATTCATGCAAAATGTTTAAACTTCTTATAATTATCATATTAATATGATTATAATCAATAATTATAACAGGTGTGGAAGATGGTGGTCGAACCAAAAAATATCATAAAATATAATTATTCATTACACAACCACTAGGATATAGTGCCTTACACTCTATCAAGGTTCACATAAAGATATACCACAATTCTATCTAGACAAAAATATCATTGTCATTACCTTTAGTGAATATGAATATAAATATCCCACTTGGAAAAAATCCTCATATACTTAGTACACTTCCACCTAATGTCACATTAAATAAAAAAATCATGAAATAATTTATCCATAAATTCTTCTAGATATCCCAAAAAACAATTTTGGGGTAGATCTAAATGTTTCATAAACTTTACACTCATTCACAAAACCATAATCAATGACCCCATAGGCCTTTGTATAGATGAAATTTTTTATTAATTCTAAAATTGATAAATGTAAGAAAAATTGGCCTCTAGAAAATCATCAATACTACTAAATCTATAAAGTGGTATGATGTGATCTCTATAAAACACATGTTTCTTCGTTACTATATCTACTACCTATATCGTATACAAGTATAAACAATCATATAATCACTTTTTCCAATACATCGAGTGACCATGGGATACAATATATGTCAATTTCATATATCCTACTCATGTATTCTTGACACTCTGAGTATAGAATGACTAGTTTTATGAATACATCATATGCCATTCATGTAAGTGGATAAACACATCATATGAAACACATCTAGGTAGATAAGTACATCACATATACATTATCTATGTATGAACATACATTTTCTCAGTCTATATCAATCGAGCACCCATATATTATACTAAATATATGAGAGGATAAATCTCATCTTGGTTAAGGAACAACTAACAACATGATCAAATGTATACCCAACATATAACACCTATTACCTTACATAAATTATTATTACATCATTTATAAGATAAAAATAAAAAATCCAGCAACTAAAAAAATAAATAGGTTTAGTGTCTTGGTAAAATTAGATTTATACAACATGAATACATATTAAAATATAAAATTTATTTAAAGCATTATACATAGTCATCCTATATGATTTAATAATCCTATTAGTACATGTATTCATCTTCAGATATACATTAAATAAATGTTGATCTAAAACCCCGATAAGGGGATGAATAATAGGTAGTAGCATGAGACATGAATCAATATGAGTATATGAGTGATCATAATCATCATCATAACCATATCATAAGAATATGATCATAATCATAGGAGCATATTATGAAGGATTATAATATGGAACATCCATAATAATGAAACATCATAAACATTGTGGAACATTCCTACACATACAATGTGAACAAACGTAGAATCATGTTTGCACATAAGATATGTGTACAAAAACACACTGAATAGAATGTAAAAAAAGATAGAATCATGTTAACACATAATTATATCAGGAGATATAAATAATCACCCCTTAATTGGAGGGATATATAATTCCAGGCCCACATATCACATCCTAATATTCTCTTAATCATGAATGCCATAAATAAAGGAAACATATATCAACCATAACCACGAAATAAACCCATGAGAAATGAATGAGTTTCATATTAATGTTATAAAAAATAAGTCAAATAATAAACTAAGAAGTTACCAAAAGAATAAGGGAAAACATAATTTTGGATACACATGGGAATCATTTATAAAAAAATATCATAGTTCATAATAAGGATAAGAATAAACACGAGAAGTATCTTAGAAATTATTTATGAATATAAAATTTAAAAATAATCATTAAATTAGATTTAATCTCAATGAAGAAGAATCATGAATATTTAAAAAAGGTAAATAAAATTAAAATAAATTAAGAATAAATTTTAGAAGAATCATTAGGAAAAAAGTGAGAAAGATAGGATAAAATCAAAAAGAGAAATAAAGGTTGAGGGTCCCCATAACATAGGTATATTCTTACTTCATCATGTTTACACCACCTCTATAGTCAACATATTATTATTAAAAAAATGAATCCATAAATTTATAACATTAATTTTTGTAATTCTTTATCAATTATAATAGTTATACTTTATTTATGAATTCTTTTTTTATAGATAAAATGGTTACTCACATGTTTCTTTGAATTATCCTGTTTTCTTCAATTTCAAAGTTTTGGTTTATTTTTATTTATTTATTTTTCAAATTTCCTATAAAATAATAAAAATATAAAAATATAAGAATTTAAATATTAGAAATAATTATGATAACCAGTAGTGATATTGGTTTTAATTAAATAATTGAAATAATTTTTATAGGTAGATAAAAGAGACCATTAATGGGGCATGTCAAAAGGGGGATTATATATTTTATGAATTATTTAAAATTTTTGTACCATATTAAAGTAAAATTAAAATTTTATAGACTTATAAATTAAATGGGTTTTGATGGTAGAAAAATGAAAATATATTTGGTGCGTAGAATGAAAAATGAAAGAAAATGGATGACCCTATTACCGCTTCATTAACACTTCTTCCATTGTTACAGAACTAAGCCCCTGAAGGATTGGAGTTGGATGAAATAAAAAAATTTATAAGGATCTTAAGGGTAATATAACAAGGGGTTAGTAAGATCTTGTGAAATGATAATTTCTTGTCAAGTAATTATCCAAGTGGACGAGAGTAGGTATTTATACCTGAAGGGAGATGTGTTTTTGGGTTAAAATATTAAATAAAATATTTTTTTGAGTCTAAGAATTGTAATAACATTATTATTTGTTACAATAAATAATATGATATTATAAATACTTGTTTTTGTGACTCTAAAACCATTAAAACAATGAATTTATAAGATTACTCAAAATAAAAAAATTAAAATAAAAAAATATTTTTTAATAGAAAAATTTATCTTTTTAGACTTTGGAGATTACTTTTCTGTGATTATAAATTGAGTTTATTGTTTTTAAATAAATTATTTACCATATTAAATTTATTTTGGTATGATCTAACTATTTTTTAATTTATTGTGTCATTTTAATTTTGTTACTATGTTTTAAAACATGTGGTATTTGAAAAAAATATATTTTTAATATTCGATAGAAACTTCATGTTTTTAAGATAATTACCAAAAAATTACTCTTCAAAAATTTCTATATGCTGATTCTAAAAAAATAAATTTATAATTTTTTTTGTATCATAGTAAGTTTTAATATTGAAATATTAAAATAAGAATTATGATTTTTATAAAATAAGTTAAAATACACTGTTAATAATATACACTTATACTTTAATTGAGTTTAATATTTTAAGGGACTATATTATGGTAATTTGATATTTAGATTTACTTATTTTATTCACATTAAATATCATTTATAATTAATTTTATTATTTTCTAGGTTATGTTACTATTATAATGTTGAGATTACTATTTTGATAACCATGTTACTATTCTAACAATCATATTACTATTTGAATGATCATATTACTATTTGAATGACCATGTTAATTTTTGAATGATCATATTACCTATTAAAACATTCATTTTTGGTTTATTAATATTCAACCATTTAGTTAATTTTCTTAAAAGTTTCTCTATATATTTTACACAATTTCATTAATAATCCAAATGTTCTATTTTCTATTTACAATATTGTTGATGGATGTCCTATTTTTAGATGATAATAACCGTATGGATTTTAAAATTCAAATTATTATTATTTTTATTTTCATATTATACTATTTTTAATTTTTTTGTGGTATATTTACTCTATGTGTGTAATTTTATATATTGAAGAAATAAATTTGTGATGGTTTTTATTATGTGGTTCACATGATTTATGTTATACCATATTCCTAAATATGAAACACATATATATTCAAAATTAAAATTTTATATAGAAAACTTTGGGTCCTTACTTCATTTCCCATTTAGAAATTTCATCCTTGAATTTTTAACCCATATCCTCGATTTATAATATATGGGGGTACCTCTATTTCATTGAATCCTCAAATTCTCATGTTTCCACTTGGTACTTTTTTTTACCAATGTAATTTGAAACAGATGGTTGTATTTTTTTCGAATAACTTTGTCTCTATGGTCCATAATCTTCACTGATTACTCCGAATAAGAGAGGCTATGCTTTAGTTATTTCATATTCATATTTAATGAATGGTAGGGATAATATATGTATATCTTTATGAGATATACATATAACCCGTTATGAAATTGATTCAGGTTTGGTATATGTTCTAGTTAATGATCAAGTTTCTTAAAAAGGACAAAGTACCTAGTATTAATATTTCCCTCCTTTTATAACCTCATGAATCTCTTCCAAGGTGATATTAAAAGGATCAATTTGAATCCATTTTCAAACTCCAAGTCTCATTGACCATTGTTATAATTTCTCTTCAATTTACTATGAAGAACTTTAATATATTACTAAATATATAAAAATTCTTTGTCATATCTTGTACAAGTTTAGCTCCCCGAAGGTTCTATTCACCAACATAATTTGAACATGTTAGAGTTCAAAATCTCTTCCCATATATAAATTTATATAGGGCCATGTGAATACTTTAGTGGGATTTGTTACTGAATAAGAACTCAACCAAGGGAGTATATTGATCCCAACCTCCTTTGCATTTCATCGAAAAATCTCTCAACATGTCATCGAGTATCTGTATAGTCCTATTAAACTAACCATCAGTATGAGGGTGATAAGATATAATAAATATTAACTCATTATTTAGTTCATTTTCAAGACTCCTCTAGAACTTATAGGTGAAACAAAGATCTCAATTATATATGATCAAACGTGGTTCCCTATTTTCCTCACCACTTCCTCTACATATATCTTATAAATTTGATTGAGTGAAAAATCTTGATGAATAATGATGAAGTGAGAAATCCTAGTGAGTCGATCCATCACAACACATATGGTGTTATTTCCTTTAGATCTCTTTATAAGTTTCATGAAGTATATAACTCCTTTTATTTATAATTTTTTAGAATAAAATTAGGTTAAATGTGAACCCACACAAAAATATTACCGAAATACCCAAAGATCAATTTCTAATAAGTTCCAAAATCAAAATTTTGAAAAAATATCTAAGAAATAATGTTATCCACCCATCACAGGATCCAAGAGGATAGAAGATGTGTCTCTAAATCCACATGTGACTAGGAACTACACGATTCCTTCAGTTTTGTTCCATTTGTTGCTATAACTATCACGTGATTCCTCATAACTATTGGTTAGCTCACTATCATTGGTGTGCATCACACCCCCAAAAATAATATACTAGCGATGTAGTAATCTAGATTTTCCCATGCTCAATACTTAACTCATTTAAGAGTTTTAGATCCCTAAAACTTCAAGAAGGGAAAATAGTAATATCCCATATAAAACAACCTCATAAATATTTTCTAAGTGTTCTATCATTCTTGGGATAGGGAATTTACCATTGGGATGTTTTTTGTTCACATTTTAGTATTTTTATACCAAATGAATGATAAATAGCCAATAAATAAGTAGATTGTGAAGAAATAAGAAGATTTTTATAATATAAAGGGATTTCTCATCTGGAATTCTCAATAAAACTACATGCACTCCTAAAACAAATTCCATTTAGATCATTATCACATCAGAGGTATAAGACGTAGACCACATGACATATGGGTTATATGAACATTTTTTTGTAGGTACTTCAGGTACATGACCTGGGATGTAGAATAATACCCAACTAGACACCCCATATGAATTATATGGCTTGTAGTAATAATTCCATGTGGGCCTATGTGATTTGGATTGATCCAGGTATATGTCATAAGTATTCCTCAGGTAGAAAACACAATGAGACTGATGGAATATTCTATGTAATATTCAAATACATGGATCAAGTTCCCATATAGAACCACACATTACGTGCTCTATGGAGAACACTATGTAGTCCGAGTCTATATAATGAGACTGAAAGTGGTACACACCTAGTTGGACTCTTCGGGTAGACACACCATGTATGACCTATTGATCATAGTGTATCATAGAATATACATGATGAGATGATCCCAGTTCATTCCCAAAGGGAGGTGTTGGGTGTACAAGAAATTTACACTATAGTGCACACCATTTACTTTACTCTATATATAGTTTTTCATATTTTATCTCCCTCAATCCATATTTTAAAAAGTATATTTTCCATTATAAGTATCTTTTTATAGATAATATAATGGTGGAGTCCTCTTTTCTATTAGAGTACACTGACAAGATGATTCAAGGATATTTTTTGATCTTAGCCTTGAGATAATTATGATAGGATTTAGGTGTTAATCTATAGATGGTAAACCCACTGGTTGGTTTTAGATTTTAGGATGTGTGATCGTTACAAATATTTTGAGTTAATTATCTTCGATAGTTCATTGATAGTTTTTTATTCCACATTCATGGAAGTGATAGTTTCAAATTTAGGTTTTTTGGATATTATTTAAAGTGACCACTATATATAAGGGGTTTTCAAAGGTTCATATATATATATGTGTGTGTGTTTGTGTGTGTGTGTAAATTGATGAGATTCCCTCCTTAATGTGCACCTTGGAGTTAGAATTGGTACATGCAGTTGGGATAGTAGGATATAAATTTAGTCTTTTACTCCCATTGTGTTTTGGTCTATATGGATAGTGTAGATTACAAATGGTGGATACCTTCTATCCCATGTATCACCCCATAAGTCACTGAATGAGATGGAGGGCGATGAATTCATAGATTTATTTGTATCATGTTTCCCTATATCTTATACTCTGATGACTATGTGGAGAGAGTGGAATAGATTCAGGATTTAGAACTCACTTGGGATTGACATCATGATGAGGTGTGGGTATTCCATTATGTTGATAGAGTCGGTACTCCCATAAATATGTGGGGTACCAACCCTCTATGATAAGTGTATTTTTCTATAGATCCCATCATGGTTCAAGATATCCCTTACATAGATAGAGTCGACACTCCCTCGATGATAAGGGGTATAAGTCCTCCACATGATACAATAGTTTCCTAGAGATCCGTTAATTATATGAGCTATCCTTTTCATGGATAGTGACAGGGTTAGTACTCCCCCAAAGATATGGGGTGTGTGTTCTCTACTCTAGGATATAGTATCATCGAGATCCATTTTGAGGCATGGTCTGACCCTTTTTTAGAAGAATATGATATTATATTTTATTGAGTTATACCAAGGGTGAGGTACTACTTAGGTGGTGGAAACTTTCTTAGACCATTTAAACAATCCAAAAATTCATGATTCCCTTGATATGATTTTAGAGTGGCAACATGGTGGTTTAGATATTTGATTTATGTAGATAGTTTAGGTGATAGGGATTGATAACTCTCTTAGTTTATTTACATAATTTTCTAAGACATGGTTCCCATTTTTAAATTATATAATAGTGATATAATGATTATGGTGTTTAGGAAGTGTATATACGTTAGATGATTAGGTATTGGCAGTGCACAAGGTGCTCTAGGTTTATCCTTTAGTATGCTACTCTGGTATAATTGAGTTACATAGGTGGGAAATACCTTGTTATTGGTTTATCGACCCATTAGAGTATATGTGTCTCACAAGACTCCCTTTTTAGATTATTTCACTGTTTAGGTGTGTTTCTCTATATAGTGTTATGTGAAAGGTAATTATCTCATGGAATATGGTATGATATGATGATTTGAGTAGAGATCCCTTTATGATGACCAGATTTGGTCAATATTCTATGTCATAGATGATTATAGAGGTTGAGTTTTACCCTAAGGTGTGATGTGTATTTATGGTTTTCCTCATTTCATGAAACAATTATTCTATCAATTTATTCCTTTTTTCCATATGGGATATTGGTTGGGTGTTTTATCAGGGATGTAAGGAGTGAAGTCATAACTTTTTTACTATTTTTTGTTCTCCCAAATTATCTTGACATTGGAGGATGTACAGTTCAACCCTTAATTATGAACTAATCTACAACCCAAGGTCCTTTTTGTTTTTAAGGAATCCTATTGGGTGTTTTCATACTTACCCCTAAATGGTATTTATGACCATAAATGTTGTGTCTCTGATAATGGTGTATTGGTTGATGGTGTTTCTAATGGATGTAGTGTCAGTGAATAAAAAGCATTAGAGATCATGAAAATGGTCCTTTCTGTATGATCCCGACCTTTTCTGGAGATGTATTAGGCTCATTTTGAGGTTCTATTTTTCATTTTTCGTTATAATTTGGTTGAGACTTGTCTTGGGTGCGTTCAGGTGAATTTTGGATGGGGGGGTGTTTGGGTAGTGCACCATTTTCCCAAACCATGAATCCATTCCAATAAACTGTGAAAACCAAAAATTAGTGGATTTTCATGGATGGAGCATGATTTGTCAAACTGTGCACCCTCTTAGTATAAACCATGTACCCCTAAGAAGAGGCACTGGGTTAAGTGGCATGGTTTAGAAAATTGTGCACCCCAGCCTAGGAAACCACGCGTGTAGTTTTTATTCCTCATAATTTTTTTTATTAAAATCCCAATCCACAAGTTATGATACCTAAACACCCTAGATCAACCCTAAAATGATTCCTATAAATTTTGAAGCTCCCAAGAGGGTTTAAAGGATCCTCTAACCTCCATTCTTATTTAATTGAAGATCTGATTGATAGATCTGCACCTCCTCTGGTATATAACCTCTTCCCATGTGGTTTCCTCTCTCTCCCATATCTCTTACTAGATTAAGATGAGTGTTTTATTCCATAATAGATTTGGTTTAGTTCTAGTTTATATTGGTTTTTAATCCATTTGATATAGTTTCTAGGATTTGATTCTAGATCTCATTCCTTGTTGTGGTCTTGATCGTTCAGTTTCAATTTGGAGAAATTATGTTGGGTGAATTCCATCAAGGATCTTAAGGTAGGTGGTCTATTTATCAATTTCCATAGTCTTGATTGAAATTTCATGTATTTAATTATAAATATTAAATCTCCATGTTGGTTGATTTAATTTTAAACTAAATTAATTAATTTAATTTCCATGTGATAGTGAAATGGGTTGAACTTGGTGCAATTGAAATTGGAATTGGTAAATGTTGTGATAATGACAATTGGTTGGAATTGTGATTATAGAATTGATTAATAATTGGAACATGTAATTGAGAATAATGGGAATTGTAAAATGGGTGCTTAATTGAATTGGAAAATAGGTAACAACCCATGGGGTATCATGATATATTTAAAGTATTGAATTGTGATTTCTAGATGTTTGATAATGGAAATTGTGAATGTGATAGCCACCAATGGGGTGTGCTGATATGATTAAAATAGGTGTGGGAAAGGGAATACTACTCCAAATACCTATGGGGTTCCATATTAATACTCTAGAACCCCAATATATTTATGTATACATGTTATCACTAAGTTGTAGGATAGAGACTACTTCTCCAAATACCCACGGGGTACGAGACTGTCGTTATAAGCCCCCATTTATTAAATGTGAATGTGAATTGATTTGATTGTTGAAAAACCATGATGTAATTAAAATATTATATCCCTTTGGGGATGGTTTAGACTCTAGAATGGGATGAAATATGTATTTATGTTTTGAGTGTTAACCTGAATTTTAGGATTTATGTGGTTATTTAAAGAATACTCAAATGTGAAAACTTTTTTACTTTTTATATTGTAATTTATTCTTGATACAACTGCATATACTTTTATAGATTGGATATTGTTTTAGACACTGTTGGCGGTGGATTAATAAGGTGTACTGATACCCTAGTTGAGCTTACTTATCGGTACCCTAATAGACTTTATATTTGCAGGACATGATAAAGTCAATATCCCTATGTTAGATAGTTGAGTTGGGATGGATCATAGACGAGGGAACCTGACATGGTGTCAAGACCCACTTGGGAGTTGTCAGTGTGCCTTTATTTTGGTTTTTCATATTGAAACTTTTCACATATATGGAATGACATATCTACTATTTTTTTGGATATTGTATTCATGTTTTAATCATCATATGATACTGGAATTATTCTGGTCATGGTTATTATCTTTTTTCTATTGTTTATTTATCCTACTATTGTTCTACATTGAAAAAGAGGGTATAATATCCCCATGTTATATATGTAACCCTCACTGCTATTCTGAAGCGTTTGGCATATGGGGAGGCACGCATGAGGTCATGTAACCAACTGAATCGTGACACCGATATGTGGTATTCAGGTCGGGACATTACAAAGTGGTATTAAAGGATTGTTTTCTTTTATTTTTTTTTTGTATTAAAATTTGGTAAATGTAGATAGGATATTAAAATGAGTTAGGACTTGGTCATGAGCTCGTGCATGGGATTAACTAACTCTTGTATGGGGAAAACACAAGTACCTTGGGTGGTATTGATTTTATTAATGTTTGCTATTAGAGTTGAATGTTATTTCACCTTGAGTGATTCACTTTTGTGTGATGTTGTTTTTTATGGGATTTTTATATTGTGGACCAAAATGGAATGAAAGTTTTGTAAACATGCATCATTCTAGGTACTTAGGAATTATTGTGACATGCATCTTTTAGGCATGCATAGAAAATTAGGGTTGGGTTGAATTGTCTAAAATTCAATGCTTTTATTTACCTAATAAATAAAATGAAAATGGTGTCTAATATGAAATTAATTTCTTTTAAATGATGATAAATGTGTTAAATTAATTGGATAAATGGGTGCTTAAAAAGAACTTTGAAATGTGAAAATGTTTACACTATGTTAACAATGACTTGGATGAGGGTTGTTTGAGGGTAGTGATGGTGACTCAGTTTTGAGCATGTAGAGTGTTATGAGGAATGAATTGTTATGGATTTATGTGAATACCTCTTACTTAAATGTGATAATTTTATGTTTTGTGTTGTAAGTAATGTGTTTTTCATTGTATATTTATGCCTCCACAATGACATTTATTGATAGGATGGAATAAATACATGCTTAGAAATGTGCTACTAGTGGTGGAAACTGTGGATCTGATAGTTTCAGGTGAGGAAGTAGGGGAGAATTTCTATGAGAAATTTTATTGGTTTATGCAGTTTATGGAGAGAGACCTAGAGTGGGTACTAAAAAGTATTCCTGACTTAACACAAGAGTTACAGTTTTATAACCCTGTGACTTTTACCAAAGAGGGTGGAATTTATGTATTTGAGTTTTGGATTGAATCTATATAGATTATTCTTGACCACTTAGAGTCTCCTGCTGAGAACATAGTCAAGTTGGATGCTTATATGTTATGTGGTTTGGTGAAGCATTGGTGGGACATCCAGACTCTAGATGGAAAAATAGGTAATATAGTGTGGAAGGACTTTTAGGAGAAGCACTTGGATCACTTTTACCCTGAGACACTCAAGAAGGAGAGGGAAATTCAGTTTATGAGTTTTAACTAGGGGAGAATGTCCGTGATGGACTATATAAGATGCTTCACTAATTTTTAGTGGTTTGTTTCAAAATTGGAAATATATGAGTCTGCTACAAGAAAATAGTTTTAGGATGGGGTTAAGTGTGTTATTAAGTCCCATGAAAACATATTAAGGCTAAATAAGTCTTATAAGTTGGTGAATCAGACTCTCATATCTGAGGGGAACCTAAATGAGGATTCTAATGGGATTCAGGTGGCATCATCTGGATGACCAGGTGATACGTCTTCTGAGAGTAGGATGCATCACTTTGAAAATGTTAACCAAGGAGATACCAAGTAGAGTGTATAAGGAGATGGATCAATTACTTAGAGTAGTAACTGTATATACTTCCAATCGCGTGTTAGGTTGGGAATTATTCATAGCCAGTGTCCCCGAACAACAGTGGAGTATTGAGATTGTGGTAGGATGGTTCAATTGTAGAGGTATTAAAGAAAACCTTGACCTATGGTTAGTGATGGAGGAAATAGGTTAAATTAGAGAACTGGAAGGGGGTATTCTACACCATACAAGTTTGGAAGTAATAGTTATATTGGACATGACGGCTAAGGCAGTGAAGATGGTACTTCTAGGAAATATTTCTTGTATCAGCAAAGTGGTGCAGCTTAGGGGACTTAGACTACATCATAGGGAAGAAGGGAATGAAAGTTTTATGTAGTTCATCATACACTTGTGGATAGTGAGCCTGGATCATCGACTAGTTAGAGGTATTATTCTAGTAGATTTTACACTTTATAGTAACTTATTTTATTCTAGTACCTCTCATTATTTTATATATCTGCAAAACTTGTGAACGGGTTGAGTCTGGTAGCGGATTTTTTGAGTGAGGTTTTTATGATCGATACCTTTAGGGGTACGGTCGAGTGACATATCTTTCTTCAGGGTATGTTCTCTCAAGGTTGGGGAGTAGCATTTTATATGTTATCTTTACATCCTTTACATGGTAGGTTTTGACTTGATTTTGGGTATGGACTAGTTAGTAGCACACTGAGTCCATATTGATTGTTTCCATACAAGAGTGACCATTATATATCTTGAGGGTGAAAATTATGTTCATTATGGAGAGTGGGATATCCAGGTAGGATGTGTAGGGAAAATTTATTAGAAAATTTGGGAAATTACCACCTAGGTTTCAAGTCTATTATTGGATGACGGGGGTGTGAAGCTTGATATCTTTACACTCATGGTGGACTGGTTCTAGGATGTATTTCTTATAGAATTATTAGGGATAACACATGAGAGGGATATGGATTTTATGATTTATATAATTCCTAAAGATAAGAAATTTTCTATTCCACCATATAAAATTGAACAAATAGAACTTCAAGAGCTTAATATTCAACTTCAAGAGTTAATGGAAAGGGGTTCATCCATCCTAGCACATTTACTTTGGGTTTTCTAATTTTGTTTTCTAAGAAGACTGATAGGAATTTGCAGTTATGTGTTGACTAAAGAAAGTTAAACCAGATGACAGTGAAGAACTGGTATCATATTTCATGTATCAAAGATCTCTTTAACTATTTGGGTGGATCTTGTGTGTTATCCACGATTGACTTAAGATTAAGGTATCATTAGTTGAGAGTTAGAACTTTTTATATTCCAAAGAAAACTTTTAAAAGTAGATATAGCCTTTATGAGTTTTTTATGATGCCATTTGGGCTGAAAAAATCTCTTTATTTGTTTTTGGCCCCGATACAAAAAATATTCCACCCACACCTGGATCTGTTTGTGGATGACATCATGGTGTACTCCAAGACCCATGGAAATCATGAACAAAATCTTAACATAATCCTGAGTACATTGAGAGATAATCGATTATATACCAAGATATCTAAGTGTCAGTTTTGTATTGATTATGTGTATTTATTGAGTCACATAATCTCAAAAGAAGACATGTCAGTGGAACCATAGAAGGTGCATGCAATGGTTTCTTGAGAGCAACCTAAAAATGTTTTTAATATATGATGTTTTTCTAGGATTAGTGGGATATTATTAGAGGTTTATCAAGGAATTTTTTCTCATGTAAACAACATTTTCATGCTTGAATAAGATGGTAGTTAAGTTTGAATGGTTTGGAGCATGTGAGAATGCTTTCCAATAGTTGAAGAAGTGCTTGACTACAACTCCAATCTAGATCCTAACCAAGCCAGGTGAGGAGTAAACATTGATTTTTGATGCATCTGGGATAAGATTGAGAGTTGTGCTGATGAAGTGGGATAAAGTTGTGACATATGTGTCATGGAAGTTGAGTCCACATGAACAAAATTTCCATAACCATGATATTGTGTTAGATGCAGTGGTTTATTCTTTGAAGTGTTGGTGGAATTACCTATCAGGTGAAAATTTTACTATACATACTAATCAAAAGTGATTAACTTATATATTTTATAAACAATATTTTAATCTATGATAGTGAATATGGGTGGAGTATTTGAAATCATTTGATTTTGATCTAGAAAATACACCATAGAAATGGAATTGTGTTGCGATGCTTCGAGAAGAAAAAACACAGACTCAGATAGATGAGGATTCTAGTTTTGAGTGGAAGATGATGAACTTGTTGGATGAGATGTATGTTATGGTTCATGAGTTCTAGGAGAAGATGAAACTCATATTATTATCAGCAGATTATACACTTTTGATCCGGATTAGGGAGAGGAAATATGAGGATCAAGAGTGTTTACCCTTGTGGTAAATCCTTGAAGGCGTGGAGTCACCTTATGATGGGAATATAGATATGGATGATATCATCTATGTCCAAGGCCATGTAGTTCTGCCTATGTGTATCTGAGAGGATTTAATGTGTTAATTTTGTGCCTCAAAGTGTATTTTACATCTGGGTTTGACCAAAATGTGCCATGACCTTACATCGAAAATACTAGTGACCGGACATGAAAAAAGAGATTGTAGGGTTTGTGACACGATGCTACACCTATCAACAGGTGAAGACCGAGCATCAATGACCTGGTGGTTTAATACATCCATTAACCATTTTGGAATGTAAGTGGTACAAATTTAACATTTAATTTGTGGTGGGTATCCTAAGGACACCTCCTAGGAATGATTCTCTTTGGATGGTTTTGGATCGATTGATGAAAGTATTACATTTCTTTCCCATACAAGAGAATTTCTAAGTGGATCAGTTGGGAGACATGCACATTTGAGAGATAGTCTATCTACATGAGGTTCCATGGAATATAGTTTTAGACCGTGACTAAAATTTCACTTTTCACTTTTGTAGAGGTTTGAAGAAGGCACTTGGTACATATGTATTATTGAGTATGAATTTCCACCCACAGATTGATGGGTAGTTGGAACGTACTATATAGGTCTTGGAGGAAATTCTATGGTCATGTGTTCTTGAATTTGGTCAGTTTAGGGAGAATAACCTATTACTTCAAGAGTTCACCTATGAAAACAATTTTTAGGAAAATATTCAGATGGAACTATATGAGGATATTTATAGTAGTACATTTAGATCACCTATATTCTAGATGGTGGTAGGTCAACAAGAGCTATTGGGATTGAGTCTTATGCAAGATATGTTAGAGTAGGTTTAACTGATTAAGAAACATATGTCTATAAGTCAGAATAGATATAACTGCCATGCTGATATACTACAACGACCCCTTGAGTTTATAGTGTATGATCGTGTGTTCCTTCATGTGTCTCTAAGATTGGGTCACCGTAGGATTCAGAGGTAGGGAAAGTTGGAGCCCGGTTTTTTCAGACCTTTTGAGGTTGTGGAGAGAATTAGGCTAATAGAATGTCATTTGGATCTTTCACAATGTTATAGTTCTGCGAATGATTTTTTTTCATTTGTCACAACTTTTTTGGTATTACTCTAACACTTTTCATGTGATTAATATGGATGATGTTGATCTTGAGACCTATGTGTTCCTTGAAGAGAACCCGATACGTGTTATGGATCATAGTGAGAAACTGTTTCAGGAAAAGAACATGTCAATAGTTTATTTATTTTGGAAACACGGTTGTGTTCAATAGGAAACACGAGAGAGAGGTAAGAAGATATGTGGGTTTAGTGTCCCAAACGTTTTACCTTAGAATCTTATATATTCTTAGGAGTATGACTCGATGTTGAGATATTATATGGTGGTGAATCTTTATATCCAAAATTTTATAGAGACGTATGAGTATATTTTTAGGTAATAGTTTACCTTTTTTGTTATAATTTGGTTGAGTCCTGTCTTAGGTATGTTCAAGTAAATTTTGGAAGTTTTGGGGGGGGGGGGTTTGGGCAGTGCACGACTGGTGCATGATTTTCCCAAACTATGAAACCAAGACATTAAATCATGCGAACCCAAACAGAGGGGATTTTTATAGTTAGGGAATAGTTTTTCAAACTATGTTCCCTCTTAGTAGAAACTATGCACCCCTAAGAGTAGGCTCATGGTTATGGTGCATAGTTTGGAAAACCATGCACCCCAGCCTCAGAAACCGTGTATGTGGTTTTTATTCCTCTAAATTTTTTAATTAAAATCATAAACCCTAAATTTATTATACCTAAACAATCTAGATCGAACTTAAACCAATTACTCCAAAATTTGAAGCTCCCAAGATGGTTCCAAGGCTCCTCTAACCTCTGTTCATGATGAATTGAGAATCCAATTGATGGATCTTCACCTATTTCTGTATATAATCTCTTATCGTGTGGTTTCCTCTCCACCCATCTCTCTTCTCAGATGAAGATGGGTGTTTTATTACCCATTGTAATTGGATTAGATCTAGTTTTTTTATATTGATCCATTTGATCTTGTTTCTAGGATTTGGTTCTAAATATCATTCTTCGTTGTGATCTTGATCATTCAGTTTCAATTTGGGGAAATTCTCTTTGGTGAAGTCCATCGAAGATCTTGATGTAGGTGGTCTATTTATCAATTACCATAGTATTGATTGAAATTTCTTGTATGTAATTGGGAAATTTCAGTCTCCACATTGGGATATTGAATTCAAAATTGAATTAATTAATTAAATTTCCATGTGATAATGAAATGGGTTAAACTTTGGGAAATTGAAATTGGAATTGGTAAATGTTATTATAATGACTATAGGTTGTAATTGTGATTAGGTAATTGATGAATCATGGGACCTTGAAATTGATAATAGTGGGAATTTTGAAATGGGTTCTTAATGGCATTGGGAAATGGGTAGCCAGCCATGGGGTGTGCTGGTATATTTAAAGTATTGAAATTTTATTTGTGTTTGTTTGATAATATAAATTATGAAAGTGTTAGACACCCATGGGGTGTGATGATATGATTGAAATGAGTTATGGGATTGGAAATTATTATCCAAATACCTGTGGGGTGCCGAACTATCACTCTAGTCCCCCAATATATCTATGTATACATGTGATCACTGAGTTGTGGGATAGATATTGCTGCTCCAAATACCAATGGGGTTATAAAATTCCGCTCTAGGCCCCCATTGATTGAATGAGAATCTGAAATGATTTTATGATTGAAAAACCATGATGTAATTAAAATATGATATCTCTTTGGGGACGATTCAAACTTTTGATTGAGTTGAAGCAAGTATTGATGGTTCAGGTGTCAACATGAACCCAAGGATTTATGTGGTTATTTAAAAATTAATTTAATGTGAAAACTATTTACTTTGTGCATGGTAATTTATTCTTTATAAAAATTTATAAAATATTATAGAATGGATATTTTTTTAGATTCTGTTGGTAGTGGCCTATTGATTTGTACTTACACCCTACTCGGGATTCTTGATCAGTACTGACCTAGACTGTCATTGAAGTCAGTCAAAGTTTAATTATTTATATTCCTACAAGCTACTGTATATGTGTTAAGTAGGGTGGTATATAACACCCCAATATTTCATAGTACGTTATCTCTTCAAAAAAATTTAATAACTTGCGTTACAAGCAACACTGAGTTCGAGCGCACCAAGACTTACCAAACTAGTAGTTCAAAAAGAGTTTATGAATAGTATTAACTGAATTTTTAATTTTATATAATAAATATAATTTTAAAATTAATATTATTTGTTTATTATACATAATATAAGAACGAATTCATTTTTTCCAAATAAAAGAAGTATTTTTCAAGAAATGCAATTTTTCCGCCTTTTAATGGAGAACCTTTTTTTAAACCAATATTTGACAATTTTATATATTAAATATAATGAAATTAAATTATTCTTTAGAATCAAGAAATATAAATTTTGTTTGGATAAATTTTTGGTACTTTTCTGATCACTTTCATATTTTGATGAATAGTGAAAAATATTAAATTTTAAATAAAAACAACTTTTTTTAATCGAAATAATTTATAGTGTTAAATTATATATTTGAGTGGGTTTAAATTATAATTAGATTATATTTTTATAATTTAATATAATTTAGGTCATTGGATGCAATTTCACATTTAAACTGAACATAAACAAGTGTTAATCTTTTGATAGTTATTATTTCTTAAAAACACGCTTTTTGTTTTGACAATGAGAATTAATTTTAAATTAATTTTTCCACTTTTGTGTTTTGAATTCGGAAAAATGGGTTCCATATTTGGAATCCGGAGGTCAAAATTGTGTAAATTTGTAACTTTTATTTTTAGACATTATGAATATTTACTTCAGTAAATATTTTATTTACCATTGTTAAAGGGTAAATCTGGTAAATAAGGGTAAACAAATATTATTATTATAATATTAAATTACCCTAACATGTGTCATATTCCTATTTATTGATACATATCCTACTATGGACATCCTTGGGTAGATTTTGGGACCACTTGGAGCCACTTGAGAGTGATAATGACACTTTATATTAATTAATTTAAAGTAAAGACAAAAATGACATAAACATATATCTTTTAGTAAAACAATTTTTACAAGGTGTTATATAAGTTATATTTTCAAATATAAATATTAATTATAAATAGAAAAATATTTCCTACATAATGGTATTTTATTTATAATTTTTCGACATTAAATAATTAAATTTATCTATGACACAATGGTGAGACAATAATTACCTTATTAATGAAAGAATCAAATAAATGCTATTATAAATATTAAAATAAATATAATTTCAAAGTTTTTATGACATACAAGAATTTTATAGGTGAATATGAAATGTTAGGATTGATTCAATGTATATTTTTATAAGTAATCAAGTTGTGATGACTTTCAGAAAAACCAAATACTAAATAGTGTCAAAATTGACATAAATGAGTTTTTTAAAAAAATATTATATTATTAAAGTATATAATATTCATAAAAATAAAATGTTAGTCCAAAGGTATTAAATAATATTATATATGTCATTAATGAACCACTTTAGGTTCTCTTATATGTTTAGAGTATGTTTATTAACCATGTAGTGTAAGAATCCAAGAAGACACGATAAAAGTTAAACTATTTAACTAAGAGTTAAATCTAAAAGATAAGGTTAATATGGTGACTTAAACCTGTATAAAACATATTTTTTGAGTGGTTTTTGACCCATACCCATCTTATCCTATAAATAAATAATTTTGGATCCATTATAAACCGAAAATGAGTTTATTATAAAATAAGATTTCAGGATTTTCCTAAAGTGACCCTCACTTCTCTTATAAAAGGGTACTTCCCCTTCTCTCCAAATCACACCTATAAAGCCATTTGGATCAGCCAAAACTTGCCCAAATATCCTAAAAACTTCTCTCACATAAACCTAGAGTCATTAATTTTATCATAAATCCAACTTAAGGAGCCCTTTTGATCAACTCAAAAGGAAAGACCCGAAGAAGAGGTAATAATCTCACCACCCTCTTTCAAGTTATCTTCTTCTTCCACTTCCTCTTTCTTTGTTGTTTCCATACCAAAATAATAGATACAATACCTCCAAAATACTGTGATGTTATTATAAATATGTTACAACCATATTCGTTATTCTTTCCATCCTATAAATGACAAAGTCACCATACGTGCGTACGTACATCTTATCGTCTCCACATCGTGGTGTAGTTTGTTACTCAAACACATCATTGTTTGGATGAGTATAATAATCAGTATAACTGATGTAAATAATAAATATAACATGTTAATTATTCTGTATATATTATATACCATCCAATTATATACGATTTCATCATCAATATAATTATATTTTCGCTCGTGCGTACGTACGGATTACCGTTTCCATAACGCGATGAGATTCATTTCCACATTCACCATTCAATGATGATTATAAAAATATATTATTAATAAGTATGTAATATATGAAATAATAATTCTACTTAATATATATATATATATATATATATATATATGTATGTATTTACTTACATATATCTTATTCACTTACTTCCATTCAATGTGATATGAAAACAGAAACAACGTTTATGCGTACGTACGACCTACCGTCTCCATAAACGGTGTTTTCCATTTCATATATCTATCTATTATACATATTTATATTCTAAAAATATATGATATATAAATCATGTGTTATATTATATAATTATGTAAGTCATGATCTAAATGATACGATCAATAATAACAAGTTAAAACACGTACGATAAAGAAAGCAATTATTACGTAGAAATGTTAATTTAAAATGAAAATCATTTTTAAATGGGTAGTATAAAGTCATAAATGAATAATGTATGATATAATAAATATGAATATGGTTATGTTTTAATTTAATAACATACTATGGTAATTATACAATAGGTTAAATGTACCCTCGACAAAAGGAAAGTGCAAGGTAAGAGTTAATTTCACAATCTCTTTATTATCAGAGGTTGTTTTTACGTAAGTATCTAATGGGATATATTTATTATCCATATCCATGTTTCATAAAAGTGTTTTCAAAGGGATTATTTTTAAGTTACTTTTTACTAAAACATTATTTTAAATGTTTTAAAGATTTATTCTTCTAAACCTTTCTCATTAATATCCATGTTTTCAAAATGGTTTTAAGGATTTATTTATATGGACATGAATGTTTTAAAATGTTAATTCCTTTCAAAAGTTTCAAAGTGGTATGGTAAAATTTGATTCAAAAATATATTTTAAATGACTTGCTTTATAAATTATGTGACTTTTAAATGATTTCATGAAAAATGGATATTTCTCTCAAAGATTTTTACTAATCATTTTCAACTATGTCAACATCCTTTACGGGATATTATTCTTGATAGAGGTTGATTTATTAGGATAAAAATATTCCATATGTATTGAAGGTTTCATGATATATTTGACTGTGGATGTGTTATTTTTATACCATTCATGGTTTAGGGTTAAAGTATTGACATTTTGAATGCTATTTTTAATACGAGTGTTTATGTTATGTTTCAACCTTTTCATATAAGGAATGTATTGGACTTAGTAAGTCACAGGAGGATCCTGCTATATATCCTAAATGCATCGGTAGGTCTCATGAGACAATTAGACGTGGGATTGGCTGAGGCCTTTCCCAATTTGATATATGGTTTTGGGCGAGGCCTTAATCATTTTTAGACATCTTGGCCGAGGCCTTGAAAAAATATTTCAGAATGTACGACATTATACATTCCCTCATTATGAAAATAATATTGATGGTTCATGAGGTTATTCGACTAGTAGAATACCCATGACTATGTTTTATTATGGAATTTTTTACTCATCTTATATTCCTGCCATAAAGTGTATATGTTTATTATTTATAAAGGCATGTGTTTTCAATTATTCACTATACCTAATGTTTATGTTATCTTCCACTGTATTGCTTACCTTTAGTGAGCGTTTGAGCTCACACCTTTCTTATATTTTATTTTCCAAGGATTCCAAGATGTGTATTGTGATTGATAAGATGGGTTAAGCTAGAGGATTAATGGCGTTATCAAAGGATCATTTATGTTGTGTTTTATTTTTCTAATGTGTAATGTAACGTTCATGTATGTAATCTATTTTCCAAGACTATTAAATTGATCGGTCCTTTTGGACTTGATTCCTTGTAATCATGCCAATGTATTAAAATAATGCACTGGCTCCAGGATTTTAGGGTCGGGTGGTTACAGTTGGTATCTGAGGAAGTTTAGAAAAAACCTTGGAAATAGATTTAGATAAAATCTGATTAGAGAACATTAACCTAAGATAGAGTTTGATGATTAGTATAAAATAACTTCCTAGAATTTTGGTAATATAGATATTTTGTGTATTTTCAAGAAGTACATCCCTATCTGGATAAGAGTAGGTAGAGGCGGCTCTGGCACAGATGTATCCAGGAGTGAAAACTCTGACAAGGAGTTTTGGGCTTGACCTGAGGTATCCTGGTACATAACAATGGGCCTTGCTTCACTATTGGTTACGACACTCCCAGGGGATATGCTTAGGATAATTAACCTTTTCTTTACAAGTCATTATGAAGGATTTAGGAGTAAATAATTATTCAAAGAAAAAATTTAATGATTATATATTATATACATAATCTTTTCAATTTACGTTCAGTATTTTACAGGTTTATAATTATGCATTGAGATTCATAAACTGACCTAGTGTATGCCATTGTTTAGAAATGGAACCTAGTAGAAGGAATGAGAACTCCACACTACTAGAAAACAGGTTTTTCCCAACACTTATATACCAACGGTTCTCCAGAACCGTTGGTATAAGTGTTTTTTACCAACGGTTTTAACAAACCGTTGGTAAACAATGGTTTTGTGAAGGCTTTCCCAATGGTTTGTTCAAACCGTTGGGAAAGACTATGTTTTTTTATCTTTTCCCAATGGTTTTTAGAAAACGTTGGGACAATTCATGTTTCACAACATTTTTTACAAACCGTCGGGAACGTTCTCCTCAAATACATCCAATTCCAGAGGCCCCCCACATGACACAACATTCCCTAATTTGCAGAAGCCACTGCGCCCGGTGAACCCTAACCCGATTTCTTTCATTCGATCGGTTGCAAATCCATCATCCAGGTTAGATTATTTAAACCTCTTCCCAAATACAAGCTCTCTTCCTCTGATTTCCACATTTATTTCAATATCTCGAAATATCAAGTCATTTTTTTCCAATTTTAGGGATTTTCAAAAATTTTAAGATTCACAATATTTGATAGTGAATCAATGACTAATATTTGGAAATTGATATATTTAACAAATTTCTTTGAGTTGTGTATAAGTAAATGTTGAGTTTGAGTAATGTATTAAATAAAACCATAATGTGGCGTTTATTGTTTTGACCTTCATTTAAGGTATGATTAAATTCTTCTATAGGTAGATTTATCAACCTAATAACATAAAATTATTTCTAATTATATATGAATATTTTCAACATATAGGTGTCATTATGATACCATTCATACCATGTGGGAGTTCTTTTTTCTAAAATTACACCAATGATTTATGGGTCCTCATTTTATAAATTGAAACTACATAAGGGTTATAGCTTCAGGGAATTCAAATATTTTGTGAGTTATACATTCCTACGGAATGGTTGAAAACATAGAAGGTTACATGAACCTTATTATTAATCATTGATCGATGAATCAAGAAGTCATTAGCTAGATTAATAGTCATAAGAGTTAATCAAACTCTAGAGAAAATTACTTGTATGTGATATTATATACTTGGCTTCATAGGGATGATGATCCAATAGAATATACTAATTCGTGTGAAACTATGATAGTGAAATATAGAGCTAGAACACATTTTTTCATGTGGCACCTATCATGTTGTTAAACTATTGAAATGAATTATATTTGTTTGGTAGAATTTTTTTATATGTGAGATGTAAAATGACATTCATGGGTTATTTATAATTTATAACGGCCTAAATGAATAGATAATACATAGTTTTTCTGGTATAGGGGGGATTACATTACAAAAGGACCATGTCATTTAACACCAATAATTAATTTATTTTTTGGATAATATTACTATTTCCAATGAAGTGTGTGACTGTAACTAGAGATATCATCACACATACATCTAGTGTAAATCTATTTTAACATAATTTCAAGTTGTTTCATTCTCCTCTATATTCATTTTAGTGCCTGGTAAATTTATTTTTTGTCTACATCTGCAACTCATCTTCAATAGTGGGTTGAGTGTGTGCCTTGGGATGAGTTATCCTCCCTAGTAAATGAAGAACAAGTCACTTATAATATAGGGAATGTTCTATAGAATGTTTACTAGTGAATCCTTTCATTTGAGGGACCATAACCAAAAAAATCAATAGAATATGGTTTAAACATTTTATTATAGCTCGTGATGATATCAGTTAGGAATCCTATTCATTCAAACAATGATGATGATAAAACCTGTTTATAGGTTTCCATTGATCCCCAGAAATATTCTAAGGATTTGAGTGTGTGATAGACCCATAGGTAATAATACTTCTGAGGCATTTCATTACTATAAATTAAGTATAATGTTTTAATATCACGATACTTAAAAAAATTAAAAAGAATTCAATAATTAGGATTGAATTCCCTGATTTATCTTGATTTATCATAGTGTTCTGTGGTAATAGGAAATAATGTTTGGTTAATGATGAAATTCCAGTAGGAGAATCTATGATATTTCAAAAGAAATCATCTATTAAAGGTTTGAAAATTCCCCTTGGACATCCCGTACCCCCTGGACAACCCCCCACCCTTGTTGACAGCCCGCCCACCCCACCCTCGGATACCCGCCCACCACCCCCCAGACACCCCCATCCCCCCAGATGCCCCCACCCCTTGGAAAGCCCCCCCACCCCCTTGACACCCCCGACCCCACTGGACAACGCCGCCACCCCTGTGGATAGCCCGACCACCCCCCATGGACAGCATGCCCACCCCCTAGACAGCTCACCCACCCCCTGGACACCCCAGACCCCCTGGACAGCCCTGCCACCCCCATGGGTAGCCCTCCCACCCCCTGGACACCCCGTACCCCTCGGACAGCCCCACCCACCCCCTGGACACCCCACTCACCTCATTGGACAGCCCGCCCACCCCCTGGACTCCCCCTACCCCCTTGGACAGCCTGACCACCCCCGCGGACAGCCCGCCCACCTGGACACCCCGACCCCCCAGACAGCCCCCACCCCCTGGACACCTCCGACCCCCTAGACGGCCCCACCACCCCCTAGACACCCTGCACCCCCCTTGGACACCCCGTACCCCCTTGGACAGTCCCACCACTCCCCTGATCCTCATCCTACTCCTCATCCTGATCTCCCTGAAGAAGTTAAAGTATAAAACTCATGTACTCCCAAAAAGATCCTTAAGGATTATGTATTCCTTGATCCACTTCCAATATCTTACTGGGAAATCCTTGAATATAGGCATTAGAAATTCTGTATCTTATTTTCTTATATACACTGTATTTTTTTGTATTTCTTAATATGATTCTCATTTAGAGTAATGTGTCATTTATGCTTTTATATAAAGTAAACAATTGTAATTTACCTAAATATTTTTTTGATTAAACTTCAATATTATTGAATTGCTTTGAAATGACTTATTGCAATTTTTTTATAGAATGGACAGAAGTTGGATGTACGAAACTGATCGGATTTCAACCGATTTTCAAAATAATTTGAACATCTTTCTATATTTTTCATTTGACAAGGCTTCAGATAGTGGTCGCATACACTGCCCATGTTTTAATTATGTTGGAAGACCTTGGTTGAGTCATGAAGCAATTAGCTATCATATAACCAAATATGGTTTCTAAACAAACTATTATATGTGGTATCACAATGGAGAGAAAATGGAATCTCAAAATGTTGATGATCCAAATGATAGGACTGAATTGGAGAGTTTGATATATGATCAGTTTCTATTTATTCGGTATCATAAGAAGGAAAGGATGTCCAGCCAACAAGATTTCGATACAAGCACACATGATGTGTCCAATGAAAATGATGATGTTGATAGGGTGAAAAAATTGAATGATGCTGCGACTACTCCAGTATATTGGCAATGTGGTAAAATAAAAAAGTTAGAATTTTTAATCCGATTGTTTCATGGGAAAACTATGTATGGGATTTCAAATACTGCAATTGATTACATTCTTACCTTCTTGAAGGACTTACTTCCAGATGATGCAGATATTCCCTCAAACCACTATATGGCATGGAAGTTAGTTGATTAACATGTATTCTCAAAAAAAAAATCATGCTTGCCCAAATGATTGCAGCTTATTTTGGGAGGAAACTGGTGAAAGAAATGATTGTATCAAATGTGGAACCTCCCGATGGAATCCAAAAGATGATGGAACACCATCTCGTGTTCCACAAAAAGTAATGTGGCACTTTCCATTGATCCCTAGATTACAGAACCTTTTCATGTCTAATGAAATATTCATAAAAATGTGATGGCATGACACCGAGAGAAAAAAGAATAATGAAGAGTTGGTTCACCCTGCAGATGGATTTTCATGGCAGAGATTTGATACTCGATATCCTGAATTTGTAGCTGACGTGTGTAATGTGATACTGGGTCTTTCATGTGACGGTTTTAATCCATTTGGGCAGATGCTTACTTCGCACAACACATGGCTGGTTTTCATACACATTTATAACCTTCCCCCTTGGTTGTATATGAAAAAGCCTTACACTTTCTTGAGTATACTGATATTTGGCCCTTCTGATCCTGGAAATGATATAGATGTATACATTCAACCTTTAATAAAAGATTTGAAACTTCTTTGGGATGTGGGTGTGCCCACATACGATGCATGTTCGAAGACATATTTCAGATGCGTTCTGCGCTTATGTGGATGACTAATGATTTTCCTACTTATGCAGTGATGTCTGGATGGAGCACAAAAGGAAAATTGTCATGTCCTGTTTGTATGAATAATACTCGATCAAGAAGACTGAAGTATCGTCGTAGTTTTAGTTTTATGGTATATCAATGATTCTTGCCAATGAACCATCTATATAGAAACAATCGTCAAAGATTTGACAATTCCATGGAGAATGACGATCCACCTCAGCGTATGTCTGGAACTGATGTGCTTAATGAATTGAAAGATTTCAGTTATTCATTTGGGAAGGGTGTAATGAAATCTAGAAAGAGGAAAAATGTTTCCAATGATACCTATTACAATTGGAAGAAGAAGAGTATATTCTTTGAGTTTTCATATTGTTCAACCAACTTGTTACGTCATTGCTTAGACGTAATGCACATTGAAAAGAATATATGTGAAATGTTGCTTTCAATTCTTCTAAATGTCAAGGGGAAGACAAAATATGATTTACAATCTCGGCGTGACTTGGTAGATTGGGGGATCAGACCAGAATTGCATCCTATCTGTATCAATGAAAATAAATGGAAAGTTCCATGTGCTTCTTATGTGATGACACCTGCTAAAAAAAATCAATTTCAGAAAGTGCTAGAGACTATTAAATTTCCTGATGGCTATTCAAGAAATATATCAAAACGGGACAATAGAAAAGAGTTGAAGCTGAAATCTTTGAAGACTCATGATTATCACGCCCTTTTACATGAGTTGATTCCAATAGAAATTCATCATCTCTTGTCCAATAATGTTAGAGTCTTAGTTATTCAGTTGTTCTATTAGTTTAGAGATCTTTGTGCTAAGATGTTGTCCAAATCCTTCTTGCAAAAACTGTTGGTAGAGACACCATTAATTTTGTGTGAGTTAGAGAGAATATTCCCTCCATCATTTTTTACATGCATGTTGCATCTGACTGTCCATCTTCTGACCAAAATACTTCTTGGAGGACCCGTTGCTTTCTGTTGGGTGTATCCAACTAAAATAAACATGTGTACATTGAAATCATATGTTCGGAACAGGAATTATCCCGAAGGTTCTATTGTGAACGGTTACTTGGCTCAAGAATGTATGGATTTCTGCACAATGTATTTGTCTGATCTTACTACAAGAATAAACAGACCAATGAGAAATGAAGAAGAACAATATGGGCAAATTGAACCCAGTTTTCCATCACTTCCTCAGAAAGAAAAAATTTCTGGATCATATATATTGATGACATTAAGCCTTGAAGAGCGAGAGATGACACATCACACAGTGTTGTTCAATTGTGATTTGTTCAATGAGTATATCAAGTAAGTAAATTGTACATGTATCTCTTATCTTATCTCTTGTAATTTTAAATATTTGTTAAACTATTATTATTTTTATCTACAGGGAACATAAAGAATTGATATATAGAAAGCATCATTCTTTATCTTTGAGAAGGAAAGAGACTTTGCATAGAAAAGGGTTTTCTGCTTGGTTGAAATTGAAGGTAAAAATATTTCTGTAATAACTAAATAAAAATAATATTTAATTAAATTTACTATTTGTTTATATTTCAGGTATTGAGTTTTCCTGCAGACTCTGTTTCTGAGGAAATAAGAGCTTTGGATTTTGGTCATAATACCATGGTTCGTGCTTGTAAATCATTTGTGATCAATGGATACAAATTTATGATCACTGAACGAGCAAGAAACATGAGAACACATCATAATGGTGTTATGCTAACTGCCACAACAGACTGTTATTCCAGCTCATCAGATACTAGACCTCATTCTGAAAATGCTTCTTATTATGGAGTCATGGAGAAAATAATAATTTTGGATTATTACTCGCATGGTCGAGTCACAATGATGAAATGTCAATGGTTTGATTCAATGACGAGGCAAGGCACCTTTATTGATGATTGTGGATTTCGAGTTATTGACATGACTCACACTCTTTCCACTCATGAACCATATGTATTGGCATCAATGGTGAAACAAGTTTTTTATGTCAAAGATCATCGTCATCCTAAATTCGGTGTAATTATTGAAGTAAATCCCAGTCATGTTTTTGATGATGGTGATGATGAAGTTGACACTATCCCTACTGCAACTGGAAGCAATCCATTTATTACTTATGATGACGCCAATAGCTCAATTGTCAGAGTTGATTGTGAACCCGAAGTTGTGGTGGGAAATATATAGAATCATACAGCCGTGTTCTCACCTACATGTTTCACCTATATCATTCAGAGTGTGTATCATAGTACTTACCTTCAAACCACCATAAATGTTCTTTTAATTTATGTTTTTTATCAGAATGGTTTTTCTATATTTTTTTGGGTTACACATTAGTTATCTGTTTGAAATTACTTCCATATTTGTTTTCATTGCAGGAAATGAAACCCATTGAAGAGAGGTGACGAAAAAAGATGACAGATAATAATCGTCGCATGATACAGATGGGTGTTCCTCCACTCATCCCTATTGTGAGTATTTTATTTCAAATATAAATATTTCAATAACTTATAATATCATGTGTTTACTTTTGTGTTAAACTTTTTTTCAGGATCGACCCCCTAGATGAGAGATATCTAACGAGGAGACTGATATTTCTCTCAGTATAGAGGCTAGTGGTAGGAGGGGGTGGTGTCAGAGATGGAAGATAATCTAGTGGTCCTGGTTCTGAGGCCGGTGGTACGAGGGCTTGTGGGGTGAGAGTTAGACGATCCAATGCCATAGACATATCTTTGTCACCCCATTTTGATCCTGGCGTGTCTTCAGGGACACATGGAATATTTAGACCTCCGATGTTTACACTACCAGTTGGTCAGACGTCTATTCCATCATCTTTTTCTTCTAGTTCATTATCTCCGAGCTATTATATTCCACCTTCTTCGACTCCTTCTGCGACACAGTATGTGGCTGAGGAGCATACACTAAGGGACACTCCACCTGTACAGGATATTCCTTCAGCTTCTGCACATCCAGTGACACCCATTGATCCTACTACCAAAGGTATATTTATATAACTCTATCAAATTTTTATACCAAAATTTATTTTATTATAACTTGAACTGATATTATTTTTCTTTAATAACAGATTCATCTACAGATAGGAGGCGGGGGAGGGGGGAGGGGAAGGGGAGGGAAGGGAGGGGGGAGGGGAGGGGAGGAGGCTGCTAGGTGAAAAGGGTGGGCAGGAGGGGAGGGGAAGGGGGCTGCTGGAGGAAAAGGGTGGGCAGGGGGGAGGGGAGGGGAGGGGCTGGGTGATAGTAGGATGGAGGGGGATGCTGGGGGAAAAGGTTGGGCAGGGGGGAGGGGGCTGCTGGTGGAAAAGGGTGGGCATGGGGGGGAAGGGAGGGGCATGGGGATGCTGGAGGAAAAGGGTGGGAAAGGGGGGAGGGGAGGGGAGGTGAGGGGAGGGAATGGGAGGGGGAGGGGAGGGGAGGGGGATCCTGGATGAAAAGGGTGGGTAGGAGGGGGAAGGGGAGGGGGGAGGGGAGGGGAGGGGGCTGCTGGGTGAAAAGGGTGGGCAGGAGGGGAGGGGCAGAGGGGGAGGGGCAGGGGGGAGGGGCAGGGGGGAGAGGAGGGGAGGGGAGGGGATGGTCGCGGAGGGGCTGGGTGATGGAATGAGGGAGGGGGCTGATGGGGGAAAAGTTTGGGCAGGGGGGAGGGGAGGAGAGGGGCAGGGGATGGGCTGCTGGGGGAAGGGGTTGTGCAGGGGGGGGGGGGTTCTGATGTGGGAGGGGGAGGTGCTGCATGTTTCATTGATTTTGTTTCCTTTTATTATTTTAAATGTATGTTACTTCAGGATTACTATTTCAATTTGTTGAGAATAAATTTTGCAATCCTGTTCCAATATAATTTATGCTTTCTACTGTTGCTTAGCTGTGCAGATGTGTGGTGGAAAATTATTCAGGGAAATAAATAGTTTGGTTATTATGAATTTCAATGTGTCTCTAGTGATGGGTCTTCTCTTAAAGAAAAGGACATGTCTCTTCTGCTGGGATTTATGATATGAAGTCAGCACAAAATGGTTATTGCTGAAGTGGAATCTCATTTGGGCCAACTTGTGAGTTTTAAACACGTTATAAAAAATTCTCCTTGGTTGGAAAGTAATATTGTTATAAGGAGCATAATATTGATCATTCATGATGTCATCTTCAAACAGACCTTTAGGGAGGGTGTCTTTGTTGCGGATGCATTTGGTTCTCAAAGTGTATTTCTTTTGTTTAAAATGGATGCGCTTTTAAGTAAAATAAATGACATACGGAAAACCGGCCAAATACATTCATATTGTGTTTATACTTTAGAAAAACGATCCATGGGTCATTTTTGACGTGTACGAGTCAACTCTGCCTCAATCCGAGGCGCGGTGTGGCCGACATCACTCAAAGTGTCTCACTTTTCTTTGAAATGGAACACAATTTAAGTCAAAACAACAAATGACATACGGAAAATGGACCAAATGCATTTGGATTCTGTTTATAATTTAGAAAAAGTTTCCATGGGTCATTTGTGATGTGTACGAGTCAACCCTGCCTCAATATAAGGCACGGTGTGGCCGGTACCACTCGAAGTGTCTCACTTTTATTTGAAATGGACAAGATTTTAAGTGAAAACAACAACCGGCATACGGAAAACCGAACAAACGCATTCGGATTCTGTTGAAACTTTAGGAAAAGTTTCCATGGGTCATTTGTGACGTGTACAAGTCAACCCCCCCCCCCCTCAATCCAAGGGCCGGTGTGGCCGTTACCGCTCAAAGTGTCTTTCTTTTGTTTAAACTGGATGAATTTTAAGTAAAATAAACGACATACAGGAAACTGACCAAACGCATTAGGATTGTGTTGATACTTTAGGAAAACAATCCATGGGTCATTTGTGACATGTATGAGTCAACCCTGCCTCAATCCGAGATGCCGTGTGGCCGGCACCACTCAAAGTGTTTCACTTTTCTTTGAAATGGACAACAATTTAAGTCAAAACAACAACTGACATAATGAAAAAAAATAATGCATTCGTATTCTTTTGATACATTAGGAAAAGTATCCATGGGTCATTTGTGATGTGTACAAGTCAACTCCGCCTCAATCTGAGGCACAGTGTGGCCGATACCACTAAAACTGTCTCACTTTTATTTGAAATGGACACGATTTTAAGTGAAAACAACAAATGACATACGGAAAACCGACCAAACGCATTAGGATTCTGTTGATACTTTAGGAAATGTTTCCATGGGTCATTTTTGATTTGTACGAGTCAACCCCGCCTCAATCCGAGGGCCGGTGTGGCCGTTACTGCTCAAAGTGTCTTTCTTTTGTTTAAAATGGATGCGCTTTTAAGTAAAATAAACAACATACGAGAAACCAACTAAACACATTAGGATTGTGTTGATACTTTAGGAAAATGATCCATTGGTCATTTTTGACATTTATGAGTCAACCCTGCCTCAATATGAGGCACGGTGTGTCCGACACCACTCAAAGTGTCTCACTTTTCTTTGAAATGGACAACGGTTTAAGTCAAAACTACAACTGACATACGGAAAAAGGACCAAACGCATTCGGATTCTATTGATACTTTAGGACAAGTATCCATGGGTCATTTTTGACATTTGAGAGTCAACCCCGCATCAATCTGAGGCACGGTGTGGCTGGTACCACTCAAACTGTCTCACTTTTATTTGAAATGGACAGAATTTTAAGTGAAAACAACTACCGTCATACGGAAAACTGACCAAATACATTCGGATTCTGTTGAAACTTTAGGAAAATGATTCATGGGTCATATGTGATGTGTAAGATTCAACCCCACCTCAATCCGAGGTGCGGTGTGGATGGAACTTCTCAAAGTGTCTTTCTTTTGTTTAAAATGGATGCGCTTTTATGTAAAATAAACGACATATGGAAAATAGACCAAATGCACTAGGATTCTATTGAAACTTTAGGAAAATGATCCATGGGTCATATGTGACGTGTAAGAGTCAACCCCACCTCAATCCGAGGCTTGGTGTGGATGTAACTACTCAAAGTGTCTTTCTTTTGTTTAAAATGGATGCGCTTTTAAGTAAAATAAATGACATACGGAAAACAGACCAAACACATTCTCATTATGTTGATCATTTAGGAAAATGATCCATGGGTCATTTGTGATGTGTATGAGTCAACCCCGCCTCAATTCGAGGCGCGGTGTGGCCAGCACCACTCAAAGTGTCTCACTTTTCTTTGAAATAGACAACAGTTTAAGTAAAAACAACAACTGACATACGGAAAACGGACCAAACGCATTTTGATTCTGTCGATACTTTAGGACAAGTATCCATGGGTAATTTGTGATGTGTACGAGTCAACCCTGCCTCAATCTGAGGCACGGTGTGGCCGGTAACACTCGAAGTGTCTCACTTTTATTTGATATGGACAAAATTTTAAGTGAAAACAAAAACCGGCATACGGAAAACCGACCAAACACATTCGGATTCTGTTGAAACTTTAGAAAAAAGATGCATGGGTCATATGTGATGTGTACGAGTCAACCCATTCTCAATCCGAGGCACGGTGTGGACAACACCGCTCAAAGTCTCTCTTTTATTTGAAAAGGACATCATTTTAAGTGAATACAACTGAAATTTACACTCATCAGCGATAGTTGAAAACTATTTTTCATGAGTTGGGTAGTTTCACTCATGGGGTCATAAGTGAAGAGACTCCTAATAAAATACCTTTTCACCATATATTATAAACAATACAAGTTCAATGCAAAATTCATCACAAATCATTATTTACCCAAATCTAGGATCAGAAAAAAATGGGATATGAGCCAATTTCAAACTCTTATTCAACTCTAATAGGTATTTCTCATACTGTTCTGCCTATTAGAATTTGATGGGGAGGTGGGGAGGCTGTGCTGGTTTGGGGGTTGTGCAGGGGTGAGGTGAATTACTATCAGATGATTATTGTCATATGAAGATTGAAATAGGGAATTGTAGTACATGACATGGATGGAAGAATTTGATGGTTTTATGTGTTTTTTTGTGCTATTTTAGGTGTTTTTTATACTGTTTTATGTTTTTATGTGGTTTTTGTGATATTTTTTATGTAGGTGTGGGTGTATAGTGGAGGGGCTACTGGAGGGGGCTGTTGTGCAAAAGTTCTGGAAAACCTCAATACCAACGGTTCTAAACCATTGGTATAAGTGTGCTGGAATTATGGGAAAACACTATACCAACGGTTTAGAACCATTGGTATAGGTGTTCTGGAATTCTGAAAAAACACCTATACCAACGGTTCAGAACCGTTGGTATATGTTTTCTAGAATTCTGGAAAAACACAATACCAACGGTTTAGAACCGTTGGTATATGTGTCTGGAAAATCACATTACCAATGGTTTTCAACCGTTGGTATAACAATTCTCAAATTCATTACCAATGGTTATAAACCATTGGTATACATTGGGAGAAATTTAATAGAACAATATACCAATGGTTTAGATCAAACCGTTGGTATAAGGCTTTCCTTACGGCTTACTAACCAACAGTTTAGAAAACCGTTGGTATAGGCTATACCAACGGTTTTCCAGCCTATACCAATGGTTTAAAACTGTTGGTATAACCTTCTTTTTCAGTAGTGCCAACAATAAGCATGATCCAAAGAGTAAGAAGTATCATATCTTTCATGGTATTGAGCCAACATTTAGAAAGGAAATAGTCTTCCATGTATTATCATCATATGAACAAATAATATCATGTGTTAATAAGATAAGTAAATACTTTTTTGAGTACTATGGCTTTTAAGTGAAGCCAAAGAAGAAAAGGATGGTAGAGAGAAATATGGATATAGGGAATAAGGGAAAGAATGATTTTACCATATGTGATAACTATAGAAAGAATCACCATGGTAAATGCTTGAAGGGAATGAGAGTTTGTTATAAGTGTGTAGAAAAAGGACACTGAGTACGTGATTGCAAGGGTAAGAAAAAGGTTTCAAATGTATAATGCTTCATCTGCAAGGAGTTGGGACACTACACGTATCAATGTCCAAATCATTAGAGTATACTGCAAATGATGCTGTTGAATAATAATCAAGTTATGATATTACCACATATAAAGAGTAATGACTAGTGTTCTTATGTTGATATTAATGTATTGTGTCATTTGAGTATTGTATTAATGATGTACATGTTATTAGAATTATAAATTATATAAGGATTTTACTATAGTACTTTTTAATTAAGGAATTGAGATTGTGTGGAACCAAGAAAAGTGACTCAATAGTAGGTTATTTTTTTTTTGGAAAATATATGGTTGAGAGAAAGATAAACCAAAATATGGTTTTTATACTGAGGTAGTGATTTTGGAATAATATATGATTTATTTGGATAAATTATATTGAATATTCTTGACTACCTTGAAATTGATTAATGGTTTGTTTATTCCATCACTGTTGGAGTATTTAATTTTTTTGGATACATGGAATATATCTAATATTCTATAAGGAATAAGGGAGCATGAACCAATAAGGTTTTATGGTAATTCTGGTTGTTACCGTGTTTTAAAAGAATACATTATGATGGTATTCACATGTTATTACGTGGTAAAAAGATATCTTCATTGTGTTTAACTTCCTTATAAATTTTGGACTGTGAGTTTGTACAAAAATATTTTGGATAAGTCTAAAGGGTAGAATAGATTAATTTTGACATTTGATTCTACTATTAAGGTTAAATATTTTCTTAATATCATTTTTGGATTGTTATAAAAAGGACAACCCAGAGGTCGGGCGACAACCCGTCGTGTCTGGCAAGGCCGTGAGACTTGAACCCGCAACCGAAGGGGGACGAGGGTGTATCTAATACCACTGGCCTACGTGATGTCCAGTTTTTTATAATGTAGTTTTTTTAAATAGTTTGAAAAATTAATTATAAATTCACTATTTTTGGAACCCTATACGATTAGGATAAATAGAATATTTTTGAATTCTATTATCTTTTGGAGTGAAAGATGAGTTTGTGGTAGGAATTAGTTGAAGGATGATACTCTACTAGTCAAGTATATATTTTTCCTCTTATTCTATGAATAAATTAATTCTTAAACTTTATGGAAGGGATATTAAAACCAAAAATGTGTTATCCTAATACCTTATGTTTTGTTGAAATGATGATATTTTAAATCATCATAGATTGATGTCTTTAAGGCCCTCAATTTTACACTTGTTTGTGATTGCTGACCTCAATCACTCCCTATAAATATTTATGTTTTACTCCAATTATGTGTCTCTAATTTACACCAATTTTATCCTAATCTAGATCATAATTTGGTGGTGATTTTTTTATTTCCCTTTCCCTCTTATTAAGACTAAATTTTATTAACCCAATTTATGATGTGGGTTTTCCACGAAGGTATTTTTCTATTTTTAACCATTTATTTTCAAAGAAAAATTTAAAATTGAAAGGATTCAATTTATTAAAGAATGGTAGAATATAACACCCCAAGATTTCATAGTACATTATCTCTTCAAATAAATTCAATAACTTGCCTTACACGCAACACTGAGTTCAAGCGCACCACGACTTACCAAACTAGTCGTTCAAAAAGCAGTTATGAATAGTATTAACTGAATTTTGAATTTTATATACTCCATATAATTTTATAATTCATATTATGTGTTTTTAGACACAATATAAGAAAAATTCATTTTTTTTCAGAAAAAAGAAGTATTTTACAAAAAATGAAATTTTACCGGTTTTTAATGGAGAACCTTTTTTTAAACCAATATTTGAAACTTTTATATATTTAATTTAATGAAATTAAATTATTCTTTAGAATTGGGACATAAAAATGTAGTTTGGATAAATTTTTGTTACTTTTCTGATAACTTTCATATTTTGATGAATAGTGAAAAATAGTAAAATTTAATTAAAAACAACTTTTTTTAATCGAAATAATTTATAGTGTTAAATTATATATTTGAGTGGTCTTAAAGTATCATTAGACTATATTTTTATCATTTAATATGATTTAGGTAATTGGATGTAATTTCACATTTAAACTGAACATAAACAAGTGCTAATCTTTTGGTAGTTATTATTTCTTAAAAACACGCTTTTTGTTTTGACAACGGGAATTAATTTTAAATTAATTTATTCCAATTATGTGTTTTGAATTTGGAAAAATGGATTCAATATTTGGAATCATGAGGTCCAGATTGTGTAAATATGTAACTTTCATTTTTAGACATTATGAATATTTACTTCAGAAAATATTTTATTTACAATGGTTAAAGGGTAAATCTGGTAAATAAGGGTAAACAAATATTATTATAATAATATTAAATTACCCGAAAATGTGTCCTATTCCTATTTTTTGATACATGTCCAACCATGGGCATCTTTGGGTGTATTTTAGGACCACTTGGGGCCACTTGAGAGTGATAATGACACTTTATATTAATTAATTTAATGTAAAGACAAAAATGACATAAACATATATCTTTTAGTAATTTTTTTTACAAAGTGTTATATAAGTTATCTTTTAGACTATAAATATTAATTATAAATATAAAAATATTTTCTACATAATGGTATTTTATTTATAATTTTTAGACATTAAATAATTAAATTTATTTATGACACAATGATGATGTAATAATTACCTTATTAATGATAGAATCAAATAAATGGTATTATAAATATTAAAATAAATATAATTTAAAAGTTTTTATGACATCCACGAATTTTATAGTTGAATATAACATGTTATTATTGATTAAATGTATCTTTTTAGAAGTAATTAAGTTGTGATGACTTTCACAAAAACCAAATACTAAATAGTGACAAAATTGACATAAATGAGTTTTTAAAACAAATATTATATTATTAAAGTATATAATATTCCTAGAAATCAAAGTTTCGTTCAAAGGGATTAATTAATATTATATTTTTCATTAATGAACCACTTGAGGTTCTCTTGGAAGTTTAGAGTAAGTTTATTAACCATGTAGTGTAAGAATATAAGAAGACATGGTAAAAGTTAAACTATTAAACTAAGAGTTAAACCTAAATGATAAGGTTAATATGGTGACCTAAACATATATAAAACCTATTATTTGAGTGGTTTTAGAACCCTCCCCACCTTATCCTATAAATAAATAATTTTTGAGCCATTATAAACCGAAAGTAATTTTGTTATAAAATAATATTTCAAGCTTTTCTTAAAGTGACTCACACCTCTCTTATAAAAGGGTACTTCCCCTTCTCTCAAAATCACACCTCCAAAGCCATTTGGATCGGAAAAAACTTGCCCAAATATCCTCCCAACTTCCCTCAAATCACCCTAGAGTCCTTAATTTTATTATAAATCCATCCTAAGTATCCATTTCGATCAACTCAAAAGGAAACACCCGAGGAAGAGGTAATAATCTCACCACCCTCTTTCAAGTTCTTTTCTTCTTCCACTTCCTATTTCTTTGTTGTTTCCATACCAAAATAATAACTCAAGTACCTACAAAATACTTTGATGTTATTATAAATATGTTACAACCATATTCGTTATTCAATCCATCCTATAAATGACAAAGTCACTATACATGCTTACGTACGACTTACCATCTCCACATCATGGTGTAGTTTGTTATTAAAACACTTCATTATTTGGATGGGTATAATAATGAGTATAACTGATGTAAATAATAAATATACAATTTTAATGATTCTGTATATATGATATAACATTCAATTACTTACAATTTCACCATCATTATAATGATATTGTCGCTCGTGCGTACGTACGGATTACCGTCTCCACGACATGATGAGATTCATTTTCGCATTCACCATTCAACGATGATTATAAAAAGATATATTATTAATAAGTATGTAATATACGACATAATAGTTCTAATTAATATATATATATATATATGTATGTACTTACATATATCTTATTCACTTCCATTCAATACGATATGAAAATGGAAACAACGTTTATGCGTACGTACGACCTACCATCTCTATAAACGGTGTTTTCCATTTCATATATCTATCTATTATACATATTTATATTCTAAATATATATGATATATAAATCATGAGTTATATTTTGGAAGTATGTAAATCATGATCTAAATGATACGATCAAGAATAACAAGTTAAAATACGTACGATAAAGAAAGCAATTATTACACGAAATGTTAATTTAACAAGGAAATCATTATTAAATGGGTAGTATAAAGTCATAAATAAATCATGTATGATTTAATAAATATGAATATGGTTATGGTATAATTTAATAACATACTATGGTTATTATACAAAAGGTTAAACGTACCCTTGATAAAAGGAAAGTTCAAGGTAAGGGTTAATTTCACAATCTCTTTATTATCCGAGGTTGTTTTTACGTAAGTATCTACATGGACATATTTATTATTCATATCCATGTTTCATAAAAGTGTTTTTAAAGGGATTATTTTTAAGTTACTTTTTACTAAAACATCATTTTAAATGTTTTAAAGATTTATTCTTCTAAACCTTTCTCATTAATGTCCATGTTTTCAAAATGGTTTTAAGGATTTATTTATATGGACATGAATGTTTTAAAATGTTAATTCCTTTCAAAAGTTTCAAAGTGGTATGTGAAATTTTGAGTCAAATATATATTTTAAATTAATTCCTTTATAGATTACGTGACTTTTAAATGATTTCATGAAAAAGGGATATTTCTCTCAAAGATTTTTACTGATCATTTTCAACTATGTCAACATCCTTTACAGGATATTATTCTTGATCAAGGTTGATTTATTATGATACAAATATTCCATATTTTGTTGGAGGTTTTTTTTATATATATGACTATGGATGTGTTATTTTTATACCATTCATGGTTTAAGGTTAAAGTATTTACATTTTGTATTCTAGTTTTAATACAAATGTTTATGTTATGTTTCAAACTTTTCATATAAGGAATGTATTGGACTTAGTAAGTGACAGATGGAGCCCACTATAGATCCTCAACGCATTGGTTGGTCTCATGAGACAATTAGACATGGAATTGGCTGAGACCTTTCCCAATTTGATATATGGTTTTGTCCGAGGCCTTAATCATTTTTGGACATCTTGGCCAAGGCCTTGACAAATTATTTCAGAATGTCTGACATTATACATTCCATCATTATGAAAATAATATTAATGGTTCATGTGGTTTTTAGACTAGTAGAATACCCATGAATATGTTTTATTATGGCATTATTTACTCAGCTTATATTCCTGGCATAAAGTGTACATGTTTATTATTTTTAAAGGCATGTGTTTTCAATTATTCACTATGTCTAATGTTTATGTTATCTTCTGCTGTATTGGTTACCCTTACTGAGCGTATGAGCTCACCGCTTTCTTATGTTTTACTTTCCCAAGATTCCAAGAAGTGTATTATGATTGATAAGCAGGGTTAAGCTAGGGGATTAATGGAATTCTCAAAGGATCATTTATGTTGTGTTTTATTTTATAATGTGTAATGTAATGTTCATATATGTAATCTATTTTCCAAGACTGCTAAACTAATCAGTCCTTTAGGACTTGATTCCTTGTAATCATGATAATTTTTTAAAATAATGCACCAGCTCAAGGCTTTTGGGGTAGGGGTGTTACATGGTATCCACAGATAAGGCAAAAAAGACCACTATTCTTCTAAAAACTTACCAAAAGACCCCACTGTTTTTAGCAGTAGGGTAAGTTTTCTATTTTATTTTTTACTTTTTTTAGTGTTCTTTATTAAGTAGTAAGTGAATGAGAATTTCAAATCTTGTATCTAGACTAAATTGAACTAAGAAACAGTTGAAAAACATAGATAAACTGAGATATAAAATGTTGATAAATGGAAAATAAAGAGAAACACTCAGGGAAAAATCTCAATTTGGCTAGTTTTGAAAAAATTCCTTCTAACGATAGTGATTACAACTAGTACCACTAAAAAGGAGTGGTTTATTTACCTCTCCAGAAGATAAATCACTCAAGATGACAAATCTTGAAGTTTTCTACTCCAAGATTAATCTACTGTGAAAATTTTGATTTGAAAAAGTCAACAGAACAAACTCTCCGTAAGTTCTGTAGTTTTCATTTAAATTAAAATGTTTAAGAAAATTAATCCATAATCAAAATCACTGAATTATTGTGGATTTTCCAAGATTAAATGATAGTAGTATGTTATAATTAAATGCAATCAGAGCTGATCTCACCAATTAGTCCTGACCACATTCAAAATGATAGTGAGAAGGAAGAAGAAAGATAACCAACAGACTTGATTTTAACCCCAAACTGTAGGATTTAGCCTAACATTATCTCTATTACGTAAACTAAAAAACTTTCAATTACAACGAAAGAAAATTGAAAGAAAAAGGAGGGAGAGATCTCCCTCTCTTAGCTTGAATTGCTGCTGCTCCTGGCCCTCGGGTCTCCAAGGACTGGTTCTCTGAGAAGTGCTCCAAGATTTTCTCCCCTGGTTCTCCCTCTTCTTGGAAGTGAATGATCGAATGAATCCAATGAATCTCCCCACAAATTATGATACTTCTCTTCCTTTTATATCCTACTGTCATAAACCACACGTCACCCCTGTTTTCACAGACTTAAACTTGTTTTTTACTATTGCACGAAACACATGCGTTTTTTCAATCAACCACACGCCGCTCTAGCTTCTCTCATGTAACTGACTCCCGATAATTCCGTTGTGTGAACCTGAACGGGATTTCAATTCCCGTATGAACATGAAAAATAGAGAACAAAACAAGTAGTAAAAAACACATAGAAAATAAATAATATATTATAGTTATTTTTTAAATTAAATTTAAAGTTAAAAGTTAATTAAAGTTAATTAATAGACACTTAATTTGATAATTATTATTTTCTAGAATAAATATTAATATTATAGTTTTTAATTTATTATTAAATCTTTAATTAGATAAAATTTATTATGTTTTTAATTTATTTTTATTTATTAAGTAATTTAATTAGTGTAAGTATTATTAAAAATTAGATAGTATAACTTAATTAGATTATTAAATTAGATCCAAATAAATTAATTTATTAATTTAATTATTTTATTTATTCTGTTAAAATTAAATTATAATTAAAATGTAAATTTAAATATATTAATTAATATTAATAATTAGTTTAATTTGTAGAATATTATTTTAGTTTTAATAAGTCTTATTATTTTATCTTAAATTTAATTTAATAAGTAATTTATTTAATAATATTATAATAGTTATAAATTAAAATTATTATATATTATATTATATTAATTTGTTTATATATTAATAATTTGTTTTTTTGTTTGTTATTTTTTTAGTTAAACTTATCTCCCCCCCCAAATTCGGTACTAGAGGGGGAGGTTTTATCGGTTCTGTGTCTTCTTCTGGAAGCAGCACCGTGTCTCACCGCTACTCCTCTAGCGACGCGGAGAAGCCAACCGAATCCACTCTCCTTCACCAGCTTCGGGTTGAGATCTACCTTTCAACAGAGGTGAATAACTCCTAAACAACGGCTAAGTTCTTCCTCCTGGCTCCAGGTTCTTCTCTAGATCTAGGTACAAGCGGTGGGATCTGCTCCAACTTGCGGCGAACAACTTGAAACTGACCGAAAACATCTGGTCCAGCAAGGCGGTGCCTTCTCTTCGAACAGTGATGGTTATGAAGATAAACCCTCCCTATTCCAATGATTTCTCCTCTTTATATCAGTGACTTAGGGTTCGGGTCGCTCAGGTAAGGGTTTCTAGATTTCTGATTTGACTATGGTTGTATTCATCATCAGCAAACTAGACTTTATGCTTTGACACCGAGGTGGATCTCAGCTCTGCTCAGCTCTTCGGCACACAACTGGATTTTCATAACTGAATTTGTGGTCTATTTTTTGTGTTAGTTTAAATGTGCTTTGAGTCTAAAACTAGTCCAAGTCTGGTTTTAGGTGCGTAAGGTGTTTTCTGTGAAAGAGAAATGGTGCACAACACTACAATTGGGGTGTGAGATTTTCAGATAGGGAGATGCAGTGACAATAGAGGAAATTTAAATGGAAAAAAGTGGCATGATTTTATTGTGGCGATGGAAGAGAAACAGTTGCAGTGGAGCAGAGGTTTAAGGAAATGGTGCCATGGTTTATGGTGGTAAAACTAAGGAACCGTAATGGGGATGTGGTATCAGGAAAGGTTACGGTGGCAAGGATTTGCGGTGACACCGTAATGGGAATACGGTAGCAGAAAGAAGACACCATAAATGGGATACAATGTCTAAAATTATGGCGACACCGTAAATAAAATAGTGTAAGGAGTTAGATGTGTCACTGGAACACTGCAAAACAAAGAAAAATAAAAAACAGATTAAAACCAAAAATTAAGACTGAACAAAATAATTAATTAATAGTAAGAATTAATAAAAACAAATGAGAATTTAAGTAACTCATAAACTTAAATAAAATTTAAGAAACAGATAAAACTTAAATTAAGTTATTAACTTCTAAAATAAAATACTAAAATTGGAACTATACTAGAACTTAAGTTAAGAAACAATTACATCATCCATAGTTAATATAAAAATAATTAGAATTTAAATTAAATATTCATATAACAACATTAATTTATTGAAAATAGTTACATTAGAAAATTAAATAAAAGTATTCATTTAATTATTCTGTTGTAAAATAATTATGTAAAAAGTTTAAAAACTTAATTCATAATTAATTAACTACTAAAAATATTCTAACAATTAGATTAAGTTATTTTAAATTACTTAATATTTAATACATGAAATATTGAATAAATAACTAAATAATTCAAATGTAATTAAGGATATTAATTAATTAATTAATTTATTAAAAATGAATGCTCGAACATAAACTAAATAATAAGTTATTATACTGTAAAATTAAAGTAAGATATAAATTATTTATTTTAAGGATTAAAATACACAATTAATAATAAAAATTGATTAAATAAAAAATTTAATAATAAAAACACAAAAAGTTTCATTATTTATTAAGTGTTAAAATAAGTAATTAAATTGATATAAGTTAATTAAAAATATGTGAAAAAACATTTGTTTTTTAGGCCACATACAATACCGAAATAGACATCATGTTTGCAGGACATGATAAGGGTAAGAGACCTATGTTAGATGGCTAAGTTGGGATAGAGCATGGATGAGGGAACCATACTTGGTGTCAGGACCCTCTTGGGTGTTTTTAATGTGACTTTATTTTAGGTTTTTCATATAGACACTTGAAACATATATGGTAGGACATATCTACTATTTTCTTTGGATATTATATTCATGTTTTGGTCATTATGTTATAGTGGTATTATTCTGGTGATGGTTATTATATTTTGGCTATTTTTTATTTATTCCATTATTATTACACTTTGATAAATATGGTATAGTCTCCCCATGTTATATATCTGACCCTCCGCTACTTATCAACAGCCTTTAGCATAAGGGGAGGCGAGCCTAAGTTCATGTAACAAACCATCTTAGGGCACTGATATGTGGAACATGGGTTGAGACGTTACACTTTCTTGAAATAATTGTTTTGGTGTTTTCATAATGTGGATATCTACATTCCCTATCATCATTTGTTGGTTTATTTTGAGAGTATTAGGGTATGTAAATTTATCCATTATGTACTTGAATTTTTATTATATGTTTTTGTGATTTTTTCATGTATACATGAATATTTTTATTAAATATAGATATGTATATCTAGTGTGGATGTGTTGGTGATGGATGGAGATGTATGTGTAAATATATTCTACATATTAAGGCCTCCCATATATGTATTATGCCATTTTGGTAAAGTTTACCAGCCCTTCAACTATTGGAAGTGGGATTGCGTGGTATACTTGAATTACCATATGACTATGTGGGGAATTCGGGGGTTAGTTCATGTTAGATTAGTATCAAAGTGAGTTAGTCATAGGGATGGATTTTAGAGATAGATGTATCGTGAACTCAGTTCAAGACATGTGGGGTGACAATGTTTAAAGTTGTTTAGGTCAAGATGATAGACCCATGAACCCAATTAGGGCATGGTGGAAACATATTTTTATTCAATGATTATAAAAATATGTTAATTAACTTAAGTACTTAGGGAATTTTTTTCATAGTATAATTGAGTAGGTATAGGAAACGTATAATGGTCAGTGCATTGTTGATTCCATAGTGTGAAATCCCACTTTTCGAGATGTTTCTATGTGATGAGGATGTTGATTCCCTCATGAAAATTCATTCACTAGAGGTGTGTAACTTACCTTTTCTAAATGATAAGATAAATAATACTACTCATAGAATTTTTAGTTTATTGGTTAATACTCTCTGAATATTATAGTGGGTTGAATCTGAGAGAGTTTTCTCAAAATAATCATAGAATATAGATAAGGATCCTGATAGCCTGGGATGCTTGGTTTAGAAAGGTTTTATAATACCCAGATGGTGTGGATTCTAGGGTGAGGGTTTACAGAGTAGACATGGATTTTGGGTACTCCCCTTGAGGTTCAGGGTGTGTATCATTGGATGACCTATCATAAGGTGGCTCAAAAATCTATTAATTCCTAGGTTAATTATATTTCTAGTGGTAAACCTAGGGTTTTCTCCACAGAGTATTGCAAAAATTAATTTTTTCAATTTGGTTAGAGAAAAAGGGGGTGATGTTTTTGAATTATTTAGGCTAAAAAAATAAATAAAGTAATGTAACAATAAAATTTGAAAACAATAATTATGAATGAGTGATTGGGCCAGGGTTTGGTTTTGAATTGTATTTCTATCCTAGTCCCAAAATTATTTACACTTTTTCTTATTAAACTATATATGATAATATCTACAACTAATCCACATCTCACCCATGGTTTAATGGTTTTGGTGATATTTAATTTAATAATCATCATTACTTAGTTTACCCTCCTTACCATTTATATAATTGATATAAAAATTTACTCCTAGATTACTTAGGTAATAACCATTTGAGTATTGTGCCTCTTAAGAAAACTAAGAGTAACTATTTCCCCTTATTCATGTGACAATAATCTCTAAGTACTTCACCACTTAACTTATACCTTTCAACTATATATGTATCATAAAATTGAGTTGAGGGATATTATAGATCATTTACCAAGAAAATAAACACTAAATTTAATTAAATTAAACATATCTAGATTCAAAATTAAGATCTTCCAATGAATATCAAAACCAATTATCAAGAAAGAGAGAGTTTTATTCATTGAAGTGTGAATACTCACACATTAAAGAAGGAGAATCTTTCATTCCCCAATCACTGAAGTATTAACCATCCATTAGAAGGGTAAAAGAGATGAATAACAAAGAATAAATCATAACAGAACTAAAGAAAACAAAAAATAAAATGAATAATAAAAAAAAACAACCTCTCACACAAACTCATAGAATCAAACTATTTTTTATTCCTCTTATTATTATAGATACTAAGTTTACATCTTCTTCAGATGTGTTCAAATCTCATAAATACTTTATTTTAAATATATAAAAGGGTTTTTTCCCTCATGGAATCAAATCTCCACACGATCCTCTATTCCTAGAAATCCATATATTTTATTCATTTTTCTTGATCAAAATATTTTATATGTTATATCCTTGTTGAATACTTTTACTGGATGCATATATGATAAACTGGTACCCCAAATCCTTTTCTTGAATCTTGTAAATGATCATGATATTTAATCTGTGAAGTTTTCAAAAACATTACTAATATATATATATATTCCCCGTTTAAAAATTATCAACATTTCCAAAGTAAAATACCCTATGAGAGAATTATTCTTATCCATAGAAAAATTTTCTTACACATGGTTAATATCTTATGTGTAGAAAAAATTTTGTATTTTAAACTAATATCTTCTGTGTAGATGAAATTTACTATGCATGACCAAATGTTTTATAAAGTATGGATTTTACCTTTGAAAAATTTCACCACACTCAAATATCGTATGGTAGATCAAAATTTTATATTTTTAGGATACTTATCTTACACACAGGAAAATTACCTTACATGAATCATACATAATCCTACAAAGGCACCATAAGAAATTTTCCTTAGCCATTTTTTCTAACTCCAACACAATATTTCAAGAATAAGTTCCGACTTCTTTAAATAAATTTTCAACCAACTTTTCTTGTTCCATAGGACTTGAAACATTTGAAATACTTGAGAGAGAGTATTTCAAGAATACTAATTCTTTAATTTTTTTTAATAATTATAAATTTTAGTCTATTCCGTAAATTATGTAAGAAAATTAAATATCCCAATTTAAAAAATATTTACGCAATTTTTTTTTGGAAACATTAATTACAAAACTCATTAGAACCTAATGATTTAATAAATTTGAGAGAATAGAATGAATTGAATATCAAAAAAATATTATTAATCTTCTGACTATGTAAATTCCCATACACTTTATCCCTAGACTCATGGACAAGTGAACATTGAAAATATTACTAAAAAAAGTCAGACACTAGACAACGTTAGTTCCCATTTCAAAACTATAGTAATACAATTATCATGCCTCCTTAATGATCTTAATTCCACTTTATTTATTAATTAAATTCAGTTATATTCTACTTATTTTATTCTTTCATACACTCTTGTACCTAATTTTTAGGAAATATTTCACTTAACACTCAATTATATATTTCAAGAAAAGATTTTATCATTCCAATTTCACACAAGGTTTAACATAGGATTGTTTCTTTCCTTAATATCCCACCAACTAGTCAAGTATTAATGAATATCTTGAGAAATTTTCAGGGTTTTTATTAGGATTAAGGGTTAGTGGGTTATTATGAGAAAATTTTGAGACATATTTAAAAGGCTAGGCTCTATATTGAATCAAAATTAATAAATTTTAGTTTTATTCTAGAATTGATTCCTCCCTTATCTTCCTCTTCCACTATAACAAATATATCCCTTGGTTTTCTAAATGTAAAATAAACACCTTTTTATATTTCAATAAAATTATATATTCTCCTTCTATATTTCCCTTTTTAGTTATTTTTTTTCTACTCTTGCTGTAAGATAGGGAGCTTGGATTTTCTTTGATAGGTGGGAGGTCTACCTTTCCCTCAATCAGGAGATATTTTCCATCTATATTTAGATCCTTCTAATGAACTTGATTATCTATTAAAAACATATTTAAAATATATTATCTAAACTAAACATGCAATTAGATTTTATCTCATATAGTCCTCTAAAATCCTTTATAGCTTATTTTTCAGCACAAATTAATGAACTTCAATATACTTGATATATATCTCGCATTTCCCACATTAGTGGAGTCATTTTATCTTGAATTTAGAGTAAATTATTACATTTATAGTCTTGTATTATTATAAGAATTTGAGTATTTAGATGAAAATAGAGGTATTTTTACTTCAAATAGTGGGGTAAATCCATTCCTAAAACTTGAATAAATCTAGGATATCTTCCCATATTTCATAGTATAATTTTTCATTAATCACCCACACAAAATTTGTAGAATATCCTCACTTTAGTTCAAAAATATCTGTTAGAGTAGTTTATTCTAGTTCCCTGTTCACCCCATTAACTTGAATTCAACTTATATCATGTATCAAATTAAGAAAAGATAGGTAGGTATTTTTTGAGTTTAATTATAGATTACTAATGAGGTCATTCATGGATGATAAGGGATATAAGTTTTAAATGTCATGGTAAGGAATAAATAAAAGTTAATTGAAAAAGGGGATTAAAATCAGAAAAAAGTTTCAATCATGTATAACATAAGGTCCTAAATGATCCTAGGTTTTGACCATATTACTCAAAAAATTATTGTTATTCAAACATGGATCGATTCTCTAAAGAAAAAATAGAATTGTAATAAGATGTAAAAATAGGTTTGGAAGCTCCCAGGTAAGTGATTAAAACTATAGGGTAGTATATGATGGAATGAGATTCAAAGCTCAGTGGTCCTTGCATGAATTTCCCTCACATAGAATCTGAAAATAGTTTCATTTAATCATTTATCTATGGAGAGTATATGGGTCATGTAAGATTAATTAATATTTAAATATATTCATATTTATCAAATACATTCAAATTGGGAACTAAAAGTTTCAAAAACAAAAAAAAATCTAAAAATAAACAATTTTTTTTGAAAAAGTCATAAAATTTTCAAAAGAAATGCATAATTTGAAATCCCTAAATAATAAAGGTTACCCCTATCACACATAAATGATGTTGTTTCCTTAATTAATTGTAACAGATTTGGTATCCAAGAAAATTTTAAATGGAATGAAAATAAGAAAATAAATTTAAAGGATAGGTAAACCAGATGGTTTTCAGTGATAAAAGGGTTGGAGGAGTGTGACCTCTTCAAGTGGGTCTTAGGGAAAGCTTCCATAGATTTTCTTCATCATGTTCCCATTAATAATGAATGTGTTTTATTACCTTTTTTCACAACTTACACAACACCAAAAGGATATAATTTAGTGACTATAAATGGATCTTCTTATCTATAATAAATTTTACCTAGAAATATCTTGAGTCTTGATTTATAAATAAATTCTTAGTCTCTTAGATAAAAGTATTTTTACTGAATAATCATATCATGACCCACTCAATTCCTTTCTTAGTAAAATCATGAATTCTCATAAATTTTCTCCAAATTTATTTTAACTCCTACAACTATAGTTTTATCTCATTCCCATATTTTTCTAGGTATAAATTTGTTTCTATAACTTCCAAGCATGCCTTATGTTCCAACTCTACCGGCATGTAAAAACTCTTTCCACAAACCAACATATATGAGCTCATTATAATTGGGGGGGGGGGGGGGTTAACCTATCCTATAAGACCATAATGTGGGTTCTGAATTTTTTCTCTAATATTTTTGGTTTGGTTTAACAATTTTATCCTTAATCCTTTCTATATTTTTTTATAAACTTTATATTTCCAATTTGTTTTTGGGTGGTAGGGTGTTAATGTCTTATGATGCACCCCATACTTCCTCATAAATTCCTATATGATTCTATTGAAAAAGGGTACTTTGATCATCAATGATGACTCATTGAGCTCCAAACCTAAAAAATATGTTAGCTATGAAAAAAATCATACACATCATTAGAATCATCACTTTTGGTGTACTTGGATTCCACCCATTTTAAAACATAATCAACTTCAAGCAAGTTGTAATAATTCCCTAAAGATTTGGAAATTGGTCCCATGAAATCTATTCCCTATACCTACAAAATCTGACAAAAAAAATTAATTTTTAGGGAATTTTACATTTCTTTTGGAGATGTTAACAATTAATTTACATTTATCACATTTTATAAAAAATTCATGTGTATCATTAATAAAAGTGGGATAATAAATTCCTGAATCAAAAAATTTTCCTATAATCCTTTGGGGGTCCAAATTTTCATCTATATTCTAGAGTGTGAACTAATTCAAAAAAATATGGGATATCACCCCTATGTAATCTAGTTCTTATAATTTGGCTATTTAAATTATTTAAAAGATATAGATTTTCCCAAATATAAAATTTTAATCCATATATGAGTCTTTGAATTTTTTGTGGTTCAAGAGATATGTGAGTGTAATATTATAAAAATCTTAACATATTCTCATACCAAGACACTTATCCTTTAAAAAATACCACTGATCTCTTATAATGTGAACATTTAGGGGTTCTTGGTCTAGAAGGCCTACCTATGATGTGTTGGGAAGTATACTTAAGTGATCAGATAGCCGGTTCTTAGCTTCGTTCTTATATTTAATTTCAAGATTGAACTCCTAAAGTAATAACATCCATTTCACCAGTCTAATGTTTTATTCTAATTTTTTACTAAAGTATCTAAATATTTCATGATAAATAAATATGAATACTTTTGTTCTATGAAAATAAGATCTAAATTCATTTAATGAAAATTTGCAATAAATATTTTTTCTATGGTTTTGTAATTGATATGGAAAGAATATGTAGCATCCCACCCTGGATTCCACTAAATGGTGCCTCAAGATGGTGGGCCATAAGACCTCAAGCACGCCTCCCTGAACACCAGAGGCTGATGACTAGTAGTGAGGACCTAGGGTGTGTATATGGGGAGAGTATGCCTTCATAAATCAGAATAATCCGAAAAGTTTAAAAATATTAAGAAAATATAAATAACCAAACACAAAAATAACCAAGAAATAGAAGAAGAAGAATAATAATAAAACTTGCAATCTAAATAAACAATAAGCGAAAGCTAAGTAATAACCAAATACAAGTAATGATGATGCTATGTCATGTAGCTTTAAAAAATGAATTTGTAGGGGGAAGGGGATAAAAGAATATTCCACATGCTAAAACATATATAAAAGGAAAACAATGATATGAATAACATATCAAGCATAGGCTCCGTCCTTTTATCCCAAACACCATCCTAGAATTGACAATCAAGCATTGTAAGATGACTACTTTCTTTTATCTACACATGCAACTATAAAGTTTACTCAGGTACCAAAGGTGACCCAAGTTGGGTGTGAGATATAATCTCAGTAGGCCACCACTAATGATGTCCTGTTCAATCCAATACAAGCGTTATAAAATGGGTAGTGTGCCACAATTAATAAATGAAAATAGAAATAAATAAATAAACATATTGGACTAAGTTCCTCTTGGACACCCATCCAATTTATATGCTTTGGTCTATGCTGGTGATTCTAGACCAAGGGATCCTTCAAGGGTAAAGTAAGTGGGATAATATGTGAGAAGGTGGACTATTCCTAAGCTTGTGATTGGTCTTGGAGGAAAAGTACCTAAGTTTCCAAATCCAAAGTATCATTTCTTATTTGAAAACATTTACTTGAATTTTTAATTTAACTAAACCCTTTTTATAAAAAAATAGTGATCCACCCTGAGCCCATCCATGGATATCATAAAGGAATTCCATGAGTTTCCATTTCGAGGGTGGTAGAATGTCTTATGAAAAAAGTTATATCCACTGTACATGTACATCGACCTCCCATTCCCAAGTATCATCCTGAATGTGTCCTTACTACCATATCACCCAAACTATAGGAAAAGACCTAACTTATAGAACCTTCATGCTCTAATCAATGAAAAATATTAGATGATCCTCAAAGGATGAATTCTCATCCAGCTCAATATCATCAGGGTCAAACAAATGAGATAAGTCATGATGATACTTTAAAATCTAAGATACATGGAAGAAGTTGTACATGGTATAATATCTCACAGGTAGCAGCAACCAATAGGCCACTGGCCCGACTGTCTCTACTATCTCTAAGGGCTCAACATATATAGATGATAACTTTCCATATCACCGAATTCGTATGTGACCCAATCTAGGAGATACACACAAAAAGACTATATTCCCAACCTTGAACTCTAGAGGTCTATGATGATGTCCAGTATAAGTCTTCCACCTAGAATGATTCGTAGCTATATGCTTCTAAATTAGTTGGACTTTCTCTAAAGTCTCTTGAACGAGAAGAAAACCAAGTAGAGATACCTCACCTTCCTCTAGCCAATATAGAGGTGAAAAGAATGTTTTAACATAGAGGGAATCATATGCACCCATTTGAATCATTTCCTAAAAGCTTATAGGAAAAATCAACAAGAGGGGTGTGATTTTCACATAAACCTCTACAATCTAGGATGTAGGCTCTAAATATTTTCTCTAACACCCATATCGTCCACTTGGACTGCCCACTGATCTAAGGGTTATTTGATGTACTCTAGAGAACCTATGAACCCAGTGCCTTTTTCAACCCTTAACAGAACCGTGACGTAAACCGAGAATATCTATATGATATGATAAAATGGGGAACACCATAAAGTCACATTATCACTAGAATGTAAAGATTTCCTGGATCATCAATAGAAAAGGTTTCCCATATTGATAGGAAGTTCACAACCTTGGTCAAAATTTTGATGATTACCCATACAATATAGCTACCTTGAGGGGATCTCAGAAATCATGTCATGAAATATATGGTGACGTCATTCCATTTCCACTTTGTAATGGATAGTGTTGTAGAAGTCTTGTAGGTCACCAGTGCTCTAACTTCACCTACAGAAAGGTGGATCCCAGAGTGATAAAGCCTATTATATGCCTCTTCAAACCTAGAAACCAATACTGATGATGCATATCTATTTACATCTTGGTAATACTTGGATGAACTGACCATATAGACTCATGTTATTCCTTCATCAGCTCTTCCCGTATATCTAATGGAACCCAAACATGCCCAGAGGAGAGTAAGGTCTCACTCGCATCCACATCGCAACTAGGAGGTGGGTTTTCTACTGCGATGCTCTCCTTAAGGATGAGACCTTTCAAATTTGATAGTTACCTCATCCAGACCCACTCTAAGAGGGAGTATGTCACTTCTAGTGCTCATATGATTGGTTTCCCATGTAGTTCTTGAACCTCTAGGTTCATCTTAGAAAATAGATCCATCAAATGTAACTCACTACTGGCCTCCTTGATGGATTGTGTCTAAGTCTTCTGGATCAAGGTATTATCTATGACATTTAGCTTTTACAATGTGTAAGAAAGATTAAAGTCAAATGACTGTAGGTATTCCACCCATCTACACTGCCTCAAATTCAAATCTCGCCGAGTAGAGATGTATTTGAGAATTTTATGATATGTGTAAAAAATGAATCACTCACCCAAAAAGTACTGCCTCCAACATCATATAGTATGAACCATGAATTCTAGATCTAGGTCATGCATAGGGTAATTCCACTCACAAGGCCTTAGCTAGCGGGACCCATATTCCATGAATCGGTCACCTTGATTTAGAACAACACCCAGCCTGATTCTGGAGGCATCACTATAAACAATATAGCTTCTTCCTGACTCATGAATAACTAGGATTTATGATGAAGTTGGTATTCCATGTAACTCTTGAAAAGATATCTCACAAGATTTAGTCTAGTCAAATTTCACACCCTTCTTGGTCAAGCCTATAAGCAGCACCACCAGGCATGAGAAAACCTTGATGAATTTCTTATACCATTTGGACAGACCTAAGAATATATGTATTTAAACAACATTATTGGGATGCTCCTAGGAAACCATAGCGCTCACCTTATCTTGGTCAAAAAATACACATGATTCAGATATGATATGATCCAAGAACTAAACCTTACTAATCCAAAAGTGTCATTTAATGAGATTCACATATATCTAGTGATCTCTTAGTGTGATCAACATGATATAAAGATGGTTTTTATGGTCATGTATGGCAGTCAAATACACAAATATGTTTTCTATGAAGACTACCACAAAGGAATCAAGATATAGGTGGAAATCCTGATTCATGAAATCCATGAAGACTGCCGGTGGGTTTTTCAGAATGAACAACATGAAGAGATACTCATACAAGTTGTACCTACTCTAGAATACTGTGTGTGGTATGTATGATGGACTCAAAAGAACATGATCGTAGCCATACCTCAAACTAATCTTCGAGAAAATAGTCACTCCTTACAACTATTAGAAGAGGTCATCTATATGAGGCAGTGGATACCTGTTCTTGACAATAAGCTGGTTTAGTCAATGGTATTCTACACAAAATCTAATTGTACCATCCTCCTTTTAGGAGAAGACGACTGGAAATCCCCTTAGCGACGTTCTTGGTTAGATAAAACCCTTATCCTCCTGGTCTTCAAGATGATTCTTGAGTTTTTAGAGAGCTGTAGGTACCATCCTATATAAAGGAATGGAAATAGGTGCCACATATAGAACAAGATTGATAGTAAACTCAATATCTCTATCAAGAGGCAATCTAGAGAAATTTTCAGAGAAGATGTCCCTAAAATGCTCCACCATAGGAGGAAATTCCATGAGCTGCATCCCCTGATCACTCATAAAGAGACTGACCATATGATCTATTAATTTGCATAACCCAATATGCTGTATTTTAGCTTGATTGGACTAGATATCCCATTTAACCTTATGAATACACGTTCTTCACTTAGGTGATGTGAAATATACCTGACGGTGATAGAAATCCACCCAGGCTCGATAAGGCACAAGACAATCCATACCAATAATAACATTGAAATCATTCATCTCAAGGATGAAGAAGCTCCATAGAAAATAGTACCCACCTATCTCAAGGGGGAACTCCTTTCACTAATGTATAACCTTTAATAGAACTCCTAATAACATTTTAGGGTTCATAAAACCACCGGAGTACTCTATCTCTAAGCCCAGACTCCTCAGAGTTTTAGTAGATAGAAAAGCGTGTGATGCACCTACATCAAATAAGGAAGATACTGAAGTAGAGTCTACCAGAATAGTACCTCTAACTATAGATGTATCTGAACTCTATTCCTATGGTGTTGGCTACACTGCAAAAATGTGGCCTAAACTATGACCTTGAGATGCTGCCTGAGTATCTGGAGCAGGACCACTATACTGACGCTGAAATTATGGGGTCTGGATTCCTCAACCATGATCACCTAATCAGTTTGAATGGCCTATAGAACACCAAATTCCTACCTGATGAGGGGTCACTAAACCTACACATGAATGTGGAACTCTAAGAGAACTCATCTCACTTAGAACTAGAGGAATGTATCGACCAAAATGACATAGGTGACTCATCATGCTACAATACCTGTACTTGACTGGGTTCCTCATACACTAGGGATTTTTATAGCTAGGCCTACCACACTAGTGACACACTACATTTCTATCAGTGCATGCAACCTGGATGGTATATCCTACATCTGTAATGTCGAAATTCCACTCCTTCCACTGGATAAAATACTACTCTACCTAGAAGTTGAACTTCCCTACCTCATGTCGCCTGATTCCCTCTGGTTCCACTCAATAATGAGTGTTTGGTTTACTATATTTAAATTGGTGGTTATCCAAAACACATTAACTTATGAGTGGATGGATTATGAAAGTCCATCCTAGAATTGCCTTGTAGTAGTCAACTCATCCCGGCCAGGGTTAGTGCGAAGAGTTGTAACTCGGTGAAACGAGATGGAAATTCCATCACTAAAATGAAACCTTGTTAAAGGTTCGGGAATTCACAAACAGGATTTGTTCTCAAGGTCTGAATTAAGAAGTAGTTGAAGAAGACCATCTAGATTTCCACTTAGACTATACCCTAATGTCGATTGGCTTGAGTTAGAATGTCCCACCAATTCTTACAAGAGTAACATATCATATAGGTCGTGATCTTAACCCTCTACTCTAGAGGAATATCAATACTATATAATATTGAAACCATAGCCTCTAACCGAAACTCAATAGCTTGAGTTCCACCATCCCATGATAAGGTGGGAGGATACTGCTGCTAAAACTTCTGGGTTAGCCTTTCTATAGAAGGGGAGGTCGGGGAGCACCATGCACTGACTGTACGAATCAAAATAAGCTACCATGGAACTCGGAATCAACACCTCGTGGAAGGTCTCTAAGAGGTGCCTCATGTGGCACAATAAGTATCACGGGTGTCTTAGGGCCCAACACCTCTAGAGTATGCTCATCACCACTTTCTTGGTGTACAACATGAGGTCTTAATGGTGGAATATCTATACAATACCAAGAGTATGCCTAAATGTTTTTATAGTAGATAGGGAAAGTGGTAATGAAGGATATGTACATAGCCTTCCTATAACATGAGAGAGCCCATAGCCTACTCCATGAGTCAGGTCTGTGTGATTAGAATGAGAGATAGAAGAAAACATATGAGACATGGCCTACTAGCCACTAATAACATGGGTCAGGGTCAATGTCTTGAATAAGGTAACCATTTTATTTTAAAGACTATTTTCGTTTTTATTTATTTGCAAGTTTAAATTCCCTTTTAATGATTAAATTAGATGGATCACCACTCCCAATTTATAAGGGCTTGTACACTTTATCAATGGAAATGTACAATATACTTAATCCTAAATGTAACACGTTCTAGCCCATTTGACCAGTGGTCTATGGCTCAATGTGCCACAATTGGCTGCTTAAGGAATCCTCTTTACCCTATGCAAGAAAAAATATTAGGTTAAGGTAGATTGTTTAAGTTTCAGTTGTGTTTTCTCAGTCACGTAAGGGAATACCAACACACACACATATATAAAAATCAAGAACTACAAGGCACAAAAAATGAGGCATAAAAAATAATCAGATGAAACACATCCAATTCACGTAGAAAGTAAATATGGGATGACATAATGTGTGAAATTTTAAATCCTATTGTTCATATTATGATGCACAATTTTAATATTTCTTCATATCATTGGGAAAAGGACAAAGAACCCACATAAACAATTCAAACATTAATAACAACACAAATCAAGTGTGTCACCCAATGGTTAAATACATGAAATGGTAACAATATAAGAAATTACAACACTTACCCAACCTAGGTAATTTGGGTTTCTCTTGTACATGGGTTAACTACTCACAGGAATAGGATCATGAAAAAATTCTTAAATCGTAGTCTTATTCGAAAACCCAAATAGTAAAAAAAGGAAATGAGCTCAGATACCACTTTGTAGCATCCCTCCTCTGAGTCCACTAAATGGTGCCCTGAGAAAGTGGGCCACAAGACCTCAAACACACCTCCCCAAATGCCATAGGCTGCTGACTAGAAGCAATGTCCTAGGGTGTGTCCGTGGGGAGACTATTCCCTCATAGATCATAGTGACCACTGTATTATAAGAAAAATAAGAAAATAGAAATAATATTAAATAGAAATAACCAGTAGATAGAATTGTAACAATAATAATAAAACATGAATCTAAATAAACAATAAGAGGAAGCTGAGTAATAACCCAATACAAGTAATAAAGATTATATTTCATGTAGCTTTAAAAAAATGAATATGCAGGTTCATGGAATACTATAATATACCACATTATAAAAAAATATACAAAAAATCCAAAAAACTTATATGACTAGAATCTCAATCATAGGATCAGTCCTCTACTCCTAACCACCATCCTAGAAATGATAATCTAGCATTGGAAGCCAACTTATTCCCTTTATCTACATCTGCAACCATAAATTCTACTCCAGTACCAAAGGAGGTCAGAGTAGGGTGTGAGATACAGTCTTAGTAGCCCAACACCAACAGTGACTAGATCAATCTAGTACATGCATTATAAAATATTCTGTATTCCATAGTTAATAAATAAAAAATAGAAATAAATAAATAAACACATTGGATCGAGTTCCTGTTCGACACCCATCAAATTTGCCTACTTCAACCTAAGTTGGTGAGTCTGAACTAAGGGATCCTAAAAATTTAAGGTAAGTGGGATAATATTTGAGAAGGTGTAATATCCTCAAGCTTGTGATTGGGCTTGGAGGACACATCCCCAAGTTTCCAAAACCAAAGGATCATTTCTTATTTTAAAAATTCACTTGTTTTTTAATTTAATTAAACACTTTTTATAAACAAATCGAGAGCCCCCTGATCCCTTCCATTACTATCCTAAACGAATTCAATGTATCTCTTTAGTGGCTCAGTATGAGTCCAATGCCAAGGAGTCCATACAATGTGACCCAAGAATAAAGTCCCAAGTGTCACTCCAAGCATGATGTGATAATGTAATTAACTAAAATTAGATTTCATCCCAAGTATCGCACACAGGGGAGAAAGTCTCTATGTTGGCATGGTATAACTGTAAGAACCCGGATCTTCGTTTCAGGTACGCCTTTCTTTTTTCTGGAGTTTTTAAGAAAAATGGAGTTTTTGGAAAATTTCGAAGTACACACCGTGTACTTTCCGAATACACGCTGTGTACTCTTATCCAGCTCGAAGCCGTGTGCTGGCCATGCCCGGGCCACACACATGGTGTGTAGGGGTGACGTGGAGGCCGATTTTGGCAGAGTACAGAAAAACCCACTTAACGCCGTGTACTTTAAAAGTAAACGCTATGTACTTTTCTTTTTTCACCAAATGAACCGGGGTCGCACCTAATCCCCAGAATCATCTTCTTCTAGGTCTGCTTCGTCCGAGAGAGACAGAGAGTCTCTAGACCTTGGGGATAAGAGTGTTAGACCATGTGATCTTCCTCAAGAGAGTCCCTGAATACCCTAGACTATAAGGGGAATTGATCCAGAGGGTTGTGGTACTTCTTGGATAGGACCATAGGGGATGGCTGCGAGTACTTCCCAGTGGGTTACGACTTGTTAGCTGTTTGTTTCACTGCTTTTGATTGGTTGTGGATTGATTGCTGCTATGTATCATCCTGTTTTACTGCTTACTGTTTATTGCCTACTGCTTGCTGTTACTGTTTACTGCTTATTGTACTTTTACCTGCCAAATACTCACCGAATGTTAGGCACATATTTTCGAGTGGTTGACTATTGGGATTTCATCTCACACCCTATTTGGGCCATTCTTTTTGCCCCAAGCAGACTATGTTGTTGTAGGTATAGACAAGGGAAAGATCCCTTCGACTTCTGGACCTTGATTGCTTGGAGCAGGAGAGCATGGGACTGAGCTTTGGCTTGCGATGCTGAGGAGTTTCTTACTTTTCTTTTGTACTTGTTTTGGTACTGTAGTTTTTTCCAGCATTGTGACTTTTTTTGCTGCTTTCCTAGTTATGTATCATGCATCATTTCATATATACATATGTGTTCCAGTTGTTGATTTAGCCTTCCGCTGTTATATTGTTGGTTATTACTTCTTCCGCTATTGCGTGTTTATCTTTCTTCCGCTGTGTACTCTGCCAATGAGGGCTTAGTTTCCCCACTATCACACCCAAGGCCCTCACTGCTAGTCGGCATCCTCTTGCATTTGGGGAAATGTGCTTGAGGCCATGTGACCAACTGGGTATGAGGCGCCCCTGGGTGGATTTCGGAACCGGGATGTTACAATAACCAACATTCAAATGATCCCATCCAAGTGGTATCCCCTAGGGAAATAGTTTCACTCATCTTGAGGTGAAACAAAAAATGCACGAAGAGCCATCCCAGGTATAACATTGATTCCCCTACGTGTTTATAAACATTTAAAATTCTAAAAAGAATGAATTAGAGTCATTACAAGGGGTCCTTAAGTTCAAACCCCTTGTTTCACCCTCAACACTAAGGTGAAATTATTAAAAAATCTATGTACATTTATGAAATTTCTTGAACGATGGACCATTTCATTAGATTGAGCCTTTATATCTTAGTGGGAATATTGGTTGAGGAATTTATCTTTTAATGTTCCATTTGTTGCATGATGTGCATGGCATTAAGCACTTGGACAATTCATTAAATTCAACCATTTTGTCATGTTATGCTGCATAGGGGTCTAATTCATGATTTAAACTCAAATTCATTTAAAATAGTAGGCTCAAGAATTATTTATGTGGAAACACACCACAAGGGGTGTTTGTCCTTTTTAGAAAAAAGATGAAAATAGGCCACTAAGGTGTCTTAGACCCATTTGGGTGGCATCAGTCAATACGATGAACCAAAGGGGATTATTTTACATTACTTGGGTCTCTAAAGTCAAGGTAAAGATTTCAATTTAACATAATTAACAATTATTAAGGCATTACCATAAGGGTCTGGATCACGACAAAAAACACATTTTTAGGGTGAAAATAAGTAAGGGGAAGAAGCCTAGAACAAATAACGTATCCTCATATATCTTCCCTCATATATTATCGACCCTTGATTTGAGATAGATCTAAAGAAATTGAAGAAACTGTCAAATTCTGGAGAGTTTTCCAATAGATCTAATGAAGAGTGAAATAGATGAGAAATGAGGGTGGTGGATTAATCCATAGGTCTTTATGGAGGAGAAAATCATGCGCGAGGAGAAATATAGACTGATGGAGAAGGAGGAGAAAAGAAATAAAGGAAGTTTTAAAAAATTTAAGAGTTTTAAATATTTAATTTCACCCTCAAATAATGGGGCACACAGTTTAGTCACACAATTAGCCAAACCATGCACCAACCATGCACCAAGTTCTGCTTCAAAGGGGCACCTTTCACGACCAAGAACACAATTTGTCTAACTGTGCAAAAAACATGAAAAAATCCACCTGGCTCACACAACCATGCACCTTGGATTTCAAAGTTTCATAAAAACCATGTGGCTCCCAGGTCCCCACTATCTACTGACACATAGTTTAGGGAAACCGTGCGGTTTGGGATTCATGTTTTCTTTTAACAGTTCAAACTAGTTCACATCTTTCAATTTCAGTGCTCTAGTATTCAAACGTTCCCCAGACACTCCCAAAACCTCCTTTAACCATTTAAGAATCATCATTAAGGTAAAAAATAATTTAAACTGAAAATGAATGGTCCGTAGCTTTTTGAAAATCTAGGAAATTACATTAAACAATGTTCTTGAGGCATGGGAAATTACTTGGTATTTCCCTCAATTCATTGGGATAGATATTATCACATAACTTGATTGGATTCATCACAATAAATATCAAAAGATTTCTCTTAGTCAGGTTTCTATATCACTAGCATGTTGATTAATATTCTCCTCAACTCATCAAAAGTTTTCCTACAGTCAAAATTAAAATAAAAATCAACTCCTTTAAAATGCAACCTTGAAAGTGGAAGGGAAATATTTCTAAAGTCCTTGATAAAACTTATGTAAAAACTTACATGTATTAGAAAATATCTAACATGTTTTTCACAATTTTGAGAATTCAAATAATACATCACTTCATTTTTTGTTTTATTCACCCTAATGATTTTTTATAAAATTACATTCCTGAGGAAAATTCCTCTTTTCACCATAAAGTGGAACTTTTCAAAATTCAATACCAATTTCTTTTCAATGAAAAGTTTCAATTTTTTTAGGTTTTTAAATAAACGATTAAAAAAGTCTCTAAAAAATATAATGTTATATAATTTCACTTCCAGGAAATATTCTATATGATCTGAAAATATACTTACCATATACCTTTGAAATGTACTTGGAGTACTATATAATATAAATGGAATCCTTCTATAAGAAAAAGGTTCCCAAGGAACATGTAAAGTTATATTCTCTTGGTATTTTTGGAAAGGGGAACCTAAAAACGATATAAAAATATATCAAAGAAATATAAATCCATTCTCCCTACCAATCTCTATAATTTTTTTAGTGAATGGGATGGGAAAATGGTCCTTTTGAGTAAAAAAATTCAACTACTTATATTCTATAAAAACTCCCTATTTTTTAAATTCTAAAATGGAACAACTCATTCTGGTCATCTCTCACAATGGTTAGTCATGTTTTCTTAGAAACTATGTGAATGGGGTTAACCCATTGTGAGTGTCAAATGGTGTAAATGATGTGTGCATCTAAAAGATTCTATATATCCTTATTAAAAACATCCATCATGGTGAGATTAAACCTCCTTTGGGGATGCCTAATAGGCCTAGAATTTTCCACTTGCAGAATCCAACACATGTTGATTTTAGGATTAATTCTTGGAATTTCTCTTATATTACAACATATTGCTTGGATTTGTTTCTCAAAAATTTTAAAAAATCTTTATTCTAGGTCAGTGGATAAGTTATTAGCAATGATTATTGGTAAATTTTCTCCTTCTATTAGGTACACATATTTCATATATGTGGGAAAAAGATTTAATTCTAGATTCAGGGGATTCTTTGAAAAAGAAATCGAATTTGGGTTTATCACCACAATTTCCTAGATTTCCTACAAAAAAGATGACATATCAATTTATAATTTATGGAAAAAACTATTGAATCGATAAAAAAACTCTTAAGTTACCTCTTCCTCTAATTTAGAAACATATTATCCAAAATTATGTACAAGATCATTTTCCATGATATTTTAATGTATCAAATGTTTTTCTATAGCTAAAAATTCATATAACAAACCTTGATCTTCACTGGATTCAGTATATTCAACATGGAAAAGTGTGAGGAGTGAATGGTCCTCTCAAGGGTGCCTCGATCAAACTTTTATTTTTTATTCAAATAATAAGATACCCCAAGACAAATTCATGGCAGTCTAAAATAATGAATCCCTAATGAATCCCCAAGTACCAACCTAATACATTACTGGGGTAGAATCCCTACTCTCGAGAAGACCAGTAAGGTATCTTCAAGACTACTCCCCCGAGAGAGAGCATCCGCAGAAGAGTTTTCCTCCCTAGGAATATGACGAACCACACAGTTATTACCAATTTCCAAGGCACACCCACGAACTATGTAAGTCAAACTCCAAGGCACCTAACCTTTCCATTGAAGTGCTAGAATTAGTACCTCTCAGTCCGATTCCACTTCTAAGACTATCAATGATAACCTTTTTCATAGCATAAAACCCGTTATTAATGCCAGACCCTCAGTGTCCAGCGAGCTTCCCGAACTGTGATGGCTTCTAAAGGCTTCTAACACCGAGTCAATTCTATACCTCACCAGTACCCCCTGCATTAGACCATTCATGAAAGAACCATCCACATTGAGTTTTAACCCGTTATACAGAGGTTTCGATCTCAGACAACCTCCTTGGATCCTCGGACGAGTCGCCGGTCTATTAAGATTGATGGGGATCATAGTAGAGTTCAACCCCCCCCCTTAACAAAGAACCTAGTTCATGTAGTAGACCTTTCATTTTCACTAGAATAAGAGAGATAGAACACTGACCCTCCCATCTTACAGTATTTAATGCCTCCCATAAAGACCAAAAGATCGAGATCACAGTGATGCAGCGAATATGGTTTTCCATCCCATTCTACTCTGCTCCTGAGAACCAGCCCTAAAAAAACTCTTGTAAGGAATTGTAGGAAACATTGTACTTACCCCATGTATCCATCGTAGACAAGAGATATCACACCTATTCACCCTAGATTAACAAGTGGATAATCGAATCTGAATGCAGATTTTCACAGTAATAACATTGGGATGACAACTGAATGCCTTTCTTCTGGATATTGTACTCAATGGGTAAGGTTTGATTCCGCACCCTACATATGAGGAAATTCAGATTCGAGGGAACCTCCTTACACCACATATGAGATCCTCATTCATCCAGGCTCCCCTCCTGCTGTATAATACCATGATAGTCATGACCAGTTAAAACATCCTGAGAAAGCCTCAGTGGAGCATATGCGATCTTCTTCCTCAGAAAAAACCAATTCTTTGAATACTTCCTTACATTTAGAGTTAAGAATGAAATACAAGAATCTTTTATGTTGGTAGGCCTCTCTCACAGATAACTCCAGACCTGGACAGCCTGGGAAGAACATCTTCTCTCTGAGCCACTTATCTCTCCAAATATTCATATCCCCATATCCAACCAACCACCCAAAGAAGTCTTGGAGAATATCCTGATGCAACATCAATATTTTCCCTATCTTGGATAATTTCCTTCCTTCCCAATAATCCCAATAATTACCATATTTTATTCTTAATGTTTTGGCCCACATCTATTTCCCCACAAGAAAGTCCCAAGCTAATCTAGCTTGCATGGTGTGTATGGCTACTGTAAGATCCTTAAGGCCGACACCTCATTTGTCAATCAACTTTCCCAACCAAGACCAAGAGGCCCAATGAGACCTTCCTATTTCATTGGCATCTTAAAGGAATCTGTTGATAATAATATCCATAGTAGAGATAGTCCTCTTAAGAGGAGTGTTGATTGAAAATTCATGCATCAAGATAGAGGAAAGCACATTATTGATCAATGTTACCCGGCCTCTAAAAGATAGAAACTTGTTTTTCCAATTATAAATCATCCCAAACATTTTATTAATGAGGTCCTCAAAGAATAAATTTTTCACCTATCCATTAGAAATAGGAGCCCCGAGATACATCATATGGAGCTGTTTCCACTGAAAGCCCGGAATTTCTTGGATGCTCCATGCCCTTCTCCTTGAACATTTATTAGAAATGATGGAATTTCTCTTCCTTGCATTGATATTTTGGCCACTAAGACTACCATAGATCCCCATAAGCCGCATGAAATAGGTCAAAGATGACCTCCTGCCATTTAGAAAAATAAGGATGTCATCAGCAAACACGATATGAGAGTAGGAACCATCTGACACCTGAGATACATAGGGAAAAATATTTCAATCCATCAGCCCTCTGTGTATGTTTTGAGACAGGGCCTCCTGAGTAATGAGAAACAAGGAGGGGGAAAGAGGATCCCCTTGCCTTACACCTCTCACATTATTAAAGAATAAAAACCCCTTCCCCAGTAGAGAAATAGCATTCCACGACGAGGAGAAGCATCATAAACATAAATCAAAAACCCATTCATGAAACCCAAGATTCCTCATTACCCGAATTATAAAACATCAACCCGAATTATAAAACACGATTACTGCTTATTGTAATCCTTATCCATATGCACCTGTATAAATACATTGGACCCCACCACCTTCTTGTTTACATCCTCCAACAATTCTTGAGCCATTCCCACCGCCCCTTGGACCCCTCTACCTTGAACGAATCTATGCTGCTCCTGGGAAATAATATTTGGGATAACCCTATTTAGCCTCTTCACCAGTAGACTAGCCAAAATCTTATATAAAATATTTCATAGACATATTGGTATATACTGGCCGATTGATGTTGGATCTTTCACCTTTAGCACCAGCACTACCCTGGAAGCACACATATCCCTGTTGAGGGCACCCCCTCGAAAGAAGTCCTGGACTGCCTCGATAAATAACGGTCCCACAAGCTCCCATTCTGCCATGTAGAAGGCCCCCGAGAACCCATCCAGCCGTGGAGAAATTTCTGGAGACAATATAATTACCACCTCCCACACCTCCTCACAATCAGTAAAGACTTCAACCTCTCACTATTCCCACCATTGAGCCTACTGCTAATATTCTGTAAGAAGACCTCCTGTTCACTAATCAAATCAGCCCCCTAAGGAGTCGCTGCTCGATCACCTGCAAGAAGCTTTTCGAAGTGCTCCAACGCCATCCTACTAGCTACATTTACATCAGAAGTGAAAGAAAAATATTCCAGCCTGATATTTACCTTTGAGTTTAGCCTCTCCTTCAAGCACGCATGGAAGAACCCACTGTTCCAATCACCTTCCTTGAGGCACCACACTCTGGATTTCTTCCTAAGGCCCCTCTCTACCTCCAAATGATGTTGTGATAGGAAGCCCTTTTTGTCTCTTAAATGTAAGAAGACTGCGTCATCCCAGTTTTGTTGTAACACCCCTTCCATCCAATCAATCTTCTCCTGAAGCATCTCTACTGAATCCACTAAATAATTAGAATTCCTAGACCATCTATTGATATCCGATTTGAGCCGCTTCAGACATCTAGAAATACCCACCCAAGATCTTCCCTCAATCTCATGCTCCCAGGAATCCTTCACCATTTGCATGAACCCCTCCCAGTTATGCTAATCCACCAAGTACATGAACGCCTTACTGACCTCACTACCCATATTTAGTTGCACAAGAAGATGATAGTGATCTGAAAGAGCCCGAGAAAGGTGCGAGACCGAGGAATTGGGAAAGGATTCAAGGCCCTAAATATTGACCAAGTATCTATACAACCTACACCATATTTGGCAATCGCCTCTTCGATTATTACACCACGTATATTTACTCCCATGGAACCCCAGATCCAGGAGCCCCTTACTGGCAATGAAATTACTAAATTCCAGTGTACCCTGATTACCAACCATTGATCCCACCTTATTTTTCAACATATCAACCAGAACATTGAAGTCCCTTCCTAGAAACCAAGGTGACCCATCCACCTCAAAGGAGCCAAGGTAATCCCACAAGCATCACCTTTCTATACTATCCCCACTAGCATAAACAAAGGATAACAACAATTCCAAACCTATGAAACTTCTTTTTACTGTAATGCACTTCTCAATCACCTGCACAATCTCCACTTGAAGATTCTTCTTCCAAAATACCCATATATGCCGGTTAACCGGATTCCCATAAAAATGGCACCCAAATCCCGATCTCTTCGCAAATCAATTTTACTTACTAGTATCCCCTCTTTGGCATTAGGACCTTCTTTATCATCGGACTAACCTTTTATTCTATGAGAGAGAACCAGTTTCCTGGCCTTATGGGTGGATTCAAGGGCGACACCTCCTTCTAAAGCAAGGAAACCAGGAATCGTCTCGACGGAGAGTTGTGCGCCAGGACTATTTCTTTCTCTACCCTAACAGGAAAGCCTCTCTTTGACAAGCCCGAATAAAAGATTGCAGAGATATCTAATTTTTTTTGAAAACTCTCCTGCACTTGTCGAGGCGATGTCCCAGATCACCTCCGATGAAGATGACAGAGGATCAAGCTTCACCGCTCTCACCGCCTCCTGTCGGACTTGCAACCCTCGGTGACCACCCGAGCTACCCAAGGTACCTGGAAGTGGCTCCGGAGGATGAATCCTCTGGGAGACTCCTCAGGCCCGAAGGATCCTCTTCCCTTTCTGTTGGGGCGCAGCGGAGGTGCGTGGTACCTCAAACACACAGAACGGAGTAAAAACGGAGGAACACAAGATTTTAACGTGGTTCGGCCGTCCATCCTACATCCACGGGAGAAACACTGCCGCTTCTCTATTCCCTTCTCTCCGGATAATCATGGAGGATTACAGCACACATAACCACAAAAAAACCACTACACACACCTCATGTTTATAATGAAACCAGATTCTGCAACGTCAAGTGTTGGTGCATCAACCTTTGAAAATTCTCTTGCCAGCTGCTGTCCATATTGGCAGCTTCAATGATGGATGCTACCCACCTTGACCACCTACTGTTGTCAGCTGCCAACCGAAGTAACCTACACCCGGTTTGTTGCCGTCCAAGGAAATCTGTTGCCGATAGGATGGACTTCCTCTGCAAAACTCCCTCCGCCAATCAGTCCCCATATTGGGAGTGGTCCCTACAAATCTCCCCCTCACGACCAATTTGGGGTAGAAGCTTGACCTGCAGTCTCCTTGCAGGTGCTGAAAACTTCATCAGTAAATCGAACACACTTCTTCACGCCAGATGACATGGCACTTCTATCATCTTTAGTCAATATCGGGCTGACTGCAGTCTCCATCAAATGATACAACCCTTGGGACTCCTTCCCAGTAAACATCGTTGTATCCCCACGTGAGACTTCCAACACTCCAGCTGCTATGGAAATCTTGAACCCTCTCACATTGAGCCTACCCAATGATATCAAGTTCCGTATCATCCTCGAAATTAATTTCACGTCAGCCAGTTTATGGACTCCTCCATCGGGTGTCTTCAATTTCACTGTCCCGACTCCTCGAACCTCGCATATTGACCCATCACCAAGTCTCACCGAGTCTCGCACCTGCTGAAAAGTATCAAATGTACCTCTCGTCGTACATATGTGTGCTGAGCTCCCCGAATCCAGAACCCATCCATCTTCTTTTGGATTTTGAGCCCGCTCGTTCTTCCTCTTTATAAATCGGCATTCCCGCTTCATGTGCCCATATCTTTTGCAGTAATGACACTACACTTTTCCCCATTCAACTCTCCCATCTGAGTGCATGCTTCCCGTTGTCACGCAGATTTCATCATCTGCATATAATCCTATGATGTTCATATCCTCCTCTTCAACTTTTTCTTCCCAGCAACGTACCGTTTGCGCTCTCCACAATCACTTTTATAGTGACCCTTCTTATCACACCAGAAACATGTGATTTCTCTCAGATCACGTCCCCTGGATTTTGACCGCCATTCTTTACCTCTTGACTGTCGATGTCGGCTCCTCCCATGCCGATCATCTCGCATCGCCATGATTTGCTCGCCTGAATGTGTCGTGGGTCTTCGAAATGCCTCTGAATCTTGAAGTGACGCCATCACATCATCCAGCTTCAATGTCTCCTTCCCCACGAGCAATGCTGTCACAATCCCATCAAATGAGCTTGGTAGTGATGACAAAAGAAAAAGTTCTTTGTCTTATTCTCCAACCTTCACACCGAGCCCCAATAACTGTGTGAGGATTTTGTTGAATTCATTAGTATGATCCAAAAAATTCTCTCCCTCGTCCATGCGCAGCTGGTACAATTTCTTCTTCAGGAACAATTTGTTGGTGAGCAACTTCGCCATATACCACTGCTCCAACTTCTTCCAAATCTCCTTCGGTGAGGTCTCGTCCAACACCGAGTATTTTTCCTCATTCGCCAGACATAGCCGAATCGTGCTGACGACCCGAATCTCGAGCTCTTCCCAATCATCTTTACTAGTTGTCTCAGGCTTTTCTCCGATCAACGGTCTGATCATGCCCTGATGCACCAAAAGATCCTTCACCATGCTTTATCACAAGCCAAAATTATTTCGACCATCGAACTTCTCGATGTAAAATCTTGGAAGTGCTCCGCCACCCGTCATCGTCGTTGTCGCAAAACGCAATCACCGCCATCGATGTCACACCCTTTAATCACCACCTTAAAGAGTGAGAATTTTCAAAAACTAACCATACGGATGTGTTCGGAATGGTCGAAATAGTCGGAATCGACTCCTGGATCGCCGAAACCGGACACCAATTGACCGAGATATGGTCAAAACACGTTCAACAGTCCAGATCACCCGCTGACGTGGCGCTGACGTGGCGCTGACATGGCATGACGGAGCTCTTGCCGGAATCTCGCCGGAATTGTCACCGGCGGCGTGAACAGTGTCTTCTTCTCCGGCAAGGGGTTACTGTTCACCCGTGGGTTTGACCAAACTTTAACCGGCCATATCTCCTTCGTTTCAACTCTGTTTTCCTCACCGTTTGAGCCATTGGAATCGTCTCGCCGTCCTCTTACCGAATCTTCCCTCGAAAATTTTTTCCGACAACTTTCAATTTTCCAGCCACCGTAAAATTTGACGTCACCTCGCCGGTTCACCTCCATTCGCTCCGCCTTGCCTCTGATACCACTTGTTGGGGCGCAGCAGAGGTGCGTGGTACCTCAAACACACAGAACGAAGTAAAAACGGAGGAACTCAAGATTTTAACGTGGTTCGGCAGTCCAGCCTACATCCACGGGAGAAACACTGCCGCTTCTCTATTCCCTTATCTCCGGATAATCACGGAGTATTACAGCACACAGAATCACAAAAACACCACTACACACACCTCATGTTTATAAAGAAACCAGATTCTGCAACGTCAAGGGTTGGTGTATCAACCCTTGAAAATTCTACCGCCGGCTGCTGTCCATATTGGCAGTTTCAACGATGGCTGCTACCCACCTTGACCACCTGCTGTTGTCGGCTTCCAACCGAAGGAACCTACACCAGGTTTGTTTCCATCCAAGGAAATATGTTGCCGATAGGATGGACTTCCTCTGCAAAACTCCCTCCGCCAATCACTCCCCATATTGGGAGTGGTCCCTACACTTTCCTACAAAACTCCACCGCATGAACTTGAAACCCACATGTTGAACAAAACCTTGGAGGCAATTGGAACACCAACCGTTGCCACCACAAAAAACCCTCTGGAGAATGAATCAGAATACGAGGAGGAAATTTCACCGTGAGATTCATCTCAACACAGATCCTCGGATTGCTCAAGTCTAGCAGCCTCTCTGTCTTTTCATCCACGCACAGAAAACTCCCCAATGCATTCCCCACTACCTTTATAATCGACGGATTATAAAGCGGTAGAGGTAGCCCCATAAGTTTTATCCACACTGCACGCATGCAGGACTCTTTTCCGTAGTGACACTCCCAAGCCCACCGTGAAAGTGAAAATCAACGAGATCCCTGGAACCTCCCCTCCCTCAACCAGGCATGCATGAAGTCCTCCCTAAAAGAGAAATGGATGTTCAACATGAACCTAAATAACTTGGAAACCACCTCTATTTGAAGGAGACCCCATGACCCCACAAACTCCTTAAACATTACCAGCGATGGCTCTGCTGGACCGAACCTCTCTACCAGCATTAGCTGATGAAATTCTACCGCGCAATCCAATTCCTGACCAGAGACCACCACCACCGGATCTGTTTAGATGTTGTACCACCACTCTTGTGGGCTTCAATTATACTATCAATGATGAAGTAAAAATTAAGTGAGTTATAACATTAATATAAGTCACTAAATGATATAAAGATTCAAATAAAGTTAAATAAACCATATTTTAAGGAAAATAGAACATCTTTGGTTATTGAAATTTTGTGGGAAATTTGAGAGTGATCAAATATTAGACACTTATTCTTAAACCGATGCTTTAATTCCATTGAATAATCCTTTTTTAGTTAAAATTTATTAAAGTAACTTATAAAGCTTATGGATTTGTTTTGAGGAATTCTAGTAGGGGAATATTTATTTATGATTTCTATAAAGTTTCAAGAATTTCTCCTTGAAGTTCTTCTACTTGGAGCTTCTTGGATTGTATCATTCTTGATGGTAATTGGAGTAAAAAGTCTTTTCTCTCACATTACCACCTATATAATGGAGTTTATTGATTGTTTATCTTTATTATAGCTTTAACCTATTCCTATTATTTCTTTTCTTGGATGGTATGATCTTCTAGAATCTTACAGAATTTCCATCTTTAGTTTCTTCATGTTATGATTGATTATTCTTAGTTTCAAATGGGAATGGTGGTAGAATTTATTTTTCACTTCTAAGTTTCATCATGCTGACATTTATCTTGGGATTAGAGAATGGATAATATGTAAATTTTACTAGGGGTTATATTTTCTACAAAACTACCAAGTTGATTTGTAATCTATTACACATAATTCCTCAAATCCTCCTCTTTAGGTCCCTATTACTATTTTACCTATAGGTTTTCACTAGTGGAGGGTTATTAAATGGTTTTATTTTGTTTAGGGGGGTAGGAGGGATATGGGGGGGGGGTGTTAATCTTGTTGGGTGTAAGACTATTTATATTTTTGTTACAAAGGTGGTGGGTGTTGATATTGTTCATTTGTCTTCTTGAATGAGGATAATTGTTGGTATTGATTTTGGTAGGGAGGTCTAGCATAATTTAGTGGGTTTCAAAATTCATATGAGAATTTGAAATTATCTCTCTATCTTTGGATAGGCTTTTAATATTATCTTGAATGAAATTAGGTTGCACAAATATCTGTTCCATGTACTACAAAACATTAGTCAGTAAAATAGTGAGGCAATAAACATAAACCTCATACCTTAGATGGTGATTGTTGTTCATAGGTCTATTTTAGATCCATTTTACTAAAAATTATGGTTATATCTTGATGTTTATATTCTATTAAAAAAGATGATTCAGAATTTATTACCTCATTAATACCTTTGGTACGAATAACTCTTATGCCAAACTATTGTGAGTTTTACACAATATTCTCAATTAATCATTTGCCTTGTACTAGTGTTTTTTCTATCAAGGACTCTCTATATTATGAATACAATAGGTTTCTATCATTGTCTATTCGTCCTTGACATAATTATACTAAAAAGTGGTTCTCCTCAATTTCTTGATGTTGGAAACTGACACATATCTTCTTAAACCTCTCCTAATACTCATAGAGAGTCTCTCTAGAATCTAGTCTGATTACATATAACTTATTTCTAATGGATATTATCATTAAGGTAGGGAATAATATTTGTAATAAGATTCTTTTAGGTAATACCAATGATGATACTTTGTGGTGTTTTTGTTTAACAATGTTTTGTATTTGTTGACAACTAATCCTTTTGTTGAAGAATGTTTTTGAGTTACAGAAAGGTGAAGTTGCTGGTTGCTGAAGATTTCCTTAAAGAAGATTATGTTGAAGAATAAGAAGTCAAAAGCTAAGAAAGTGTCTCAAACTTTCTAAAGAAAAATTATACGATGCTTTGCTGATCTTAAAGTTCTCACAAATCATGAAAATTTCATGATAAAATCTGGTTGAAGAAATGGTGAAGAAGATTGATGTTTTTCTCTAAGAAAAATTCTGAGAAAGTTCGGAGCTATAAATTTAGAGTCGACTTCCTGAACCTAAAGTTCGGAGTCTACTTCCTGATCCAGATGTTCGGTGTCTACTGCCTGAAGCTAGAAGTTTGGAGTCCTCTTGATGAGCCAGAAATTCGGAGTTGACTTCATGAGCCAGAAGTTAGGAGTCTTCATGATGATCCAGAAATTCAGAGTCGACTTCTTGAACCTAAAGTTTGGAGTCTTCTTGATGAGCCAGAAATTCAGAGTCGACTTAATGAACCTGAAGTTCAGAGTCTACTTCCTGATCCAGATGTTCGGTGTATACTACTTGAAGCCAGATGTTCGGAGTCTTCTTGATGAGCCATAAATTTTTAGTCGACTTCCTGAACCTGAAGTTTAGAGTCTACTTCCTGAAGCATATTTTCGGTGTCTACTGCCTGAAGCCATAAGTTTGGAGTTTTCTTGATGAGCCATAAATTCGGAGTCGAATTCCTGAGCATGAAATTTAGAGTGTACTTCCTGAACCAGAAATTTGGAGTGTACTTCCTAAACCAGAAATTCAGAGTGTACTTCCTGAACCAGAATTTCGGAGTGTACTTGCTAAGCCTGATGTTTGGAGTCTACATGCTGGGAATTCGGAATGAAAATCCTGAGCAACATGTAGAGAAATTCAGAATGGAAATTCTGAGTTCAGAAAACCATAATTTCAAATTTGCTTAAATCTCAGAGAAATTTAATGAGATTTAAAGAAGTCAAAGATTGAAGATTAAATGCGAGGGATTTGTGGAGTTTTTGAAATTTGAGGAAGCGGGAAAGTTTTTCAAGATTCCTGCATTTGTTTTCTGAGTTTCCTATAAATATGTGCTCAGATCATCCGCTCAAAAATCAACTTTTTACACATACGGAAAATGCGAAGCACTGGAGAATTCAAAGTGAAAAGCATATACCATCTTGAAGAAGTTTTATTGAGTGTTTGAGAAGAAGAGATTCAGAGCCATTATTTACTTGCTGAGACGTTTGGATTCAGAAGTTCGGATCTGAGAAATCCGGAGTGAATATTCAGAGTGGGAATTTTTGCAGAATCATTATTTTCATTGCTGAGATGTTCGGATTCAGAAGTTCGGATCCGAGAAACCCGAAGTGAATATTCAGAGTGGGAATTTTTGTAGAATCATTATTTTCCTTGCTGAGAAGTTCAGATTCAGAAGTTCGGATCCGAGAAATTCTGAGTGAATATTCAGAGTGGGAATTTCTTCGGAGTCATTATTATCTTACTGAGAATACCGATTTAAGAAATCCGGATTCAAGGAATTTGGATTGAACATTTAGAGTGGGTTTTTGCGGAGTCATAGTTTCCTTGCTGAGAAGTTCGGTTTCAGAAAATCGGATCCAAGAAATCAGATTGAAGATTCAGAGTGTTCATCTGTGGATCATCTTAACAAAGTTCTTATTCTTATGTTTGGATCATTTTTCTCTAAGGAAACATTGTAAACTGATGGGAGTCAGTATAAACTTTCCTATCGGGAGATAGAAGGTGTCTAACGGGAGTTGGCACAAGTTGTATACACTTCTTCACTATAGTGGATTTCCATAGACCCACGGGAGTGGCTATGGAAAGGATGTAGCTTATCTTATTGAGGATGAACCTTGTAAATCTTGTGTACCTTTCTTGATTTACCTTTCTTCCATGTGTGAGTTTCTTGCTAAAGATTGATAAGGAAATAAATCTTAACAGGTTTCAAGGGTTAAGTTTCTTAAAGTCTTGAAACTTATAAAAGTTTAACAACTGATTCAACTCCCCCTTCTCAGTTGTCTTTCGATCCTTGGAACTTCAACCAATCATATAATTCTATAATCATTGGTTGTAAAAAGACACCTTGGATACTTCTTCAAGTGAAAAGGGGGAATGTTGTTCACTTAAATTATTCATCTAACACTCCTCATAGATTCAATGTGGATCAGAACAATGTAAAATACTTGAAATATTTATTTTGGTATTAACTTTCCAAGACATAAAATTTTGGAAGTAATTTAATTGGATTTTTTTAAATTCAAATTACTTTTGAAGATCGGGCATGAATGTTTTTTTGGTTAATAAATTATGGTACACACATGTTTCTCAAGGTCGGATTTGAATTAGCTTCAATAATGGAAGGGTTAAGATAGAAACTGTTAGTTTCACTTTACCCTATCAAGGAAAAATCTTAGAATTAATCTCTTAAAATTAATTTTCAATGTTTATTTAGAAAGGTTCTTTCAATTTTATGATCTAAAGGGTAAATATTCATTAAATAATTCCTAGTCATGGAATTTTAAAAGTTATATTATTTGCACTGCCTCTTTGGAAATAAAGTAAGGTTTTTAACTAACCTATAATGAGGTACTTTAAAAAACTATTTATTCCTAGTTTAAATGTAGTTATACGGGTAATGCTAGGGTTGTTTTCAGAGATGGGTGAACAAAAGAAGTTGTCAATTTGATTATAGAAAGGTTGAGGGGATGTTTTTTCATTGTTTAGTTTTTTTTAAAATAACGAAAAAATTGAAATAAAGTAGTTTGAAAATAATAATAATGAAATAATGATTGGTTCAGGGTAGTATTTTCAATTATAATGTTATTTTAGTCCCAAAATTAGTTACTCTTCTTATTATTAATTAATGAATGAGAGGTTCCACAATGGTTTTACCTCTTATCCCTAGTTGAATGGTTTTGGAGGGAATTAGATATATAAAAAATTTTCTCAGTCTACCCTTATTCTTATTATTTTAAGTGATATATAAAATCACCCCTTTATTTCCTAGGTAATACCCAATAAAGACTTGTTCCTCCTAAGAAAACCATGAGTAAAAACTCCCTCTTCCTCATGTGCCAACAACCACCAAGTACGTCACCCCCAGTTTAGACTATTCCAATCTATATATGCTAAAAAAATTATAAGGATATTATAGATCATTGAACATGGAAATAAGCAATAAATATAATAAAATAAAATATAACCATACACAAAATTAATAACTACTAATGATTATCAAAATTAGTTAACAAGAAAGTGAAACTTTTATTCATTGAAGTGAAAAGACTCAAGAATTACAAAAGGATAACCTTCCCATTGATATTAATTGTGAATTAAACCTCTATTTTAAGTATAAAAATGATGAATAAAGGACAAGAAATAATTATAGAACTAGATAAAACATAAAATAAATTGAAGAATAAAAACAACAACAAAAACCTCCTACTTGAACTAATATGCCTAAATTATTTTTGGACTTATCATCTTCTTGTAGATCATCAATTTCCACAATCTTTGTACATGGTCAAACCTCTGAGATCCTCACTTTTTTTTTATTTCTATAAAGTTTCCTTTTTTTCACACAATTATAAATCTCTACACAATCCAATCTTCCTTAAAATATCCATATTTCATTCTTTGTTATTGATTGAAATATTTTTTATATTATGATGCATGTAAAATACTATAATTTGATGAATGTTTTATGAAATGACACCCAAAAACCTCATCCTAAATATCATTAATTATTGTAATATTTAATCCATGAGGTTTATATTAGTAGAATTGCTAGATTTTTTATCATTCTAAAAATTATTTTTCTTTCTTTAAGTAAAATACCCTCCAGAGAAATATTCTTACTCATAAATAAAATTTCCTATTCCCAATCAAATATCTTTTATATTGACAAATTTTTTTATGTGTGACCAAATGTTTTATACATTGATGAAAATTTCTAAATATTTCCAAATGTCTTATGCTATATGATTTTTTCCTTTAAATTTTTTTATCACTCTAAAATATCATATGATATATCTAAATTTCTTACACATAGGATAATTCTTTTATTGGTAGGATAATTATCTTATTCAACTGAAAAAATATCTTATAAAGGTTTCATAATAAAATTTCCTTAGCCATTTTTTAATCTAGAAGAACACTTCTAGAATAAGATCTGAATTTTTGAAATTAGTTCTGAGCCAACTTAGCTTTTTTAAATTACTTATAAACATGTAAAATACTCAATATAGAGTATTTCTAGAAATATTTTTTACTTAACAACATCAAGATAAAGAATAATTAGTAATTATCTATTCCAAAAATTAGGTAAGTAAATTAAATACCCAATTCGGTCATTTCAGAAAAAATTCACATGAAAAATCATTTGACATTTTAGTTCAAAAACTCACTAGAAATCATGATTAAATAAATATAAGTGAATAAAATAAATTGAATATAAAAAAATATTATTAATTTATGGAATATGTCAGTCCTCCATGCTTTGGATTGGTAACTCCCTTAGGAACATTTTGATATAGGGATGTGGGTCTCACATATGAGATTGTAGAGTTTGGTACTACCTCATGGATACATTGGTCTGGAATAAAATTCATGGGTGAATGATACCTCTATTTAAGCTTGGGGTTGGTACTCCATCAGTCTAGACAAGGTGTGGGTCCCCATATTTAAGTGGAGTTGGTACTACCCTCTGAGAGAGGGTGTGGGTCCTCCATCTATAGTGGTTGGTGATATTTATAGTATAGACTATTGTTCACATTGAGAGATGGAACTTTATTACTAGATGGGTAATGGCTCCTTCATGGTTGGTATAGGTACTCCTTCTACTAACATATATTTCTTAGTGAGCTACAAGTCCCTAATATTTATTTTGGTGTTTAGTGCTCTAATTTAAATATAGGAGTGAAAAATTCCATTAATAGGTGCATGGGTTTTTTATTTTGGATTGGGATCAATACACCCTTGATCTAAATGATTTAAAATTCCCTCTATTATAGAGTATTTAGTACTCCCCTATGATACATGTCATGATTCTCCCAAATATTGACTTTGATGTTCAACATATTATAGGGTATGATTATTCTTCCCATATGATTTGATACCTCCCCCATGATTTGGGGATTTGGTTCTCTTAATTGTGAGGTTGGTTAATCCCTTTAATGATTTGTAAACTAATGGTGAGGAACATTTCCATCACCATAGTTAAGTAATTGATGTCAATTTGTCCGGTGTATAGATTTTTTTGAGATCTCATGGTTGAGAGTGAAACACCCAATTATTTATTGATAGTGTTTGTTATATACTATAAAGAAATTATATCCAAGGGTTGGTTTATATAATGATCCAGGTTACAAGATATAAATCTTAGGATTTATGAAATTGGTTGGATACTTCCCCCTTATGAATCCAAGGAATAATTTATATAAGTATTTTTTCCTATGATCGATTAGAAGATGATGGGTGACCAATACTATAATGATTGTATCCATATTCAAGGTGGACAACATATCATCCCACTTTCTCCTCCATGAACTGCTTATGGTTTATTACTTACTCCAATAGTTTGTGGCAAGTAATATAGTTGGGTGAGAAATAGAGGCATTTGTTCAGGTAGTGTATGTTGTTTCCAATTATTCAATCTATTATCTTTTTCTTTGGTACTTATACTTTCAGTGAAAATATGTGATTTTATATTATTCTATAATCATTGACCGAAGTGATATAAATCACAGTAGAGTGTTTAGAATATCATTTTATGATCAAAGGTTCCTAGTTAATGCTACCATCTACCCTCATAACTACTTGTGGTTCGAGTTGACTTTTTCAAAGAGGTTTTCATGGGATCCTGCCATAGTGGAGTGAGTCCGAATGATGATATCATTATTGATATATGATCTACCAAAATTGGAGTTCAAGTGGATATATATATTTATGATGTGTTTTTTAATCAATAATTTTGGTCATGGTCTACTTTTATCAAGAACTGGGACCTTGGTAATGAGTATGACCAACCCTCATGTAGCTATAACCAGTTCTTTTAAAGGTTGGAGATCCTGGATTAGTGCATTATAATTGCTCGAAGGATTATTCCTATATTCTTATAGAAGGGGATGATCTATTCCATGGGATATATTTTAGGATTTTCCCTTATATAGAGTCGGACCACTATATTGTTTTTTATTATGAAACTACACAGATACATTTTTGATTAGCTGGATGTCCTGATTGAGCTCAGGGAGTTGAGTGATAAGATCTTGGGGTTTCTTGTGGTATGCTTCTGGGGATCTTGAGGATTTTAAATACAGGTTTATCTATACTCTTGTTTCTTTTATGAAGGTTAGTGATGCATGCATAGTGATCTATGGTTTCCTTAGTGCTGGTCCTAAATATGTGCTATGATAGAGATAAGTTAGATAACATGAGTTTGGGAATCATGAGTATCTGACTAACCAGTTTTCAAAATTCATGGCCATGTGTCCACCTAGGTGACAAGGACAAAATTGGGATGATAGATTCCCTATGGCCTCTCAAGATGAGCGATTAGTTAGATTGTTCCAAAAGAGTGTGATTGTAGATGTTTGATCTTTAGGAAGATATCAACCTTGAGTTCTAGAGTAGATATACCGAGTCATATATGGTGGATGAAAACTATACATATGTTAGTGATGTATGCATGATGTTATCACTATTTTTAGAATAAAAGTATAGAAGAATTGATGTTATCCTTAAGCCTTGAGGAAACAAAATTTATGTGTGAACTTTTTAGTTATTGACGGGTAGTGATGATAGAATCTTATGATATGATATGGAATCATTAAACTGGTTCCTAGTGTTAGAGTTTTATTTGGTTAGATTTTCTACGTATTATAGTCTTATGGGTCAACCATTTTTAAAGTTTATAGCACAATAACCCAATGCTAATTGCCTTATTTAATGAACCATATCTAATGGATATTTTTGGTTTCTGTATTTTCTTTTTGGTCGAGTTGAAGGTGTTCCATGGTTGGAGAAAAAGGATTTGGGTGGAAATCCTTGATAGGATTCAGAAAAGGTGATTTGAACTTGTATTGGTTGATTACCCTATAATGGACCAAGTTTTTTTTAGTTTTGGGAGTAATGAAAATATAAGATATAAATTCCTAATTTAAGTGACCGAAAAGGGATGTGTTCCTAAGTGGTTTGTGTTCTAGGTCCTCTTGGATTTTTAGACCCTCCGTATTTGGTGGATCTTGAGTGAAAACATGACCTCTTTTCATATGAGGATGTCCTATGGGATTCTTGATAAAATTTTATGGATATTTTATTTTAAAGGATGAAATGTTTTTATGGTGGGGAGGATGCAACAATTAAGGATTTCATGTGTAGAGTAATAAAATAATTTATGAGTTTTAGAGCCCCAAACCTTTAAAAAGCGTACAAGTGTAATTTTACATTGAAAAAAAATAAATTTTATTTTCTAAGTGTTTTTTGTATAGATATAATTTATATAATTTGGAAATTATCTATTCTTTTTTGGGGGTTTTATACCCATTAGATGATAAATGACTAAATGATAAGTATATTTGCAAGGAATGGTGGATTTGGTTGGTCCATATGTATTCATCCTCCGTACTTCTTAATCACACTACATGTACTTCAAGAACACAATTCATGTTGTTCATTAGTGTATTTTAGGTTAAATAATCTTTCCATATTGTATGTGGGTTGAATGTACACAATGCGCTGGACCATCAGTCACACGACCTATGGTGAGAAATAGTATACAAACATGAACCGTATGTGAGGTAGAGGGCATGTAGTTATACATTTTATTTGGGTCCAGATGATATGAATTGAGACAGTGTATATGCATTATACATCTGTATGACTTGTATTGAGTTGGGTTATTTGAAATAGGAAGTCCTCGAGTATCACACATCGTGTGCTCAATGGTACATGTTATTTAGTATAGGACTATATAACTCAAGGTCCCTTATTAAACTACACAACATATACTCATTTAGGTACACTGTTTAGTCCGAGTTTTCACGATGAGATAGGCCATGGTACACAACTATTTGTACTCTTAATGTATACCCTATATGTTTGAACAAGTGTTAAATGTGTATATTGGAAAATAAACAACAAAAAAGCACTTGTTCATTCCCATAGGGATGCATTAGGTGTGTATTCCATGTGCACTATAGTGAACACAATGTAATTTTTATTTTTTGCGGGTTTTGGGTATTTTAACTTCTTATAAAAAGATTTAGAAAAGTGGATGTTCCATTCAGTGTATCTCTTCACATAGAGTGTGATGGTGAGGTACTCTTTGTTATCAAATGCCTTCATCAAGATGATTATGGGATGTTTTTGGATCTCATCCTCAAGGATATGATGAATGGATATAGGTTTTGTTCCAAATATGGTGAAAATATGTAGAACCCCCCGTATTGTTTCTAATACAAGGGCATGATACCCTTACATATATTTAGAGTTTGGTATATTAGGGATTTTTTTGGTAGCTTTGGGTTCCATGTTGGAGGGCATGAGAGTATCGAATATAAGAGTTCATGATAATATTCGATAGTTCCCTTTGTGTACCAAGATAATTTAAAGGGTCCTATAGATATACTTGGGAATCAAGGAGATCCCCTATTCCCATGAATCCCTCCAGTTGGAGTAGGTGTGTGTGGTTTTGGTATGAATATGGAGATTTAGTTGTTTTGTGTTTTGGTCTCTGTGGCAAGTCCATGTTACAAAGTATTGATACCCTCTCTACCATTTAACACTCCATGAGTTACTATAAGGTATGGAATTTGATGAATTTAGATTATTCTCACTTTAAAATTGATAGTATTATCCCTTATGTTTAAATATCTGGTGGACCCTAAGAGTTATGGGTGCATTGTCCCTCCATGTTGAGTAGTTTTTTGTAGAACCCCCACTGTGGTATGGATTATCCCTCACATAGATGGATTCAATAGTCCCATAAATATATTGGGCATGAATCCTCCACATGATTCAATGGTTTTCTAGAGACCCCTTTATGGTGTTCTCTATCCTTTACATGGATAGTGGTAGAGTTATCACTACACTAAAGATTTGGGGTGCGACTTCTTTATAAAAGGCTATAGTTTATCAAAGATCCATTTTTAGGTGCAGGTAGACTCTTTTGTAGAAGTATATGGTAGGATAATTTGATCCATTTGTACCTAAGGTGAGGTTTGAGGTTCTCCTTTGGGGTTGGTAACTCTCTCGGCCGTTTTGCACACTTCGGTGAGGTATAAGTCCACCAATAACATTGCGGAGTGAAGGCACGATGTTTTTAATATTCTAGATGCAAGGAGATTTTGGGTACTTGGGGTTGGTGATTACCTTATTTAGTTTACACAATCCACTAAGGTGTAGGTGTAACACCCTTAAAATTTAGTTTAAAATTATAATAATATCAAGAGCTTTCTGAAAACGTAACATCGAGATTTAGGCGAACTGTGATATACTATAAATGACCATTATAACATAGTCATTAAATTGGTGGTATAAATAAGAATAATAAAATTATTAAAATAATTATAAAGTTATTAAATAATTTAAATTTATTGATTAATTTATAATAAATATATACTTATTTTTTAGTAAAGTCATACAATGCTCTAAAAATAAGTTTTCTTCAAAATTTTTTTTAAGAAATTTTTTAATGAAAATTATAAATAAATTATAAATTTTATAGAAATTTTATTTGAATAAAATAATAATTTTTTTGAAATAATTATTTCAATATTATCTTTGGGGGATTTGGTTTATATTTTTTTATTTTTTTATTCAATGAATAGTGGAAAATATCGTTTTTTTGGAAAACTATCATTTATTTTAGTTAAATAAAATTTTTTTAAATTCCTATAATGTTTTTATTTTTATATAAATGTAAATTAAGTATCATTTAATTATACATGATCTAATTAATTACCTAAAAATATGTATTATTCTTGGTTTCAGATAAGTTCATTTTAGTTCTTAAAACACATTTTTCTAAAAACTATTTTTATGCACACAATGTTTTTTTATCATAATAAATTAAATCAATATTTTTTTGATTAATTAATTTAATAAAATTTTGAGAATATATATATAATAAAATATTTTAATATTCATTGGACATTTTTTTAATAGTAATGGAATGGAAGTAAATTCAGTTTTTTGCTTAAAATGCATTTTTTTCTTAAAAGAACTTTCTTTGTGTTTTTCACACTTAATTTAAAGTTGATTTCCATTAATTATAGAAACAAAATTTTATAAAATGGATTCAATTATTTTAATCAGAATAATTAAAATAATTTAAAAGGATTGACTTAATTTTTTTATCATAATGAATATTAAAAATAATATTTTTTTCCATGGTTAATGTAAAATGGATTACTAGGGGTTAAACTAAAAATATTAGTACTAAAATACCTAAAAAAATTTATAAGTCCTATTTTATGGTCATATTTTTACCCAATATCATTTCCTCTTCAAGGATGAGTCATTTTTATCCATTTTTCTTGGGTAGGATGTTGATATATCTTATTTTTAAAAAAAATATATGTGTGTCCTCTCCCTCCCTTATAAAAGGACACCACATCTCTTATCTTCCTCACACTTAATGAGCTTCCTATATTAGGAAATACCTACCCAAATACTTTCCTAAAATCCATACTCACATACTATATGTTCTAATTTTACTATAATATAATACTTAGAAGGCACTAGATGTAAACCTAATGAGGTTGTCTGTAGAAGAGGTATAGTTCTCAACCTCATGTTTTTTTATTAATTAGATTAGCTCCATAAAATGTAATAGTCGAACCTCTATTCCAAGATGTTGTCCCTTAATTTATTTCTTTATCATGTTTAAAAGGAATCAAATCCTGAAGGACTGATTAGTTTAACAGTTTCGGAAAACCAGATTTTATACATGATACCCATATTAATTGAGAAATATAAAATAAAACATAATACATAACAAGGACTAATAAACTACATGTAGGACCCCAGGACACCCTAAGAGAGGAGGGGTGAATTAGGGTGTCAAATTTTTATTTTAAAACCAATGATCTTGTTCCCACGTTGGTAGGAACTACTTAAACCTGTATGAGGGATATGATCAGCAATGAAACATTCACATACAAAGAGATAACACAACAATTTTACTTGGTTCACCACTAAGGGCTACGTCCAAGGAGCATATGCTGAGAAGTTTCCTGTCGTACCAAATTACACTAATCTTCACTAGTTGTGGATTACAATGGTTCGAGAACAATCACTCTGTCCTAGGCTCACTGCCTTTACAAAAGGTTCAGGTATAGCTCACTGCATCCCTCGGGTCACTCCCATTGACTCCCCCTGGCTCATTGCCGTTGGTGAAGTCCCGATCAGTTTGTAGACGTAATGGTATCTTCAATAGATTTTCATTGAAGACATTGTATCCTGTTCATCATGAGACTTTTCTTGCATCAAAGTCCTGAGTTGATGCTCTTTTTTATTCAACCTTCTACTTTAGTGCAATAACTGAATGCACTATATCTTCTTCTTCTCTTCCTTTGATTCCCAATACTAACACCTAAGTGTATTGATATATTCCCCTATTTCTATACAGATCTGAGTTTAGTTTCACGAACCGTTCTTCTTCTCTTCGCAAGGCACAACGAGGATGTTAAACATCAGTCATGTGTGTGCGGTATCACTTCTCTTCATAAAACCAAATTGTTCACTATTCTTCTGTCTTCGCAAATGAATACATCATCTGTTGCACTGAAGGTAACAAGAAATCTTCCAGCTTTCGTGCAGATCCAAAAAGATGGGCATACTCCAACAACACCTGGAGCTCTCCTCAAAGACCGGCGCACAAGTCTCTTTGCCAAAACCACTTTTCTCCATTTTTCGATTTTCAGGCCCAAAAATTTGGCAAACACTGGGAAATGGCGCGACCTTGTATCTGCTATTTTTATACCACCTCTAGATCATCCATTCCTTTTTCGGCGTTCTTGAATAAAACATGGATCATTAACCACATCCCTTGAACTCGACATTCCACCATGGAATCTCCTTTGTCAACAAATTTTTATGTCGTTTGTTTGCTTGTCAATAAGCACGATCACCTCGAAAGCACTTATTCTTGGTGATTTGTATCCTTCAGTAACTCTTCTACTTTTATCACAAACTCCACTATCATGATATGTATTCTTTGAAGGCATAGCTTTAGCATCATCATCTTCTGTGACAATGTGATGTGCATGGAAATATCATAATTCCAATCCCCGCGTGGCCATCTCAGAATTCCAATCACTTCCACATTGTCTTCTTCTTCAACCGTCATGATCTACTTTATGCAAAACATATGATTCCGTTATTTAAGAAGTATCTTGCATGGTTCTCATGAAATCATGAGGAATTGCATGGTCTTCATCAAAACCCATGGTTCTCATGCAATAATGAGGAATTGCATGGTCTTCATCAAAACCCACGGTTCTCATGCAATAATGAGAAATTGCATGGTCTTCATAAAAACCCCATTCTTCTTTAATCATCCTCAGATTGATTACACCTCACATTCTTCATTGTTGTAAACAATGTGTCACCTTTGACACATGTTCATTGAACTTATGATCAACACAACAATTGTCTGAATTTCCATTCCTCTACTTCATTGGAGTACTTCTTGATTATTCATTGTTGTAAACAATAGGTCACCTTTGACACATGTTCATTGAACTTATGATCAGTACAAAAATCGTTTGAATTTCCATTCCTCCACTTCATTGGATTACTTCTTGATCTCCTTCATTTTGATCTTCATTGACAACTACTGACAAAAAATACAACCTTATACACAAAGTGGTTCCAACACTACATCCTTAAAACTCATTCCAAGAATTCATCTTCATACCTTGGGGAAAGAAAAAAAATAAGGGTGAGCTCAAATGCTCAGTAAGGATAAGTGCAATGGAAGAAAAAAAGAATCAATGAGCATAATCATCATGACAAGGTAAATAAATAAGCACACATTCTATATAAATATCTCAATGAGGAATAATAAATATGGAAATATAGATAATCAAAACACATTCTATTTGATCAATAAAATGAGAATGAAGTACATCCATAGATACGTCAAAGAAAAAATCACATGGATAATAATAAAATATGAATTCTTAATAAAGTTAATGATGAATTATTGGACATCATGTTTCCCAAGAACATGATACCTTTACCATCAAGATTTATTCCCAAGATAGTTTTCAGTACTCTGATTTGGATAAATGATTCATCTCATGAGAGTACCGATGCATCTAGGTGATTTAATTAACCAGTCCCCAACTCATGTAGTGCATGTCCAAAGCATTCATGATATATCAAATTATTTATTTAATTCATAATCAATGTGACTTATCAAATATCCGTATTGAATAAAGGATACAAATTTATCAATATTTCCTTAAATAATCAAATATCTATTGATGTAAACACCGTATGTAATAATGTTATAAGGTTTAGGAAATAATCATATCCAGGATAAATAAAACGAATATTTGGGGGAAATTTAATGCCTAATGATCATAGGAAATTGAATATTTTAATGGGACTATAAAAATAAATCAAGGAAGTGAATGTCAATATTATTCTTATCCAAATCAATAATAAACCATCTAGAGGAGGAATACGTATTGTATCAATACAACATATCCCAATTGGAGTAAAATATAGGGTTGTTGTCGTTGATGAATGGAAATACTATAAGAATATATTTTTAAAAACATTATTGTTGAAAATATCCTTTTTATTTTTAAAAAACTTTTGAAAATACTTTTCTTTGAAAATTATTTAAAAAAAATATTTTAAAAAATTAAACTTCTAAACATGAAATGTTTTCTTCAAGGAAATAATGGTGGGTAATTCCTTACATGCCATACAATGTAAAAAATTATTATTTTTCAAGGTAAAAAGGTTAGAAAAGTTTCTTATTAGGGAAGAGACAAGAAGATTCCTTTGAAATAATTTGTACAAGAAAAAAGTGTAAAAATGTATTTAATAATTCATTTTTGAAATTATAAGAACATTTTTTAAAAACCTTTTATAAAATAGAGTATTTAGAAGAAAACAGTTTCTCTGAATAAAGAGAGAAATGGAGTTGGGTTTTCTTAAAAATAGTTTCTAAAACATTTTGAGTACCAAAGAGCGGAAAAGTAGTACTAGTATATGAAAAAGGGTATGAATGAAAATAGGAGAATAAAATTAATGTTTTTATTGAACAATTATCATATAAATTTCTTTAATTTAATTTTAAGAATAGGTAATTTCATTTAGAATGATATTGTGAGCTAAACCATTAAAATAATCATAATGTTGAAGTGAGAACTGATCAATGAATTGATTATATGTATCAACTATAAATCCACATATAATAAGTGTAAATAAATAAATAGATATTCAAATTCATTAGTCACATAATCATATAATATTAAAGAAAATGAGGAAGTAATATAAGCTAATGGAAAAGGAATTGAGTTATGAAATTTCATTACCACTTGGTAATTTTAATCTAAAATACCATTATATAAAATATTTAACATTTAACCTAAAAATACCACGAATAGTGAATTATTAAAGATATTACTTGTCAAAGTGGAAGTATTTACCCCCTATATTAGAAATTAGGTGCACAATGATAATGTATTCCTCAAAGAATGGAAATTGAGACGAAGTCCCCTACCTTGCTTTTCCTTTTAGGTGAACATAATTTAAAATTCTGTATAAGGGTTTTAAACATGTTAATAATGTATACCAAAAATAGAACCATAATCATATTTATAATATCATATATGATCTTATTATAATATCTTATTACCCATTTGTTAATAATCTTTCATTATTCTTACTGTTTTGGGTGTTAATCACCTAGTTTTTCGAGTATGTTTCGACTTGTTATTTTTGTTCTTCTTAAGTTGATCATGATTTAGTAATTTTATGATTTTAAACATTATGTAAATATAATATATATTCATTATATATTTATTTATAATAATACATAATTTTTGGAGATATTAAATTAAATACACCGTTCATTTTGAGGTTTGGTCGTATGTACGCATGAACTCTATTTCCATTTCCTTGTCGTATTTAAAAGAATGAAAAGTAAATGATATATATATATGTATATTATAATTCTAGTATCATATTTATTTCATATATGTAATATAGCTTTATTAAAACCATTATTTATACATTCCATGTATAGTGTGAAAGAATCAGATCGCTTTGAGGACTATCTTGCTTCCACAACTGTCTAAGGAGCAGGCATTACCTGCTTCTCTTGTTTGAACTCCATGCCTCCTGAGGGGGTGAATATTTTAAGGGGGGACTTTCCTAGGTTGCAATATTTTAGTCTTACCTAACTCTCGAGCCTTGGTGTTATTTCTTGGTTTGTTTTCTCTCATATTATTTTATTAATAAAATGATGATGGTGATATTAGCTTTGAGGAAGCGGTAGTCCACACGCCCACAAACGATGTTTTAGTATTCTCTCAAAATGAAAAAAATTAAGGTATGTATTATATAAACAATTACATAAGAATAAATAAATTATAAATACTATATATATTATATATAAACTATAAAACCATATTTATTTCCAGCATTGAAGGGTGGTAATGGAAGAACGAATGACATCAGTTCGTGAGGGGGTAGTCCGCTAAACAAACGAACGATGATTTTATATCCCATTTGATGCATGTGTGTGAAAGTTTAGGTAAAAATATTATCATAAAAATATATTATTATATTTAATATACTGATTTTATTATATAATAATGATTTAAAAATAATTGAATCGGTGTATAAGTAAATGAAACAAAAGTGATTGTTGAAGAATGTTACCTATTATTCGGGTAACTCCTTTTGGTTTATATAAAAAGACTTATGTGGTTTACACTATGAAAAAGTGAGGATTTTTTTATTGGAGAGGAATATTGAAAGATTATTTGAGAATATTTTGGGTGATCCAAAGTGATTTATAGGTGTGAATATGTGGGAGGGGTGAGTGCCTTTTTATAGTGGAAGAAGAGTGGCATTCTTGTAAATTTTTGAAAGAGGGAATTCCACCCATGTGTTTTTCATGTCAAGTGGATACAATAATGAATTTTTTTTATAAAATGGAGTATATTGTAAAAATATGTACATAATAAAGGCGTTGGAAATGTTTCTAAGTGATTTTAGCCCTTAAGTTTAAGGTTTAGTCTCTTGTTAAGCTTAATTTTACCTTAATCGCTATAATTCTTTTTAATTAATTTCACTAGTATTTTTGGTAACAAAATAAGTTTAACTTATTATAAATTATAAATTATTAAGATTTAAAATATGGAATTAATTTTTCAAAATTATAATAACAGAAGTGGCAGGAATTAATTTTAAATTAATCTTGGAGACAAGACGTTAAAGCGGGTTTTTAAATTAAAATGTTCAAAAGCTTGAAATATTTTTATATCAAATTTTAATGTGAAATTGATTACAATGACCTAAATTGGATTAATTGATTTATAATTTAACTAATTAAACTTTAAAAACAATTTAAAATATAATTTAACACTATAAATTATTTACATGAAAAAGAAATTTTCAATTATAATTCAGTATTTTTCAATACTCATCAAAAAATGAAACTTCTCAGAAAAATAAAAAAATTTAACCCTAAGATAATTTTGAAAATAATAATTCAAAAAGAAATTTTATTTTTTGATATTAAATTTATAAAAGTGTCACATTTTTTATTTAAAATAGGCGTTCCATTAAAAGGCATTAAAACAACCTTTATAAAAATATAGGTTTTATTTGTAAAATTAAGTTTGTTCTTATATTATGATTGTAAAATATATTTGAATAATTTTAAAAAATATATTATTTAATACATTATATATATATATTTCATTAGGATAATTCATTAATAACAATTAATTTAATTTATTAGTATAAAACACCATTGTGAGCATAAAAATTGTTTTTATAAAAACATTCCCTTTATATTCCATTGGTTCTTATATTAATTTATAATTAATTTGTAACCAATGAATTAAACCATATATTTTCATAAGTTATTTAATAATATTCATAACCGCCAACTTAACAATTAGGTTATATCTTATTATATTAAATAAAATATTTTAATAATATATTGTTGTTCGGTAAAACCCAGCTTTGTGTGTAACACAAGCTTTGATGAAAGTCATTATTTCGTGTAGCATAATATAATCTTGGTGTTCCATGTAGAGAAATATAAAAATCATGTTACATATAAATTCTCAATGTTGAGTTTAGCGTATTATTAACTTCATGTTTCATATAAAGCATGCTAGCAACAAAATTAAATTTATTCTAAAAGGAAATTATTCTAAAGTCTTGGGGTGTTACATAAAAACTATTATGAAAATTTTGATATAAAATCATAATTATATACCAAATAATTAAAATTTATTATGTTTATTTTATAATATTCTATAATCTACTTATTTTTATAATGGTAAATGAAAACATATTTCATGCGTACATGCGAACTACCGTCTCTTGAAGACGATGTGTTTCATCTTTCATCATCGCATATTATAGTTGATCATAATGAAGGATAAAACTGAAATAATATATATATATATGTATATATATATATATATATTATTTATGAAAAAATTTTTATTATGAAAATATAATATAACCTTTACCTTCTTACCCTTTTGTTAAAAAATGATAATGTCGCATTTGTGTATGTATGCACTACCACCTCCACGAAGTGATGTGATTCATTTTTAATGTATGAATTTAATGGATGATTATAAATATGTATATAATAAAAATTTATGATATTTATATCATTATTTAATTTCTCTATATGATTTAACCTTGATAAATATAAAAGTACTTAAACTACCGATCCAGAACTTCCATGAAAAACAAAACAGTTAACACTCAAAAACAACGATTTTAGAAAGGAATTTTTATTAAATGAATTTTTAAATGTTTTAAATGTATTATATAAGATATTATATCTATGTATATAGTGATATTATATAATTATAATTAATCTAAAATTTTTATACTGCAGTATAAAATCACTTATGAATCATGTTTGACCTGAGGTGAGGTGTTTCTTACCTCAGTTTTATTTCATTGGGGGTTATGACTCAAAAGTCACCAAAGTGTTAAGGGTTTATTTCACAATCTCATCCTTATTCAAGATTTTTTATGTTTAAGTATCTATTGGAAAAAATATATGATATTTATATATTAAAACTAATATATTTTATTCTACTTTGTTTATTTAATGAAATTATAATTTTTCCTTTAATTTTCCTCTCTCAAAGTACTCAAAATTCTTAAAAAATGTTTTTAGAGAAAACTGACTTTGTTTTTCTGTTCGATCTTGAATCTTTTTCTCCCATGTGCATATTTTATTTAAAATGTTTTCAAGAATGTTTTTAATACTGTAAAATTATTTATTGAAATCAATTTTACTAATATTTTACTTTCTATAAAATGGTTTTTAATGGATCTTCTTATTGTTCTTTGAATGAGGTACCTTTTAAAGATGGTGTGAATAAGATCTTTATTTTAATGCTTATTGAACAAAGAAATTTTTCCACCATCATGTATATTATTCAAAATGAGGATACCTTTATATTTTTAAATTTTTCATTTCAAATAAATTATTTTAATAATATTTTGGAATTTTTTATATTTTAAATAAGTGATTTCAAAGTGAAAAGGGTATTTTCATCAAGAAATGTTTCGATGATATTTAAAATAAATTTTTGATTATGACAATGAATTTTGACAAATATTATGATTTAATAGGGGTATATTATAATAAATCTATGAAACATATTACGTTGAGTGTCTTATGATCATGTTTTTAAATTTATTTAATGGGGAAAATATTTTCATTTTGTACGCTAGTTTTTCAATATGAATGATTATATTGATTATGTAGTGAATTTTTATTAATTTTTTTTATATGATGAATGAATTAGACTAAGTATGTGATGGTAATGGCCCTTTATATCCCTAAAATGCATTTTTAGGTCTCATGAGACAAAATATTTGTGGTATTTGGTGTATTCCTTACTAATTGTTTATGATGTCTTGGCATGAGGCCTTAAATATATGTTTAAGATGTCTCGATATAAGGCCCTGAAAGTATGATAATGATGACTAA